>VDFB02000017.1:432839219-432860784 GCA_007258455.2 Sequoia sempervirens
CTTGGGTTCTTTGTATTGTTAATGTCTGACAATGCTTTTAAAAACCACTCTGTTCCATTCAAGTTGTTGAATGTTACTATTTTCTATGGCAGTTGGTTTTTAAAAATATATGCTCCTCCATATGCAAAAGTTGAAGTATTCTGAATTTCATTAGGTTGCTTGCAGGCATTTACAGATCTAACCAATTCAGTGTAATTGTTCACACATTAGCGAATTTAAACCTAACATATTTGTAATTTGATTTCCCATTGCTTTATTTGTATTTTATGCATATGCATTGTGTTTATACTTCTATTATGAATCAATATTCAGCAAAGGAGTGCATTAGAATTTTCTTGAATTTTATTTGTAGGATTTTCCAGCTAGGCCTTCTGATACTGAAGCCAAAGCTAATAGAATTTTGCAATCATAGCCTGTCCATTTCTTTCAGACATCGCATCTAACAGGGCTAAGTTGCCCTCGTGGGACAACAATTACTATTAGGACCACTGTGGATGATCAATGTGTGCTGCCTCCCTCCAGAAATATGGCAAAAAATCTAAGAAAACAAGGATGTAGGTCTCTCAAAAACCTAACATGATAAATTGTAATCGGCATGAGGTATGGTAGGTATTTTTCAGTTTATACACCAAAGATAAACACATACAAACTCAAAACGAATATATAGTGGTAGCATTTACTTTTTGTTCATTTCAAATTATCATATTCTTTGTGCAAGGATGATAAGTAATGATTATCAAGGCTATGTATGATGAAAATAGACTTTAGATCATGAGCTTGAAACTACACATTGGTTAGTTATCACCTGACTATAAATATGCTATTTATTGTCTATAACTCTGGTTCAACATTTTCAATCATTTTCCCCTGTATCCTTGCATTTGGCAGGGATTCCTTGCCCTTGTCTTGCTCATGAGAACAAGATTCTCCTCAATTAAAATACTACCGACTATACACCCATACACATAAATACATTTTTTTATTCATACAAACAATATTTTAATATATCATTTTATGGTAAAAGCACACCAAATAAATCTAAAGACCTATAAGAGTTGTAAAGAAATAGTTCTGTGAGATGTTTTACAATAGTATACGAGACAATCTAACAAATTTAATAAAAATATTTGACTAAAGAAAGAAGAAATAAAATTAATTCAATTCTAAGCAGTTTTATAAAAACACAATTAAATCATAAAATTAATAGAAAATGGAGCAAAAATATTTTATAACATTCTTTATGATGCATTTTCCACAATATTGACAAAATGTCATGGACAAACTCCTCCTGATTTGCAAGATACACAACTAAATTAGCTTCTTTGTAACTCATGCCATTCAATTATAGTTGCTTCAATGTGAATACTTCTTTCGTTTTCCACTCTGCTCTAAAAATCCCTTGAAAATTTCTTCTTAATCTTTTATTCACATATGCACAACAGTAGAGAAAATTAATAATAATACAAGAAAACAATGGGTTCACAGTTCGAGATTACTTCATTGCAGATCCTTAATATTTGATAGAATAAAAGCCAAAATAAGAGCAGAATAAAGCACACCCACAAATAACAGAAAGGGCAGATGTAAATTTTCAAAAATGGATCTTTGGCACTCCCAATCAGTTTCAAAGTCAAAGAAATGAAAAACTCCCTATAATGGGTGTGCCTTTGGGCATATGTTTGTTTGAATAAGCTATCACTGTTATGAAAAGCAAATGCATTTAACAAGAAACACATTGATTTGCATTCAGATGGTTAAGACATACCTCAAGGCTTGAATATATTCAAGAACAGACATCAGAGCAACAAGTTGTCCAGGAAAGAAAATCAACTCTTCCACCTCTTAGCAGGCTAAGGCTCTTTTGAGTCTTTGACAGATAAAGAAAGCTCACGCCCTTCATTTTCAACTATTGAATGCATCTACTCAGAGCCCTCAAATCAGTCTTGTCCCTCTTGAACAATCAACTTGTGCAGAATAGTACATGTAAGAAGCAAGAAAGTTGGAAGATTCCTGGGCTGATTCAATGTGGTGAGCAACAATATTCTCCTCCCTCTGCTATCTGCAATTTCTTCCAGTGCCGGGGTTGTCGAGAAGAAGAATTGATCTTTATTTGCTCCTCATCCACAGGGATCTTCACAATCTGATGATCGCCACCTAAACTCGCTTCACATGCACCAATACCTGTGCATTTATCAACATCCATATGAATAAAATAAGATCTCAATCCAACTACAGAAATAAAACCAAAAAAACAATCAGAATGTTGCTGCAAATGATAGAATGCAAAGCTTTAAAAGCTTAATTTGTATTTGAAGAGCCTTCAGCGGTGCAACGGCTAGTTAGTTTTCTTGATTTAAATTGTTGCTTTCTTTTCAGGTGATCTTTAATTTAGATATTAGGATAACGGATATTCTTATAAGATGTTTTTTGCACCCATGTCCATTTCCATTAGAAATGCGGTTGAGAATTTGTATATGCCAAAGTTACCCGACAGGGTATGTCAAGATATCCACTGTATAAAAGTGCAGTTTATTTTTATTTTTTAAACAGAGATGTGGATGTTTAAAAATATAAAATTATAATTTTATAAATTAAGTTACTTAAAGGTATAGATAATGGTTGTAATTTTGAATTCTGCGTTTTGTTTTAATCTATTTATGAGGAAGGATAACTCACATGAGTTTCCATTATGAAAGTCTTATGATTTATCATTTGAGTTCATACTATTTAATTTTTTAATTAATTTTTTATAGGCTTGATATACCATTGTGGGGTGATCTTTGGCTTAAATGCCATGATGGAGGTATCTCTTCCATAAAATTCTTCCATTATGGGGTGAGCTACAATTTGGATGCCATGAATGAAAGTATGTTTTTTTATAAAATTCATCCATAACCTACACTTGACCTTGTCTATTAGAATACACCACACTAGGAATTGAATGAGATAATTTATCCAATTTAAAATTCAACATTTATACATTTTAAGTCTATAAGATGCCTCCTAAAATTTGAATGCAAGGTCTCTTATAAAACACCTAATAATTTTACCTTTTGAGCTCATCTCATTTAACAATTAATTATTTCTTTTTAAATATGCAAATTTACTCTATTTATTGTATTTTCTCAATAACTATAGTTTTCCATATTTGAGGTTCATTGTATAAAAAATAT
The DNA here is from genome assembly GCA_007258455.2 of Sequoia sempervirens. Classification (NCBI taxonomy): domain Eukaryota; kingdom Viridiplantae; phylum Streptophyta; class Pinopsida; order Cupressales; family Cupressaceae; genus Sequoia; species Sequoia sempervirens. The sequence goes on from VDFB02000017.1 coordinate 432,842,393, forward strand.
GCGACAATTGCTACCTTATTAAGATCAAAGTGTTTCTCTGTATGGACCATTGCAAGATTTGCAAGAGAAAGAGGCCTCAAATGACTTTAAGAAGCATAAACAAACATTGATAATGTGTAAAACTTAGTATAGTGTCATAAATCGCATCCTGTGGCAGTTTCACACTTACACAATTCCATGTCTATTAATGTGTTTTTAATATAATAACATAATTTGTTGGAAAAAAATTGTTTGCAATATCATTTTAGTAATCTTACTATTATTTATTTTTAGAAATTGGTTTCAAATTTTAGATTTTTAATTTATCATTGTAGATCAAATTTATGGTTGTAAAACTAATCCATAGTAGTTTTGTAATTATAGATTTAAATCATGCTTTTTTAAGCTTTAAAATTTATATTTACATCTTACCAATCATTGATGTTCAATCTATAATTATGTTACAATAGGGTTATCTTCCTTCTTTGAGGCTATGTGGGGTTACAATGTTACCCTAACATCTAAATTCATCAACTTTTAGTGGGAAGTTAAACTGACCATTGGCACCATAAATTTTGTGGTTACCACTCAGTTGATTGTAGAGGCTACAAGGTTGGTGAATGAGGGGATGAAGATTCTCAAGAAAGATAATGGCAAATATTATCTAGATGTGTGGATGGTTTTTAAAAAAGGGGGAAAAGCTCAAAAGATTCCAGAATGGGTATGTAAGACTCGACCTCCCTCTACTTATGCTATGGTAAGTTTTTATGTCATGCGCTATTTTATGTTGGAAGGTCATTATATGATTGTCCATGCCTATCATTTCCCAATTCTTAATCACATTAGGCATAACGAGAAAGTTAATATTCCCTTTTACCTTTTCTCATCCTTGCAACAAAGCATAGAAAAAGGAGCTTCCCCTCACATCAAGGCCTCATGATGGCTTTGTATAAATATGTTCTTTCAAAAAATCTACATGGTAACCCTCTTGTTTTGGGACATGAAATCCCTCCTACGAATGTTGCATTGGACAATGTTGACCCTAATAAGAATGCTAAACCTCCTAGTTTTCATCATAAACCTCAAAAGTCTGTTGTTAGGATTGAGCCTATTGATTGCAATCCTTTATCTCCAATTAAGGACCATAATTCTTGAAGTAAAAAAGTTTGGACTTTAAAAATAAGATCCCTAATTCTAAGTCTAGTAAGGCAAAAAACGGAACTAGATTTTCTAAAGACAACCCCTAAAAAAAGGAAACACTCTCCCTTATTACTAGAACCTCCTAAAAATAAAAAGTTTTTGCATAAAAACCCTAAAAATGAAAATGTCATTAATATCACCAAGGATATGATGGAGAACAAAAGGATGTGAATGAGGGGGGTTTATGTGCCTTTAAGAAGGGAGGGAATAAGTCAGTTTGATTAGCTAAAGCTGCTTCTAGGGAGAAGAGGAATAATTATAAGGGGAAGACTATTTCCTTTGACAGGGAAGATGTAGCACTCTCACTAAATGAGGAATTTTATTTGATGAATGATGTTGATAGTGAAGGAAATGATAGTGAAGATTATAGTGAAAAAGAGGGAGACGAGAAAGATATGGAGTTTGAGGAAATTATGATGGAAGAGGAGGACATTGAGGGTGATGAGAATAATGAAGTTGCTAATATGGTGGGACAAGAAGACATTGAAAAGGTTCTCTCTGTTACTCTGATGGATGATATAAAAAAAGATACTAATGATAAATTGAAAAACCAAATCAATACGTTGCAAGTTAAGATGGCAAAAGATGGAAAGTTCTATATGCACTTTGACAAAGGTTGCAGATGGCATCATGAAATGTGTTGTTATGGGAACTCTTTATGGGAATACTAAGATCAAGAAACAAGTCAAGAGGCAAGGAAAGGTGATGGACGATAAAGACATTGCAAAAAACACCGATGCTAAGGATATTGACTAGAAGTAGTTTATCTTTGCTCAAGCTCAAGGATAATGGGACCTAATTACTACTTCTAAAAATGATGCTTTCTAATTCTGTGGTTTATGGAATTTTGTTATTCTAGATTCTATTTTTAATGGTTTTATTATGACTTATAATTATGTTTTAAAGACTATTTGGATTACTCTTTATGGCCTATGGCCTCCTGATAGTATAGTTTTGATCAATGTTTTTGGAGATGATAATTGGCATGTGTTTCTTGATGGTAATCTTGCTTCTGGTCAGTGTGCCTATACTTGATCCTTTATAGTTAGCTAGTGTTGGTTTTGTTTAGGTTTTTTATTGTTTGGCTAGTGACTATTTTTGCTAGTCTGTTTATCCGGGTTGTTTTTCTTTGTTGTTAACTACTGTATAGGATTAGGGCCCTTCCTTGCTTATCTAATCATAAACAATGTTGATGTTTTCTATTATTTAACCAAAATAGTGATATTACTATTTAATTTTTAAATTTACATTAAGCATTATCATTATTTTAAAACCCAAATAATATTATTATTAACCATAATATTATTATTAATATTCACAATAATGTTATTATTATTGTTTGAATTATCCAAATTGATAATTATTTTATTTTCTAATGAACAAATATAATTCATTGATTGACTATTCTATACTATATTTTATCTTTCAAATAATAATAGCATTAAGAATATCTCACTGTTGTAGCCTATCATAGCATAAATTTGGCTAGATATAAGGGGATCTCAAAGCTATGGATCGAAGGGGACTCCCTTAATATAGTGAATTGTCTTAGGAAGGTTTCTCCCCCATTATGGACTATCAAAAGTTTCATTTTGGATGCCCTTGCTTTGATTCAGGATTTTGATGAAATATATATTTCTCATGCTTTTAGAGAGGCAAATCATGTGGTTGATTGGGTAGTGAATCTTGGGGTGACGTATGCAAGGTATTGGGAGGCGAATGACGTCTTACCCTTTGAGTTAAGTAATATGCTCCATAATGACAAATCTTAGCATGTTGGCGTTGGCCATCTCCTCGACTATTGGAATGTGTGGGTATTATGGTTTTTTCTAGCTAATTAGACATTCTACATAGGTGATGCTTATTGGAAGTTGTGAGCATTCAAATTTGAGTTGCATGAGTATCCTTACCATTATTGTTCTTGGTACTGCTCTTGGAAGACTCCCACTCTTTCTGGGTGTTCATTTGCCTTTTTCCTTATTGTTTTTCCACCTAAATGTGTGGTTTCTTTCTGCAATTGCAAAGCTCTCAATGATGGGGGGGGGATAGGTACAAAATGGAACTGCTTTTTTGTGACGACTTCAAGTCCAATGCTGATGTTTGGGCTATCCTATAGAAGGGAGGGGTGACCCCTTTTATGGAAAGGTTGCATTGATTTAAGTCTAGTGTCTCCAAATACTTTGTTGATGCCTAACATGGTCGATTTCTCAGTATGTTTGGAAGGGATACCATGATTAATGAAGACTTTATTGCGAAAGCGACTGGGATTTCGATGAAAGGAAGGAAGTTCTACATAGATAAGAACCTCTTGTAGTCAGCCAGGAAGAATTTTCTCCAGGATAGAAAAGGCGGTGAGATGTTTGAAAAAATGCCTCAAAGAAATATGGTCTCATGGTTATGGAATGGCATTCCATCACCATGAGACCACATTTCTTTGAGGCATTTTTTCAAACTACTCACTGCCTTGTCTATGCTATTGCTTACTATTATGCTTTGATAGATTTTTTCCAATCATCCATAGTTTGTTGGAAAGCACCTTTTTTAGGCTCTTAGCCATAGCAGCAAGGAAATGAACTGTTTGATAAAATTCTTTGGCAGACATGTATGGAAAATGTGGTAGCATAGAAAAGGCAGTGATCTGTTTGAAAAAATGCCTCAAAGAAATTGGTTCTCATGGTAATGGACATCACCATGAGACCACATTTCTTTGAGGAATTTTTTCAAACAACTCATTGCATTGTCTATGGTATTGCTTACTATTATTCTTTTATATATTTCTTCCAAGCATCCATAGCATATACAAGGTAGTGAACTATTTGAAAAGATGCCTCAATAAAAAGCGGTCTTATGGAATGCCATGACAAGCAAATGTAGTTGGAAGCTGCTCCTACTTATTACTTATGCTATGTGAAGTAATTGCATCACTGCTTATGTTGACTTTCTAAACAACTATTTATTGTAGTTGAAATTTTATCATTTATCAACATCTAGTTATTAGTTATGGAATGTGGAGTAATGCTTTGAGTTTGAAAGATGTGCACAATGCAATGTAATCAACGATATGAATATAAACTATACAAATATATTAAGTACAATTCCTTACTTAAACCATTTATTCTATTACCTACGTGTAGGTTTGTCTAAATCCACTGGCACTAGGAGGTGTTCCCACGAAACCTCCAATATTAGCCTATTCAACATCCAAAATCAGATATTAGAATACCATTCATATAACAATGTTATTAACATGTAATAAATTTATAATTGTTTACTAGTTACAGACCTCGACGGTAGATGCAGTGGAGTAATAAGAAAGTGTAGGGCGAGTGTATCCAGTATCAACACTGTGATCCTGAAATTTTATTAAAATCATAAAACTCAATTAGTTAATCTTGCATTTCAAAATTAAAATTTAATAAATGGAATTCAATGAACATGCTAACATTTATAGTTGTTGCTTGCAGTTTTGGGAAACAGTTTATGGGTGTTGAAAGCATGTACATTCAGAATTTCTCATGCTCTAGTGCTCGTTTGGTGTATCTAAATTATTTTGTTGATTACCTTTTGCAATTAAGTCTATTTCTGGCTGACTTCATGAATAATTGTGATATGGTGAATCAATTTTGTTATGTGAATATATGTGCAACCTATCTTAGGTATATGCCGACATGATATAGTGTGCTACACATTTTGATCTATTGGTTGGAAAGCTTTTGTAAATGCTTGAGGCTAATAGTTGGTATTTTTGGTAAACAAGGATTGCATCTAATTAGGCCAACCTAATTGATTCACCATATCACAATTATTCATGAATTCGGCCATAAATAGACTTAATTGCAAAAGGTAATCAAAAAAATAATTTTGATACACCATACGAGCATCGTAGCACAAGAGATTATGAACATACATGCTTTCAATGCCCATAAATTGTTTCCCAAAACCACAAGCAACAACTATAAACTGTTTCCAAAATTCCTTTTCCATGCTTCCATTTTGAGTCTATATTACAATCATGGCATGCCACATTACCATATTTCTATGAGGCATATGTTGCCCCTACCTTGTCAACCCTACCAAATTGGCAAGCTAGTGAGCTCACAAGCTTTCCAATTCAGTAGGGTTGACAAGGTAGGGGCAATGTGAAGAAATGCTTATTAGAAAGAAGAACTCAGGCAACACAACATCCCAGTTAATCATGACGCAAAACCTGGTAACATTTCTTTTTATAAAGAAGAACTCAGGCAACACAACATCCTAGTCAATCATGACCTTGGATTTTAAAAAGAACTCAGGAAACACAACATCTTGGTCAATCATGACACAAAACCTGGCTACCACTAATTGCTTCCTGGAGCGAGTGGCTTCATCAATAGAGACAAACCTCCCAAAAGAATTTGCTATTGCCTTGAAGACATCTTCATCCCAAACTCCAACGGAAAATTCAGAAGTTTGACCCACACAGGAGAAGAATTAGAGAGATATTTGGACAAATCCATCCCAGGTTCCCAAGGACGAAGAACCATAGAGAGACGCCCAAATGAACAAGGCCCTTTCACAAACACATTTCTTGGGTTTTCATCACAAGAGAAGGCAAAGGAAAAGAAACCTTTCGCCATGGTTGCAACTTCCACTTGGCCTTTTAACTCCCACTTCTTATGCACCCAAGTGCAAACCTCCTCAATATTAGGTTGAGGACCTAAAACCTTGCCCACCAAGGAGAAATCCATTTTAGCAATATTCTTATCAACAAGAGAATTTGGGATAGAGAAGGAAAAAACACCTTCCTCGTTAGATGAAGAAATTGACTCAGAAGCAATGCCTTTCCCTTTATGCTTAGAGGAAAAAAGGTTAGACCATTTCTGACCCAAGAAGAAAGACTTCCCTGCCATTCAATTTTCTTTCACCAAAGCAAGCTCAATTTGGGGAATACTCAGATTAGCCACATAAGTTTCCCCTGATGGGACCCACTCTTCAACACTAGCCTCTACTTTATTCCCTTGGACCTTAAGAACTGACTCCAACAAGGGACAACCATCACAAGACACCTTGAGTGTCTCACCCACACACTTCTCCTCTGAACACGCGTCTTTGACCACATCCTCACCGCATGACCCGTCCTTCCCAGATTCACCACCAAGGATCAAAAGCTTATCCTCAACACACAATCCTATCTTGCCATCTACAAAATCAAATAAACCCAAAACTGTATCCTACCTGAATTTCCATGCTCGATGATTCCTAGGGCTTGAGTTCAAATTCAAATTGCTCAAGACCGCCACTAAACCAAAATTCTCTCCAAAAAATACCACACCAACAGACTCCATCGAATTTTTGTGTTACTCAAATTCTTTTTGTCATTTTAACATTTTGTTGTATGATAAGATTAGTTGTTCTTTATATCATTATAGAGTTGATAATGATATAAAAATTTAGATAATAAAATAAATAAAGATAATATGGCTATTGGAGGTAAGGGACAACATTAATATTTAATAGTCTTATTAATATGGGAAATGTTAAATGGATCCCTCTAACTGTTAGAAACCAAGATCAGACATCCAAACCAAAAAACCTTCCACATAAGAGAAAATAAGAAAAAAGCAAAGTTATTGCAAAAAGATGTGCAAAATATTATTAATTAGGAATTCATAATTACATGAGATGATTTTCTTTATAAAAGCAAGGTATGCATAACCCTAATCTTATCTTGAGCAACAAGATAGCTCACAAGATAAGGATGACAATAATAAACCTAGGAATTAAAATATTACCTAAGTAAAGTTATGCAAGTGTAATTAAATATTAATTACACTAACACCCCCCCATAAGTGAAACTTAGGGAGACTAACAAAGCATGCACCTAAAACTAAGATGAATGCAAGAAATCATGAATGGGTCCCGACAACAAGGCCTGATCAGGTACCCATGTACAAATGCAATAATGAGGTAGAGAAGGAAAACCCAGTGGGACAAAACCCCCTACAATGAGATGACTGTTGCAAAGAAGCACTGGAAGAACACTGTGGAGTAACACTGGAACCGTAATATGACAAGCAAGGAAAGATACTTTTGTCTACAAGAAACCAAAGCAGAATCATAATAATGCAATAGCAGACCCGATGCCACGAAACACTAGAAAACTCACAAATTGGAACAACCTTGGAATTTGTGAAGCAACAGTAGATGAAATGATGACAAAATCTGGAAACCATGTATCTTGATGTTGATGCCAAACTAAGACTATAACTCTTCCATGGGAACAAGTAACATGAAGACTCTGGAACATTAACCATAAAAACATGGCCCTCAAACGAGATGGATCTGAACCAATGCAGTTCAATAACCATAAACTCCCAATCTGAAGTGTGAACCGATGTGAATTTGATATGTGTCAAGCAAGAGTAAGATGTGGCCAAAAGAAACTAGGAAACCAAATATAACCCATGCGAGTTGCCGTCAAAACAAGATGAAGATCAAAGTGCATGCACACTCTAATCAGATTATTATGCAAGAAACCCCCCTGATGGAACTTTATCTCAGTTCATTTATTACAATAACCCAATGATTGAAAAAGGAGAGAATGCAAAACATGCATAAACATAAAATTAGAGGATGTGGTATTGAAATGAAGTGCAAATATTCAAGTTTCACCCTCCCAACTGCCAAAACATCCAAGTAATCTCCAAAACACCCATCGGGAAAAATATGGAATAATGATCAACTTGGGATAGCTACAAAAAAAAGTGCGTAAACAGAAAAATAGAGCTCCTCAATACCTTTCCTACGCCGCAAAGAGGGTGAAAATCGGAGATCGTGGTAAAAAGTTATGAGCTCAAAATCCATAAATGAACATCTGGATTCAAATAGAAATAAGTGTAGCTAAATAGAAAAATACTGAAAAATAAGTTGCACCATAGGAAAGTGCTCGGAACCAGCTTTCCGATGATATCTCGTTTTCCCGATTTTGATACCGTATGCCCAAGTTACACCAAAAAGAAAAAAAACTACTCCTTGAAGGCAAACTAGGGTTAGGAGGGGGCAAAGAGGGCCAGCCGTATGATGGTGTCATGCTAACGTCAGCAACATGCGAGCTTAAATTTGACGGTCTGCTGGCTGTCATCTGAAAAAAATGCTCCCCTATAAAAAATTTCACAACCATCACAAATATGTTGTTTAGACAGGGAATATTCCCTGTTGTACTTGCACTGGATTTCATGTGTGGCCGCCAGAGTTTGCAGAGAGCCATTGGAATCTGAGGAGGGCTCGCCGGAAAGAGGAAGCCACCGGGGAGAGAGGGTGGACTGTTGGACTTCAAAAAATAGCCACCAAATTGTTGACTGTCGGCCAGTAATCACCGCTGGTGAGGAAGATGGGGCAGTGGGTAGGGCCCCTCCCTACTAGCAGCGGCGTACAACTCTGTGGCGGCAAAGGGTACCGCGTATGGGGTACCCTTTGCCGCCGTAGGCTTTAAACCCTGTAAAACTTAAAAAAAAACTTTGCATGTTTTTTTTTTCTTTCAAAAAAAATGTTTGATTCAACTTTTTGAAAAAATAATAATGATTTTTTTTTTTGGCATGTAGGTAAAAATATTTTTAAAACGATTTTTAAAAATCGTGCGGGGGCCATACATAGGCGTCGGCTTCCGGAACAAAAAATTGCCTGAAGCTCCCAATGCCAAAATAGGTTGAGCTATATGTTGATTTTTGTCTCTCGGATGCTTTGGATCTGATGGCGAGGTCCAATCTGCCTGAAAATGTACCAAAAGCTTTGCAACTCTTAGATCTGGCAAATCTTCAAACCCTCATAACTTTGGCATAAAATGTCAGAATTAGGCGAAACAAAAGTCGATCTTGACTTTTTCGACAACCCCGAACTCGAATATGAGCTCAGATTTCCTCCAACATGTGCTGAAAGTAACCATGCAAGATCACCCAAATAGAGAGACAATCTCAAGGTATGAAACCCTCAAGGACTCTCGAACTAACTCTGCAATTATTTTCTCAAAAAATCTGAGAAGGGGCTACAAATCAAGGCTCTTATACCATGTTAGAAACCAATATTAGACATGCAAACCAAAAAACCTTCCACAAAAGAGAAAATCATAAAAAGCAAAGCTATTGCAAAAAGATGTGCAAAATATTATTATTCAGGAATTCATAATTACATGAGATGATTTGCTTTATAAAAGCAAGGTATGCATAACCCTAATCTTATCTTGAGCAACAAGATAGCTCAACAAGATAAGGATGACAATAATAAACCTATGAGTTAAAATATTACCTAAGTAAAGTTATGCAAGTGTAATTAAATATTAATTACACTTGTTATCTACTGAAATTGCACCCTTATCAAGTTGCAGAACTTGATACTTCAGAGAAACATGGGAACTTTTCCAGGTTGTGGGTCACCTAAAAATGGAAAAGAACCTCCAGAGAAGGTCAGCGTCCTTTGGCTTATCACCTAACTACTGATCTTTGTAAGGAAAAGGGAGAAGGAGTGCATGAAAATGAAAACTAAACCCTATGGTGATATACCAGAATATTACTTAGACTTGGAAAACTCAGGTCTCATACACTTGTACACAATGACTAAAAAAACAACTTGCACAACCTATTTCTGTGTGCTTTGCATAAGTGTTTTATAAAAAGGCCTTATTGCTTGAGCTTCTAGGAGGAAAAGACTTCACAGCTAAAAGCAACTTGCAATTTTGACACAGATTATAACCTGCAAACATCACACTTCTCTGCAAAAGGTACTAAAGCCATGAGACAGAATTAATGGAAACGAATACTATCTCACAGTAACTTAGTCAATCATGTGAAAATACACAATATTGCAGTAACAAGAAGAGAAAAATACTCCATTCAGTGATGCCCAAGGTCTGTACTGTATTCCATGTCTAAATAAGTTACAAGACTTTGCAAAATTCTGCCAAAGGATCCAAAAGTCACTAAGTGCAGAAATGCCAATCCAAAACTCCTTACAAAGAGGGAAAAAAATGCCATATATACAACAGAAAAACTCAGAAGTGTCAGCCCCTACCCTAGGGTTTACAAAAAATGAGTCGGTTACAGAAGGGTCGGCCCTTAGATCTTTTGGAATAAAGTTAATGTTGCATCAATGTGCATCCCTCATGTCCATGTCGGTGAAGGATCGCCCTCAAGAGTAGCCCTTAGACCTTTTGCAACCATCGCATTAACTTCTGGCCTCCGTGTCCACCCTCGAGACTTCTTCAGAGCCGCTTTGAATGCTCTGCAACATTATCATAAAGGTCGATCCACCTTTTCCAGTAGACATCACAACTGTCATTATGACTCACGACCTCTTCCCTTTTGGCTTTCCTCTCGTTCTAGATCCTTTTGCATGTTGACCCTCTTGAGAGACAGCATCCAACTTTCATGTTAGATATTTACAGAGGAACACCACTGTTCATCGAACCAATTCATCATCTTTGATCTCAGAGTAGATCTATACCACTCATATTCTATTGATCTTCTTCACAAGATGGTCACCATAGTCAAACTACCACTAGTTCTCCTTCAGCTTCCTCTTATTGGTTGAACAAACACCACGTAAGATTTTCAGGTGGTCAAAAGTCGTTCAAACATAATCACATGTCGGTGAGACACTAGCCGTGTCTCCCTGATGCTTACAATGCTCCACAGCAGCTATCGACATAACACACAATTGTCGGTGAGAGTTTACAATGAGCTACAAGGGTCATACCAATATCCAACACCATCGGTGAGATAATCGCTTTCGGCAAGAGGTCATACCGAAAGCACCTGACAGTAGATACCATTCCATTTAGACCATCGGCAAGAGTCTCGGCAATGCTCAACATGAACACACCCATCGGCAAGACAAACAAGTCAGAAAAAGGTCTTAGCGAGCCTCCATCAGTCACACCGAAGAGTTAAAACCATCGGCGAGACATCATGAGTCGGCAAGACATCATAGCGAACGAAAACCCTTCAGCCAGGAGTCTTACCGATATCCATATACCCTTTCGGCGAGACCACAACAAGTCGGGGAGACATCATAGCGATCGTAAATCGTTCGGCCAGACTATCACCTTTGGCAAGACCATCGCTGGTCAGCAAGACATTACATCGAGCTAGACTTCCTTTCCCCGAGCTCAAACCATTTCGGCAAGAGTCCACCTTGTCAACGAGACATCATACCGATGGCACCTCCTTTCGGTGAGACCACCAGCAGTCGGCAAGACATCTCCCCGAGCTCAAACTCCTTTCCTCGAGACCATTCCATTTTGGCGAGAGATTCATTTGTTGGCTAGAGGTCACACTAAGCGCAAAACATTACACCGAGACCATTTCGTTTCGATGAGACCTCATCCCGTCGGTGAGACATTACAGCGAGAGCACCCTCTGTCGGCGAGAACTCACCCCATCGGCCAAACATCATAGCTTAGGCACAAACCCTAGGAGAGACATCCACTGGTTAGTGAGACATCATAGCGAAGGTAAACCATTCTCCTCGACCCCTTCATCTTTCGGTGAGACCTCACCCTGTCGGCCAGACTTCTCCCTGATGGAGAGACTACACCGAAGGCACAATCCTTCGGCGAGACCACCAGTTTTTGGCAAGACATCTTGCTGAATTCAAATCATTTTAGCGAGAGTAACACCAGTTGGGAAGACTTCATACCGATGACACCCCCCCTCGGTGAGACTTCCTCTAGTCGGTGAGACATCACACCGAGCCCTTCATCTTTCGACGAGACCTCACCCTTTTGGCAAGAGGTCATATCGAACTCATATCGTTTCGGTGAGACTTCAACGAGTCGGCCAGACATCACACCGAATCCCCTTCTGTCGGCGAGACCACGATCATTTGGCGAGACTTCTCCTCGACGACACCTCCCTTCAGCGAGACTCCAACGAGTTGACCAAACTTCTCCCCGACGCCGACCGTTTCGACGAGACTTTTATCAGTCGGAGAGACATCTCCCCAAAGAAAATCTTTTCGCCGAGACTTCCACCATTCGGCCAGACTTCTCCCTGACTGAGAGATATATAAAAACTCATGGCGACCGAAATATCTAGGCGCCCGGGGTATTTCAAATGAATATATCACAACAGCGAGTCGGCAAGACAACTAGAGGGTCTCACCGACTTTCTTCTTTGAGGATTTTTATGCCAGGTCTGACTGAGGCATACCTTCCAACAGACTTCCTTGTTAAATAACATCAGATGTATGATTTAGACCAACAAAACAATGACTCCATTAGTTCTCAAATGCATTAGATGAAGACCTTCCCAATGAAAACCGAACACCTGCACGCTGGGCTCAACCCTTATGGGAGCCACATTTAATCCACATGCCGAGTTTAAAACATAATTTTCGCCTGTAGGCAAGAAGCAAACAAGTTAGAAAATTTGTAACCTTGATGCAAATGTTCCTCCATCTGGCCTTCATGAACACTTGAAAACATAGGTTGCCTTGCCTGATTGAGCCCGCGGGTGAAAATCGGGTAACAACACTAACACTAAAAAAATCAATTCACTTCACATAGTTCGATCATATTTTCTATACATTAATCATACCAAAACATAGTACATTAATCATTTGGATTGAGATGCATCTTATTGATAAACAACGTCCATGTCTCTACCAAGCTCCTAAGATGAAGTAGGAAGAGAATAGCACTTGATTGATCACATTGAAGAACTCGAGCTTGGTCAATTTGCTTGGATCCTGGACATGAATGCTCCTTTGCTATCTTTCCACCTTCTGCATGCCTTTCTAGTGTGACCATGTTGTTGTGTTTTGTAGATTCACTGGAGTTGATAGACAAAAAATCTTTATTCGTTACAGACTCCTCCATCTGATCTATATCTCCAACACCGCAACCTTTTCTTCCAAAACATCTGATAGAAATCTACTTTTGATTAAAATAAGAATCTCCCCCTCCTGTGTGCCCCTCTAGCATTATTTTTCTACTACAAGAACAAACTTGGCACTTGGTTTTCATCGTGCAATAATATGAGTCATACATTAGACTTATTGAAATACACCAGCACTTGAATGACACGTTTAGGAGTGAGAGTTCCATTTTTAATCGACCTCATAATTTCCACATTAGCACTCTCAAATGTACTTTCTTATGCATTTTCAAAGCATTTTCAACATATCCATTTCTACGCATACTTCTAGTATCTCCTACAAAATGTATACATGTTTGTAACAAAAAAATGCCCATCAATTTATACGCCCTTTAGTAGTTTCCCACCTTCTGCGCCTTGTTTTAGAACTCCCACCCGCATAGAGATGATCCCATGAACATGTGCTCTTACTACGATATTCCCCATCTTTGTAACCTAAGCTTGAGCTATGTGAACAACTCATCCCTATGTCATCCCCAAAAATCCCCCATCTTTGGAAAATCCTCTATTTCCTTATTATCACCTCCATCAATCCACACTTGACATTGTGGGAGGAAGATTTTGTTCAGCTGGTCAATATGGAGTTAGTCGATCTTTCATGTGCTTGGAATAAGTGAACTTAAGTTTGCAACTAATAGTTTTCCCCTCTTCAGATGTTCAAACACCAAGAATCTTGGTTGGCAAGATAAGCATCCAAGTAAAATCTAAGCATGGATTTATGGACGTCTCTTTTTATAGCTGGTAAGAGTTTTGGTTACAATCTTCATTGTAATTATGCATTAAGCATCAAGACTTTTAATCAAACTCTTGTTAATGGGTTATTGTAACTCTAAAGTTCATTATATATCTAAGATATATAATGATAATATATCTTTATTTAAGCTAATTAAATAAATTTGATTTTGGCTCTTGTCTTTTAAGTAAAATTAGGATCATTAAGTAATTTGGTACATCTCTAACTAATATAATTAAATATTAGAAAAGATTTGAAGGATGATTTAATAACATCACATGCCAATTGTATGTACCAGGATAAGATTAATAATATACTATACTATGGCCTAGCAATGCACCTCAAGTTGTGTTACCTCTAAATAATTTAAGTAGAACCCTAATCTCATATTCACATTATAATTCCAAATATTGAAGATAAATAAAAAGTAAATGGAGAAGGAGAATGCAAACTATCTAACTATATTAGGACTCCATAACTCACAACTAGCCTTGACCTTCCCCTAGAAAAAATTGCATACTTAATCATATTGCATCAACCATCTAGTGATAGTGAAGCCATGAACCAAACAAAATAGTTGTAATTGATGCTCATGAGGTTGGTCCTTATAGAACTAATAGGACTATAGATGATCAATGGCTCCTTGATATGTTCAAATGATCAAGTGAATTTTTTTAAATACTAAGACACAACAAATCATCACACGAACACGTATAAATGTTGACTCCCATCAATTAGTGTAAATGTGCATGAGTCAATAATTTAATTTTTTTAAAAATAGGTCAGATCTCCATCATGCAAGACTACTCCCAAGCATAATTGAAATGACCTAGAATAAATAGATTTAGATATTGAGATAGGGATTAAGTTTGTGGGAATTAAGAATAAAAATATATGGGAATAAATGAAGAAAGGAAAGAGATCAGGTCAAATGCATGAGAATGTGTGGAAGTGGGAGTAAATGAATGTGGCTAGGGATTGGGGAAATGATATAAAATTAGCAAAAAAGTGTGTCACATGTGACTATGTAATTATATTAAGATATTTTCTCAAATAGATCTAAAACTAATTGGAATCAACATGGGTAAGAAAATCTCACCATTAGAATATACTCTAATGGAATTTTTTTTTGTTCTTTTCACTTTTTATGTATCTTTAAAATTTCCTAAAATTTGGTTATTCTAAATAATATTTTTTGTAAAGGAAAATAAGATTCCCCCCCAGGTTAATTTTTAAGCTAATCTATTAAAATGCATACAAGTAAACATTATTGATCTAGATTGGTAATGATATGGTTATAGGAAATCAAGATTCTAATATTAAATGCAAAGTTACTTAAAATAAATAAGTAAAACAAGGGTACTTAGCTTTATGACTAAAGAATCATTATCATTTGATGAAGATTTTTTAGAATGCTTTTTATCTATCTTGAAAATAAGATATATCTACTTGCTAAATACCTCGTATTTTGTGTTGAGCACATTATTTATTGGGGTCAAGTCTAGTGGTGTAAGTCAAGTTCATAATTATAAATTGATCTTTTGAGTTTGTATTCAACTTTATGCAATGTAAACTCTTACTCTTCCATTCACCTAAGTGACCTCCATTTGTTTTGCTCCTTTCACTAATTTGTACAGTGGTAGTATTTGAAAATACGTTGAAAGGTATAATTTCTTTGTTTAACAAGAATAACCTTCTCCTCAGTTAGTTTCCAAAAATGTGTACAAAAATTCAATGACGATAGGTAAGCATCCTAGATTGATTTGTGTATATTTTTTACTCATTTTAGTGTACCAAATACAAATATTTTGCTACTAATTGCTCCTTTAATGTTATAGAATGAGAGAGGACTTATGTATTCTAGATGTGTAAAATGAATGTTCATATATGTCTTTAACACTAGCACATAGCGCTAATGTTACTCCAAATTTTGGGCCCCAAATAATCTAATGCCTAGTAGTCAAATATTTCCCCATTTGACCATTTTGAATTCTCTCTTCACATATAAGCCAAAATCTTTCATTTTATTGCATACAACTCTAAATGAATTTCTTTTTCAACTCCTTCAAGCATCAAGATAGTGAGCAATAGAGACTAGTATTGAAGCATATATAGTAGATCTTATACCCATTACCATTCTTCCACCACTTCACATCTCTCCTAGGTATTTTCCTCTTTATCTTTCATAGTTCCCAATTTCCTTTCCATATCATCTAAAATTTTGTAGTTTTGTATTTTCCTTTCATTTCCTTTACAACTTTCCTTAATTTAGCTCCACACTAATCTAGTTTAGAATATTATAATATGAAAGTATAGTTTCATTTATATTATTTATTAGTTCTATATTAGATTAGTATGTAGAAAGAGCACAAATTCAAGTTTAAAACAACTTAAAATACATCAAACAACCTTAGAGGGGTCCAATTTTATGTTATTTCAATGAGTTGGTACACAGATAAATGTAATGAATGAGAGGATAAATTGGATGCATTCAACTATGTGCATATGAGGATAAAGTAAGGGTTAAATGTCTAGAAATAAGTATAAGTATTTGGAGGAATAAGTAGAGACTATACAAATGAGACTAACTTCAAAAAGAACACCATTTTTTATTACATATATACAAATGAGACTAAATTATTTTATACAAATTTAAATAACTAAAAATTATAACTAATTAATATTTTCCAAAAATCTAAAGATGAGTGAAACATTTTTTACAATTTTCCCATTTCTATAAATTAACAACGTTTAAAATCCAAACATTGTACTAGTATGAATGATATTAGGGCTATGTGGAGTGTAGATTCATTCCATGGAGGTTGGAGCAGATGTCTCCTATTAATAGGTCATTCCTTTCAACGGGAATGTTTTTTTAAATGGACAAAAAAAACAAACAAACTGGTGCATATCCAACCAAACGGCTGCTTTCAACGGGAATGCTTTTTTTATGTTTCTCCAGATGAATAAAATGTGCAATTACAAGCAATCAATTGTCATTGACTGCTATTTCTGAAATCTATTCCTCCTGCGCAACTGGGTTGTGCCAGATCAAGGCTGAGCACTTGATAACCAGCATGGAGTCTTGACAGTTTGAAGGCATTTGAAGGGGCGGTGGAGACGCAGAGGAACATGCAAATTAATAGACAAGGTTATGTATGTTACTCCTAATCTTAAATCTTTTCTTTTGTTACTCGTTTTTGGAGGAGACAAATGTATATGTAGGGAGACTATCATGCTTTCACCATTTAAATATACTAGTCTCTAATGTTCTTTTACCTTTAGAGTTCTGAGGGAGACTATCATGCTTTCACCATTTAAAGGGAAGCCCTACATTATCAACCTCATCTATCTCTATCCCTAGTCTATATTCCCTTAAAAAAATTCCTCTGGCAAGTCTTACTAGCATTTGAGCCCTTTTTCTCACCAGAATTAAAAAGAACAGCACTACGGTTCTACATTGACAGGACTAGCATGAATACTGAAGCTCTGGTTATTTCTCCCACCTCTTCATAGGGATCTATCCTCTTTCTTTCTTCTTCCAATCCTTTCAAATGCAGTAAGAGGAGAATCCATTATGGGCAAGACAGGGTGCCCTGTAGTATGAGGGGCATTAAGCATGGGTGGTTGTGCAAGGATTTAGATAGTATGGAGTGTTGTGTTGTATCTGATTTAAATCTTGCATATTCCTCTTATTTCTAAAACATCCCTGTCCCTTTTGTACAATCCCAAAGCATTTCGCTATGGCAACTTCTATGTTTCTTTTTATGCAACATTTTGTCCTTAAAAGTCATGTAATCTAATTTATTTAATATCTAAATTTTATCTAGCTATGCATAAGTTTGCATATATCTGATGAACGATTAAGTGGATATTTGATAGCCGGAAGAGATATTGAAGGGCAATGAGCATTTAAAGCAGAGCTCTAACTTTTCGTATTGAATTGTAAGCCTGTTTTGAATTGGGTAGATAGAATCAATCTTCTAAATAACTAAATGTAGTTTTGATCAATCCTAGAAACTTTTTTGGTTTAAATCACCTTAAAATTCATCTAATCTTAAATGGATTTCAAAATGTTTAGTTTAAACTCCAAATTTATATGAAATTACAAAGAATATTACCTGAAGCTGCTAAATAATTAAGTGGGTGTTTGAAAGCTTCTGAGAAGAGAGGGCAAAGAGTGCCAGAAGTAAGGCTGAAATTTTTTATCTCTAATTTGTGGGTTTGTTGTTGAAGAACTTCCTAGACAAATAAGCATATTTTGAATAATACTAAAGAAAACTTTGAGTGAAGAACCATAGAAGTTTTTAAAAAAATGAAAATCTACGTTTCAGAATTCAAAATTTCATGTGGATGTTTAGAAATTTTACTTGGATCTGCTGGATGATGGAGTGGGTCTTTGATTGTTGTCCTGAAAATTAGAGGGTAATGAGCCTTAAAAAGGTCTCAAAATTTTATGAGATTCTTTGTGGGGTGTTTTGAACTGGGTCGGCGGTGGAGGAGAAAAGTTGAACAGGATTTATGAGGGTTTTCTGTGGGGCATGGCAGAGACAAAAGTAGGAATCCAAAGGGCT
>VDFB02000017.1:432868020-432896732 GCA_007258455.2 Sequoia sempervirens
AGAGGGGGAGAAAGAGCGAGAGAGAGAGGGAGCAAGGGAGAGGGGGAGGGGGAGAGGAATAGGGAGAGGCGGAGGAGAGAGAGGAGAAGAAGAGTGATTCTGAGAAATGAGAAATATATGGGACCCAAAATTTAATAAGGTTTGCTCGAAGGGGGTTCAAGTGAACCCTTATTGGGTTTGTTCGGACCCTAAGTTCATTTGAACCCCCCAAAACCCAAAAATTTCTCATGGAGGCATTTTTTGCAATTTTTCTTTCTCAACAAAATCATAAACCAATTTTGTGGGATCACCCACAATTAGAGCATGCATCACAACACATAAAACAAGAACACTATATTTACATGGAAAATCCTTGAAAGGGAAAACCACAGTGAGAATTAGCTCATAATATATTATATTCAATTACAATGGAGATTATAGAATGGTGGACTCACCGTCCAAGGACTCACTATCTAGAAAGAACGAATAGCTCACTATCGGTGGCTCACTACCTAGAATAGAAAGAGATAAAAGAAAGAGTGGCTCACTACCAAAGATGAACTGTTAAAAAAGTATCTACAACATGCTAAAAGTATAGTTCTAATTAAGCATAGAAAATTAACTTAACATACTTCATACTTCACCACTATCACACTTCGCACTTCACTATACATCAGATCTTGTACACACACACTTGAACTTATTCAATTCATCCTTGAAAAAATAATTAACCTTGTATATGTACATATATCTATCATAAACACCCAAACCATTAATTAGGTCAGCCTAATTGTATGAAATGTAACACCATAACTTGTCAACACAAAACTCCAACACACATGCTTTACAGAATAAACCAAAATGTGTACAACACTAAAATAGGTCAGCATGACCTATAATCACTCCCATAAATCTACTCCATACATAACTTCATTCGACCCCAAAACCTTTAGGTCAGCACCGCTAGTGAAGCAATAACTAAATGAACCAATTGTTCATTCACAATTGGATATGTGGATCACCAAATCACTTTCCATTTGGAGTGCACACACATCGAACGCCTTCCAACACTTCCAAAAAACCGCACAACATAATATTCATCTACGGTGGAATGCAGAGTATTCCAACATGCACTCTGTACCAATCACTTTGCCATTACTAAGCCCAATACTTTGTCCCTAATATCTTCAGTTGTAGAAGACATACAATCTTGAAACCTTGGATATAAAAATCTTCAACATATACCATCAACACCTCAAAACTACGTGATAAAATTTTGCATAGTGAAGCAATGCAAACCACAAAACTATTCCTCTTAACATTAAATATGCACACTACAACTTAGTCAATTCTCCTAAAACACTTGGTCCTCTCTAGACCAACACTCTTGCATTTCTGCAACGAGTTGCCATTGGTGACAACACCATATATCAACATGCTCATGTTGCCAACAATATCCCCCTTTTTCATTGATGGCAACACACTCTCCAAGACACTCTCCAAAATATTCTCCCCCTTTGACATCAAGGGAAAAGGGAATCAAAAAATATACTTCTCTTCTATACTCAACATACTTCAACTACAATCTCCCCCTTAGTAAAATATTTACATCAAAGTGGCTCCCCCTAGCAATTTTATCCATCAAAAATGATAAAACTTGTACCGTAGCACCATCAACTACTTTCACATATGTACATTGGAATGAAAAAATTGCATATACAAAGAAAAAATATACAACTTAACCCTTATAAGACTCCTTTACTTTAGCAAGGTGTGCCTCCCAGTTTTTCTTCACAACCTCCTAGACCTTCTTAACAAAGGCAAGCATATGACATTGATTCTCAAACTAAATATGGAGGTCTTCTCCTTCTTCCAAAGAACTAGGCATTGGATTCATTTGCACCACCTTATCAACATTAGCTAAAACTCTAGTTAAAGGGGGGAGCCTTGCACTTACCATATCTCTCAGCTAACCATACCGCATTATTATTTTCTCCTTTTGTTCTTACAGCTTAGAAATAATTGACCATGTAAATTTTTGATAATTTCTCTTGTAGCACCATTTGCATGGGAATCTATAAGAGTTGTGTAGATACCACTGGTTCAAACTGCAACTGCATATCCAATAGATGATTTAGTGAATCTCCAGAGGCTCTGGTAGATTCACCACTAGTTTTTGCATTTCCTTCTTCCTTTTTCTCACTATTCTCCATTTCTTTGCTACAAAAACATTCTTCAGTAGTCTTCTCTACTTCTGGAGGAGGAAAAGTGTTCAACATGAGCTCCATCCTTCTCTAAGACATTTTGATTATCATCTTCCTTTTCGTCAGCAATATTCTCCACAACTAGAGGGGTATTATCTATCAGTGTGTCTTCTTTTCCAAGAAAATGCTCATGTTGTTTTATAGAAGTCACATTACTTTTTAGGAGGGGTGTATTTTTTTGCATTTGATCTTCACTACTCAAAGGAGCTCCCAAACATTTAGCAATCTCTTCAACCTTTTGTAGTGTCTCTTTCCTCGACCTCTCAATATCTTCCTTGTCTCTTCTCATAAGAGTGTTAACTCTTTGTTTTGTCATAAATTTCTTGCTATACAACTTAGACTACTTGCATCTATCTTCTTGACATAGTAAGGGACCAATCTTCTCCAAGGAAAATGTCTTTACCTTTGCATCCTCTTCAATAGATTCTTTTCTTTTTTCAAATCATCAGGAAATTGATCTTCAATCATATCTAGGCCAGTATCGAATGTTACCATATACTTAACAATAGCCTCTTCTATTGTTGCCTTATCTTCATCATTTGCAACCGGAAACATTTCAATACTTTCCTTCAACATACCAAACTCTGCAATGCTACTAAACAATGCCTCTAAATTCAAGGGATTATGCTCCCTAACCAAATAAATATTCTCTTTATTCTTTCCCTTAATTTTAGGTGAATTTTCTTTTTTAGAACTCTTTTCTCTTTTATGAAAAATAAAATCTTTCTTTTCTTTTTCCACTTCATCTTTACTTTTTGTGTCTACCACATCAATTTTTTTCTCTTTTTGTATTGGTCTCTTGAGAGACTTGAGATTTCTTCTTTTGGACCAACTAAGGTCCTTCTTCTTCTTCTTCTTCTTCTTCAGAAGTGATGTACTTCTTGGGCGGGTGCAAAAAGATGGGGGCCAAATTGTAGCCAATTTTTTAAAAAAGTTATGATAGCTCATAACGCGAACGCGTTATAATAGGGTCGCGTTATGGCTTGGTGTGCCGAGCCTAAGGCTTGGCCACACCGAGCCTATTTTACACTCACATTATAATCAGAGCGTGGAATATCACGCCCACGTTATGAGCAATTAAAAGCAAAAAAAGGAAATCGAGCTCATTTGCTTTGTGGCTTTTTTTTATCTTCCCACGGCCAAAATCCCTTCTTTTGCATGCTTACATTATGGGAGGAGTGAATCTTGCAATTTTTTCATCAAAATGTTGCTATTTCGTTGCTAAGATTACGCCACATCGACGAGGAGGTCAAAGAGGTAAGGATTGTTTTTTGTTGTGAATTTGTTAGTTTTAGGTTGTTTTTTATATTTATGTGTTGAATCTGTAGGAGATGATAATGAACCTACAAACCCTCTTCAAAACCCTCCTAAATATCCTAAAGGAGCAAAGTAACAACATCAAGAACAAAATCTTCAAGTTCAACAACCACAACAACAATCCCCTCCACTAATCCCTCAACATCCTCCTGGCACTCAACAAAATTTAATGAGTGAAATTGAAAACAATAAAAAACAAATTCAGGAGTTAATCATGAGGTTGAACGATCCAAACGGTTCAACCATGGAAAGAAAAACACTTGCAAATTCACTAAAAGAAATGTTAAAACATGTAGATGCAATCAACAAACAATTAAGTGGTTGGAAAGATAGGAGGTAGGTGGCTAGGAACTTTTACTGAGATAAATTATCATATAAAGATGTAAAAGATCTAAAAATTACAAGATTATATTTGTACTCATTATTCACCAACCCATGTACAAATCAAAATCTTAGCCTCAATGCGAAGAGATTTCCTATCCATTGGTGCCACCACCAATAGAATAGAAACCTTTTTTGGGATAGGTGGTACATGGTTTTTGATTACCCACCATGCAACAATTGCAAAGCCCCACAATATTCCTGAGGAAACTATAATGTGAATTCATCCTAAACAAAATCCTAAATTATTTTGATATGAGGGACTTCCATGGGAGAGATGGGGGGTCGGCTCAAGATGGACCTAGTGCACAACATGATCCTAGGTGGCAAGCAAGATGACCTCTCCCTAGGCCACCTCATGAGCACATTGTTATCCCTTCCATCAGGAAGAAGAGTGTCGAGGTAGACACTTTGCAGGCCATCAACTCTTTGACCCAAAGTGTTATCCAGCATGCCAACCCTATACTACAGTGCCATCTAGGGGAGTCTTCTAGTGGTGGGCTTCGATCCCATTTGTGTCAAGCTTGTGGGGTGACTTGTTCATATGGCCCCACTGACACTCAAGAGGCTATTATGTAGGATATGTATGTAGCTATGGAGATGGATAGGGCAAGTGACATTTTGAATGAGGCTTATGGCATCGATACTGAGGTAAATGTTAGCATGTTCATTGAATTTAATTTATTAAATTTTAATTTTTAAATGCAAGATTAACTAATTGAGTTTTACGATTTTAATAAAATTTTAGGGTCACAGTGTTGATACTAGATACACTATCCCTACACCTACTTATTACTCCACTGCATCTACTGTTGAGGTATGTAACTAGTAAACAATTATAAATAAATTACATGTTAATAGCATTGTTATATGAATGGTATTTTAATATCTGATTTTGGATGTTGAATAGGCTAATATTGGAGGTTTCGTGGGAACACCTCTCAGTGCGAGTGGATTTAGAAAAGCCTACACATAGGGAATGAATTGTACTTAATATATTTGTGTATTTTATATTCATATCATTGATTACATTGCATTGTGCACATGATTCAAAATCAAAGCATTGCTTCACATTCCATAACTAATAACTAGATGTTGATAGATAACAAAATTTCAACTACAATATAGTTGTTTAGAAATTTAACATAAGTAGTGATGCAATTACTTCACATAGCATAAATAATAAGTAGGAGCAGCTTCCAATTACATTTGCTTGTCATGGCATTCCATGAGACCACTTTTTATTGAGGCATCTTTTCAAATAATTCACTACCTTGTATATGCTATGGATGCTTGGAAGAAATATATGAAAGAATAATAGTAAGCAATAGCATAGACAAGGCAATGGGTTGTTTGAAAAATGCCTCAAAGAAATGTAGTCTCATGGTGATGTCCATCACCAATAGACCCAATTTCTTTGAGGTATTTTTTTCAAATAGCTCACCGCCTTTTTTATGCTACCACATTTTCCATACATGTCTACCAAAGCATTTTATCAAACATTTCATTTCCTTGCTACTATGGCTAAAAGCCTAAAAAAGGTGTTTTTCAACAAACTATGGATGCTTGGAAAAAATCTATCAAAGCATAATAGTAAGCAATAACATAGACAAGGCAGTGAGTAGTTTGAAAAAATGCCTTGAAGAAATGTGGTCTCATGGTGATGGAATTCCATTCCATCACTGTGAGACCATATTTCCTCAAGGAATTTTTTCAAACAACTCACCACCTTTTCTATGCTACCACATTTTCCATACATGTATACCAAATAATTTTACCAAACTACTCACTTCCTTGTTGCTATGGCTAAAAGCCTAAAATAGGTGCTTTCCAACAAACTATGGATGCTTGGAAAAAATATATCAAAGCATAATAGTAAGCAATATCATAGTCATGGCAGTGAGTAGTATGGAAAAATGCCTTGAATGAATGTGGTCTCATTTTGATGCAATTCCATTCCATCACCATGAGACCATATTTCTTTAGGCATTTTCTCAACAGCTCACTGCCTAAAGAATAAAAACCAACCCTTTAGCCAAAATTCCCCTTCAAATTATTTTCAAGGTCTTCATCCTCATCCTCAATCTACCAATCCATGGAACCTTCCACCTTTTATTCCACTTGTTCATGTCCCCACCCCTCCCTCTTCATGTCATGATCAACCCCCCTCTCATAACCAAGACAACACTATACCATCGACCCCATTCCGACATAATACCATAGAGAAGGCAATGAATTGTTTGAAAAACTGACTCAAAGAAATGTGGTCTTATGGTGATGGAATGCCATGAAACATTTGTTTGTAATGGCATTTCATCACCATGATACCCCATTTCTTTGAGGATTTTTTCAAACACTTCACTTCCTTCTCTATGCTACCACAGTTATCGTACATGTCTATGAAGTATCAAATGGTTCACCGCCTTGCTACTATGGGTAAAGCCTAAAAATAGGTGCTTTCGAACAAGCTATGGATAGGGAAAATAATAAGCATGATAGTCAAAAATATATAGTTTAATAAGTACTCAATTTTTTTTTCATTATCTCATACATTATAAGCCATGATGTGGATCGCTATTGTAGTTTTCGTGATTGAATATTTTTTTTTCTTATTTTCAAATGTTGGAAGTGAATACACCTCTGAATATTCATAGGGCAATGGAGCTCAATGTATCATCTGTTATAGACTCCTTGATGGCTCTCACAAAGGAGGTATGAGGCAAATTACTAAATTTCAATTTGCATTCCTTGTTATAGCCGTTAGTGAAAAATCAAACCATTATTGATTTGTAGTTTAATTTCTCTTTGGATGGTTTCTATAGGGCTTCAACACGCCACTACATGGGCATGCAAATATTTCCCTTGAGGAGAGAGATCGTATACTGGTGGTAAGTGATTGTTTTGTTAAATAGATCATTTTTTATAATGTAATTTCTATATATTAATGTCTTTACTTCTTATTGTAATAGATAAATCTTGACCATGAGCTAAAACCTAGGAGTAGCACCAGGAGCATTTCTTAGCCTTAGAATAAATGAGTGACAGACCTATCACCATCTAACCGACAAGTAAAGGGAAATAATTTATTTCAAGAGGATGTAGAGCAATGACTTTTGATTCTAGAGCCCTTTGTTGTATGCCTATATGGCATTTTTGTACATATTTTGTATTGGATATATTTGACATTGTATGCCTATATGGAATTCTCATAAGCCTATATGGCTATTTTGTATATATTTTATACTTATATCAACATATATTGATGTATGCCTACATGGCTATTTGGTTAATACAAATCTTTTTTATCGATGGTGTTCATATTTGCATTATAAATCTATGGTTCAATAGATATGAGTTATGTGTATTCAATTGTATACTTTACAACTTACATGTATACTTTGTGATTTACGTTTATTCCAATGTATACTTTGTGACTTACATGTTTTCATGTGTATACCTTGTATTCATGCATATACTTTTTATTAATTTGTATATACTATGTATTCATGTGTATACTTCAAGGCTTATGTGTTTTTGAGTACTTGTGCTTCCCTTATTCACATGTATGTTTGACTTATTCATGTGTATACTTATTAATTGGTTAGCCCTAGAATTTATCATTGTTGTCCTTCATGGTTTTTCTTGAATATTTATTGATTGATGCTAAACAACTTTATTAGTTGATGCTAAACAACTTCAATATTTCTAAGAAAACTAGTAGAGTTACAAATTACAAAATTGCACAAAGTGAAAATAAAATATTAACTATAAATAAATACATTGATTATCAATTTGATAATTGATTAAGAATGAGTATAATATATATCAAGAGATGAGTCTTCTACAATGGCAACTGCCAACTAGAAAATAGGAAAATCATTCTTAATACTTTGAAAGCAATAATCCACCCAAAATTACAATGGGAGAGAAGGCTTATTTAAGATCCTTGAGCAATGTATTTCTTAATGCTCCCTTATTCTTACATATCTCAATTCAATTTAATTCAAAGAGTTCTATCAAATGCTTTATTTAAAAGCAAAAAACAAGTTTTCAATTGGTATTCCATGAGATGTTTTATAAAAAAATTCCAATATATTAAATCTTTTGATTGGAACAACTCAATTAAGCATAGGATACATAATCTTCACAACACTTGTAAAACATAACATTCATAGTAGATGATGAGTAGTTAAATTCTTAACACATTATCATACAAACATTTATCTTGAATAGTCTTTGAAAAAATTCACAACATAATCCTTACAATACATAATATATTGTTATGTTCTTGATCCATCACATATGTCGAAAGACGTATATGTCAACTTTTTGCAATATTATTTCTTGTATAAGAAATGGACTTGGGAGAAATCTTTATAATTTATAATACAAATAAGAAATGAACTCAAGGGTGGAAACTTTTTTTATCACACCAAATAATAAATGTACGTGAGAGCATCATTTGTTTCTCTTAAACTCCAATTTTCAAGCATAGCAAATCATTTCAAATGAAAATAACAAAATGTTTCACAACCAAAGTATTTAATTGAGGAAAAATAAAATGTTTCCAAGTTCCACCATTGTATGCATTTACAATTGGTTGTATATTGTTGTAAGAGCAAGGAGGATAATTAAAAAATGTCTTGCGCTTGCTAAACTTGAGGATGATCATATGCTTTTTGTGTGGAAAACTCGAACTTCTCAACTGTCATGTGAATGTTTCTCTTTTTGATTGTTTTGCATGCCATCATAAGGGGGCAGGTGCATGAATATGGGTAGCTAATTTGTGGCCAATTTATTTTGTCATCCTAAAATAGTGAAAACACGAGCGCATTATAGTAAAACGCGCTCATGTTATGGCTTGGTAATGACTAAGCCTAAGATCAGTCATTGCCAAGCCATAACGCGAGCGCATTATAATGCGCTCATGTTATGGTTTTGTTGTCAAATAAAGTTTGCACCCTTGCTAAGCTATCAACTGTAGCAACCTATTGACACATGGGAACACTTCGAGGTTGTGGGTGACTTGGGAATGAAGTGAACCTCTAGATTATGGGTTGGTTCCCCTTTAGATATCTTGGGAAAAACTGAAGAATGATAAAGGAAAAGGGTAAGAAAGATGTACTTGAATTCAAAACCTATCACTAATAGGTGATACACCAAAGATAAAAATATGACAATACTATAGAAAACTCACAGAAAATCTCAATAGAGCTAAACAATCTCACAATACAGAGATTTATGTTTACAAAAACGAGTGTATGTAAGGTTCCGACTGTTCTAATGCTTAGCACAAGGAAAACAAGATATTTTCACAGATACAATATGCAAAAGAAAGAGATCACTAACATAAACTAAATTTGTGACATAATATCCTTTGCATTTAGCACTGAAGGAATTTGATCAAATAAAGGGATTACACAGAATTTAATCATGTAACTCACAACCAGCGACTAAACAATAAAGGAAAATTGTGAAGGAAATAACTTTCTATTGAGAAAATAAGGAGTGTCTGTGTTACAGATCTGTAGTATTCATAAAAAATAATGAGTTACAAAGTCTGAATAGTGCTCTTTTGGCAATCTCCTAACTAAGAACTCCCTTACAAAAAGGAAAAAATGTCATATATACAACCAAAGGTTGGCCCCCTGCATTAGGTTTTCAAAATGAGTCGGTGCCTAGACACATCGGCCCTAAAAGGCTTGGAATGAAGTCAAATGAAGCATTCAATGCGCATCCCCCCTCCATGTCGATGAAAGCTCGTCCCTGGGCATGGCCTTCAAATCTTTTACAGCCGTCGTTGTTATCTTGCAGCCTTCGAGTCCGCCATTAAGACTTCATCAAAGTCGCCTTGAATGTTCTACGACAGGGTCATTAATGTCCCCTTTCTCCTCGAGCCGTCATCTCCAGCTGCTATAGTGACTCACAGCTACCTCCCCTTCGAGAAGCAACATCAGATCTATCAATTAGATTCAGCGCTATTACTGACTGATCACCCCTTGCTCAGGGTAGAGCGATGTCGTCATGCTCCGTCGATCTCGTTCACAAAGGGGAGCCGAACAGTCAAACTGCCTGTGATTTTCCCTGGTGCCTTTTGATTGGTTGAGCCCATGCCATGTAGATTCCAGACAGTCAAAGGTTGCTTCATTAGAATTGCATGTCATATAGTAGCTATTGGCGTAACTTAGGACTATCGGCGGGACTTCTCACCAAGCTGCGGAAGGTAGACCAATGTTCATTTCTGTGGGCAGGGTGACCACTATCAGCAAGACTCCCCTCTTTCTATGGGACCTCATAGCGAGCTCCTTTCCTCTCCCCGAGCTTCTTTCATCTCTTGTCGGCGAGACATCTTTGATGTTACCCCAAACACATTCCATTCCACCGAGCTCTTTATTTCCTTCGGCAAGACCGTGGCAAGTCAGGAAGACCTCATAGTGAGGTCCAACAGTCATACCGATTCCTGCTTTTGTCACTGAGACACCCACACTTCGCCGAGACCTCTTGTAGAATTTCTTTTCCTTCGGCGAACTCTTCATTTCGGGATGACTCTTGGCGAAAACCCTTTGTTGTCAACGAGACATTGGCCTGTCAGGGAGAAGTCATAGTGGGCGGATGAAGTCATACCGACATGCCAATCCATTCGACAAGACATACAACGGTCGACAAGACCTCATGGTGAGCAGCCAGAGTTATATCGATCTCACAAAAAGCCATCGGCAAGACCCCATCGGGTCGAGGAGACCTTACGGCGAACTCCTTATTTCTTGGCGAAGGCACTCCTTTACACTGAGTTTTTTCAAAAAACTGGCGGGGGCGGGGCCAAGACGAAACCGAAACCGGGACCAAGGGAGAAAGGTCGGAAGCAAAAGACAAAAAAATCTCGGCGGGACCGGGATCGGGACCAAAACGGGGAAAAACAACGGAAAGAGCGAAATTGGGACCGAAACCAAATCCGGGCCTAAAACTTTCTTCAAGGTTCAGGTTCGGAATCCGACCCGATCCCACCCCCGAAAAAACTCAAAAGAAGGCGAAGGAAGGATGAAAAGGAAGAAGTCAAACGGGAGAAGCGACCCTCGGCAAAATACAAGGAAAAAAGGAAAGAAAAAAGAGCGGAACCGGGGGCGGAAACAAAACTGAACCAAAACTTTTCCAAAAGTTCCAAGCTCGGATTCCAACCCAACCCTGCTTCTGACAAAGGCAAGGGAGAAAAAGGACAAGGAAGAAAAGAAAGGGAAAAAACTACCCCACGGTAAAATGCAAGGCCAAAGAAGAGAACAAGACGCACGACCGGACCCACTAAAACGGAAACCTTTCCAAAAAGTTCAAAGTTGGTTTTTAGTTTCCGCCTTGACGGAAACAAAAGAAAAGGGGCCTGACAAAAGTAGAAAATGCGGAAGCGGGGTCGGAACTGGGTCAGAAACAGGAACCGAGAGTTTTGGAAAAGTTCCAAGTTTGGTTCCCGACCCGGTTCCGCCCCCGGTAGAACAAAGAAAAAGGCAACGAGAAAGCAAAAAGGAAAGAGGGAAAAGACAAGGCAAAACATAAAATGAAACACACCCCCAAGCTAAAGACCTGCACGCTGGGCTCAACCCTTTTAGGAGCCACATTTAATCCACATGCCGTATTAAAACATCATTTTCCCTTGCATCTACACAAGAAGCAAACAAGTTAGAAAAAGTGATCTTGATGCAAGTGTTCTTCCATTTGGTCTTCGAGAACATCTGAAAGCATGGTTACTCTGCCTAATTGAGCCCATAGGCAAAAAATGGGTAACATTTCTGGCGACCTTTGCTGGATGTTTGCCTGCTAAACATGAAGACCAGTAGCCTAGGCCTATCCATTGGGCACAGAGTCATTGGGATAACTCAGAAACAGACCTGGAGCAGCCTTGAGCATGGTTGTAACTCATTTGAGACTCATAGGACATAGTAGGCCATCGAAAATTTATTGAAGACAAGAGAAACTGAAGTGAAACTATTTACTGTGTTGGGACAACACTTAGGGAATGAAAAAACAACTATCCTCTAGAACTCTACCAGTTATGTACAGATTTAGGTCCTTACCTCAGAAGCAATGCTTGAGGTGAATCCCATTTACTGGGATTGGTTCCACTACACCATCCAACTTGGATAGCTGGAAAGCATTATGCTGCTTCTCCTTGGTAATGATATATGGGCCAGTCCAAAGTGCATCAAATTTGGAGTACCTTCCAGGCCTACTTTTAAATTCATCCCACTTTAGCACTATGTCACCTTCTTGGAACACTCTGGGAGTTGCCTTTTTATTGAATGACTTTTTCACTTGAGCCTGATATTGCTCAATCCTTTTCACTACTTCAACTCTGAGTTCTTCAAGCTCAATCAATTGAGCCAACCTTGTTGTCATAGGCTCCTCTTCAATTATATCAAGCTAATTTACCAGATCGAGGGCTGGGAGTTCAACTGAAATGGGCAGGCTCGCCTCTTTCCCATATACTAACATGTATGGAGAAAGTCCTATAGACCCTTTTGATGTAATCCTATCAGCCCACAAGGCTGATTTTAACTTGGTGTGCCAAGCCTTTTGATTGTCCTCCATAGTCCTCTTAATGATCCTTAGGAGGTTCTTGTTAGTGGACTCAACCTTTCCATTCCCTTGCAGATAATAATTAGAGGATGTGCTCAGATATATGCCATTTTTGACAGCCCAGTCAGTAATTTTAACACTAACAAAAGCCAGGGCATTATCTGATACAATAGAATCCGGGATACCAAATCTGGTAACCAGCTCTTCGTAAAAATTTAGGATAACAGATTCATTAGCTTCTTTGAGTGCCACAGCCTTAGTCCATTTTGAAAAATAATCAATGGCTGTGAGTATCCATTTCTAGCCTGCACTTGATGGTGGGTTTATAACCCCAATAAAATCCAAACCCCATTTCATGAAGGGTTGATCAACCTAAACTGGTTGTAGCGGGAGGGCTGCCAACTTCTCTTTTCCAGCAAACATAGCACACTGTTTGCACCTTCTTACCCATGCATGAGCATCTTTGAATAAGGTAGGCCAGTAATAGCCTCCTTTCATTATTTTAAGAGTCGTAGCTCTTGGAGAAAAGTGTCCACCAACTGATCCTTGATGGAATTCATACAATACTCTATCAACCTGATCAGCTTCAATACACCTTAACAGGACACCATGAAAATCTCTTCTAAACAGCAAACCATTTAAAAGAACATAAGGTATGGATTGCAGCCGATAATACCTTCTTCTAGATCTATTCAAATCGGGAGGGCACTCACCAGTCAATAAAAAATGTGTCATTTCTGTGATCCAACCAGTAGGAGCAGGTATGGAAGTTTGTTGTCCATCTTGGAGTGCTAAAACATAAATTTCCTCCTCCGTTATACTGTCGTTGTTGTCTTCAGTAAGTTATTTGCAGAGACCTCTCCTTCTGATTAGTTTGGTAACCTTTATTTCAAGGTCATACTCCATCACCTTGGTGACCCAACCAGCTCTTCTATCACTCAAATCTTTGTTTAACAAAAATTCCTTCACACTGGGATGAGCAACCATTAGTATAATCTTGTTATTGAAGAGCATGTGCCTAAACTTCTTTAAACTTCTTATGACAGCAAGAACATGTCTTTCTACAAAAGTGTACTTGAGCTCGTAATCTTTGAGTCCCTAACTGAAGAATGCCAGGGGCTGTTCAGATCCTTCATTATTTCGCTGCACGAGTATAGCTGAAAGCGAATCAATATTTCCATAGGCATATAAAATGAAATCCTCATAAAAGTCGGGATTCAGAAGTGTAGGTGCGGTTACCAATGCTTCTTTTATAAGCTCAAAGCTTCTTTTTCCATCCTTAGTCCAGCTGAAAGGTACATTCTTTCTTAGCATGTGAGTTAGTGGACTTAACAAATCAGCAATGTCAGGGATAAACCTCCTAACAAAGTTAATCCTACCAATAAAACTCTGCAGACCCTTTTTATGCGCTGGTAAAGGAAGAGCTAAGATAGCACTTATTCTTTCAGGGTCTATAGTAATACCTTGTTTAGATACCACATAACCGAGCAATCTTCCTTCATGAACAACAAACACACATTTTTTGGGATTAAGTGATATCCCAAATTCCCTGCATTTTTCAAAGATCCGCCTCAAATGCTTCAGATGATCCTTAGCCTCTTTAGAAAAAACTGTGATATCATCAAGATAGACTAAAACTATCTTGTACATTAAACCTTGAAAGGCCATATCCATGGCCTTTTGAAAGGTTGCCCCGGCATTAGATAAACCAAAGGGAATTTTTCAGATAGGCCATGGTCCCCCATTTTGTGGTGAAAGTTGTTTTATACTGATCTTCCCTCCTCACCAATATTTGGTTGTAGCCAGAATAGCCATCTAGTAAAGAAAACCTTTCAGACCCTGAGACTACCTAAAGTATCTGCTCCATAGAAGGTAGAGGATGATGGTCTTTTAAGGAGGCCCTATTTAAATCACGAAAATCTACACAAAGTCTTATTTCACCGTTTTTCTTTCTTACTGGCACTAGGTTTGAAACCCATGAGGTATGCTTGATGGGGAAAATGATGCTACTTTCAATCAACTTATCTAGCTCCTTTTTCATTAAAGGTTATAACTTAGGATTCAAGGGCCTCTGCTTTTGCCTGACTGGTTTGGCATTAGGTTCAAGTTCAATAGTATGTTGAGCAAGCTGGGGATTAAATCCTTTTAAGTCACTATATTGCCAAGCAAAGATATCATTAAATTCTTGACAAAGCTGAATAAAAACATGCTTTTCTTCAGCTGTACATATCTTGCCTAACTTAAGAAGCCTTTCTTTGAAGACTTCAACCTCTGTAAGGAAAATTAGATGCGGAAAACAATTCTCCTAACATCAATACCTCAAGAAAGAATGCAAAATTACTTTTAAATTTTCAATTACAGTCAAGTTAAGATGCACTATGAAACAGATTATAGAAACAGAGTATTTGACAATCACACATGAACACCAGATATACGTGGGAAAACCCTTACGGGAGAAAAACCCACCACACCAAGACAAATCACTTTGTATTATAATAATCAAAAATTACATACAATTCCAGACTTATCTTTCTAGTGTCATTATATAGCAGCATTCATCATGAACCTTCTTCGAACAGAAAACATCCAAGAATAGCCTTTACAGATTTTAAATCCTTCACTGATACAGTTTGAATTCTTCACACTTCACTGTTGATCAAACTACTATCCAACCCCCAAGCGTCTGCAACTTGCAACTATATCCATGTCGAATTCTGTCTGTAGAACTTCCTTACAAAACCGTCGCAACTGACTGTCTTCCAATTGTTCCCCTTCGGCTCCTTCTATTCGTCCACGAGACTCCACATAGGATGGTCAACCATTCAACATAATTTGTATTGTATTGGCATCTCGGTGAGACACTAACTATGTCTCGCTGATGCCACATTGACCTCATATCGATGTCCCCGAAAGCCTCTGTAGTTGCCAAGATGTTACATCGAGCTTCAAGAGATACACCAAGTCATCACATAGTCACCCTGACTTATCACTTTCGCTAGAAGGTCATAGCGAAACACTAAAGTTACACCGAAGTCCCCAAGCCTACCGAGCACCAAGTAGAAGTCGGCAAGACTCACTCCTATCGCCAAGAGTTCATACCAATCTCCATATGTTACCTCGAAGTGTTTACCCGTCGCCAAGACATTGCCCTTCACTGAGAGAACTTACTGATCTCTATGACTTATCCCAAGAGCTTCATCTGTCACCCAAACACATAGCTTTCGGTGTGACATTATACCGATGAGATTAAGTCATAACGAGCTCCGAAGACTAGTTGGAAAAACAAGAGCTTATCGCCGAGACGTTTCCCCGAGTTCATTAAGTTACATCGAAGATTCTAACTTAAGTCTTAGTCGCTAAGACATATTCACTTCAGTAGGACATCTTACCGAAGACACTTCCTTCGGCCAAGTCTCTCTGATGAAACACAGTCGGCATAATATTTGATTTCGCGGTGACTTCTCACCGAGCCATAATGAGTTACCCCGAGGACCTCAAAGTAACCGTTGTCGGCAAGACATTAACACTTCGCTGAGACATCTTAGCGAGAACCTTAATCTTCACCAAAGATCACAGTTGCCAAGAGTCTCACCGATGCATGATTAAATGGCCTATCGGCCAGAGGTCTCCCAATCGCTCTGATGTCATAACGAATACATCATGCTACAGTGATAGACTTCACAGTGCAACCTTTCAGCAAGACAATGGCAAGGTCATAGCGACCTGTTCAGAAATGAATAAAGCAAACTGCTAGTCGGCCAGACATGGAACCTATCACACCGACTTGGCACTCATGGAGGTTTCAGCCTGTAATGTTTGAGGCACATATTTCCAACAATCTCCCACTTGACGAAGATCATACAGGAACCTCCAGAGCATAAATAATACTTACTAAAAAACATGGGCACTAAGGCCCATTGAATTGGCACACCACCTGAACTTGTCTGTGCTCACTGGCTTCGTTAATGCATCTGCAACATTCTCAGAGTATCAAATTTTTCCAAACCTTTCCATCCTCAACCATATCTCGTACAAAGTGGTGCTGTACATCAATATGTTTCATCCTGGCATGGAAAGTTGGGTTCTTTGCTAGAAAAATGGCACTCTAACTGTCACATAAAATTGTTATTTCCCCTATATCAAAACCAATGTTAGAATGCAAACGTTTCAACCATACAACTTCTTTGCAAGCATGAGTAGTTGCCAGGTATTCAGCCTCTGTAGTGGACAAAGCGACTACAGCCTGCCGCTTACTCATCCAACTCACTGCACCACCATTCAACATGAAAACGTATCCACTGGTGGATCTTCTGCTGTCAATGTCCGCTGCCCAATCAGAATCTACATATCCCTGAATACTGAGAGTTCTCTGTGATTCAACCAAATTCCCATGGTAACACAATGCAAAATCTAAAGTTCCCTTCAAATACCTAAACACTCTCTTCACAGCATCCCAATGTATTCTTCCTGGATTAGCCATAAATCAACTAAGTACTCCCACTACTTGGGCAATGCTTGGTCTTGTACAGACCATTGCATACATGAGACTGCCTACAACACTAGCATAGGGCACATTGGTCATGTCCTCCATCTCAATAGGAGATTTTGGACAGTCCTCAACAGATAGCTTCGTTCCTTGCATGACTGGAACAACTAACTGCTTGCAATCATTCATACAAAATCTCTCAAAAACAATCCTTATATACTTACTCTGACTGAGCCAAAGCTTTCTATTCTTCCTGTCCCTGGTTATCTCCATCCCCAGAATATACCTTGCTGCACCAAGATCCTTCATTTCGAACTTAGCAGACAACTGAGACTTAAAATCAGAAATCATTAGCTTGCTATTTCCTATGAACATCATATCATCAACATAAAGAGCAATAACAAGCACTTGATCACTTTCAGCTTTATAATATACACAGTGATCAAATTTTGATCTCACAAATCCCAAAGATAATACAAATGTATCAAATTTTTGGTACCACATTCTAGGTGATTGATTTAACCCATAGAGAGACTTCTTTAATTTGCATACCAGTTTTTCTTTACCTTTCTCAATAAAGTGCTCAGGCTGGGACATATAGATTTCTTCTTCAAGATCACCATGAAGAAATGTTGTCTTCACATCCATCTGTTCAACCTCTAAGTCATGCACTGTTGCAAGTGACAATATAAATCTAATGGACGTCGGCCTTGCTACAGGAGAAAAAATTTCTCCATAATCAATTCCCTCTACCTGGGAATAACCCTTTGCAACCAATCTTGCCTTGTATTTTTCAACACTGTCATCCAGACCAATCTTTTTCTTAAATACCCATTTGCAGCCCACAGGTTTTCTACCTTTAGGCAAGGGCACCGGACTCCAAGTTTCATTTTTATCTAATGACGCCATTTCCTCATCCATGGCTTCCAACCAAGAATCTGAATCAGACATTTTAATTGCCTCATTTACAGTCCTAGGCTCATCAGTGCTGGAAATCAAGGCATAAGCACAAGTAGAATCAATTAATGAGAACCCATACCTATCTGGTTGTTTCCTTTCTCGGGTTGACCTCCTCACTAGTTGAGGCTGAGGTTCTTCTTCTTCAGAACTTTTAGAACTGCTTGAGCTCTCCTCAGTTTTAGGTACGTTTTGAATTTTCAATTCCTCTTTCTCTGGTGTAGGAGGAATTGATGCTACATCCTTACTGTTTTCAGACTTTGTCTCTCACTGCAGATCCAAGGAGGAAGGTTTCAGCTCTCGAAAGATTACACTCTTGTTGTATACAACCTTCTCTGT
Source organism: Sequoia sempervirens (assembly GCA_007258455.2). Classification (NCBI taxonomy): domain Eukaryota; kingdom Viridiplantae; phylum Streptophyta; class Pinopsida; order Cupressales; family Cupressaceae; genus Sequoia; species Sequoia sempervirens. Next base: position 432,886,309 of record VDFB02000017.1, read on the forward strand.
AACAGGATTCCAAAGCTTGTATCCTTTAATGTTAGCACTATAGCCAATGAAAATACATTTGACAGCCTTGTTCTCCAGCTTAGATCTTTTTACATCAAGCACATAAGCATATGCTTCACAACCAAAGACTCTAATATGTCTAAGAGAGGGCTTCTTACCAGACCACACTTCCAGAGGTGTCTTATCAACAAGAGCAGAGTTTGGAGACCAATTAACTAAGTAACATGTAGTAGCAGTAGCTTCAGCCTAGAACTTCTCCTCCAAACCAGCACTACTAAGCATACTTCGTGCTCTCTCTATCACTGTCCTATTGAACCTTTCTGCAACTCCGTTTTGTTATGGAGTATAAGGTGTAGTCTTGTGTCTTTTGATTCCATGGTCTTTACAGTATCTTTCAAATTCATTAGAACAAAATTCACCGCCATTATTAGTCCTTAAGCATTTTATTTTTCTACCAGTCTGATTTTCAACAAGATTTTTAAACTCCTTAAATCGACTAAACACTTCTGATTTACTTTTTAAAAAATAAACAAATGCTCTCCTTGAATAATCATCAATGAACGACACATAGTATCTTGATTTAGACAATGAAGGAACATTCACTGGACCAAACACATCTGAATGGATATAATCTAACAAACCAGAAGATTTATGAGGATTGTCATAAAATGAAACACGGTGCTGCTTTCCATATATATAGTGTTCACAAAGTTCAAATTCGAAATTACAATCTTCAAACCCCTCAACAAGATTTTTGTTCTTCAAGGTTTTTAAACCTTTTTCTCCTATGTGGCCTAACCTATGATGCCAAAGCATAGTATTCTCTGCAGGAAGTTTTACTTCCATAAAGTTTACATAATTAGGGATATTTCCCTCTATACTTCCATGAGCAGCTTTCAGTGACTTCGAAGAGACACTGTTACATTGAACAACTTGTGCATCCAGCTTGTATAGGGTACCAATTCGAGCACCTCTAGCCAGCACCATTAAACCTCTAGTCATCTTGAAGCCACTTCCCAAGAAAAAAACTTGTACTCCGATATCATTTAGCATACTTACAGACAACAGATTTTGAGCCAGACTTGGTATGTGCATAACATTATTGATCCCCTTTACTCTGCCATTAGGGAATTGAATTCTAACTCTTCCACGGCCAACAATTTCCAAGATTGAATCACTCGCCAAGTACACCTTTCCACCATCATAATCTTCATACTTTGTGAACCATTCTCTGTGAGATGTCATGTGGAATGATGCTCCATAATCAATCAGCTAGACATCATCTGATGCCTGTGTAGCCAAGGCTGCAATGAAGGCGTCACCATCACTGTGAGAAGAACCATTAGCGGAAGAGCCCTTCTTCTTTTTCTCCTCTTTACAATCCTTTCGGACATGACCAGGTTGCCCACAGTTCCAGCACTTCACTTTGGACTTCTTGCCAAGAGATTTTGATCTCCCTTCTTATTTCGATTTGGACTTCTTGTCTTTCTTCTTGCCTTTCTCCTTTGACCTTCCTCTGATAGCAAGAACCTCCTTCACCATCTCAGAAAATTTTCTTCTCATCTCTTCTGACAGCAAAGAACCAACAACATCTTCCATCTTGAAACTAGATGTTGTACTCCCAATTGCCATCACCAGATGATCCCATGAGTTTGGCAAAGAACATAACAGAAGCATACAGCGATCCTCTTCTTCAATATTTACACCAATAGATGTTAATTGTGCAAGCAGCATGTTAAATGCATTCAAATGATCAGCTACAGACCCTCCTTCTTGCATTCTCAAAGAGTAGAGCTTCTTTCTTAGGAACAACTTATTCACCAAGGATTTCCCTTGATAAATAGACGCCAGTCTCTTCTACAAGAGAGAAGCAGTCTTTTCTTCATACACATTGAGAAGAACTGAGTCTGCCAAACAAATCCTTATCAGCCCCTTCACTTTTCTATCTGCAAGGTCCCATTCTTCTTGCTTCATGCCTGTAGGTTTAGTTTGAGACACAGCAAGCCAAAGGTCTCGATCTACTAAGAGATTCTCCATCTTGAGTTTCCACAATTCAAAGTTACTGCTATTGAATTTCTCTATTTCAATCTTCCCAGATGAACTAGACATCTTAATCTGTAAATAGAAATAACAATCTCTACAAAACTCCCACTGAACAGTATTGACACAAAAAACCCAATGTACCCCCAAGGATAACACAACTGGCTAGGCTTTGATACCACTTGTAAGGAAAATTAGATGCGAAAAACAATTCTCCTAATGTCAATACCTCAGGAAAGAATGCAGTACTTTTAAATTTTCAATTACAGTCAAGTTAAGATGCACTATGAAACAGATTACAGAAACAGAGTATTTGACAATCACACATGAACACCAGATATACGTGGGAAAACCCTTACAGGAGAAAAACCCACCACACCAAGAAAAATCACTTTGTATTACAGTAATCAAAAATTACATACAATTCCAGACTTATCTTTCTGGTGTCATTATATAGCAGCATTCATCATGAACCTTCTTCGAACAGAAAAACATCCAAGAATAGCCTTTACAGATTTTAAATCCTTCACTGATATAGTTTGAATTCTTCACACTTCATTGTTGATTGAACTACTATCCAACCCCCAAGCGTCTGCAACTTGCAACTATATCCATGTCGAATTATGTCTGTAGAACTTCCTTACAAAACCGTGGCAACTGACTGTCTTCCAATTGTTCCCCTTCGGCTCCTTCTATTCGTCCATGAGACTCCACATAGGATGGTCAACCATTCAACATAATTTGTATTGTATTGGCATCTCGGTGAGACACTAACTATGTCTCGCCGATGCCACATTGACCTCATATCAATGTCGCTGAAAGCCTCTGTAGTCGCCAACATGTTACATCGAGCTTCAAGAGATACACCAAGTCATCACGTAGTCACCCTGACTTATCGCTTTCGCCAGAAGGTCATAGCGAAACACTAAAGTTACACTGAAATCCCCAAGCCTACCGAGCACCAAGTAGAAGTCAGAAAGACTCACTCCTATCGCCAAGAGTTCATACCAATCTCCATATGTTACCTCGAAGTGTTTACCCGTCGCCAAGACATTGCCCTTCGCTAAGAGAAATTACCGATCTCTATGACTTATCCCAAGAGCTTCATCTGTCGCCCAAACACATAGCTTTCGGTGTGACATTATACCGATGAGATTAAGTCATAACGAGCTCCGAAGACTAGTCGGAAAAACAAGAGCTTATCGTCAAGACGTTTCCCCGAGTTCATTAAGTTACACAGAAGATTCTAACTTAAGTCTTAGTCGCTAAGACATATTCACTTCGGTAGGACATCTTACCGAAGACACTTCCTTCGGCCAAGTCTCTCTGATGAAACACAGTCAGCATAACATTTGATTTTGCGGTGACTTCTCACCGAGCCATAATGAGTTACCCCGAGGACCTCAAAGTAACCGCTGTCGGCAAGACATTAACACTTTGCTAAGACATCTTAGTGAGAACCTTAAGCTTCACCAAAGATCATAGTCGCCAAGAGTCTCACCGATGCATGATTGAATGGCCTATCGGCTAGAGGTCTCTCGATCGCTCTGATGTCATAACGAATACAAAATGCTATAGCGATAGACTTCACAGTGCAACCTTTCAGCAAGACAATGGCAAGGTCACAGTGACCTGTTCAGAAATGAATAAAGCAAACTGCTAGTCGGCCAGACATGGAACCTGTCACACCAACCTGGCACTCATGGAGGTTTCAGCCTGTAATGTTTGAGGCACATATTTCCAACAACCTCTTCATAGTGATCTTGTTGAACTTGAATACTCCCTTTGGGCTTTCTAGCTTCATCATCAGTATTAAAAACAGATTCTAAAGTGACCAGGCCTTTGGGAAACTTGTTTTTTAGCTGAATAATCTGGTCACTGTACTGGTGTTGTAATTTTTCCTGATTGGTATGTGAGAATTCGGCTTCTTCTCTCAAAAAGCTGACAATCTGTTGGTCACTATCAAAGACTTGCCAGTGCATATCATTATCAGGCACGATAGGTCTAATTATAATCTTAATATGCAGGTTAGCTTTATCACTGCAAATCTTAGTTGGAATATCATGTTTAGCTCCCACGGCAGCTAATCTATCAGCATGTTTATTTTGAGCTCTAGGAATGGAAAATAGATTAAAGGCCTCGAATCCCTCTAAGAGGTCCCATACTCTATTCCTATAAGATATGAGCATCTCATTTTTAACAGCATTTAGCTTTCTCACCTGATTGACAACCAACTCGCTGTCACCATAAACTTTTAGATAGCGGATACCTCTCTGTCTTGCCCACTCCAAACCTTGGACTAGAGCTTCATATTCAACAGCATTGCTAGAGCAGCTCAAACAAAATCTAAAAGCTTGATAGTACTTCTATCCTTCTGGTGATACCAGCATACATCCACCACCAGTACCCACTCTACTCCTTGAGCCATCAAAATATAGCTCCCATAAGTCATTTTCATGCTACTCACTATGTTGTTCCTCACTCTTTTCAATATTGGGCACAAAAGAGTCAGTCTCGTGCATCATATAAACACCGATGTCAACCTCCTCCAATCGCTTGCCCGTATCTGCCTCATGAGCTTGAGGTTCCCACTCTTTAGGAAGAACCTCTGACATTCCTTCTATTTGAATCTCAGCCTCCTGAACAGCAGGCTGCCCCACTTGTTCATTCATAACCAAGTTGGCATTGATAAGGGGTGGATTGTAAGGCTCAACATGAACCTTGGCTATGGGTTCTGATTTAATAGTAGCTCTAGTGCCATATCTAGTTCTGAATAGCATGTGAGACCAATCAGAGGATAGGTAACCACCTATCTTAGCCATAAAATCTCTAGATAAACAAAGGGAAAAGTACGGGGGCAACTCAATAATGTATATATCCTGTGGTATAGCAAAATTGGGACAAGCATGTAGGGTTAAGCTCAAATTTTTAATGACCCCTACTGTGTTCATAGCAGTACCATCTAATTATACTACCCCCTTTTCTAGTGGCTCATATTCAATTCCCAACTTATCGACAATTTGTTTGGGCATAACTGAACTACTAGCCCCTGAGTCAATCATACAATTGTGAACCAGATGATCTCCTATGATTAATGACAGATAAAATGGGGGGGCCTAGCCTTAGCAGCTTGCTGCTCTTTATCACCAACATAAGTATTAGCTAATGCAACCTTCTCCTTTTCTACACTAGGCTCGTTTGAGATACTTAAACCTGATAAGGCGGATTGGAGCAGGTCCTTTTGACCCGGAATACTCAGAGAATCCCATATTGACATGGGTACATTAATTTTCTTCATATGCTCCAATATATTGAAAGATGTAGCAGGTTTAACCTAACTTTTAGGGAGAATAACATTACCTTTAATTGAAGGGGCCTGGTCTGATAAATCAGATTGTTGGTTGACAACCAAAGGCTGACCTCTTGGTAGTACTCAGATCTGGTCAGCTTTTGATGAGCCATGAGCACTTTGATTCTGGTTCGACCCTTGTTTTGACTGAGCCTGGACTATATTAGGTCGATGTCCCTCATCTATAGCCCTCTTCTTACTATGTGTATTGTCTACAATCAAAGAATCAGCATGGACCACTCCACAAAATTCTTCCCCTTGCCAGTTTAGGAATGTAGACTCATGTGTCTGTTGCTCTTGCTGTTGTACTTTAGTTGTTAAAGGCACATTACTGTTCTGAGCCATCAAGGATTCATTAAGCATCCCATTTACATAGGTACTTTGATTATGGGATTGATTACATGGAAAGCACCACTCGTAATCTTGGACCAAGTTGTTCTGAACAGGGGCAAGCTCTTTGGAAGTGCTTGCAGTGCTGGGGTCATAAGTTTGATGTGTCCTTGGATTAGGAGTAAACTTTTAGCCTTGATTATAAGGCTGATAAGATGGTCTATTGGTCTGATTTTGTTGGTAATTAGACTGGAATGAGGGCTGATATGGCTTAAAACCTTGATTTTGTTGTTTTCTTAGATTAACCATCTCATTGCCAAAGGTTGTCAGAAGGCCTTTAATCTCTTGCGGTTCGTTAGACTGAACTGGAAATGTATTAGGTTGACCATTAGGTTGGGTATCAGGTGCTGGTAATGCGGGTGCACTTGGAATAACAGCCAAAGGAGGGACTTGCATAGGAGTTGGAGACTGAAGATCAGGGAATATTGGCATAGGTGGTCTTGGGGCAATTTTACCAGCCTATATAAGGCTGTTTTCAGCTCTAACAGCTACACTATATGCTACAGGAAGGGTATCACCTCCCATTGATTGAATCATTTTCAGAAATATCACTATTTAAAGCTCTTAAATAGTATAAGAATGCATGATTGGGAGTAGGTCTTACCGTTTGTGGGATTCTATCCCACGTCCTTTGGAAACGGTGATTGAAATCTGACATATCCTCATTTGGAGCTCTTTTGATTGTAGACAGTTGCTCCACCAAAGACAAGTGGTCAGATTTATCTCCAAAAAACTTGCACAACTTGATGCCTAACTCATCCCATGTGGCTATAGAGTTGACAAGCAGGCCTCTAAAATATTGTAAGGATTTTTCTTTAAAGGACGCCGCTAGCAATCTGAGTGCAACATTTTCTTCAGTCACATGGTGAACAGCACATAGGTTGGCAACATCTTGTATGTGCTCTATTGGGGTGGTATGATCTTCCCCAAAAAAATATGGCAAACCTCTTAAGGCAGCGACAGGAATGTCATAATGCTGAGTCAGATTCAGTGGGCTACCTTGGTTAAAAGCAACAAATGGCTGATTTCTTGGAGCATCCATTGGAGGTTGCTGAGGTGGGTTTACTGGTGCAGAAAAATGAGATCCCACAGATGGAGGGGTAGACTGAGTTCTTCTGGAATAGAATACTGTGGTCCCTTGCTTTTCTGTTGCTCTGCCTTGTCTTCTTTGCGGTGACAGCTACGAATATTCGAAGGGGCCTGAGCTACTTCTTGTCTGAACTCTTCTCATAAACTATAGAAGGCATTGATTTTCTAGAATTCTTCCTCTTTATGGAGTCGCCAAGTATGCCAAATGACTTCTATTAAGTCAAGGATTCACTGGTTGCATACTAAACCAGTAGTTCGATCTAATTTTGTCCCACCGGGCGTGCCAAAAACTGTTGTCAAATAAAGTTTGCACCCTTGCTAAGCTATCAGCTGTAGCAACCTATATTTGACACATGGGAACACTTCGAGGTTGTGGGTGGCCTGGGAATGAAGTGAACCTCTAGATTATGGGTTGGTTCCCCTTTAGATATCTTGGGAAAATATGAAGAATGATAAAGGAAAAGAGTAAGAAAGATGTACTTGAATTCAAAACCTATCACTAATAGGTGATACACCAAAGATAAACATATGACAATACTGCAGAAAACTCATAGAAAATCTCAATAGAGCTAAACAATCTCACAATACAGAGATTTATGCTTACAAAAATGAGTCTATGTAAGGTTCTGACTGTTCTAATGCTTAGCACAAGGAAAACAAGATGTTTTCACAGATACAATATGCAAAAGAAAGAGATCACTAACATAAACTAAATTTGTGACATAATATCCTTTGCATTCAACACTGAAGGAATTTGATCAAATAAAGGGATTACACAAAATTTAATCATGTAACTCACAACCAGTGACTAAACAATAAAGGAAAACTGTGAAGGAAATAACTTTCTATTAAGAAAATAAGGAATGTATGTGTTACAGATCTGTAGTATTCATAAAAAATAATGAGTTACAAAGTCTAAATAGTGCTCTTTTGGAAATATCCTAACTAAGAACTCCCTTACAAAAAGGAAAAAATGTCATATATACAACTAAAGGTCGGCCCCCTGCATTAGGGTTTTCAAAATGAGTCGGTGCCTGGACACATCAGCCCTAAAAGGCTTGGAATGAAGTCAAATGAAGCATTCAATGCGCATCCCCCCTCCATGTCGATGAAAGCTCGTCCCTGGGCATGGCCTTCAGATCTTTTACAGTCGTCATTGTTATCTTGCAGCCTTCAAGTCCGCCATTAAGACTTCATCAGAGTTGCCTTGAATGTTCTGCGACAGGATCATTAATGTCCCCTTTCTCCTCGAGTCGTCATCTCCAGCTACTATAGTGACTCACGGCTACCTCCCCTTCGAGAAGCAGCATCAGATCTATCCATTAGATTTAGCGCCATTACTGACTGATCACCCCTTGCTCAGGGTAGAGCGATGTCGTCATGCTCCATCAATCTCGTTCACAGAGGGGATCCGAATAGTCAAACTACTCGTGATTTTCCCTGGCACCTTCTGATTGGTTGAGCCCATGCCACGTAGATTCCAGACAGTCAAAGGTTGCTTCATTAGAATCGCATGTCATATAGTAGCTATCGGTGTAACTTAGGACTGTTGGCGGGACTTCTCACCGAGCTGCGGAAGTTAGACCGATGTTCATTTCTGTGGGCAAGGTGACCGCTATCGGCAAGACTCCCCTCTTTCGGCGGGACCTCATAGCGAGCTCCTTTCCTCTCCCCGAGCTTCTTACATCTCCTGTCGGCGAGACATCTTTGATGTTACCCCAAATGCATTCCATTCCACCGAGCTCTTTATTTCCTTCGGAAAGACCGTGGCAAGTCGGGAAGACCTCATAGCGAGGTCCAACAGTCATACCGATTCCTACTTTTGTTGCTAAGACACCCACACTTCGCCAAGACCTCTTGTAGAATTTATTTTCCTTCGGCGAACTCTTCATTTCGGGAAGACTCTTGGCAAAAACCCTTTGTTGTCGATGAGACATTGGCCTATTAGGGAGAAGTCATAGGGGGCAGATGAAGTCATACCGACATGCCAATCCATTCGGAAAGACATACAACGGTCAGCAAGACCTCATGGCGAGCAGCCAGAGTTATATCGATCTCACAAAAATCCATTGGCAAGACCCCATCGGGTCGAGGAGACCTTACGGCGAACTCCTGATTTCTTGGCGAAGGCACTCCTTTACACTGAGTTTTTTCAAAAAAATGGTGGGGGCGGGGCCAAGACAAAACCGGAACTGGGACCAGGGGAGAAAGGTCGGAAGCAAAAGATAGAAAAATCCTAGCGGGAATGGGATCGAGACCAAAACGGGGAAAAACAACGGAAAGAGCAGAACCGGGACCAGAACCAAATCCGGGCCTAAAACTTTCTTCAAGGTTCAGGTTTGGAATCCGACCCAATCCCGCGCCCGAAAAAACTTGAAAGAAGGTGAAGGAAGGATGAAAAGGAAGAAGTCAAACGGGAGAAGCGACCCTTGGCAAAATACAAGGAAAAAAGGAAAGAAAAAAGAGCAGAACTGGGGGCGGAAACAAAACCGAACCGAAACTTTTCCAAAAGTTCCAAGCTCGGATTCCAACCTGACCCTGCCTCCGACAAAGGCAAGGAAGGGAGAAAAAGGACAAGGAAGAAAAGAAAGGGAAAAAACTACCCCACGGTAAAATGCAAGGCCAAAGAAGAGAACAAGACGCACACGAGCGCGGAACCGGAACCAGAACCAGACCCGAAACTAAAATGGAAACTGGAACTTTCCGAAAAGTTCCAAGTTTGGTTTTGGTCCGGTTCCGCCTCCAATGGAAACAAAAGAAAAGGGGCCTGACAAAAGCAAAAAAGGTGGAAGTGGGGTCGGAACCGAGTCAGAAACAGGAACCGAGAGTTTTGGAAAAGTTCCAAGTTTGGTTCCCGACCCGGTTCCGCCCCCGGTAGAACAAAGAAAAAGGCAACGAGAAAGCAAAAAGGAATGAGGGAAAAGACAAGGCAAAACATAAAATGAAACCCACCCCCAATCTAAAGACTTGCATGCTGGGATCAACCCTTTTGGGAGCCACATTTAATCCACGTGTCGTATTAAAACATCATTTTCCCTTGCATCTACACAAGAAGCAAACAAGTTAGAAAAAGTGATCCTAATGCAAGTGTTCTTCCATTTGGTCTTCGAGAACATCTGAAAGCATGGTTACCCTGCCTGATTGAGCCCATAGGCGAAAAATGGGTAACAGGTTTAAATTTCAAAAAACACGCACATTTTGAGTTCAAAAAATGTGCATTTTTTGAAATTAAAAAAAAAACATTTCCAAAATGTGAGCGCATTATAACACGCTCACATTTTGGTCTACATTGAATTTTTTCTTCTCTTTTATATTATGAGATTTCACTTTCTTATACTTTAAGTTATATCTATGTATATAGTCGATATTTGAGTTTGGTTTTAGATCTTTAGGAAGTTATAATGAAAATTCTAGTTTTTAGAAGATTTCAAAAAATTTAGTCTTGGTTAAATTTTAGTAATCAACATGTCAAATTTCAATAATCAGGAGGTCAAATTTTAGTAATCAGCAAGTTGTATCATCCTTCTCTCTTTATCTCACTCATTTTTTATCCCTT
>VDFB02000017.1:432896832-432978575 GCA_007258455.2 Sequoia sempervirens
ATTTAAGTTCATCTCAAATGTGTAGTAAAATAATTATAATCTTTGGAGAAACAATTTAAAGTGTGGAATCAACTTTAATTGAGTGTATCCATTGTATTGTTCTTATTTCTTGATTTATAGGTGATACACCTCAATAGATATACTCAATGGAGATATAATTCCAATGGAGACATTGAATTTTCTTATGTATTCTAAGGGATATAGTGTTTAGTGTAACTTTCATTAAGGTATAGCACCAATATTTCAATCATTGTATATTTTGAATGAATTCATGACTATTCCCCTATTGGAATTGGCACCAATATGTCATTAACTCTACTTTCCATCACCCCAACACATTATATTGAATCAATTATAACCATTTTCTTTCAAGTTGTGTTGTATTGATTTTTCCAAATTTCAAGTGTAAAAGCATAACAACAATATGGGTTGTTATATCCATAACATAAAACTTTGTGCTTGGTAAGATTTTTTTGTATAATAAGGTGTAGAGCCTTCATTTTCAAAATAACACAGATATATTGTGACACCAATTTAATGATATACTATGTAGTGGGTATGGTTTGTAGCAAGGTAATTATCTAATCCATGTACTATCGTACAAATTAATACCTTAGAGAAACCATATTGATCTTGTAGAACCAAAGGTGAAGAAGATCCTACCTACCTCAATAATTGATTTTAAGTTACCCAACCTAAAGATAGGTTTCATGTTACTCTTCCCAAGTTTGACATCCCTAACACTTGGGAGACTATTCAACCTTAGGGATTTGGGGTTCAAAATATTTTGCTAGCAACTTTATAATTTTTTAAAACCACTAGAAAATTTGTCTGATAATTTGTTTTATCCTTTCAAATTCAATCAATTATTCAATAACTAGAATATTTAACATTTTCTAATATATAGATAGTTCACTAAATAAAATATTTTATATTGAAATCACATCTATAATTTTCCAACAAATATTAACAATGTTGAGAAATATAAAAAAAAATAGTATGATTTTTTTCTTTTTTTTTTTTTAGACTGCAAGAATCAGGTAGCACGACCTCCTGATTTTTTCTAAAATAAATATACATTCACCACAAAAGTTAATATATTGGGCTAGGATTTTCCAATATTTTATATAATTTTTAGAGGGGGTTTCTTAAACTTATCATTGGTTCTTGTTTTGCTAACTTTTAAGACTTCATTTGAGCTCATACTAGATTCTTTTTAACTGTTGTTTTTTATATAGTGAATGATTTTTCAAACTCTTTGTAGTGGTATTATTGGTTCATTTTTATTCTTCTCTTGATCTTTAGTTTCAACAATGTAGCCTTAATTTGAAAATTTTAAATTATTAATATTTACTCCACTTTTTAATTTCTACATGTGAAAATTATATATGCATTCAATATAAAGTGTCCAACATTTTATGTTTGAGGCTTTATTGATAGAGTGATTTTCAAGTGCTCTTAGGGTTGTGCATTATGTTTGACTATTTTTAAGGCTTTATCATGTTTTCTTGTCATTGTGAATTTTATTATGTTATCTTGGACTATAAGAACTATGAGTACTTAAAATAGAGCTCATGGATCACTACAACATGCATGGCCTAGTTCCATATCTTCATAGGCTCATTCTTAACCCACATGTTGTAGATTTGAATGTAACTAGTTTAACAATAGGATCATATCCTTGGAAGAACTTATACCAACACTCTCAAGCATATGTTAGATGTCCTTGATCACTTTGAGTGCCCTTTCACCACTTGGGAAATTCATTAGGAAGTTGTATGGATATTTTGAACCCCCATTTAAAAGATGTTTTCTTAGAGACACCTTCACATATAATTGATTCTAAGACTTATTGCTACCCATTCTATATTCGTTTATACACATGTACTTGTTGTGTACTCATTATGGGATGAAAAAAGTAATTTGATGACATGTATTGAGGTTCCACCACCATCACCTATTTCCTTAAATTTCAAAGTTGATGCAGAGAAAGTTGTGGCAAACACATTGGAATCTCAAGAATAATGAGAAAATGATTTCTACAACTTTCTACAAAAGGTTCTCTAATCTTTTCACTTGTGATAACAAATAAGCACCATACAAGATACCCTACAAGCTTAGTTGATAGACTCAAACCAACAAAAGGTTCATTAAAGTTAACTTTTCTTTTTCATTCTCAAGATCCTTACTCTTAAATACACTCTAAAGAATTCACTCTAACCACTCTTGGCAGTAACTAACTCCAAAACATAGTATTTCCATAAAACCCTCAAAGAGAGTAGGGTTTAATTCCCTCTTGACAAAGTTTTCCTTTTAACAGTTATCTATAACTCCTTGTGGCCAAGAGATATCGGGCTAAGATTTTGGAATCCTTTAGAAGATGTAAAAATAGAGGTCTATAGAAAATTTTAGCATTTTCCACTATGCCAATCAACAGAAATGGATTTGTTTCTCAAAACAAGAAACCCTAGTTATGTCATTAACCCATGTGCACTAATTTCCTCACAACTTACTCATTTTAGCATGAAATTAAACCAAATAAAAAGAATTAAAATCTTAAGATAGAGCTCTACACGGCCATCCACTTTTAGACCCTGTAGCAGGCCGTACAAAAACATACCAAGCAAATACTTGTTTTTTTCTAGAAAGTTCACTATTATTGCATTGTTTTTGCTATAACTTCTACAAAACGTAATAAAAATTCATGAAACAAAAAGAATTTGGAAGAGTAAATATTCCTTCAACTTCTACAATCAATTTTAAGTTCGTACCAATCTGTACAGGGCCATACAATGAATATTACCGTCTACTTTACTCAAGAAACACCTAGGAAAACGTGCAAAAATGAGTTATTTTCATTCAAATCTCCTCTCCCTCCTTGGTCCACGTGATAGTATGTATTTTACATCTCATTAAATCACAATGCCCAAACTATTTTTTAACTACCAAAAACCAACATTGCAAAAGTGTATGCACTTTTGGGTGACAATAATGATATTTTTTTGAAAATTTTGTATCTAACCATCAAAACGAACCTACATGACCCCAAAATGGTCCAAAATGGTCCAAAATGACCTTATTGGCACAAAACAACCTAAATCAACCCAAAACCAAAACATTTACCAAATGAAAAAAAATGGATGCAAATGGATGCCCCTACATCATACTCCCTTGGGGAAAGAAATTTGAATTCCATCTCAAATGATGATCAACTACTTTTTTAACTTCCTCCAATTGTGTTGTAGTCATAGATGTCCTCTAACCTCCTCTCGATCTTCTCCATGCTTGGCTTGATCTACTCCTTGTTTCTTGGTGTGCACTCTTTTCTTTCTCTCTTTCTTTTTGCATCTCCTCTTGCTCACCAACTTCTCTGCTTGAAGACTCCAAGATTCGATTGCTCTATCATACACCTCATTGTTATTTTCCATTTCTTCCTCCTTTTCATTTGCTCCTTGTTCTGCACTTTAATTTTTCTTGTGTTCTCCTCAAGGTTCTTCCAAGGTTTTCTTGGGCATCTTTCAATCTTCTTGGGATCTTCTTCATAATTTTTAGTTTGTTGTCTTGGACTATCATGTTGCAATATCACCTTTGCATCCTTGGATGGTTCAATCATGATCTCTTAGTCATTTTTATTGACCTTTTCTCATATCTTATCCTCTCTTGAAGTGTTTCCTCATCATTATGCCCTATAACACCATTTTCCTCTACCTCTTTCATGTTCTTGACCAACCACTCTTTTCTCTTCTCCCTATCAACCTATATATCTACATTCTCTTTTTCATATTCATGATCAAAACCAAGATTTGTAATTCCATTTACCTATTCAATGGCCTATTGCATGGATTTTCTTTCTTCCCTAACTTCATTACTTGCAAACTGCTAACTTTGTATGCTTCATTTCCTTGTTTTGTAGCATTCTCCAAGGCTTCATGAAATTGTAGTTCACCTGCAGTTTTCAGAGCAGTCATCCTTTGCCTTCTTCTTTTCTGAATAATCATCTTTATGGGCCACTTCACCTTCATTCTCATTGGCCAATACCCAACATTTCCTTGGTATTCTTCCTCAAGACACTACTACAACACAACCTTAATATTTTTTTCTAACTCTACCATTTTCCTATCAAACTCCACAACTTGGCTTATCTTGTTGTCTTTCATCTTGTCCTTCTTTTCTTCTTGTATTCTTAATACCTCACATTAGGCTTCTTTCTTTTTCCTTGGCCTAATCTTTTGGTATCTAGGTTCTTCACTTCAACTTGTCAAAAACAATATACAAACTTCCAAAACTTCCCTTGCCTCGATCTTTGGGTTCTAATACCAAAAATGATGTAGAGAAAGCTATGGAAAACACATTGGAATTTCAAGAACAATGAGAATATGATATCTACAAATTTCTACACAAGGTTCTCTGATATTTTCACTTGTGACAAGAAATAAGCGCCATACAAGCAAAACCCTACAAACTTAGTTGATAGACTTAAACAAACAAAAGGAATTAAAATTCACTTTTCTTTTTCATTCTCAGTCTCTTTACTCTTAAAAAAACTCTAAATACTTCACTCTAACCATTCTTTCTAGTAACTAACTCCAAACCACAGTATTTCCATAAAACCCTCAAAAAGAGTAGGGTTTAATTCCCTTTTGACAGGTTTTTCCTTATAACGGTCACCTATAAGTCCTTGTGGCCAAGAGATATCGGGCTAAGATCTTGGAATGCATTAGAGGATGTAAAAAAAAAAGGTTTACTAAAAAAATTAGCATTTTCCACCATGCCAATCAAGAGAAATGAATTTTTTCTCAAAACTGGAAACCTTATTTTTTACATTAACCCATGTGCACTAATTTCCTCATAACTTGCTCATTTTAGCATGAAATTCAACCAAAATTAAAATCTTAAGATAGATCTCTACATGGCCATCCACTTTCAGACACTGTAGCAGGTCATACAAAAGTGTACCAAGCAAACACTTGTTTTTTCTAGAAAAATCACTATTTTTGCTATAACTTCTACAAAATGTAATGAAAATTCATGAAACAAAAATATTTTGGAAGAGTAAACATTCCTTGAAATTTTACAAGAAATTTCAAATCTATACCAATCCGTACAGGGCCATACAATGAATATTACCATCTGTTTTACCAAGGAAACACCCAAGAAATTGTGCAAAAATGACTTTTTTTAATTCAAATCTCCTCTCCCTCCTTGGTTCACATGATAGTATTTCTTTTAAATCGCATTCATTTACAATGCCCAAACTGTTTTCTAACTACCAAAAACCAACATTGCAAAAGTGTAATGCACTTTTGGGTGACAACAATGGCAACTTTTTGCAACTTTTGCATCTAACCATCAAAATGAACCTACATGATCTCAAATGGTCTAAAATGGTCCAAAATGACCTTATTGGCACAAAACAACCTAAATCAACCCAAAACAAAAATATTTACCAATGGCAACAAATGCACCCAAATGGATGCCCCTGCATCATACTCCCTAAGGGAAAGAAATTTGAGTTTCATCTCAAATGATGATTAGCTACTTTTTTTGCTTCCTCCAATTGTTGTAGTCATATATGTCCTCTAACCTCCTCTCGATCTTCTCCATGCTTGGCTTGATCTGCTCTATGTTTCTTGGTGTGCACTCTTTTCTTCCTCTCTTTCTTCTTGCATCTTCTCTTGCTCACCAACTTCTTTACTTGAAGACTCCAAGATTTGATTTCTCTATCATACACCTCATTGTTGTTGTCCATTTCTTCTCCTCTTCATTTTCTCCTTGTTTTGCAACTTTAATTTTTCTTGTGTCCTCCTCAAGGATCTTCCAAGGTTTTCTTGGGCTCTTCTTCATAATTTTTAGTTTGTTGTCTTGGACTATCATGTTGCAATATCACCTTTGCATCCTTGAATGGTTAAATCATGATCTCTTGGTCATTGTTCTTGACCTTTTCTACATATCTTATCCTCTCTTGAAGTGTTTCCTCATCATTATGCCTTGCAAGACCATTTTCCTCTACCTCTTTCATATTCTTAACCAACCACTCTTTTCTCTTCTCCCTATCAACCTATATATCTACATTCTCTTTTTCATATTCATGTCAAAACCAATATTTGTACTTATGTTTACTTGTTCAATGGCCTACTGCATGGATTTTATTTCTTCCCTAACTTCATTGCTTGCAAACTCCTTTTTGTATGCTTCATTTCCTTGTTTTGTAGCATTATCCAAGGCTTCATGAAACTATAGTTCACCTACAAATTTCAAAGCATTCATCCTTTTCCTTCTTCTTTTCTGAATGATAATATTTATAGGCCACTTCACCTTCTTTCTCATTGTCCAATACCCAACATTTCCTTGGTATTCTTCCTCAAGACACTGTTGCAATACAAGCTTAATATTTTTTTTCCAACTCTGCCATTTTCCTATCAAACTCTGCAACTTGGCTTATCTTGTTGACTTTCATCTTGTCCTTCTTTTCTTCTTGTCTTCTTGAAACCTCACCTTAGATTTATTTCTTTTCCCTTTGCCTACTCTTTTGGTATCCAGGTTCTTCACTTCAACCTATCAAAAACAATACACAAACTTCCAAAACTTCCCATGCCCAGATCTTTGGGCTCTGATACCAAAAATGATGTAAAGAAAGCTATGGAAAACACATTAGAATCTCAAGAACAATTAGAATATGATTTCTACAACTTTCTACACAAGGTTCTCTGATATTTTCACTTGTGACAAGAAATAAGTGCCATACAAGCAAAACCCTACAAACTTAGTTGATAGACTCAAACCAACAAAAGGAATTAAAATTCACTTTTCTTTTTCATTCTCAGGTTCTTTACTCTTAAACACACTCTAAATACTTCACTCTAACCATTCTTGGCAATAACTAACTCCAAACCAAAGTATTTCCATAAAACCCTCAAAAAGAGTAGGGTTTAATTCCCTTTTGACAAGGTTTTCCTTATAACAGTCGTCTATAATCCTTGTGGCCAAGATATATTGAGCTAAGATCTTGGAATCCAATAGAGGATATAAAAACTAAATTTACTAAATTTTTTAGCATTTTCCACTATGCCAATCAAAAGAAATGGATTTTTTTTCTCAAAATTGGAAACCCTAGTTTTGTCATTAACCCATGTGCACTAATTTCCTCATAACTTGCTCATTTTAGCATGAAATGAAGCCAAATAAAAAGAATTAGAATCTTAAGATAGATATCTACATGGAAATCCACTTTAAAACCTTGTAGCAAGTTGTACAAAAGTGTACCAAGCAAATACTTGCTGTTTTTTTAGAAAAAACACTATTTTTGCATTATTTTTGTTATAACTTCTACAAAATGTAAATAAAATTCATAAAACAAAAAAAAATTGGAAGATTAAACATTCCTTAAACTTCTACAATCAATTTCAGGTTAGTACTAATCTGTACAAGGCTGTACAATTAAGGTTACAAACTATTTTACCTAGGAAACACCCAGGAAAACGTGCAAAAATGAGTTCTTTTCATTCAAATATTCTCTCCCTCCTTGGTTCATATGAGAGTATGTATTTTACATCCCATTCCATCCATTCACAATGCCCAAACCATTTTCTAACTACCAAAAACCAACATTGCAAAAGTGTATGCACTTTTGGGTGACAACAATGACAACATTTTGCAACTTTTGCATCTAACCATCAAAATAAAACATCATGACCCCAAATGGTCCAAAATGGTCCAAAATGACCTTATTGGAAAAAAAAACCTAAACCAACCCAAAACCAAAACATTTACCAAATGACAACAAACACACCCAAATGGATTCCCTTGCATCAAAAGTTTCTTTAATAGAGCTTCTAGTGATTCAATATACTAGGACCATCCTCATTTTCTAGAGGTAGCCTATTGGAATGAATATTTCATAGATATTTTTTATTTTCTTTATGAATCCAATCTAGTAAATCTAAAGGAAACCATTGTTGAATATATTTACTATTTCTTTGATGACACTTCCACAACAGTTGTTGTCTCATCTTCTTTGGATATCATGAAGGAACATTCAAGCACTCATTTTTTCTCCACCCACACATACTTCTAAATTATGGTATATTATATAGTTCCTATGTCCTGGTATTTAACTATCACTATTAATACCTTCTATAGGATTATTAGGTTCTCATTAGCTCATAGAGCACATTTTTATCAAGCTTTTGGACAGTACTTGATTTCCCTTATTGGCATATTTTATAGTTTAATAATGGCTTGGAGAGTCTTGTGAAGTTTCCAAAGAGTTCATCTTAATAATTGTAACTTGTTCCACACCAATTTTAATACTGTCACCTTCTTTATTAAGATTGGGACTACTAAGAAAATTGTGACATCTTTCAATATTGATATGGTGATGGATGAACAACATCTATAGATATTCATGATAGAAAGAACACTATAAATCTTCATATTATGTTTTCTTCCTTCATATTCATATTAAGAATTAAAAAAATGAATTTCTAATTATTTTCAAATACACACAAACACACAATGAATGCTACATTTCATTCAAGAATAGATAAACCACACAATAAAGGTGAGACTAAAATTTCAAACCTTGCTCCCCTCACCCACACATAGCACACTACAACAAATGATTTTATTTTTATTTTAGTTTTAAGTATACTATACGTACACTTCACTAGCATTATAGTTGAAGTACATTCATACACAAAAAATGAATTTCAAAGTCCTTTCAAACATACATACACAATGAAAGGGAATTTCAACTTTCAAAGACCATTCCCGTTGCCTACACAACATACTAAATATAAAGTCGATTGAAACAAAGTGAACATTAAAGTTTGAAAGTGTTTTTTGTACATAAACTCAACATAAAATGATAATTGAAGTACATTCAAACATAAGCATATGAATGCCAAGGTTAGTTTCAAACATGTCACACAAAGTGAACAAAATATTTTTAAACATACACTCCACATAGAGTGAAAAATTATTATTCTACATAAATTCCACCCAAAATGACAATTAAACTACAATCATATAAAAAAATGAATGCCAAATTTAAAAATATAATCACAAGAAAGAGAATGACAAAGTTAAATTTCAATTACACACACATGTAATCCACATTAAGTGAATATGATAGTTAACTTTCAAATATGCATATACTGAATTCTGAATTGCAAAGTTGATTTACAAGAAGACATAGAAATGCACACAGACAAACAACAAATGGAATGCACTTAGTGAAAGGCCAAGTTTATTTCAAACACACACAACTAAAGCCAAACATTATTCAAAGTTTGTACACATATTCCACACAAAGTGAACATGAAAGTTCATTCATACACCACATAAGACGGTAATTAAACTTCAATCATACACAGAAGAAAAGAAACATGCTAATTCTTTCAAATACAATCCACAAAAAATGAACATCAAAGTTCATTCATGTACATTCCACACAAAATAGAAACTTTATTCAAATTTTGTACACACATTTCACACAAGGTGGACATCAAAGTATATTCATACACCACATAAAATGATAAACTTCAATCATAGACACAAGAAATAATTTTAATTATTCCAAGCACATTCCACAAAAAATGAACTTCAAATTTCATTCATACATTACACACAAAATAATATCCAAAATTCATTTGTACACA
This sequence comes from Sequoia sempervirens, assembly GCA_007258455.2. Lineage (NCBI taxonomy): Eukaryota > Viridiplantae > Streptophyta > Pinopsida > Cupressales > Cupressaceae > Sequoia > Sequoia sempervirens. The sequence continues at coordinate 432,906,492 of VDFB02000017.1, forward strand.
AAAATAAATTTCAATTATTTGAAGCACATTATGCATAAATTGAACATCAAAGTTCTTTCATACTCAAGCCACACAAAATATCTAAATTTCATTTGTACACAAACAAAGAAGAATACAAAATCTCTAATCACAATGCACACAAAGTAAAAGTAAAAGTTCATTTGTATGTGCTCCACAACAATGATAATTAAATTTCATTTGTACACAAAAAACTAAAACTAAAAGTTCCTTCAAGCACACACACACAATACAAAAGTTATTTCAAATACATGACACAAAATATAAAATTTAGTTCAAACATACACCACGCTAAGTAAATACCAAAATTAACTTTCAAACACATAGACCAAACAAAATAAATGCTAAAATTAATATTCAAACACAAAATTCAAAATACTTCATTCACATAAAATTAGATCAAACATGCATGAAGTTGTAGCACCCCTCCATTTTGGCTCTTTTGATCGGCAGTGTTCTTTGTTATGTTGTTTCTATTTATGCTGTGACTTTGGAACTTGGTTCTATTTGATCGCAACTGTTAGGCAATGCGAATGTTATATTTTGATGTGATGGTATTTTATTCTAATGTTATCTTTATGGTAGGCTTTGGATTAGCTTAGAAAATATTTAATTAATGATGTTTTATGCTTTTGATCATATTATTGATGTTAGATTCGTCAGTCAGTAATTATGTATTGGTGAAGGGGATGGGATTGTACCACTCGCTTGTGAGCGCCCTACGATTCTGGGATTTCCTCTTCACGGTGTATTTTATAATGATATATATATATATATATATATATATATGCATGTTCGTTATACTCTTTGTTCGCAGGTTGACAGGTACAGGACATCGACTCCACCTGATTTCACAGGTTTGAGTGTGTCCATTGGCCAACTGTCGATTGGGAGATAGTACTAGGTTTTTTGTGCCAAGTCATCACCTTAGTCATAGTGTGTCGTTGGGTTTTAGTCGGGTTAAGTTGCTTCTTTGTTTATTCATCTCTTCTTGTTTTCATTTAAATTGCAAGTGAAAAAGGTAGACAAATGGCTTTATGTATTTAAGTTGTTTATTAAATTTATTTGGTTACAATGTTATAAATGTTATTTAATTTATTCATTAATTTAATTTAATTAATAAAATGATCTAATATTGGATTAGATTTATTTTATTGATTAATTAAATTAATTATGTTGAAATAAATCAAGTTATTCATTTTGGAAATTGTAATTGTTAAATTCTTTTGAATTGAAAATTTAAAAAGGATAAGTGTTAAAGTTGTTTTGAAAAGAAAATTTTAAAGTTGAATGCTTTTTGGAAATGTTTAAAAGCATTTAAATGCATTTGGAATAGAAATTTTTAAAATAAATAATAAAGCCATGTTGAAAAGAATTTTAGTTTTAAATTTTCAAATAAACAAAATATCTCCAAATTTGCAATAACTATGGTGGATGAGATATTTTAGGGTATTTGACTAAATTTGGGGAAAAACTTATGAGAGCATTCCATTTTTTGGATTTTGGATTTTGGATTTTAAAAAGTTTCAATTTTGGAGAGAAATTTGCTAAAAAGAAAAAGAGGGTTTTGTTCTGGTTGGATTCAATCTTGAATTTGAAGGTGGAGACTTGGAAGGAGATCTAGAGTTTTGAATTGGCAAGAAGCTCAACATCAGATTGTTTCATCAAACTCCAAGATCACAGGTTCTTTCTTATTTTAAATGCTTGAAATTTTGGTTTTTCAATTTGAAAACTTGGTTGTAAACAATCTATTTCAGCTGAAAATGCCAAGTTAAACAATAGAATCTGAAAGAGGAACAAATGAAATAAAAAAAAACCTTGTGTTTGGATTTGAGAAATTGTTTAAGATTTGCTGTGTAATTATTCTATAGAAAATTTGCCCAATTTGGGTTGTGGAATGGAATATATATGTATGCACTTATATTTTGCGTATGAAATTTACATGTTGTTAGGCTGTATTCATTGAAAAAATTTTATATAAAAAAAAAAAAAAAATCTGTCATGAAAAATTCGTTTGGAAATTCTCCCTGAGCAGGGGAGTATGGTTTTTTTTGTTTAAATTAAAAATTTAATATAATTTTTTTGGTTTTATTGGGTGAGGCACGCCATGGGAGAGCGTGGTAGTCCCCGCAAGGGTTCATTATTAAAACCCTTGTCTTTTTTATTTATTTATTTTATTTTTAAATTTTATTTTATTTTATATTATATTATATATATATATTATATATAATAATTTTATATTATATATAATATATAATAATTTTATATTATATATAATATATATATATTATATATAATATATATATATATTATAATATTATTTAAATAAGATTTTTATAATTATTTATATATATAATATATTATATATATATATATGATATGTATATATTGTGTATATATATATAATGTATATATTATGTATTTTTAAATAATTTGGAATGTGAAATTTTAAAATTGGTTGATTTAAAAATATTTATATATTTAAACATATATATATATTTATATATACATTAAGTATATATTTTTATATGTATATTTAATATATAGTTATATTTAAATATAGATTATTTTATGATGAATATTGTTACGTTAATAGAAGCAAAAAGTGGATTTTATAACAAATGTTTTTATTTAAAAAAAAGTTGATTTTTATAACAAATGTTTTTATTTAAAAAAAAAGTTGATTTTATAATCAAATGATTTATTTAAAAAATTTATGTTATAATCAAATGATTTTATTTAAAAGGATTGTTTTAATCATTATGTATGATTGAACAAATGGAATTAAATGATTAGTTTTAAATTCCTTAATGTCGTCAATGTGATTTGATTTACTTGTGAGTATGTGCAAATAATGTTAATTATTTAATTGATTTCATGCACTATGTCATTTCGTGGCTTGGATTTAGGAAATCCTAACATTAGTTTATTGGGATGCCTGAAATGCTTTCTAAGTGATGTTTTCGTTCATTCTCGAGGTTGGGCAATTGAGTCATTTGTTTATGTAAGTCTTCCAGATGGGGCGTTTCAGTTAATTGTGTGGGTTGTCGTAAAATGTTGCCAACCTTTGGTTTATCTTGGGTAGCGCATACAGATGTATCATGTTGTTTCACCCAGTTTTCACGAACGGGGATGGTTTGCGCCTCCTTCCGATTAGGAGTGGGTTTGTGGTTTGTGCCTCCTTTGGAAGGAGTGGATTATGTATTTTGTTTCCTCCAATGTTTGGAGTGAGTTTTCATTATTTGTTGCCTCCTTGGTTTGGAGTGGTTGTCTTATCTAGTTACCCATTGAATTGTGGTTTTGTACCGTTTGTGTTGTCGATAGGAGAGTGGCTCTATGTGGGGGTCTGACACATAGAGGGGCGCCAGGGTAACTCACTTAGGGTTTAAGTAAGTGATAACTTAAAAAGAATTAATGAAAAACTCTTAGACTAAATAAGATGATGAATGCCTCTCTCATGACTCATGCACTTATCAAGGCTTGAGATGAGACGAGAAGCACAATTTGTATGAGGGTCTAGCGGCTGGTAGAGGCAAGCCAGGGTAACCCAAGATGGGGGTCTGGTAGCCTAGGAAGGTTGAGCCAGGGTAACTCATAGTAAATGATGTGTGACACTCTCTCTATGTCAACCTGAAGTCAGTTTGTTGTACTGCGTAGTTGATCATTTTTCTCTAGAAGCACTGTAACCTTTGTGTTAAGTGATGTTGTACTTGTATCAAGTTCAGTTCAGTTATGTATTAGCATGTGTCTAAAGGTAGATGGTCTTGTATAGGAATTCCTTGTTACTATCTCCTAGCATGGGGGGTGAGCCTTTGAGTATCACACGGTTGGGTGGAACGTGCACCTTAATCCGTTGGGTTGTCCTCTTGTTCGTGTGGATGAGATTTCTAGTTGGAGAGCTTGTGGGATCCAGTTTCATTTAATGCTTTATTCATTTTAGTTGGAAACTTGTAATTTATTACCCCTCATTTGTTATCAAGGTGGATGTTGTAATTTATAACCATGTTGTGTTGGATTTACCTCATTCGGGGAATGAGAGTTGTAATCGTATTGTAAATTTATTGTTATCTAAAATCATGTGGTATCTCTTATGCCTTTGTTGTAATTTTATCATGTATGGAATGTATGTGTATTTAATTTGTTAAGTAATTAAATGTTATGGTTTTAATTCATGTTTCTTGTTTGGGTTTAAGTAAACCCAGTCTCGTAACCTTAGGGATTGTTGGCAATAGGTACTGAACTTGCATGTTAATTGTACTCAAAGAAAAAAAAATTATTATTGTGTTTGAGTATTTAATTGCAACTTCCCCTAGAGTTGCGTGGCAGGGCATTACAGAAGTAAACACTTAAGTTCAAACACACACACACACACAATTCAAACATACTTCATTCACACAAATTTAGTATAAACATGCATGAAGTAAACACTTTAGTTTAAACACACAAATAAAGTGAATTACAAAAGTTATAAAACAAGTTACAAGTGCACTTCACTTGGAATTTGTTCAAGCACACACCACATAAAGTAAATACAAGATTTAAATTTTAAAGAACAATACTTCATGCAGAATGAATGTCAAAGTTAAAATATATTTCACACATAGAAAACATGTGCCAAAATTCAAAAACCTACTTCACAAAAAGTTAGTACAACCACATGCAATGCAAACACTTAGTTCAAGCATGCCAAATTACAAAAAAAAAGACAAAATGAATGAAAATGTTGGTGAATCACACTATTCAAATAAAGTTGGTTCAAGCACACAAAAAAATGAGTACCATAATTCACTCAAACAAATTAAGGGGATGGTGATTTAAAAACATATGCTTCACATAATCAAAGTGGATGCCAATACACAAACAACAATTGGATTTCAAACTAGATTCCAATACAAAAAAATTATTGAATCAATTAAAGTGAATGTCAAGGTTAGTTCACTCTCTCCCCCTCTCCTTCCCCCCCATCCCACACACACAAGGTTTACTCAAATAATATGGGGGTGCTAAAGTTCAAGCACACACCTCACACAAATAATAAGTTCCTACCAATACACACAAACAATAAATGACTCAAATCCAAGTGAATGCCAAAGTTAGATCACTCTCTCACACACAAGTGAATGTCAAAGTTAGTTCATACACATTTCACACACACAAAATGAATACCAAAATCTCACTCAAACAATAAAGGGATGTCAAAGCTCAAACAAATGATTGGATGCCAAGTTCAAACCTCACACAAATAATAAGTGGCTGCCAATACACACACAAACTATAAATGGCTCAAATCCAAGTGAATGCAAAAGTTATATCACTCTCACACACACAAGTGAATGTCAAAGTTAGTTCATACACATTTCATACACACAAAATGAATACCAAAATCTCACTAAAACAATAAAGGGATGCCAAAGCTCAAACAAGTGATTGGATGCCGAGTTCAAACCTCACTCAAATAATAAGTGGCAGTCAATACACACAAACTATAAATGGCTCAAATCCAAGTGAATGTCAAAGTTAGATCAATCTCACACACACAAGTGAATTTAAAAGTTAGTTCATACACATTTCACACACAAAATGAATACCAAAAGCTCACTCAAACAATAAAGGGATGCCAAAGCTCAAACATATGATTGGATGCCAAGTTCAAACAATAAGTGCACACAAAGTAAATATCTAAAGATCAAACACACTTCAAACAAATAATTAGTGAATTCTAAAATGAAACGCACTAAACAAACAAAATCCAATGGCACTTCAAACAAGCAATCAATGAATGTTTAACTTTAAACACACATAAAGTAAATGCAAAACCTTAAATTCACATTGCATACAAACAATAGATGCAAGAAAAGCGAATTCAATTTTAAACATACAAAGTGAATCAAATATAATTCAATGTCAAAATTCAAACCCATGCTTCACACAAACAATAAATATATCAAAATAGAGTGCATGTCAAAGTTCAAATCCAAGCTCCACACAAATAATAAGTTTTATCAAAGTATAGTGAATGTAAAAATTCAAACACATATTTCACTCAAACAATAAATACATTCCAAAAAAAATAACACAATGTTAAGTATTACAATATTACTAAATTATATTGTGATCAAAGAATATTGTGATGCTTGATATTTATAATGCACCATTTGAAATATTGCTAAGGTTTGTGACATGGCCATTCAACAAGTGGCTAATGAGGTGAGCATAGTGTGTAACTTCATGAAAGACTTTTGAATGGTAGAATAAAATAGAGGAAATAAATTATTTTCTAAATGCAATTGATGAGAAGAGTAGTAGACAAAAGGAGTCTGAAAAGATGGCTACAAAGAGTTTGCGGCAATGCCTGAGAGGCAGAAGACATACTTCAAAAATGTGTTGTGGATTTTATGGCTACACTCAATTTTTCACTTTGAGTTGTAATCAATTGATTTCTCACCATCAAATGCATAAAATAAACCAGTGGGTATACAATCCAAGATTAGGTAGAATGGGAAGCTAAAAAGCCTCTTGTGCCTTAAATTATTAAGCATGGAGAAATTGTATGAATTTATTCATTTGTAATGATATTTAGAGGTAAATTATTTTATTAGGGTAATACATACCTCATCTCATGGTAGAGGAATAGCCTCTCATAGATAGCCATCCTAAAATTTCAAAATTTTCTCCTTGCCTTTGAGAAAAATGTCTATATGCTCTTTTTTCTTAGATTTATTTTTATGGATTTTCATGTCATCCATAGATGGTCCATTGGAAATAAAAGTTCCTTATTTAGTAACTTTGAAATCAATACCTCTAATTGAGACTACCCTAGCCTTCTATGATTTGGAAAATTATTAGAAGTAATAGGATCATAACTTTTGATATGTTCAAGGAAGGGATTTGATCCATCTTTTCACAATATGTTCCAAATGATGGTAATCTTCCTAACTTCTTTGCAATAAAAAGGCTCAATAAGGATTCAATCTCATCTCATGGATAATGATGTGAAAAATATCTCCTTTTGTTCCTTAGTGCAAAGGAATAGAGTAGAAGAAGAATTCCACCATAATGGAATAATGTAATTCTCCAAGAATCATTTGGTCCTATGGAATATTTTGGTGATTATGGAAGGTTATGAATAAATTAATGTGAGTATGCAACCACAAAAGGATCTATATAAGTATCTACTTATCATTATAAATATAAACAAGTAGCACTTTTTCCTTGTGCGAATAATTAAGACTCTACATCAAGGAGATATAATAATGAAATTCATTCTTCTCTTTATTAATGTCATCCTTGATATTGAGGGGAAGCAAATTCATTTCCTTAAAAAAAAATGATTTTTCCATTTTCATTCCAAAGTTAGCACACATATCTATAATGTCATTTCCTTCTCTATAGGAAATAGTAACAATGACCTTACTAAATAATTTTAGGATTTCCAAGGATTCCTTTATAATATTGCTAATATTCTAGGGTGGTGATTTCATTCATTTATATTAACATATTTCACACAAGAAACATGATCTATTGAAATGATAATCTATGTTTCAAAGTAGCTATTGTCCTACCAAGATGAGTTTCATCTTTTTGTAAATAAGTTATTTTTCTTTTCCTCCTCAAAACAATAAATGGGTGCTTTCCAATAGACATCCTCTAACTTTTCCCTACCTCGAAATTAATTACATATTCACAATTTATTCAAACCAGATTTTAACTTAGGATTGATTCTTGTAATGACCCAAGCCACATACCTAAGACATTAGCCAAGAAATTTCTAACAAATATGATACAACATTGGCATGTCACATTGCACACTAACATTGACACAAAGGACCTTGTCACACACAATGACACATAATACATCGAAAAAACTAATATACTTCATCATACTCTATGCAAGGTGGAATGAGAAAAATAATTAGAAATCATGTTAAAGAGTCACCACAATGAATCTACGAGAGTGTGGACTACACCACAAAAATGATTGAGTCCTAACCAATGATCATGTTTTCTCATGAACATAACACAAGCGTAAGATTAGAGAATCATATACCTTGAATCCATTGCCCAAAGATACTCAAAAGAAACTTACCACACTAAGGGGAAATCTATTCCATGCCTCAACTAGTCAAAAATAATCATAATTTTTTTGAACATATGGCACACTTATAAATACAAAAGTGAGAAAATATCCCCTTTAGGTACACTCAAAATAATTTGTAGATCTAACCCTAAGAATTTTACTATACAATCTGGATCAATAGTCAAATCAACTTACAACCTCAACAAATGATTCATAAAACCATAATATACATTTATTTATTTGCAACAATAATTTTGGCAAGATTACAAGGAATTTCAATCAATTGTATTCTTCGTCTCTATGTTTACAATTTCTTTACAAAATTTTGAACCCAAAATAAATCACCTTCCACCCTTATATACTTCCCACATGAGGAATTTTAGCTATTGGGCAAGGGGGAGTTCAATTGTGACACCAACAATTGAATTTCACAAACCTCGCAATCAAATTCTACCATGTGAGTTCATTTAAAAGCCCTCAAAAAACTTAATAGAATGTTTTATTCTCGTTAAAGCATCAATACCCATTCAGAACTCAATCGGTAATTCCCAATTAGCTTAGAGGCAACTTGTCAAAGATATGATAGGCACAAGATCTATCACTTTTATCGGGAGTTCCTATCTCACTAGGAATTGTTCCACATCATCAATAATTTCTATTCCATTGGAAATTATTTCATTTTTTTAAATAAATTAATTATTTATCTTTGGTCCACTTTGTTGGATGTTCTCACCCTAATGGGAAATAAAAACCATTTTATATTATCCAAGTTTATGGATCCATTGGAAACTTTTAAATATTCCAAGTGTTAGAGATGATGGTGCCATTAGGAACTTTATCATAAATATAAATGGGAACAAGAATTGTCGGAGGTTTCAAGTGTTTTTGGACACATCTTGAAACTCTGATCCCTTAGTAAAAGATGACCCAACAAATATTTTTGGCTTAAATAGAACAAGAACTCTACAAAACCAACTAATTCATACACCTATCAAAACTTTGAGCAAAAACAAGAACTTGTTAGTAGTTCTTGGACTTCTTAGAATAGGTTGAGCCTTTGATTTGTTCTCAAGCATATATGTGCCTCCAATTTGCTTTAAAATTAACGAAATTTTCTCTAATTCCCACCAAAATGAAACTAGGGATACTTATTTGAGCCTTCTATAATATGAAGGCTCTACTTGACCAAAATTAATCCAAAAATTCTTCTTGAATCAAGTCACCAAAACCAACTACAACACAACAAAAGTAAGGAAAACTTTAAAACAAAAATTAGAATTATTTGTGGGTGACACAAGATTTCTTGTGAACTCAGATGCTACTACATCACAAACATAAGGGAAAACCTCATAAGAGGCTATTTTGCTATGAGGTACAAGCCCTCCCCTAGCGAGACAAGAATTGGTCATTTTCATGCAAATTGATGCTTACAAAAGTAAGAGATTATGTAACTTCCTAATTATAGCACATATTGATAAAGTTAAAAGGATGAGAAGACTCACATGACCAAGGGGAACAACTTTTATATATATATTTTTCTTAATAAATGACTAGAAATGCCTGTTATATTAGGACCCATAGGACTATAACACCTGAAAAGGATACTAGCACCATACAAGACACTAGTGCCCAACTATTCCAATGTACACTTTTGGTGCTAGAGTTTAGTTTTAACATTAGAGTTATATTTTTATGCTATAGACCTATTTTTGTGTTGTAGTCCTTTTCTAGTGTTGTAGTCTTAATCAAAGACTAAACAAATCAAAATTTATAGGTCCCATACTCATAGAGAATTCCTTGGATCACAAAAGCATAATTCCACATAGAACAAACCCCAAAAATACTTATAGATGATTGAAAGACCAAGGTGAAAAATAGAACACACCTAATTCTCAAAATGCAAGAAAATGAAAGAGAAACTTCCCAAAAGTATGGAGTTCTATAAAGGACTCCAAAATGAACTTAAGTACATGAGGGATGAAGGGTAATTTTTTCAACACACCCCACTCACTCTTATTTTATAAAGAGAACCAAATAGGCATGATGATGCCACCCCACGAAGGGTTCACGTACACAAACTCAAGTATAGAGAAAAAATTCTATCTAACATTCTAATGAGATTATAATTGAATATTTTCTAGAATGGTATGTTAATTTTATGCTCAAATCATGCTCTAAGTTTATTTTACCAACATATACATAATGATAAAAAGTATATGAAATGGAAAGCATGTTTGAAGCCAACATTGATATGTGATAAAAGCAATGATAACTTCATCACCACTTATGTAGGCAATTTACAATCTATATAATAGGATCACCAACATTATAATTAAAATACTTAATCACAAAATGACACTTTTTCCATCTTGTGTGTGATTCTATGCCATTCCAACATACCTATTAGTCCCCAATAGTGGTTGACCACCACCCAACTATGTGGTACCCATAGGTCAACTCCAATGTGCTAGGATATAGTCGCAAAGGAACAATAAACACCCTAACATAAAATAAGGGAGTAAGGCTTACACACATTTCAAACACTTTGCATACAGCACAAGTATGAACACATATTTAAGTAGGGTCTCAACCAATCATATCAATACATTTCTAGAGATGGATCTTTTATTAGATACAAAATTTAATGGAAAAAATATAAGGATCCTGGAGCTAAGATAATAATTGTCATCATAAAATCTTCAAGTGATGGCTAAGTGGGATTGAGTATGCACCCCATATTTAAGTTGAGGGTACCCAATTGGCATGCCTAACCACTTTTGAAGTGTGGCATGTCTTTCAGGCTCATATTGAGCCTTTACAAGTGCCTCCAAGTATGCCACAAAATTAACATCTTAGTTCATTTTATTTACCCATTGTAATTTAATTATTAGTTAATTAATAACTCTTACCTGTTGTAGCCTCAAAATCATTTTAATATTTGGGACAATGTCGAGATCCCCTCCTTTCCTACCCTCTATACCTCAAATCCTAGGTTCATCATGCCAACTCACTACTTAAATGTGATAAATTAATGTAAAAAAAGTAGAATAACAATTTTGGGCATAGTCTCAAAAGATTCTAATTATAAATTACTAATGAGTCGTGTTTTCTCCCATATTCATTCATATGTATCTCCAATTTTAAATTTCTAAAATATTTTTTTAATGTAAAACCATAAAATTCTCAATTCCACCATTGATGAACCTCAAAATTTTCTAAATATTTAATTTGGAAATGCCCTTTGATTCCAAACATGAACAAGACTAGTCTTTTCAATTAAAATTCACATTTTAAGAATTTATTAAAAAAATTCCATAATTTTGATTCAAAAATCAAATATTTAAAATTATAAAATAATCAATACAATATAATATAAATTCAAAGGATTCAATCTAAAATGGACCTATATGCAAATAAATAGTGAATTTAAGCACATATGCAAATTTATACCTTAAACTAGACTCTTATGCAAATCTGAGATTAAAAATTAAGAAAATGAAGAAAAAATACTTTCAATTCTTAGAGTTCTACATATGAAAAATTTAGGCAACTTGATGAAATTTGGAGAGATAAACCATGTGCAATTCAAGCCACCACCAAATTTCCTCCTTTCTAATCCAATTCTAACAAAACCAATCCTTCAATCAAGCTATTTCAATCATTTTCCATTGAGAGTATTTTTGCAAAATGAAGAAATTAATAATAAAAATGCAAGCCTTTTCCTCTTATCTCTTTTTTTCATTTTCTAGTTTAATTTTCTATTTTTTATTTTCACTAAATAGCATTTATCCATTAAATTAAATGCTTAACTCATTTCCTTATTTCTAGGATTAATGAATACTTAAATTTAATTTGTAAACAATGAAACATTTTTAAATTACAATTAGACTTTAACTAGTATGTTTTACCTTTTTCTTTCAAAATTTTTTATTTTCCAAATGCATCAAATATCACAAAAACACAATGATCTATCTATTGAAATATAATCTAAATGGAAACAATGAAATAAATAACTACACACAAAATCATGCATTTATGTTTTAACAAATAACACATATAAACTTTAAAACTGCTACCAATCACAATCCATATTCACAGAGGGTATCAAAAGACATGTCTTGTACTTGATTCGAGTATGATAAGGTTTTTCAAACACACTAAGCCTAATGTGACATCTTTGATATAGCCACCATTGAGAAAATAACTCAAACTTGCATACTCATATGGGGAAATAACCTTATACTTGCACACTCAAGTCATATGTCAAGTGTAACTAAACCATACATAATAGTCTAAGAAATAAACAATCACCCAATTTGGTACAATACCAAATACATCTAATATAACTCACTAATAATGAACATCATTCAAATATGGAAATGTGATAATTTACAATCACGTAGAATGCTAGCAAAATAATAACACCCATCTATGAATGCATAGACACACATATATGTCTATAGAGGTATAGTAAAGTATGATCACTATAAAATATAAACATGAAAGTATCACATGCATCCCACAATATAAAATCAAGATCCAAATGCCAATAAAAAATCACATTGAGAACACATTGATGGTTAAAAATGATATATAAACGATAGTTAGTAGTAGGGATAAATTAACAGTAAAAAATAACTAAGTACAAAGATGGGGATAAAGAACCCTCAATTGTGTTGCATCTTCCCAAGTAGTTGAAGTATCATCAAGCATGTCCCACTAGATCCTTACTCAATCCAACTCTCATCCCCAAAGTACTAGCCTTTGATGTTGAAATGTATAGACAAGATCCAAAGAAAGCTATTCTCAACCTGCAAGGTACCCCAATCAAGAACATGTGTCACATCTAGATTATACTCTCTAATAATGGATACATAGAGCACATCATGGACACATGAAAGAGTGGATGAAAATGTAAGGCAATAGGTGACTAATCCAATCCTCTCAAGGATCTCAAAAGGTCCTACAAAATGTGATGTATTTGGAATATTTTTTCATAATGGATTGGGCTCTTGTGTGGTCACACTCTAAAAAACACATGGTCATCAACTACGAAATTCCAATCCAATATATTAGAATTAACATACTTCTTTTACCTATCCTAAATAGTTAACAATTGCTCTCTAATCCAAATTACTTGTTGTTCCATATCCTAGAGCATCTTCGGATCCAAAATAATTCAATCCTCCAACCTATCCAAACTCAATGGGATTCAACAAGGCTAGCTATACAAAGCTTGAAATAGTATGATACCAAGAGAACCATGGCATCCATTAATATAGACAAAATAAAAAAGTTATAAATAGTCCTCCCATTTTCATTTTTGATCAACAACATACATGTGAAGCATGTCTTGAAGAACCTAATTAATTTTCTCCATCTGACCATTTGTCTTAGGATAGTAGGTGAAAATTAAAATTAAGTTGAGAACTCAAAGCATGAGGTGAATATTCCATAACATGGACATGGTCACTAGATCATGCTTAGGAATGATCCTACAAGGCATTCCATGCAAGTGCATAATTTCTTCCATAAATTTGTGTAACATAGATACAACAATATAAAATGATATCATAGGTGAGAAATGGGCATCCTTGATCAACTTTTCCAACATCACCATGATAGAATCATAGAGAGATAAACACATCAAGAGATCCACAATGAAATATAAGGAGATCATATCCTATTTCCACTTAAGAATAGTGTACAATTGTAGGAGACCTTTCAAATATTGATGCTCTACCTTCACCCTTTGACACTCTAAGAACCTATCCATAAAGCAAAAACATCACACCTCATTCCTACCCACTGAAAAAATTGTCTAATATATGCATGCATCTTCTTCACACCAAAATGTGTTGCTTTTGGGGAATGATACTTAAACATTGCAACAACATGAATATCACCAAAATATGAGATATAAATGTGACCAAGATGTTTCAATAGTCTATCTAATTGTAAAGAATGGCTAGAATACATCCCCATGATGGTTCCTTGTTACTTTATCTCCACTCTAACCTCTCAATACTATACATCCTCTAGAAGTTTCTCCAAAATATAACTTTATAGATATGTTCTCAAAGTCAAATGGGAGATCTTGGGATGCATCCTACTAAAGGCACCAAAAACCATATCCTCCTTCCCTTTTATGTATTGAACATAAAATTCATACTCACAAGACAATTTCATCCATTGATGTTGATGAACATTAAAATTCAGTTGCATGAACATATATTGTATGTTGTGATGATCATAATGAAACTCAAATTAATGGCCCAAAAGAAAATTTCTATCATATAAGCTCATGGAAAATAACTACCAACTCTAAATCATGGGTGGGGTAATTCAGCTCATTATCCTTAATATTCCATGACTCATAAGAAATCACTTTACCCTCTTACATAAGGATCAACCCAAAACCATCCAATAATGTATTGATGTGAATCACTAAATCTTTTGTTGGATCAAGTACTGCAAGGATAGGTGCACTATTCAATTGTTCCTTAACAATCTAAAAGGTTTAATCAATTCTCTAACTAAACAAAATTCTCTTTCCTTTTGAGGAAGTTATTGGATGTGCCACTCTAGATAATCCATGATAAGTTGGTAGTAATAACCTATTAATCCCATGAAACGAAAAACCTCAAAAACATTTGTGGTTACTAACCAATATATAATGACCTAAAAAAATTAGGGATCATCAAAGGTACCCTTGTAAGATATAACTTGACTCAAATACTTCACCTCTAATTAGAAGAATTCAAACTTTTTCAAGTTTCCATAAAGATGATGCTCACACAAACATTAAAGATCCTAGTGTTAGTGAACCTCATGATCCTTTATTTCCCTTGAATAAATTAAAACTTCATCCAAGAATATAAAGACAAACCAATTTAGGTAAGTACAAAATATTTCATACACCAAATTCATAAACACTGAAGCAACACTCATCAATCCAAATTGAACTATTGTGAACTCGTGGTGTTCATAACGAGTATGAAATGTAGTCCAATAAATGTCCACCTATGAATATAAATTTTATAGTATTCAAACTTCAATGTAAATCTTAGAGAAAACTCTTGATCCTTTCATCTGATTAAAGAAATCATTATCATCAACATAATGCCCATTTTCACCTTATTTAACATTTTCTAATCAATGCACGAGTAAAGGGATCTATGTTTCTTTTTCATGAAGATAATTGATGCGCCCCAAGGTGATACACTAGGAAAAATGGGCTCCTTATATAAATGAATCTCACTAAGATATTAAGTGGTTACACAATATGACACATGAGAAATGGACTTTACTCTTGGAATAAGATCAATACAAAAAATCCACATCTCACTTTGATGGAATACTAGGAAACTCACTCAAGAAAACATCAATAAAATCCCTAAGTACGGGATGATCATCAAGATATACCTCACAACACTTAGTCTCTAAGGGATTACTCATCAAGACAACAAACATCTAACATCCCTTCTCCATGCTCTATCTTAGTTGTATGGTTGAAATCATGTCAAATTATATGGGTCTTTGAACCCTTGCTATCTCACTAATCGATATCATCCACATGCTATATCAAATTACACTAACAATTAATGCTTTATTGATGAGCCTTTAACCAATCCATACCAAGAACAATCATATAAGATCCAAAAGGTAAGATACAACAATTGATAGTGGTGATGAAGATTCTTAAATACAACACAACCACACACAAGGGAGTCTCCTACCACCCTAGCATTGATAGATAACTCAATCTATCACTTGTCATTTTACCTCACTACCACAATCCCATAATGCACAACTAGGCATGGGGAGATTAAATAATCCGAAATACCAAAATTAAATAAAATATCTCATTTCCATCCAACAAACCTAAGCTCTCCACAACAATACTGTAATGCTCTACTTGACAATTTTCCTTCACTACAAACACATTCTAAGACCTACCAACATTTCCTATTGTTGGCTCTAAAGCTATAGGATTTTGATTACCAACTATTACAAATCTCTTAGGGCAATACCTTGCAAAGTGATCCTACTAGACACAAGACAAACATGGTCCCATAACTCAAGTTGATGTTGATTGAGGTGTACTAGACTATTGGAAGTTTGAGCGACTAGAACTAGGATAACTAATCTAAGTTTTATACCTAGACTAAAATTTTCTTTCATGTTGCACTCTTTGATCCCTTTTAAAATTCCCTTCAAGGCCCTACCCACTCCAAGTGACTTTTGGAGGCTTCTACCTCTACTACTATTGCTAAAAGGTCTTGGGAGGTATCAAAAGTTCCTTGAAATATCTTGTGGATTTAGATTGAGAACCCCTAATTCCATATCCTGATTGAGAAGTAACCACTACTTGCACTCCTATCTAACCATCATAGCCTCTAGCCAAATTCTCCTAAATCAATAGGGCCTTCTTTATGACAACTTCCAAGGTTTTCAATTAAAACACACAAACACCACCATTGATATGGGAATTTAGACCTCTCAACAAGATTTGCACTAGCATCCATTAATCCTCAACTAAGCTTTCATATTTCTAAAGTTTGAAGAATTAATTATCATATTGATCCATAATCATGCCAAACTACCTAAGCTCGTGGAGCTCATACTCACATCTCTACCAAAAATGGTTAGAAAGTTAACGCGAATGAAACAACTCTAGAAAGGTCTCCCATAATATTGTGGAAATATATAGGTGATGCTTTTTCTCCTTCTAATATGACCAAGTGAAAGAAAAATCATGTATGTGCATGACGACACATCAAATCTTGGTATTAATACCATAGACTAGATGCATCAAAAAACATTTTTCAAGGGCTAAGAGACAATTATTAATATTAAAACTTGTTATAGGACCCTCAAAAATAGGTGGATGCGCTTGAAGATCTCTCATATTCCTTTCAAACATATTATCCTCATCCACTACTTGTCTATGCCCTCAACAAGGTAGCTCCCAAAAGGGTACATTCTCCACTCTAGAACAAAAAGGGATCCTAGAGCATTCTCACTCTCTCTCCATCATAGGGAGCCTCCTCTCTCCTTTCTTGAGAATGATGAGAATTGACTAAATGAATACTCTTGAATAGGACTGAACCTTGCTAAAATCTCTTGAAGAAGAAGAATGTATGGTGCATCTAGATGATCTTCAAGATAAACATGTCTAGAAATAAGGCGACTCTCACTATGATCTCAAGTGACTCTCGATTAAGATTTAATTTTCTACTTTTGAGTGTGATATGGTCAAGGAGGCATCCTTCCTTTACAAACAAGTTACATTGGTTAGCACATACATAACCATCTATAACACCATGCTAAATCCTATAAAACAAGAAATCATTAAAAAAACATTCATAAGAACTTAAACAACTAAAAATCAAGAAAATATCAAGCGCATGAGAAAACACATATATTGGAGCTCCTAGTATTGGAATATGTGCTTTGATACCAAGTGTAATATGCTAGCCACACACTCAAGGCATTAGCCAAGTGAATAATTTTTTTAAAGAATAACACGAGAATGACTAACAAATAAGATACAACATTGATATGGCGTACTCCACACTAACATTCACATAAGTTTCATGTCACACATAATGACATACAAGACATTAATAACAACACTAATAAACGCCACCATTGCTCTAAGCAAGGTGACACAAACAAAAATATTCATGATGATAATCGAGTCCTAAGTTGTGATCTTGTTCTCTTGTGAATGCAACATAAGAGTAGGATGATGGAATTATCTACCTCAAATACATTCCCTATACACATCCAATGACACTTATTGTGTTAAAGGGGAAACTTAAACAAGAGGTGGGACAATTAGGAGATACCCTTGACTAGTTAGAATAAAAACCATTTTTTTGAACAAATGACATACTTTATAATATAAAATTAGGATTATCTCCCCATCAAGGACATCCAAACATAAGGGGAAGACCTCACAAGAGGTTACTCGACTAGGAGGTACAAGCCATCCACCAATGAGATGATACATGTTTTTTGCAAAGACATTTAATTCATAAAGAAAGACATGGAATAACTTATATATTACAACACTAGTTGACAAAGTGAAGGCATGGGAAGACTCACAAGACAAAGGGAAATAACTCTCATATACAATTTTTTCTTGAGAAATGATTGAAAATGCTTGTTGTTTGAGCATCTAGAGGACCATAGTGCATTAGAGAACTACAACACCCAAAAAGGACACTAGCATCTAACTACTCGAGTGTCTATTTGATGTTAGAGTCATGTTCTAATGTTGTAGTCCTATTTTTGTGTTATCATTTTCTAACACTATAGTCTTGACTTGAAACTAAGTGGATGGTTGTTTCTAGGTCTCATACTTAGGGAAAATGCCTCTCATAAAAATACGATTCCACGGTTTAAAAGAAACTCCAAAAATAGCTACAATGACTAGGATACCAAGGTGAAAATTAGAATACATCCAATTTGTGAAACATGAGAAAACTAGAGAGGGCTTCCCAAAAACTAAAATTTCTACAAATGACTTTAAAATGAAACCAATAACATGAGGGATGAAGGGGAATTTTCCCAACACACCTCACTCACTCTCCCTTCACAAGGAGAACCAAAATGACATGATGACACCACCCTCTAGGGGATTCATGTAAACAAACTCCAAGATATAGAAACATGTCTAAGATTCCAATAACATCATCATTCAATATTTTCTAACACATTAATTTCATTTTACATCCAAATAAAATATGATCTATGTTTGTTTTACCAACATATCTAAAATGATGAAAACTATATAAAATGACATGTGTGCTTGACACCAATATTGATACATGATAAAAACAATTATAACTCCATCACCACTTATGTTGGTGTTTTATAATTCATCTTGTAGGAGGTTCCAATATAAACGGTACAATTGCATACAAAGAATTAAATGTTTTAAATTATACATTTTACAACATTATTAAAATTAGAATAATCAATAAGGAAATGAATGTTTTTTCCATCTTGCACTGTTTGATTGGGAAAAGGGATCTAGGTCCTAAATCACACCTTTCCCAAGTTTTGGTATTTGAAGGATTAGAAATTATCGCAAATCCACTTGACTACAAATCCTAATAGGAAAAGTCAAAATGGTGGATCATCGTTCTAATCCTTGTTTGTGTGTGTGTGTGGATGTGATGGATTTTTTTTTATGATTGCTAATTGACTAATTTTGAATGATGTAAATGAACTATGAAAATGTAGTAGTTTGTTATGATTTCTAAGAAAATGAATACAAATATAGATAAAATTGAATTCCAAAAATGAAAAGGGAAAACATAGATTCACCTAAGATATAAATTTGAGCTCAATCTTGTAGGTCTAGGGTGCAGCGCACCTTGGACTATCCTCCTTTCTCAGATTTGAAAATGTGGGCCTCAATTCACTAGTCTATAGCTTCTATCTTCTAGGTGCTATCAAAACTTCATTTGTTAGTGAGAAAATGCAGATTTTGTGACTAGTTAACTTATAGGATTTTGATGCATGAATGAACAAATAGCCTTCAATATTCCTCCAACTCACTTTTGATCTACAACCTACACACACAAGAGGAGATAAATGGTTGTTCCATATAGGGGCTTGTGTAAGTCAAACCTCGTATTGTTATTTCTACCTCTACAATGGAAAATTATGATGAAAGAGAGTGTATCCATGATTGGATAGAATCTAATTGATAAACAAGTAATGAATTGACAACCTTGTTGCAACTCACCACTTAGATTTGATCTCCTTGATGGAATCAAGTCACATTCATCACCTTCAAGGATCATTTTTTGTTTGAATTGAATTGATTTGATCACCTACAAGGGTTAGTACACATAAAAAAGTGCATGTAAAATATGAACACAAACTCATGTAACATATGACATGATACTTAAATGATTAAATGTTGCAATAATCTTGATAATTTTGCTCTTGACTACTCTTGAATACTCTTAAGATGCTCAATTTGCTCAACATAATTCTTAATTTTGCTTTTAGGATTAAAATAGTGAAAATGATTTATATTTATATTCAATTATTCTAATTTCCTAAAAAATCAAATGCTAACAACTGACAATTGAAATTGGAAATTCAAATAATAAATTACCGACACCAACATATTCAAATTTGGAGCCAAAAATGCTAGTCTAGGGCACAGTGCCCCAAGACTAGATTACTGCTTTTTCAAAATCAAAAGTGTCAGGGGAAAAATATTAAATGCATAATTTGATTTCTAATGTTTGATTTTCCAAGAATGTTTATAAAATTGGCAATTAATGCATAATTAGGTTCAAGCACATAGGGGGAGCTAAACCTAATGTGAAATTGTCAAGGGCAACAATTTTAACACTACATTTAGCCCCCACTTTAGTGAGAGTCTGAACTTATTCTTAGACTCACACTAAAGTAAGAATATGTCAAGAGGGGTTCAATTATCCAAATATTCAAGAGATAGGACGACTTTGAATCTAGGGGATGCTCTAGCCCCCAAGATTTAAGAACCTATGGTAGGACAACATAAGGAAAAAGGAACACACATGTGAAGCGAAATGCAACATGAAAACACAAAGCATGCATTAAAAAGACACCAAATATAACATATCACAAAGCCAAAAACAAAAAAATGCAAAACACAATGCAAAAATATGCAAAAGGGGTATGACAATCGCAGATTAGCAAGCTCTGTAGAAATCTTACTAGGATCCATACCCAAGATTTTTATGATTCGCGGGATAACAAAGTCCAATATTTCTTAGGTGAACCGCAAACTAAAGCATCACAAGATAGTAAAGTCTGATATTCACTAGGTGAGATTTCTAAAATTGGAAAATGAGAAAGACACAAGGGCTAGTGAGGGCCAGTTTTCACTAGGTGTGATCTCATGTCAACCAAACCAAGAGTTACATTCCTAATAACTTTGATAAGGCACTACAAAAAATGATCAAAATTCCAAGCCAACACGTCACTAATTCTAGCGTGTGAACAAAGTGAAGCACATAATGGAATTCATGCCCTCACCTTCAAGTAATTGTTAAACCCCAACTATGAGCAATTGCTTTAAGGTAGAAGTAAAATGATAAATGTAATATGATAAGGTCACGAGAGTTTATTGGAAAACCCTATGCCAATGATATGCTCCCAATAAATCTGACTCAAAACTAGGGGTTGCCCCTAAGGAAAAGCCACATAACAATACAAAATATATCATATAAGGGATCCACAAATTCAGGGTCAATATAGACCTTTGATAATATATAATATAATAATGCTTGGAATTGACATCATTCCCTTAAATACTCATGGAAAAATGAGCATGATGGAAGAAAGATACATAGAGATGACAAAAAAAACCCTTTTGGGTCAACATGGAAGATATATAAATGCCTCAATGCCTTGCATAGTCCCCAAAAGGAAAACATAAGACAACAATAAATATTTGCAGCACAAAGAAGAACCGAGATACGAATAGATGGGTGTTACAATAGTTTTGTTTCCTTTGTATCCTCGTGCCAAAAAGAACAAGGGGAACCAAAAATACACAAGAACAACATGAGAGGTCACATCATGAACAAGCAAACATACACACAAAAGGGTACAACATATGTGAGTTGTTCTAAAGCAAATTGTATGCATCTCAATCTTTTTCATCATAAATGGAAGGCGTACAATAAGCTAAAGGTGCTACAACAAGTTTTGTACAAGGATTATCATTGGGTTCAACACATTGTTGATTACTCTCATCAAGAGGATTATCATAGTTGCCCCCATTCAAATCCATAGATGTGGAGAACAATAAAGATAATTCATTATGTACTTGTTCTTCTATCTTAGCTCCTTCATCTTAATTATCCAAATTTATCACAATAGGTGGCCTACATATAATATCATCCATATTTTCATTATTCATTATCTATTTAGGTTAGTATAAGTACATTTTAAGTTCATGTTTTGGCAAGAGTGGTAGGTGGATTTAAGCGATGATGAGAATGGGTAGACGAGAGGTAATTCATCATAGTTGGTTTGGATGGGTAGCTAGTCATTAGGTAAATTTTGGTTCTTTTCAGCAAGTTGGTGAGCCAAGGCTACACTTTCTCTCTTTTGTACTTCTATTTCTTCTTGCACGAGTTTCAACTTATGAGGGATTAACCATTATGTTTCCAAGTATAGGTCTATTTTTTACTTTGGAGAAGGAACTGAAGGGACCATCACAGGTTGGAATGTTTTAAGCACATATATTTGTTTTTCTTTTGGTGGAATAAAGTTGGTTCTACGATTATCCCTTGGTCTCTTGTAAGAAGGCAGGGGAGGAACTATGACATATATGTTGGATGATCTAGGGAGGATACATAGTTTTGACTTAGGTCCTTCCATTACCTTTGGGGTAGGAGAAAAATCCATGCAAGTCACAGTGGATCGAGAAACCTCAAGTGGGATATTGCTCGGAGATAATTCGGCTAAACATTTTTCTTTTAATTTTTGGTATGATATGAAAAAGTGATCTTCATGAGGTTTTATAGGTTCAATAAGTGTAGGAAAAAAATAATCCAATGAAAATTTTCCACGAGAAGTCAAAGGTTTAAATCCACTATAATAAATTGTATGTATTTTATTTTTGAAGGGGAACTTTATGCACTTGTGGATCACCAATGGAAAAACATTCATTGAGTGTAGCCATGGATATCCCAGCTTCAAACGTAATTGTTCTGACTTTGTAATGATGGTGAATGAAACATCCAATTGTCTTGGTCTAACTTTATGTGGTAGAGTTATCGAACCTATCATAGAGAAAGAAAAATAATCATGATTTTTTATCCATGCTTTTGATTGTTCATAATATCTCTGTAAAGTTCATGCACAAATATAAATTCTTTCATGATCACATTCTCTAAACACACAAGATCAATAAGTATTCCCCTTGTGGGTTCATCATTGATACGGTCGTTGATACAGAGAGGACCATTGCATGTATGCATGGATGTATCAATTTGTGTAAAAGTATTATCAAACAACAAAGTGGTTTGGCCCTTACGAGGTTGAGCTTCTATTATGTTTATCATGTTGGACATATAATCATCTCCCCCATCATTATCACTACATTGCACAAAGTTGGATGAATAACTTGGTAATGGGTTGGTGAATATTTATAAATTTTGGTTAGGTGATGAAACTATTTTATTTACTTTGTCATTAATGCCAACCAATCAGATTTGATTAGAATCGATGAGGACTTGCACTTGGTTCTTAAGACACATACATCGCTTCATATCATGTCCAAGTGTATGATGATATTGGTAAAATACTTTTGCATTAAATTTTGGTGGTAAAGGTTTACTTGTGTCAAGAGGTCTAATCCTATGGAGTTGAATTAAGTTCTTACTTAATAACCGTAATATTATCACATGAAGAGAATCAAGTAATTGTGTGAATTGTCTATCTCTTAGACAAAATTAATAAGGAGTGTTACTTGCAACGACAACATGAGTTTCAATGCTATTAGCATTTTGGGGAGTGTTTATTTTAATGAAGTTTCTATTTGCTTTTTGAATGATGGGAAGTTGTTTTGAGATACAAATTTGAATTGATCATGATGAGTCAATGAAGGTGTTCCTTCATACTGACTAAGCAAAATTTGATAATCACAATGGACCATACACAAGTGTGTAAAGGATGGGTACCTCATCAACAAAATCTTGTCTCAAATATTAGGTTGCAAGTTTCCTATAAATACTCTTTGAATGTCACTATGAGGAAGACTATAGGAGATTTATGAGTAGAGTCATTGGTATCATCCTATGAAGTTTGTTATCTTTTCCTTAATTCCTTGTTTACAATGAACTATCTATCAATGTTACTTGAGGACCAATGTTTGCTTGAAAATGTTGGAGAAATGCACTAACAAGTTGTGTGAATGAAGTGATTGAGTTATTTGGAAATGAGCAAAACCATTCCAAAGCCATATCTTTCAATGATCTAGGAAAAAGTTTTGCCACTATATAATGTTGTAAAAGCAAACAAATGATTGTTAGGATCTCCCTTACCATTATATTTCTCAAATCAGGGTACCTCAATACTTGGTGGTATTGGTGTTTTAAGAATGGCCAATGACAAAGGCTTTCGCATGAGGTATTATGGAGGTTTACCATTTTGATTTTGGTTTAAAGTTGAGATTTGTTGTTGAAGTAATGTCATATTTTGCAAAAGTTGGTTTATGACTGGATCATTAAGTGACATGTTTTGAGAGTTTGTTGAATATGGTGAACTAGAGTGAGTGCCCAATGGATTAGTATGTTGCATGTTTATGAGAGGTGATGAACATGGAGGTGGTATTGGTGAAGTGACAAAACTATAAGATTAACACTAGGAAACCCTAATCTTGGATTTAGGCCATTGGTGTGTTGTATGGCTAATGTTATGGTTGGAGGTGTGAATGTGGGAATAGAAGGTATGGTTGTGGTAGAATGAACTTGTTTTCCTCCTTGATTTTGAGAATTTGTAAATGCTTAAGTGCACCTAGTTGTTGTAGGGATGTTTTCATTGACTATGTGAGCTAGACTACACAACACTTCTATTCCTTGGGAACCATTTATCAACTTCCTAAGATTGTCCACAATAGGCCTCATCTCTCTAGCTAAAGGTTCGGTACTTAGAAAGTCTAAAAGACCTTATAAATCTTTATCTAATTGTTTCAGTTTGTCTTTAGGAACATGGGAAATAGCAGTCTCTAAGTCCACATAAATGTTAGATTGTGAGGAAGTCATAGATAATGTGGGATGAGGGATGGGATCTAAAATGGATTGGGTAGAGGTAATACATTGTGTGAAAGAGTTATGTGACTCAAGCTCCACAACAAATGTGGTTACAACGCAAGATGTCATAAGTCTAAAACTACATGTCACAGGGTATTAATAATAAGACACTAGGTCGTGAAGCTCATATGAGTTTCAAAACACTTAGGTAAGCCTACTTATGAAGCACAAGTAAAGGAAAATGACAACAAATCAAACTAGATGCAAAATTAGAGAACAAAACCACACAAAAGACACAAAGGTAAGTTTGTGATCCAAAGTGAAATGTGATTGCTCTAGGGTGCAATGTGCCTTGGACTGGCAAGATACTTTTATAGAATTCAAAATTTGGATGTGTTCTACAGTGTTTGAGTTCCCTACTCTGACTGTGCAAGTCTGATAGTAAATAAATTTTCAAATTTTAACAAATTTGTGATTTTGCAATATGAAATACAACTATGCAAGCAATTTTCATGATCTTCAATCAATGAATGCACTTGGAAATACAACTTTCAAGTTGTACAATACAAAAATTCAATGATCCTATCTTGAAATTTTTTTAAAAAATAAAATTTTCAAAGATTATGCAACAACACAATGCACTTTTTACTCTTTTTCACTATATGCCAATGCCTATATGAATGTTTTTCACACTTTCAAATTTGAAATCTTAGATTTTTAAATGACCTAATGCAGATTTATCAATGCAAACTTAAACTAGATTTACTTTGCAATGCCTAAAACTAACCCTAGATGTCTTTTGGATGCAAAATGCAATGCATATTTTCACTTTTTCAATGTTTTTTATGACAATTATGTATGCACTAATGATAAATGCAAAAAATCCAAGGTCTAATTCAAATCTCAAAAGATTTTTAGTGTTTGGAATAGTTGGGTTCACCAAAAACATTTGATTGTGAAAATAGATCTAGGTCTTAAATCACACATTTCCCAATTTTCGGTATTTGAAGGACTAGAAATGATCTTAAATCCACTTAAACTAAAAATCCTAATAGGAAGAGTCAAAATGGTGGATCAAGGTTCTAATCCTTGTGTGTGTGTTAGTATGTGATGGATTTTTTATTTATGATTGTTAATTGACTAATTTTGAATGATACAACTAAACTATGTAAACATGAAAATGTAACAGTCAGTTATGATTTCTAAGAAATTGAATGCAGACAAACAAAATTGAATTCCAAAAATATAAAGGGCAAAACACAGATGCATCTAAGATATAAATTTGAGCTTGATCTTGCAGGTCTATGGCACAGTGCGCCTTGGACTGTCCTTTCTTAGATATGAAAGTGCAACCTTTAGGTCACCAGTTTGTAACTTATGTCTTCCATGTGTTGTTGTCAAAACTTCGTCTATTAGTGAGAAAATGTAGATTTTGTGACTTGTCAACTTGTAGGGTTTTGATGCATGAATGAACAAATTGCATTCAATCTTCCTCCAACTCACTTTAGATCTACAACTTGCACACACAAGAGGAGAAGAGTTGTGCCATATATGGGCTTACCTAAGTCAAGCCCTGTGTTGGTATTTTTACCTCCACAATGGATAATTATGATGAAAGAGAGGGTATCCTTGGTTGGATAAAGGCTAATTGATAAACAAGTAATGAATTGACAACCTTGCTATAGCTCACCACTCAAATCTGATCTCTTGATAGACTAGTCACACTCATCGCCTTCAAGGATCAATTGGTGTTTGACTTGAAATGATTTGATCACCTACAAGGGTTAGTACACATAAACAAAATGCATATAAAATATGAACACAAAATCACATAACATATGACATGATGCTTGAATGATGAAATGTTGCAATAATCTTGATAATTCTGCTCTTGACTACTCTTGATTGCTCTTAGGATGCTCAATTTGCTCAATAGATTTCTTAATTGTGCTTCTAAGATTAAAATGGTGAAAATACTTTGTATTTATATGCAATTATAATTTTTATGAAAATCAAATACTGACAACCGACAATTGAAATTGAAAATTTAACTAATAAATTACCAACATTAACATATTCAAATTTGGAGCCAAAAATGCAAGTCTAGGGCATAGTGCACCCTAGACTAGATTCCTACTTTTTCAAAATCAAAAGTGTCAAGGGAAAACTATTAAATGCATAATTTGATTTCCCATGTTTGATTTTCCAAGAATGTTTATAAAATTGGCAATTAATGCATAATTGGGTCCAAGCACATAGGGAGGAGCTAAACCTAATGTGAACCTATCAAGAGTGGCAATTTTCAATGCTACATGCACATGATCCTATGCCACTCGAATGGATCCACTAGTCCTCAATAGTGGTTGAAGACCACCCATGTCCTTGTAGGTCCACCCCAACATGCTAAGAGATAGTCACATGAGAACAACAAACGCACTTGTTCAAAACAAGGGAATATTGCTTACACACACATCAAACACTTTGGATGCAACACAAGTATGAACACATATAATCAAGTTCTCAAAAAACCATACACATACATGGCTAGAAATGAGTCTCCCATTAGATACAAAATCCAACAACAAAAAATAAAAATCTTAGAGGTAAGACAAGGCATGTAATCACAATAGCTTGAAGTAATGGCTAAAAGAGATTGAATATGTATATCCTATTTGCAAGGCAAGGGTACCCAATTGACATGTCCTAGCCACTCCTAAAGTGCAACATGTTCTTAGTGCTCACATTGAGCCTTTATAAACACTTTCTAGTATGCAATGAAATTAACATCTTGGTTTTTTTATTTACTCAATGTAATTTAATCATCACTTAAGTAATAACTTTCTACTTGTTGTAACTTCAAAATCACTTTAAGATTCAAGACACCATCAATAGCCATTCCTTTTCCTACCCTATATACCTCAAATCCTAGGTTTAACATGCTAATTCAACATTTAAATTTGATTGAAAATCAATGCAACAAAAATAGAATAACAATTTTGAACAGTCTCAAAAAAAATTAATTGAAAAAATGTGGAGTCATGTTTTCTTCTATTCTAACTCATTTATATGCATTTTCAATTAAAAAATTCTAAACAAAGCTTCTATCAAAACTATTAAATTTTTAAATTCCACCATTAATGAACCTTTATTTTTTTATTTTTTTTTAAATTTGTTTTTTTTTCAAAAACACCTTTTTTATCCAAACATCAACAACACCATTCTTTCTAAATAAAATTCACATTTTAGAAATCTTTTTTTTTATTATTTTTTTTAATTTTTATAATCATGACTTAAAAATAGACATTTTAGAATTACAAAACAATTAATTAAAAATATGTATATACAATAAATTTAATCTAAAATTGGAGACATACAATCACTAGAAACATGAATTGAGAGATTAAAAAACAAAGCAAATGAATTAAAGGTACCTTTAATTCATGGAGTTCCACAAATACAAAATTCAAGCAATTCAATGAAATTTTGAGAGGCAGACCATGTACAATTCAATTCACCACCAAATGCCCTCATTTTCAATCTAATTCCAACCAAACAAAGTCTTCCAAACAAACTAGTTGAATCATTTTTCATTTTTTTAAGAGAGGGTTTGAGAGAGCACTTTTTGCAAAATGAGGGAGTGAATAATAAAAATGTAAGTATTTTCCTTTTATTTATTTATTTTTTCTATTTTTCTTTTTTTATCTAAGAACATTTATCAACTAACTTAAATGTTTAAGTCATTTTTTCATTTGTATGAATAATAAATAATTAATTTTAACTTTTAAATAATAAAATATTTTTAAATTACATTTAGACTAATTAAAATAATTTGAATATATATTTTTAAGCAATTAGTGTGTTTTCTCTTCTTCTTTCTTAATGTTTTGATTTTCTAAACACATTAGATATTATTAAAGTATAATGATTTATTTATCAAAATATAATCAAAATGCATTTAGGATAATAAACAATTATAGTCGAAATCACACATTTATGGTTTAACACACAACACATGCAAATTATAGAATCACCACCAATTTGGATTTAGATTCATAGATGGTCTTTGAAGGCATATCTTGTAATCAATTTGAATACAATATAAGTTTACAAACACATCAAGTCTAATGTGACATCTCAGATATAATAGCATTGAGGAAATAACTAAAACATGCATACTTAGGTGGGGAAATAATCATATACCCCTCTAAACATAGAAATAAAACAACTAAGAATCATTCAAAATTCCAACACAATAATAGTAACATCCATCTATGAACACGCATGTGTGTGTGCGCACACACACACATATAAAGGTCGAAAAACAAAAAAAGCATTATTAAATCTAAACATGAAAGTATCTCATACATTTCATAATATACAATCGAAACTGAGATGTTAATGTAAAATCCCATCAAAAACACCTTGACAAAAGAATAATATATAAATACTAACCAATAAAAAAAGTTAAATACACAATTGCAAAATAATCAAATACAAAACTAAAATACTAATTAAATAATTAGCTGATAGGCTACATATAGTGTGAGATTTGAGCCTGGAACAAGTCTCATGCCTACAAACCACTATTGAATTGTCAGAAAACAAGTTTCAGCTGTCATTTAATGGTAAACCAGCTGTCTTTTAATGGTAAAAGCCTCTAAAATCTCACTTATCACATAAAAGTCAAATAAACATTAATTTGACAACTAGATGGAAACATTCTATTTTCATTTGCAGCATTTTTTATCAATTTGATGGTAACTTTCTTTTTTCATTTGCATTACTTTATGTTTTAAATCTGGATGCAAATATTTCATTACTTAATTTCTTAAAAGAAAAAATCTAGATTTGTCCAAGTTTATTTCATTCTATTATTTAGCACTTATTATTATATTCATGCACAAACACAACCTTCTAACATATTTACATATAATTTTCTATCAACATAATCCTTGAACTTCCTTTATATACGAGTACTAATATATTAAATTTAACAAATTATAATAATAAATTGAAATCAAATACTAACTATTATATAACACTTATTTAAAGTAGAATAAAACAAAACAAGCAATCATTCCTTTAACTTTCTCATCTTTTTCGCACTAGTGATAGGATCTATTGAAACAATGATATATGTTTGAAACCGGCTAATATCCTCCCAAGATGACTTTCTTTCTTTATATGATTTATTTTGCCCTTTGCATCCTCCTCCTCCTCAAAACAATAACCGGGTGCTTGCCAATAAACATCCTCTAAATTTGAGCCTACCTCAAATGTCATCACATGGACAGACATACCTGCAATATTCACAATTTCTTAAACGAACTCTTTGAACTTAATAGCTTGATATCTACAATATTCATAACATTATTTATACCAAACAATTATCCTTTCAATATAAAAATCATTTATCAAATTTTTAAAAATTATATAATTATTTCATACCCATTTTTTACATTGATATTTTCAATAGTTTTAAGTTAATTTGAATTTGTTAATCAAAATAAAATTTTAAATTAATATGTTTTTATTGGATCTAATGTTTTGTAAATCTAATTCTTCAATTTTACTACTAAATTATAGAATCACTTGAATGTTAAAAATTCTTAAACTTTTGGTAAAACTAGTATAGTGTGATGGTTAAGTTGTTATGGTGTTGTTCTTACCAACAAGGTTCAAGCTCCATTCAAATATTATTGTTAAATGTTTATATTGAGAATGAAGTCCCCTTTTGTGACCTCACCGATTATTTAATAAAAGTTGAAAACATGGATATGCAACATGGATATGCAACATTGGCCCAAAATGGTTGCTGAGAAGCAGCTAAAACCATAGGAAGAAGACTTCGATGAAACAAAATAGCAAATGGTTGAGAAAGTGGGACATTAAGTTACATGAATGTCCTAATACTAATAGAGAGATAAAAAAGTTTGTGTTAGAAAAGATTGAGACTGTTATGTGGACAAAGCAGCTTGGTTGCAAAAAATCACATTATATCAAAGAGTTCAACCCCATGTGGGAGCATGATGAAAATGACTACCTAAGGGTCACAATTAAAGGTAAGGCTAGACTTCTAGTTGCGTAGCTAAGGACTGGATCTCATCATCTTAGATGTGAGACAGGTAGATGGACTGTTCCCAAGGAAGATTGGGAACAAAGAACTTGTATTTTCTGCAGCAAAGGGGTGGTTGAAACCGAATGACACTTAATCATCAAATGTGCAGCTTATGAAGATATTTGTATCCATTATGAGAGCAACTTGAAGGTGGATAATCTAAATGAGTTTTTTAAGGAGGCAAGACTTCTCAAGACGGCTAGCTTCTTGATCAAGATTTGTAATAAGAGAGCTGACATTGAAAGGAACCTGACAATGGTTAAAGATTCAACTCTGGGTCCAGTCTATGGTCTAGTGGACATCATTAAAAATCATTCATTCATTTCTATAAAGAACTAATAACCTCACTTGTTCATAATTCCAGATTCTTAACCTTAGACTCTTCTATAAAGAACTAAACTCCTGACCCTGAACTAAATTCTGGATTTTTCTGATAATAAAATAACTCCTAAATACCATGAACATTTTTTCTCTTTGGAGCAGGACAGGGTACCCACCTGTGTAGAAGAGCCAGTGGACAGGTCTCTTGGTGGCAATATCTTCATAGTAGTGAATGAAATCCGCCTTCTCCCACACATTGCAGAGGAAGCCATCAACAGATTGAACCCCAACATAATGCGCACCTTCAAGCCAATTGGGCCTCAGAATTCCCACCTCAAAGTGCATCTGCTTGCACTCATTTTTATCAAGATAGTAATAGAAGGAAGTACCATTGTTCCATTCCAAATCATAGAGTTTCCTTCCAAGCTGCTTCTGAATTATGTTGAAATTCCTGCCATTTGGCCAGTCATACCACAGATCAGTCACCTGCAGAGACCCGCTATTGTTGATGGAGAGAATGGAATGGAACTGCTCTGGCCAAGCGGTAGGAACAGGGTCCGCCTCAGAGGATTTCCCTGCATACAGGATACCCATTAATGTCAGCCATGTTAAGCAAGCCTTCATTGTCATCATCCCTCTCCCTGCAAAATTTTAAGGCCCTTCAGACTGATAAGCCTCCAGATGATAACAAACCCTCAATTCATCTCTCCCGCTTCCTCCCGTAGAAATCAAGATAGACTTTAACCACACGTACGCCACGGGTAGGTTCAAACTCAATTTTCTCCTAGTGATGTTATTCATTCAGTTTTATGAGGAAAAACCTCCTAGAGTGTAAGAGAATGGTTGAATGTTGTATACGACATAAATATGAGCTAATTGAAACAATGTAAACTATAAATTACGTGAGAATAGGTGTATTTAGTTTTGGGGATAATGATAAAAAAGTAAAGTTGATGTTTTGTAGAATTTAGTGGTTAGATATAGTAAATTAGTACTCACGATTTAATAATTATTTGGGGTTATGCGTAGTTCTGTAAATCTTTATAGGTCAAATCAAGTTCTATGAGATCAAATTCAAGTGCCACAAGAGTGTTATAATGCATTTGAATGGTTTGTGGCCTACAAGAGTCATTTGACAAAAAGTTACAGCAATAATCCCTTTGTCGACTTTCTCTATGTTTTATTATGTTAATGTGTTACATTCTATATCTACCCAACATGATTGTGTATGAGTTAGACGTGGGCTAGTGCATGCATTGCACTTATGTGGCTTGTGTGAGGTCAAATCACTCCTACTCATGTGGCAAAAGCCAATGGAATGGAGGAGTATTTGAAGGACTACCCTCTTCAAGAGGAAGGAGTCATGTGAGTGTCAACAATATTACACACAATGTGGGTGTTGTACCAACTTGAGTACTCACTTCACAAGGAAGGAGTTTTTGATGGTAGATGGTTGTGTTGATGCACAAAATTGTGGTTGGAATGTGTGGGTGTTGCTCAACAAACCTCTAAATATGTGTGGTTAAAATAGTTCTTGTTTGGCCCAATGTGTTGTGGGCACAAATTAATCCTAGCTCATATTAAGTGTTAACAAGAAAAATATTAAGATGATCGTTTTCTATCTCAATCAATTCTTAAAGGAGGGCTAATTCTCTTGCCCATCTCCTATTGTTTTCTTCTTGAATCTATTCCAAGATAGCAAATTAATTTTAAACTTGTTCTAGGTTGAAGGCTTCTTAGTTTGGTTGAGTAATTTCAATCTCATTTAAGATGAACTTTACCCAATCCTCTTTAACCCCAAGACACATAAACCTAATGGTGGGAGAGATAAGGAAGATGCATGCCTTGTTTTAGACACTTTTTAGTAAGTACCTTTTAACTAATTGATGTTTTCCTAGGCAAATATGAACTAGCTAAATGCTTTGATCTAAATGTAGGAAATTGATGTATTGTATATTTTTGTATTTTTACCAAATTGAAATGTGAGTTAACTAACTAATGCAATTAAATGATTCTAAATACAATTTAAGCAAGTTTTATTTTATTTTTGGTTGATTTGATGCATGTATTGCCTTGGACCTATTAGCAAGGACTTTTGATCTTATTGCCTTGTCCTATTAGCAATGTCTTTTTTTTATCATTTGGAGTGATTATACTAATTTGAAACTATATATATAATTTAATCTAAGTTATCTAATGCAATTGATAACATAAATAAATTCTATCTAGTTATTTCTAATACCCATTGCAATGACATAAAGTCACCAATCTAGGTAAGATTGAAGCTAATTAATCTCTTTGCAGTGATAATATAATATTTTTCAAAGTGAACTTAATCTAATAATTCAAAACAATGAACAAAACTTGGCACCTCACACTTGGAAATTAACTTGCAGTATGTTTGATGAAGATGTGGCATATAAGTTCTTAAGGGCTCAACTTTGATATTCTCTTCTCTGCTCTCTAGCCTGGGGTACTCAAATTGATAAAAGAATGATATAAATAATGTAAACTAAGCTTAAGAATTTAGATGGAAAAGTGTTATGTTGCAATAGTGGAAGCTTTGAATCTCCAATCTAAGAGAGAGGCTTACAAGCAACATGGATGCAACTAGGAAACTTGGGAATTTGGCCTAGATGCTTGGGAATTGACTCACTAACCTACTCAAGCAACTATGGGAACAAGGGCAACAAAATCACAACTCACATAGAAGGCTTCCAATGTAGAAGCAAAGATCAAAGACTGCTTTGAAACCTAAATTAAACTATTTAAATAGGTGAGAAATCCCAATTCAAATTGGGATTCTTGTAACCAAATATCTGAATTCAATACAAGAAAGCATTGAATTTTGATGTCTTCACTTGTGGTTTCTCATATTTTAATGGTTCATTTTCTCCAATATTAGATAAAAGTTTAGTTATGATGATGACGAGGTGTTAAGATATTTGATAGATCTTTGGTTCATAACATTTGTAGCATGTTGATTGTAAGTTCTTTGCATGGTTAGTTTGAACCTTATTTGAAATTAGTTCAATTCTAAATACTTGTTTAATATTATACCAGGACTGGGTACTTAGATGAATGTTTATGATCTAAAAATATTTCATTACCATGTTGGAGATTGCACTGTTCTTGTGGCATTGGGAGTTAATCTTGGATTAAGCAGGAACTGGTTTATGAGAGATCCATCTATCTAAAGAAGTGAATCATTGTTGTTATTGTCCTTGGGGTTTATTAACTTAGTTTTACTTCTTTTTACCCTGTCCTTTTGAATTTTGTTTGAATGTCGAGTTAGCTAGTAAGAAAGCATCGCATAATTTGTAAAATATGATGTTAAGGATCATTTTCAAATCTCAAATTTGGAAATAATATTAAGGTTCCATATTAAACATAAACTCATTCCAAACCCTCATTGTTAAGTTTTGGCGAGGTAATTGTAAGGCCTCTTGTAAAATAACAATATATTGAACCACACAGTTATTTTTTGCAAGGTCAAAGCCTCACAAGCATAGGAATAAGAGACTCCTAACATGTAAACTATCAAAACATTGACAAGCATTTCCATTTCACAAAGAAAGCCAAAACATCTATCCAATCTAGCTCATAAATACACTCCCTTACAAGAAATCATGGAGGTAGTATTTTAAAAACTTGAACAAGAAAATATGATCAGTTTTTTAAATAAAAAACCCTTTGAAAAGATTTAACCAAAACTTACATGGTACAAATACAATGAATACAATGAGTACCATTGCATCAAAGTCCATGCCCCCTCAAAATGCATGAAACTAAAAAACTTTATCTATGATCTCATCAACTATGGTGAAATTAAAGTGGAAGGTTATACATCCTCCCCACCTAATGATAAATTAGGCATTCAAAATCCCCTTCATGAACATGATCAACGCTAACCCTTTACATCCAACAAAGGCTTATCTCATAGTAATTGTGCACATAACATCCAAACTAATAAATAATCCATTTTATGTGAATCCATAATGGATCAAATTGAATAAGCTGTCATATAAATTACCACCATAAAAATCAAATGCTTAAATTATGCCATTACCGCCAAGTGTTGTTGGGTCACCATACAAGATCCCTCCTTGTCCTCCTAATAGGCCACCCAATACGATTCTCATAAGGAATTCATGAAATTTTTGAGAGCATTTGAGCATCATAATTGTGAGTGAAGATCATCATCAAAGCTTTTGCAACATGGGTTATGCACTCTTTGAGCAATCCACATCCTAAAATGGTATAATTCCACAATGATATTATAGGTTTGCATTGCCTTGTATCTTTGTTTGAATTGAATTAATTGATCAGTTTTGTTACCTTTCAATCATTTGATTTTAATTTCATTGAGTATGGGTGTAATTGATCTTTCTTCTTGGGTTTTTTGTGTTTACTAACCCTAATTGCTTTGATTATGCTTTCTAACCATTGCCTATTATTCCCCTACAACACACACATACATATATATATTTATGTATATATGTATGTATATTTATATGAATATAAATATATTATATATACATATACATACATTACATATACATATAATATATATGCATTCATATACATGCATATATACATATACATATGCATGTATACATATATACACATACATGCATGCATGTGTATGTATATATGTATATATATACACACATATATATATGTAAATATCTACACACATACATACATATATGTATGCATGTATAGTATATAATCATACAAAAAATGGAGCACAATTCTTACTAGCTCTAGGTAGCACTATCACCCTATGACCCTATATCTAGTCTTGATCTATTGGCTCTCAAAGTTGATCTCTCCATGTATGACGACACTCTCTAATCTGTGGGCACCACCCACTCGTATAAAAACCTATAATATTTTCCCTCCAATAATTCTTGTTTTACCCCCCCAATAGCCCTAGCCATTTTAGCACAATCTACACAAAATCCCTATGGTGCTAATAATGTTCATGCTTGGTAACACTCACTACAAAGCCTCCATGTGTCAACTTGAGCTCACTACAATTGTACCTACAACCATCCCTTTTTATGCCCAAACATATTTATATTCCCATAGATGTTCCTCTCTACCATCCATACATCTCTCTTTTCTATAAAAAATCCCTCTCCACTATCAATTTTGTACCCTTAACCCTAAACCATTTTTTCTAACCAAAGATTTCAAAGGCTAGCCAAGCTCTAATACCAAATGAAAGGAAGTGAAATACAATTTCTAACTTAATCTTAGCGAGAGAGGCATACAAATAGGATTGGACCTAAATAATTTTATAAAGATAATGAAATATGCAATAACATGTAGCACATAAAGTCATACATGATACAATATACACCATAAGAAACTATTATGAGAAAAATACAACAACAAAGGAGTTCTTAATGTATTATTCAAAGATGACCAACGATGTGATTACAATACAATATTAGAGCATTACTCCTTAGTCCTAATCAATATGTTTGAATATATTCTCATAGTGCAATCCCCTAGAAATACAAGTACTATATATCTCCATCCTAATTATCTAATTTATATGCCAACCTAAAACTAAAACCATGACTAGCCTACCAAAACTTTTAGCTAGAAAACCATGAGCAAATATGGTGACCAAATCCTTGATTAAATATCCAACATCCAAGTCTTGAAGGGTCAAGTATTCTAACTTGGAATGTAACTCACCATACCATACCCACCCACCAAAACATGGTGCTCCCCTTTGGAGTCATTTCTCCTTTATCAAGATGCTCTATGACATCGTCATTCTTATGCATCATAAGTTGGTCAAAATTCTTCATGATTTTATTAGGCCACTTTTTAACACCCTCTTACATGCTCTTATGTGCATGTCATAGAATCTCTTACATCTTGTAATGCCATGGATTCTCTTACACATATTATATGAAATATATATATTCTAGCATGATATCATAATACAAATCACATGTGACACGATGCGACATCTCAAGTGGGGCACCCTTTTCCATATGGGAACATAAATAATACAAAATAAAAATAAATCTAACATTAGGATTTGCAAGGTGCATGACACCTAATCCCAATACTATCATAGTGGAATTGGTAGGAACACATATGGTGAATGATTTGTATGCCACAAATCCATATTTTGTATATGCATGGAACTGTTATTTAGAGGTAAAGGTTCATTTAAGGATTGTTTTGTCTAGGAAGAATATATATTTTAGAAGAAAGTAAGTATACATATAGTATATTTAAATTAGAGATAATATCATCAAGGAGCAAAGTTATGGAGGACTCTTTGGTGTATAAAAACTATATTAGCTGTATTAGAAGAGATGTAT
This sequence comes from Sequoia sempervirens, assembly GCA_007258455.2. Classification (NCBI taxonomy): domain Eukaryota; kingdom Viridiplantae; phylum Streptophyta; class Pinopsida; order Cupressales; family Cupressaceae; genus Sequoia; species Sequoia sempervirens. The sequence goes on from VDFB02000017.1 coordinate 432,944,160, forward strand.
TACTAGCCATGTATGTATTGATATGTAAAAAAATTATTGAAAGATGTATAATTTATCAAGTTGGTAAAGTATTTTCTCTAAACACATGATTGTATAAGCCATTTCTAGTACTAGAAAGGCCATGGGAAGAAATTTATATAGATTTTATCCTTGAATTACCATGAAACTAGAGAGATAATGATTTTATCTTTTTATTTGTACATAGATTTTAAAAATAAAATATTTCTCTCCTTGTGAAAAGTTATATGGTGCATCTAGGATTGATGATTTATTCTTCAAAGTAGTTAAACTATATGGGTTTCTAAATTGAGTATCAGTTTAGAAAGAGATACTAAATTCTTAAATCATTTTTAACGTACATTATAGAAGAAAATGGGCACACAATTGAATTATATTTTCACATAACATGCATAGATATATTTGACCAAACCAAGGTTATCAATAGGAGTCTTGGTAATCTTGTGAAAATTTTGATAGGAGACAAAGTGATGTAGTGAGATTCTATATTGGTGTAAGTTAAATTTGTGTTCATGACCTCAATAGATAGTTCTATAGGCAAGCCACTATTCTAGATTGTTTATGGGACACCTCCTAAGGGTGTTATATATTTATTGAATATTGAAGATAATGTACATGTTTTAGTGTAGAGATAGAAGACTTTGCACAACACACAAAGAAAGTGAATGCACAAGTTAATAAACAATTGAAGTTGGGTAGCACCAAGTCTAAATCCGATTTAGATGAGCATATAAGAGAGATATTTCTTAGAGGAACTTATATTAAGATGAAATCCAAAAAGATTGTTCCTTGTAGAGTTTGGAAAGTATTTTTTGAACATGTTTATGAAATTATGTTTCTTGAAGGTTCAAATATCTCACAAATATTCAATGTTATTTATTTTTGTTCTTTTCATGGAGCTAAAGATATTCATTATAGAATAATGTTACCATAAGATCCTAATTGAAAGCAACAGTCCCTTGGAAGTAATGAGAAGTGATCATGTGGGTTTAGCTATGCATACAGGCAAGAGAATTAGGAGAAATTAGTACAAATAATATATTGTTAGATGGAAGGGAAAGGAACCACAAGGAATTACACATATTTCTAAAATAGAAGTAGGATGACTTGGATTGTTGAATCAATTTTCCTCACTTTCTTATTTTATAGCACTTCGCTCAAAATTCTATTATTTGAGGTGTTCGATGTAGGAGCATCTTATGGGTCCAACAATATTGCATCACTAAATTTTATCTTTAATATTTGTTTATTCTTTGAAAGTTCTTATTAGCTGTCATAGGTGTTTTCTCTTAGCACAAACTCATATTTGATTTCAATAGTCTAACAGTGCACACAAATTATAGTCAATTTTTTCTATGTGGAACCACTAATATTCATTAAGCCTCTAAAATGTAATTATAATATATTATACAAACCTTGAGCATTTCCACATGTCTATTTTTATATTTTGTTTCTCTATTATAAGTTGTGGCTTGTTCTTATTGTAAAAGAGGCCTAATTAAGATTGTGTGTCAATATATTTAAATTTTGTACCAATTTTAAGATTACTTAAATATTTGTCCCAAGGAGTTTCATAGTTGAAATCACATAGAGTTCCAAAGTTTATATCTTGCCACATTACTTAAGAAGGGGTAATTTTACAAGCTACAAGGGATGCATATAATTTCAATGAAGGATAAGAGTTGAAATCATTTAATATAGGCTCCATGGTTCCTATCACATGTGCAAAGGGCCTTGTATCACATTTTTGGTCAATGTTGTTTTATTATATTAAGTATCTCTAAAAAAGTGTTTGAAGTGAGGAAGTGAAGTGGGGCGAGAATAAATTAAAGATCAAAGATCATAATAGAGACATGAAAAAAGGACTATGAATCTCAACATATACTTACTTTGATTTAGTTATATTCGTACATGGATTTGTGGTAACTTTTTATGATATGAAATACATATATTTTGTTATTCCATGTCAACTTGTTCATTTTTTATTAATAATTAAGCTTCAATTGTCTACTCTTACATGAGTTTTCAATTTTAATATATTATGCTACTTGAATATATAGTCTTTCATTAGAACCTGTATCCATGACTGCATCACATTTCTAGAAAAATAATTTAGGTTCTTACACATTTCTAGAAAAAGCATAAGAATTTTTCTAAAAAGCTTATAATTAGCTACATATAATTAAGCACCTATACACTAATTAATTAGTTATATTCAATTGTTTATTTATATAAAAGTTATAGACAATTTTATTTGTTAATTCTATTGTTTTATTTCCTATAAAGAATGTTCACATTTATATTTTAGAGAATTATTATAGATTAGTATTATTTACTTTCAAGTGATTATTAATGAAATTAAAATATTAAAATATTATAAGATCACAAAAATGATTAAACAAACATCTCAACACTTCTAAATATAATATTGGAACCAATCACAACACATAACTTTCAACATTACAAAATTCAATGTCTCCAACAATATACAACAATACAACATTTCAAACTACACTCAACATACAATTCAACCAATACACCAACTAGTACACATCCATCAATATCAAGCTATTCATTATATGTGAAATACTACATTTTCCCATGTCTTTGGGCAACTTAAAATTTATCAAGGACAAACTAACATTGACAATGGCTTGTGATAGTTGGCATTTGCATCCCATTCCAATTCAACTGCTCATTATTGACCAACTCAATGCCTTGATTGAGTAGGTTGACATCACAATAGGTTTAACAGATCTAGGGGTGCCTATTGAGCCTAGACAACTCCACTTGGTCAGCCTCTTGATCTTAGTCAACCACATCTGTCTCTCCAAAAAAGTTTTATGTACCAATTTTCTATGCATACAAATCCTTATATGCAAACTTGACCTAGATAGTTTTACTCTTTAAAATCGTACTCGCCTTGGGTATTCAAACATGATAACATCAATATTTATTGGTATAGTTTTGTTGTGGTAGGTGCATGAGACTTTTTTCTTTTCTTATTGTCTTAGTCAAACACTTGAAATTAATTCAAAAACATGAATAAGTTCAAGACACTTGAAGCAACCATATACCTATTCTTTTCTTATTGATGTTAATACCAATACAATATTAAAGTTTCGACATCACAAGATAATTCCTTAATAATTCTCTAATACTTTTTAGACATATCTTAGATAGTTCAATTAAACTAAAATGTTGTCTTTATATTTAATACTCTATTATATTTCAAATGTTTTATATTTAAATCAATAAATGATGATTAGTAAGAAATAAATCAACGTAGATTTGAATTTAAAAATTAAAAATTAAATCCAAACCATGACTTTGAATTATGTTCAAATTTACAAATCAAACTCTTAAAATGTATGGAACGAATTTCAATTCAATATTAGGGGAGAGGACCCAGTAGTTGTGCACCCTAACTTCGCGCTTCTAATTATCCTACTTGGAAATTTCAAATCACTCCCAATTTTTTACAGCAGCTTACTTGGCAAGTCCCCTGCTTATAACTAAGGTTTCAAGGCCACATCATCAAATATGATGCCACATCAACATGCTTTTTGTCAAGGTGTCCAAAAAGGCCCAAAAAAAAAGTGAGACCAATACTTGTGAATTCACAGCATATTTTATTGAGCACTGATGTGGAATCACATGATTGGTTGCTATTTAGATCAAAGGAATACATTTTGTTTAATTATGGGTAGTCATCATCAACACTAACAACTTTAAAGTCACAACTATTGGTCCAATATTGATAAAAACATTGGGCATTATATAAACAACTACTATCACAACTATTGAAACATGCTCAGGTACTGGGTCCTCTCCCCTATATCATCTGAGAGTTAGGTAAAGGGTTGAGGGCCATGTTCACGATTCATGATGGAGGGTCAAGTGTTGAAGGTCCAGGGTTCAGGGTTCAAGGTCCAAGGTCCAAGGTTCACGATTCGGGTTACTTCAATAAAGAGTATACAAACTAGATAGTAATCATGAAACAAAGAACAATAATGAACAATCTCTGGTAGAATTTGAAGGTGAACATTGACGGGATAACTCGCAACGAACTTATTTTTCGAGACGGGCAGAGTTCTGTCAAATTTAGTAGATAGTTTCATCTTCTCTCCCTTAAAGTTGGAATCTAACATTTCTGAGATTTTGTTTCCTCTTATGCAATTGGCATTCTGTCTGCAATGCAAAACACTCTCACGTCCATTAAAGTACATCACCTGAGGATTAATCTTCTCTTCCTTTTTCATAGCCCTTCATGTTACTGTCTTTGGACTCCAACTACAGACAATGCTATTAGTTCTACACGCTGCTACACTTCGCAATTTAACCCAACAAACAATGATGAAAGGAGCCCAAAAACTAAAGAAGAGGAAACCCAGGAAACAGAGCAGCACCTACGCAAAAGGCTCGATACACTGATCGATGCATCAATAACCAGAACCACATCTGCCCTCCATAGGCCTGGGAAAAAAGGTACCAGTTTTAGGGTTTCTTGCAATGATGCTAGTACTAGTTTGTCAAATACAGAGAAAGTGTATAGGATTGTCATGAAATATTATAACAAAGCGGATATGCTAGAAATGGCCTTAGACAGATGTGGGTTGAGCTTGACACCTGGGCTTGTAGTGCAAGTGTTGAAGCAATGTGGTACTGCTGCAAACCCAGCTTACAATTTTTTTGTATGGGCTGGAAAGCAAGAAAATTACATGCATACACATGAGTCATACAATGTAATTATTGATGTCTTGTGTCGAATGAATCAGTTTGAAAAGGTTTGGGATCTTTTGGATGAGATGAGAAATAGGGATCCTTGTCTCATCACTCCTCACACCTTTATTATTATGGTGAGGAGATTTGCAGCAGCAAAAATGGTGAGGAAGGCCATTGATGTTTTGGATGAGATGCCTAAGTTTGGTGTTGAGGCTGATGCACATGTATTTGGGTGCTTGCTGGATGCTCTCTGCAAACACAATAAGGTTAGAGAGGCTCTGGCACTGTTTGCTGATATGAAATTTAGGTTCAAACCGAATGTGAAGAATTATTCTATTTTGCTCAACGGGCTTTGCAAGGAGGGGATATTGGAGGAGGCCCGCTTCTTGATGGGGGAAATGATAGGAGTAGGGTTTGATCCAGATATAGCAGCTTATAATATTCTCCTTCATGGGTATGCCAGGGCAGGGAAAATACAGGAAGCCTTTGATTTTTTGGAGGAAATGAAAAACAAGGGATGTGTACCAAACATAATATCATACACAAGTTTGATTCATGCACTCTGTGAGGCGGAAAGATTAGAAGAAGCACACAGGCTGTTTCAAGAGATGAGAAAGTATGGTTGCTTTCCAGATGTGGTGTCCTACACTGCACTCATCAGTGGGCTTTGTAAATGGGGGAAATTAGATGAGGCTTATAAGGTTTTGGACGAGATGGTCCAACAGGGCTGTGCTCCTAATCAAATGACCTATTCAGTTCTGCTTCGACAACATGAAAAGCGAGAGGAGCTGAAAGAAGCTCTGGAGCTTGTCCAAGAAATGTCGGAGAGTGGTTGTGACCCTGATCTGGGTATTTATAATACACTTCTGAGGCTTTCTTGCAACTTAGGCCAAACGAATGAGGCTTTTGAGATCTGGCATAAGATGGAGAAGGAGGGGATCAGTGCCGATCTTCATACATACACTGTTTTTATACACGGGCTACTCAAACAAGATAATCTAACAGATGCTTGCAAATATTTTAAAGAAATGGTTGAGAAAGGCCTTGTACCTGCACCCCAATATGGCACTCTTAAAGCGCTCCTAAATGAGCTTCTTAGAGCAGGGAAACTTGACATGGCTGCTGATATTTGGGATTGTATGAAGAAGAGTGGTTCCCATATTAATATCTTTGCTTATACAATCTGGATACAGGCATTATGTCAAATAGGTGAGGTGAAGGAAGCTGCTGCATATTGTGCAGATATGATAGATGATGGATTGCTACCACAGCCTAGTACCTACCAAATGATCAAGAAAGGACTCAAGAAATTACACAACAGGATTATTGGAGATGAGATCAGGGGAAGACTTAGAAAATTGATAGATGAGAGAAATCTAAACATTAAAAGCTATGAAAAAGAGGGGATTAGAAAGGAGGCAGCAAGAAAATCAAGAAAGGGTGGAAGAAAAAAGAACTTGAAATGAAATATAAAGGAAAAGATTCGCATGCATATCAAATGCTTCGTTTGGATTCTAATGGGTTTTGAACAAAGTAAACGAGCTGAAGAGACTGAGTTGATTATTATATCCTTTTTCTCAGAGTCCGGAATTGTGTGCCTAAGTTTATTGGGTTTTTTACAGTTTTCAAGCCTAACAAATGATGGGACGGAAGCCCCTAAGAAAAGCTTACAGAAGTTAATTGCAGAAGATGTAAGATCTTACTTAAATTTTAGCAAGAGCAAATGTGCGGTGAATGAATCTTGCAGATTGCAATACCTTGTCTTCAGAGTTCTGGTAGTCATAGTGATCTGCATGATTGTTCTTCATTTACGTCTTATGATTTGTGGACAGTTGTTCCTCATCCTTAAGCTCATAGATTGCCTGACTAAATTTTTACATGTTGCTTTTCAATTATCATTTTTAGATTGTTGTCAACGTTTTCCTGTTGTTGATTTACTCCAGGAACATGCCAAAATCATTTTTGTTTAGCTAGTTATCAGTGCATTTTGTGGTTGCTTGTAATATTAAGTTTGAACAAGGTATTTCTTTGAATGTTTTTGATTGGAAGGAGGAAGGTTTAATCATAAGAAGAATAAATTGGTAAACCAAAAGATGAAGGTTTTTTTTTCAAAAAATTGCTATTTAATTGGGAAAAAAATCAGCTGGGTTTAGGGTTCTCAGACAAAAAGGCAAAAAATTGCCATGCAGTCAAATAATCGCACAAAAATGAAATGGTGGGAAAAGGCAGAATAAATCACTTGATTAATTGGCAGATGCAGTTTTTGCAGATAAATTGATTAAGAGATCATAGGAAAACTAGGAAAACTGTGGTGGTCCATTGCGTGATAAAATTGCTATTTACCGAGTTAAAAAATTGCTCGCAAGTGTGAGTAGCTAAAAATTGCAATTTTCTCTTGATTTTTGCTACTATGGGTTTAATTAATATTGTCTTTGGGTTTTATAGTTTTTGAAGTCCACATCCGACAGATTTGGAGGTTTTTTTAGATTAATTAGCCAGGGTTTTTATTGGACCCCACCCTTGAAATTGTGAGGCTTGTGTTCATGGGACCCACATTCCATTCAATTTCTTTGCAGGGACACCACTTTGAGTAATGCTCTAAAAGCAGGAGATAATGCTACAAATACAATGCAACAATTGCACTCCTCCAGCTAAAACTCTCCTACTTCTGATCTCACTCCAGCTTGAACGCTCTTCCTACCTCTGATCTCCTATCTCTTCCTGCAGGGTATACAATCTTCCTCCTTTCCTTCATCTCACTCCAACTTTCTCCAGTGTGTTCCTCTAGCTTCAAGGCTTCTTCTCCAGTATGTTCCTCCAGCTGAACACTACCATCTGTCTCCTATATTTTTCTTCGGCATGTTCCTCTATGAATGCTAGGAGGAGCAAAATGTTTGTTCATGTAGCTTTTGATAAGTTTATACTATTTACAAGTACTGTTTGTTTTATTTGTTTAAAGTGTCATTAAATGCTGTGTGGGGCAGTTTTACTCTCCAAGGATACATATTATCTGAAATGCATGTGAAACAGAGTTACAAATTGCTCGCAAAGGCATTTCCACAGGACAATTTATTTTCAATACTTGACATCTCCAAATGTGTCAAGTTATTAACAGATGACATTCATAATTCTGTTTTTTTTTGCTTGGAAACTCAAAATGTCAACCTGGGCACCAGTCTGGTTTCCCAGGCAATGTCATAAGTTGGCCCACCTTACTCAATGGAGCTTCAGGGCTATCCTGCTAGAGATTGAACCCAATTCCTTGGTCTAGTCTGGACGGATAGATTGACAATTTCAGCGTTAATAATTGTTATGTCTCCAAAATTGTAAAACTCAAATATAAAGCAAATAAATAAAATAGATAACAATATTGATAAAAGACAAATATAGAAATAAACATATTAAAATAATACATTAAATACAGAATATTCAAACATAACATAAGATATATGAAAGGATAAGCAGCATCTAATATTCTTCATACAGACTGGCCGACTACATTAGCAACAGCCGACCCTGGATATATTCAATTGCAAATACCCTGGATATATTCAATCGCAAATGATAAAAGGCCAGGAATTATTAGTTCCTGCCGATAGGCAGGTTACTATTGCAATCGTTCGATATGCATTTGATATGTTCGGCTGGTCAATTAAATTCTATAATTTAAATATATTTCTTTGTATTTCTGTAGTTTGAATTTAAGGACATATTTTTTATGTTTAAAAATTATTATTTATCTTTCTTTCTATTGGTTGGAGTAGCTCTATTATTCATTTTTCTTTAAGCAAATTAAAAAAATAGGATGAAAGATACAAATTTTGGTGAATATTTAGGCATTAAATGCAAATTTTGCAAGCTTTGTTGGCAGGCTGGTGGGTATAGAATCACTGAATGCATAGTTAATGCATTAAATGCCACGGCAGTCAAGGAGACTTTGCTGGAAGCGTTGGGTTTTTTGTGTGCTGATTCTCCTTTGTTTATTATCGATTAATGCAATTTTTTTTACCTGGAAAAAGTGGCTACTGAGCATTAGATCAGACCAGTGTTCTGACTGACTTGCTTCTGTGGTAGTATCAAATCCATCTTCACAGTTATCTGATTCAGTCAGCTAGTTCAATGGTTTGTCAAGGAGTAACAGCTTCTTCAACTGTAATATCCTCTTCCCTCTTACCTATTCTATTTTGTGGCAATTTTTTTGGGTCAAGATTTTTCATTTTTGTTATGATAGCATCTATTTACCAATTAGACAATCAAGCTTATAATGACTTCGGGAAGTTGCATTGAGATTTCAGTCTATCCTATCATATAGCTGCTAACAGTTTCTAGTTTCAGCTTCTATTTAGTGAGTTGTATTTCTTTGATTGTGAGAGAAAAAATATGAATCCTCCCCATAAACTGGGTGATGTATACAACCAGATCAAACCTGGAGATCAACTATTTGAATTCTGCCAACTATATACAAAAGTCTCCTTTTCTTTCATATTCTGTCTATAAATAAATGTAATTTAGTGGTGCTATAAATATAATAAAACCAATGTTAGTGAAAAACACTTTTGCTGGTTGATTGTTTTATGGACTTGGTTATTTATTTTTCATCTGTGCTCAGCTGATTGTTTCATTTTTCCTCTAATTTGGTTATTTATTTTTCATCTCTGCTCAGCCGATTTTTTCATTTTCCCTCTAATTTAGGAGGGGGTTCCCCAGGCACAAACCCCTATTTTTTATTTTACACTTACCAAAAAAGAGATATGTGTGCAAAACGTTTATATCCAGTCTACATAGACAATCCATAATCCATGGATAATTATTTTCATTGGCCACAACATGAAAAGCCTCAAAATATGATTGAATGATTGGACTCTATAACTTTTCGAACACAGTAATACTGAAGAAAGTAAAATTTGTCTAAAAACACAAATCATATATGCTTCCCACCACCAAATTATAGAAAAAAATGGAACTATTACTGTAAGAACCTTCTCATGATAGAAAATCTGAAAGAACTGTTTAAAAAATATCAAGTTTAATGAATGAAAATCAATTCTTCACTTCTTGTTTTTCCTCCTGCAAACTCAGAACAAAATATTAAGACAAAATTTAGCCCAGAGAGAGAGAATCAATTGTTTGACTAGTGCCTTACTGAGGTATTGTGCTAAGAAATGGCTAATGCTTTGCTAAGGTGCATCCCAAGGACTGTAGGAATTATTGGAAATGGCAGCGGAAGGAACTTGTGGAAAGCATTTATTGCAGGAGTCAACACATCAGAATTCTTGAAGGCCAGGATAGGCAGGTTTGCAAGTAGCAGCGATCAAAAGTATGGAAATTATTTGACAAAAGCTTTGTCTTATTATATTTAGAAACTGCAGTCACTGTTGACCAGCTTCTGGAGTCCCTGACGAAATGGACAAACTGTTCAATAACCCCACACACACTTATATTCTGGACAGCAAGGCCATGGCTTCCACTCCCGTTGATGTCAAAGAGTTTCCCAACTCTTATGTCTTTATAATCCACATGCGAGGCCTTAGAAACAACAACATCAAGGTACTTCCCTTATAAACCTTTAAAATCCTCATTTTCTCCGTATCCTGGGGAATGTTTACACATATTCTGTTTATGAATTGTAAACTAGGGTTTGAAAATGTTTATGTATCAATTTCATTTCATATGGGTTTTTTTGGTATTTCGTAGACTACCTGCTTTAGCTCAGTAAAATGGGGTTTCTTTTAAGGAAATGATGAAAACATACGTACCCTTGAACAGATAATGATTTTGAAACCAAAATGCCAAAATGTTTTGCATCATTTCACATATTCGGTTTATAAATTTTTGGAATGGTAGAGTTTTGGGTTTTTGTATTTCAGGCACCATTATTTCCACTGTAATTTTGGAACATCACCGTCATTGGAGTAAGTTTAAACAATGGTTTTTAATTAAGGCTAAATCAAGGGAACCAAGACATCACTGAAGGTTTTTGGCATCCAAAATTGCTTCAATGTTTTACTCTCCTTCCTTACGAGTGAAGCTTAACCTCAAGTTTAAGCCTGAATGGTCGTGGGTTTAGCACATTATTGAAAATAGTACATACCTTCAGAGATCATTTGTGGTGTTTATGTAGCTGTTACACTTTCGTGTATTTGATGTTGGCTTATTTTGTGTAGGAGCATAATGTTGAGATTTTTGAAAGCAGGAATATGATTCAATCTGCAGATTTTAAGAAAAGTCTCGAGGTTATTCTCGAAGAACCTTTCAATACACAGCAACTTCATGACATGTGGAATGTTGTGAATTGCCAAAAGCTTATTGCACAACTTCGGCAGACGCGCCGTCGGATTGTTCCAGTAGAGACAAATCAAGAAGGCCCATCATATTTAGATTATCATCCAGGTGAGAATGCCACTATATTACTAGATCACTGCTAATGTGCATTACTTTAATCCATTTTTTAAGTCTCTATTTATTAAAGGATTAAGTTTCATTTTCCAATGCGGATGGTTCAAAGAACAATATCAGTTTTCTGTTTATTTGCATTTGGTAACACAAATCACAATGCATGTCTTCATTCTTTAAGTGTAGTACCATTATAAAATTCATTTATATAGATTTGTGGATTTTTTTTTGTATTAAATAATAGCATAAACACGAATATACATTAGAGTTCTGATCTGCTATGCATCATGACTCTGTTACACAGCTACTGCATATACATCTTTGTTACATACATCTTTGCTGCTGCATGTACAAAAATTCTGGGGCATCTACTGCTCACACATCTGCCTACAAAATTACATAGCTTGTACAATATTACATCTGTTTTACTTGTAGTTTCTATCGGACATATTTATACAAAAAAGAGCATATCAGATTAAAAATTCCTACTTTGGCTATAGTCCTCCAGATCATCCCAACTTGATTCCATTTCAAAGAGCTCTTCATTGGACCTGACTTCTTCTATAACAGGGTTGTCACCTTCGTTCACATGAAGCCTCTGTACCATGCAATTCCATGTTCTTTGGTTTTTCAGCTGCCACCTCCTTGAGAGTCCTTGACTTTCTAGCTACCACCTCCTTGAGAGTCCCGGACTTTAAAGCTGCCAGCCCTCAGACTCCTTGAGTTTTCTGGATTCCAAGCAGAGTCCTACAACAATGGTCACGAATTTAATCCTCATGAAATAGAGAGCCAAACGGCCACATGAGCTTGTACCCTGGCACATTGCAGCTGTGGACTTGAACTACATAAATAAGTAATGGTTCCAATTCATTGTTGCTTTCCAAGAACTCATAGGCCACTGTCTTTGAGCAAAGCAGTCTTTTGTTCAGTTTTCAGGTGGTTTGCTACTTTTGACCTGCAAAAATCTCTGTTGGATTATTTTGTTTATTTGCTTTATGTGCTTCACAATCAAGTGGCTTTGGAGTTATAATTTTTGTGTTGTTTCTTTAATCTTGCATTCAAGACACGTGCTTTTGATGTCATATCATATTGCTTTGTTTGAAAACATTTGTATCTTCTAAAGATATAATTCTTTTCAGTAAAGAATAAAGTGGATGACCTATTGAATACTATATGTGGCATTAGTATATATGTATACTGCTTTGCTTGATAATTTTACCCACTGTCAGAGGATTTCACATTCTGATTTGCATAGAAGGCTATATCTAGGGGTTGCTTTCTTTGGCATCCTTCTTGTTTTCTATGATAATGCATTTCAATTAGAAGGATGGTACTTTTAATATATTCATAGATTGGAATCATTAAATTGTGAATTTTGTGCAATTGTTAGCCTGGATTTTTTGAAAGGCGCATAGTATTTGGCATTCAAAGTAATATAATTTTTCATTCCAAACCAGTAAAAAATAGAGTAACCACTTAGTTTAGGGGAACTAAAGCACCGTAGATGGTTTTTAACTTTCAGAATGTGTGGTGACCATGATTCATGGCTTCCTTGTGATTTAATGCCTAAAGGAAACGTTGAAAGCAATAGATTATAACACAGGTTTCTAATCATCGTAAAACGATACAAACTGGGTGGAACCATGGCCAAAGCGTTTGTTTTGAGCTTTGAACCGAATACTTGCAACAGGCCATAGGAGTTTAATCTGAAGTACATTGAACTTTTAAGGGACACATTTTATATTATTAATTCTAGATACCAAAGGCCATTTCACCCTCAACCAGAACAATGTCATCACCTATGCCACCTGTCTCAACGAATGATCAACAAATGCTGCTACAAGGTAAAAATAATACTCTTGCAAACACTTCTTATATTTGATATTTTAGTACGCTTTATCTTGTACAATACTAATTTTGTTACACTAATCATAATACAGATTTTGCAGGTAGAAGAGAATGCAAACAAGGAGAAAATTGCATACTTATCAGTCGACCAACCCCAACTCTCACTCTTTCTTTTTGCTTTTCATGCTCCACTAGAATAGACATTCAGAAAATCACTCTTAAATAGTGGTGTTCAACGCAACAATCGGTATAATGGATGAAATAGAAAATTTTTACATACCAAACTGCACTGGGTCATTAAAAGTTAATATCAACTAGTGAACTGTGAGGACAATGTTGATGTAAACAAAACTAGCACAGTTTATCTGGAATCTGAAATGATATCATGATTTGTGGTCATACAAGTGCTCAAAATCAAGTTTGAACAATATCTCTATATTCAGAAACTAAATACTCTTGTGGAAAGGTTTCTATGTCTCAATACAATTGCATACTTATCAGTCGACCAACCCCAACTCTCACTCTTTCTTTTTGCTTTTCATGCTCCACTAGAATAGACATTCAGAAAATCACTCTTAAATAGTGGTGTTCAACGCAACAATCGGTATAATGGATGAAATAGAAAATTTTTACATACCAAACTGCACTGGGTCATTAAAAGTTAATATCAACTAGTGAACTGTGAGGACAATGTTGATGTAAACAAAACTAGCACAGTTTATCTGGAATCTTAAATGATATCATGATTTGTGGTCATACAAGTGCTCAAAATCAAGTTTGAACAATATCTCTATATTCAGAAACTAAATACTCTTGTGGAAAGGTTTCTATGTCTCAATACAATTGCATATCTATACTGAGTTAATAACCGGATATATTGCTCTAGTATTGCTTTTCTGCATTTTCGCAGCTCATTAAAAAAATACTCTTTCAAGTAATTATTTTCTTCTTTGCCTTTGAAGTATTTATCACATCAATTTTTTGATATGATCTATCTTATTTTTATTGGGCAGGGGCATAACTGTCCTATAGTATAGCTGAAGAATAGTTGTGATCACAATCGTACTGGCTTTAGAATATTTTTATATGACTCATGATTAAAAATCTCTTTCAATGAATGGTCTTCTTCTAACTTCGCAATTTTTTATTATCACCTTTGAAGTTTTATTTTATCTCAGCACTACTTATGGGTTAGGTGTGTGAAACCCCTAGTACATTATTGAAGATGTGTTGACAACTAAACACATTTGGTGTTGAGTTGTCAAGAATAATAAACAGGTGACTTGGATCATTTTTCCCTCTATCTCTTAAACATAATTTGCTTTTAAGTAATTATTTTCTTCTTTGCTTTTGAAGTATTTATCACTTCACATTTTCTTCATATGAAGATTTATCTGATCTACTTATCAATATGAAGCTTTATCTGACCTACTTATCAATCTGGTGCATAAATGGTATACTACATTGCATGGAAGTTGTTGACTGTAGCACTATTGGTTTTGTATCATATTTTTTCACTCTTTAGAATAAAATTTTCTTTCAAGCAACTTTGTTCATTTTTTATTTTAAACTATATGACTCCACACATTTCTTCATATGAAATTTTCTTCTATCTCAATTTTTGATTTTGATTGAGTGAATAAATGCTCTATGAAGTATGACATCTTATTTATTCATTGATCATTAGTTGTTCTATCCTTTCTTATTTTGACATAAAAAACTCAGTATCTCAAGATTTACTTGTGACTAGTTGGGTTGAGGAACGTATAAGCAACTGTTGCAGAATTTGGACAATCCAGTCAACTTATTTTGCTTTGCCTTTGGACTACATGTTCAACCGCATTTATATTGTACCAAAGCAAGAAATATCCTTAATAGGATAAAGCCAAATGTCAGAACCAACGTGATGGCACAAGCTCGCACTGATAATTAACTACTAGTTTTTTATCCACTTTCTACTTTGAACCAACATGCTCCACATTCTTGATTTTACTCCTACAAGTGTATTTCATATTCCATTTGATAGGTGTTCATGAACCCCTTGGGGACTATTGGATCAAGTCTATCTAGTGACCCTCAAAACATTTTTTACCATCCATATCATCTAATTATGTTCATGAATTTCTCATTCATACACATACACAAAGGAACTAGGTCCTAGCATTACACTTTTCACTAAGTTGAATATTTTGTTGATGTGCTCAATACATGTATAAGTGAACAAAAATTCTAGGGTCTTGTTGGAATTCTAAATTTTGTTAGTCTCTCTTATATGTTGGCTTTGGTATCCATGTCTACCCTCATGAATTGTTTAATTGTGATCATAAATATTGCTTTTCAAACAATCTACATTAAATTTGTCTATTTTAAATGCCGAGGTCATATTTTATGTTTTTCCCTCATAGAATGTCCTAAGTCTCCAAGTGCTTCACCTTTTAAAACACTACACAAGCATGCTAAGCCCATTTGCTTTGAAGTTTTTTAACCTAGTTTAGATAACCCTAATCATAGACATAATTTAAACTATAATTGTAATCTTAAATCTAATTCTAACTCTAAGAATAACTATCACCCAAAACATAATCATAAACCTATTTCTAGCCCTAACCATTCACTTTTTGCTCTCAACCAACATGCTCCACACTCACCAGCAAAAATTTGATGCCATGCATCACTTGTTTAAAATCAAAGTGTTACGAGTAAAGAGGGACTCATCCTATACAAGCAACGGTTGATTAAGGTAGCGGTGGTACCATTTAGATTAAATTTAGTAGTATTAACTATTAAAAGGAGTGATTGATATGTTAAAGGATAATAATAATAACTAAAACATGATAGACTCATAAGTTAAGCAACAACGATCCATCTTGAATAAGAGATAATAAAATAAATAACAAGATAATTAAGGCAGCACATGAGGACATGACTCTTGGCAAGAGATCTTACTTATGAAGAGATGTGACTTTTCCTCTCAAGGAGGAGATATTAAAGGGAATTCACATCATTTACAATGGGGAATATCCTTGGAGTATAAGAATAGATATGAACTAGAGATGTATTCAAAAATAAGAATGAAATGATAAGATATAATTTCATAGGTGAAGTATATATATGGAAGGAAGGATTATAAGGCAAATAAGAGCAAATGGAAGAGAAAGTAAGGAACAAATTTTAGAGCAGATGGTGTGTGGGTATTAAAGCGAAAAATATAAAGGAGATAAATGCAAAATGAAGAGGATAGATTTATATTTTTAAATTTGGAATTCATTTTTCTTTTGTATGAGTAGTTTAATTATCATTTTGTGTGGAATTTATGTAGAAAAATATTTTTTCGCTTTGTGTGGAGTATATGTATAAAAATATTTTCTTCACGGGTTTGTGCAGAATCATAGGGGTCCAAAAAGTGGTTATATGACAAAAAAGGTGTTTTTCATCTGCCCAAAAATGCGAAATTTTGTTTCGACTTTTTACTAGGGTCGAGTAAAAAGTACATGTATAGGAAAGAAATTTACTTTCGTAAAACAATGCATATATTACAAAATGGATATATGTTCCAAATGGATATCCGTTTGTAGTAATATAAACAAAAAAGATTGAAACATTAGTATTTGCCATTTTACCCATGCAGTTGTACGAAGAGAGTGGCGAGAAGGAAATGGATATTCATCTGCAACTGATATCCAAGTTGGAGAATAGCAATTTTAACCAATTTTCTTTGAAAGTATGTCATTTTTAACTGTTTTTTTTTAAAATAAAATGTTTTAGCATTATTTGGTAACAATTTTAGTGTAAAATAGGTTTTTTATATACTTTAGTTTGTAATTAAAAAATTGTTAATTTTTAAAATTTTAAACATCAATCAAGTGTTGCAATGGCTGAGAATCCAAATCCTCCTCTAGAAGGAAACCTTGCCTAGCCAAATCCTCCACCACCAAATCTTCCCTTACAAAGCCCTCCTTTCATCCATGACTTAATCAATGGCATTTTAACTAAATTGAGAAATATTTGTTATACCATAGGCACCCTCACTTGTCTACAATGAAAACCACTTTAGAATCAATAATTTCTAATGTTGAAGCCCTCACCAACCAACATAATTCCTTTTTAGAGTGGAGAGAGGCTAAGAGGTAACAATATGTCAATGGCTTATCATACAATTAGATGAGGGAACTAGACATTTCCAAAGCCCAATTAACACAACTTTTCATCAATCCTAAAACTAGAAAACCCGTTGATGTGTGTAAACCCAAATATTCGATTAAATGGTGCACACTTAAGGGTATCCTAGATAATTTTTGGGATCATTGGTGGATGGTTTTTGATAAACCACCCAACAACAATCTTGATGTCCCCGAATATTTTCTTCAAAAAATCTATGCCGAATTTGTCATGGGTAAGTATGTGAACTACTTTAATTTGAGGAATTTCCAAGGTGTGGGTAGAGGAATGCCTTAGGATAGACTCGAGGCAAATCGAGTAGAACAAGGCCCATTTATTTCCCCTCCTATTGCTTCCCCACCTCTAATACAACACCCATAGATTGTTGCAGGTGGAGGGCATCAAAGTATCTTGGTTGTACATGCTTTGACTAGCCATTTGATCACACAGAGCCAACAATTCGCGCAATTACATGATAGTGATACACCTGTTGGATTAGTTGCAATTGGTATACCCTCCTCTTCTCCACATTTGTGTGCCCCATTAGTGCATTGTGTAACCACATGTTTGGGTCCTCTTGCACAGCCTACTGAGGCTCTGATGGACACACTCGATTATGAGGTCCATCATATATTAGATGTAGGAGATGAAAGAGCAAAGCTCAGACCACATCTTGGAGAGTCATTGAGTTTTAGAGATCAAGAGGATGTAATGGTAAGACTTAAAATAATTTCATAGTGCATTTTATCTTAAATTAATATTTTATAAGAGATATTAGTACTAATGTATATTTATGTGGGGTAAACCCACAAAACTGGTTTACAATTCCAGTGAGGAAGGAAAATTGCAAAAAGCGCTACTATGATTTTTTTTTTGTTTTTTAGGGGTTCACACGAACTGGGTTGTTTGAATGGACCCTAGTTCGAGTGAACCATATTAAATGAAGGGGCTCATCTTTTTGCATTTTTTTAATGACAAACACAATGGAAAAGAGGGGGTTCAAGTGAACCTCCAAGGGGGGTTCACTTGAACTTGGGTTCATTCAAACCCTCCTTTTCCCCCCTTGTGCCCCCCTTGTCCTCCTCTAGCACCAAATTTCTGCAAAAGTTTTCCTTTCGAAGTTCGAGTTGAGGATGAAAATGGAGGAGACTTCACAGATCAAACTGGATGATGGTAGTCCTCGAAACGAGCTATCCATCGAATATAATTTTAATATGTTTTGGTTTTATTATGTATTTATTTTTTAGTTTGATTAAACATAGGTTTTTCACTGAAAATCAAGCTCTGTGTTCTATACATGTGGAAAAATAGCAGATTATCAAAATAAAATGTTGAAAAGTATGTGCAGGCTAGGTATTGATGTCCTTGATCCAGTAAAAATAAATAAATTGAATTTTGATACATGCAAAAAAAGTTATGTTGTATACGGTCCACCTATGTCTAAATTGTAATTGGTTTGACTTCGAAACTTGATTAAGGAAAAAATATTCATTAAAACACTATGAAACCAAATGAACTGGTTAGATATCATAGTTACAAATCTAAATTCGAAAAAAATAGAATTTTATCCTTCATAGAAAAAAAGTTATGTTGTATACGGTGAGCATCACTCCTTAAAAATGGTGTTTACTGATAAAAACTAGTTTTTGAAGGAGATGGAAAAAGAAGTACAATATGATTCCAAAAAAATTGAAAAAAATATTTCAGAATCTACAAACAAAATGTCACAAATCACTAGTTTGCATTATCTTCAAATTCCTCACAGTTTAGCTGCTATAGGTGCCAGAAAGTGAAGATTTAGTTAGAAAAAATCAGTTTAGTGTCTAGTTTGGCCAAAAATTGTAAACTAGTATTGTGGGATCACCTTGTGTTGGATTCAACAGTTGATGGTGGAGGATCAAATTATGCAAGTCCAAGAGGGTACACTTACAACCATTTCATTTGCCCTAGAGTAACTATATGGTTGACTTTTTGGCACATACATGTTTACAATTTTTTATTGTATATGCATATCATTTAAATTGTGATTTAGATGTTAATTTTTCAAATCTATTATGATTATACATGTACATAGATTGATGGTCTTATGCATTCTTGTATTTTATGCAACAACCTATTGGTTTTACATCCATGAGGATTACTTCTGAAACATTGGAAGAAGCATCACAATAGGTATATGTTTTTTCAAATTCTTGACATTATGATTATATGTACATGTGCATTTATAGTTTTACATTCTTGTCATTTTTTATATAGGAAACTATCTCTGAAGGAGAGGATTCGCTACTCCCAAGTCCCAAGAAAAATAGGGTCTAAAGGGAGTGAATAGTCCTCGATCACCTCAATATACAAAGCTCAAGTAACGGGGTTCAAGATGAAAGAGATTGTAAAAACATAATAAAAGGAAATGCTAAGTTAAGAAGATAAAACTCCGAATTAACAAAAACTCATAACATATTACATAAAATTGGTTGCAGGAATAGAAAGAGGAAAGCTTATAAAAATTGCTCATGGGAGGACAAAGTCACGACCAATGGATGCCAACGCATTGCACAAACATTTGCGCCTCGTGTTGTCGTCCCTGTCAAATTAGGAGCTAAAAATAAAAAACCAACAAGTACTTGGCTCTTTAAACTTGGAAACCTACACATAGTCGAGACGAGGAAAAGTGTTGGGGTTGTTTCGGGGCTTGTCTTAGTCAAACCCTCATTTTGGCGTTTCCACCTCCACAAACAACCAAACGGATAGAAAATAGAGAAGACGAGTAATAAAATAGATGAGACGTGTGATAAAGACAAACCCTGCTATGGAGGAGAATTTGTATAACAAATAAATAGACAAAACAAGTATATTTGTAAATAGACAAGACAAGATAATGCAACAAGAGAACATTACCAATAGTCTATGGCTCCCTCTTGATTTGATAGACGTGACGTTGAATGCTTGCAAGAGACCCTTGACTGTTGATGAGACGTGAATCTGACAGAGCTTTGTCATAGAGAAGAGATGTAGAAGAGAAGAGAGTGAGAAAGCAAGTTGGAGAGAAAAACGGTAAGGATGAATGAGAATGTTCAGGTGAAAGATAGTTTTGTGAAGTTGCATGGGCAAGAAGAGCTATTACACCCGTGATTTTTTCATGATGACACGTGTCATGGGAAAAGTTCGTGAGATTCCCTCATTTAAACTTGGAAACTTTGGGGACACTAGTGCATCGTACAAACGTTTGCACATTGTGTAGGTGTCCAACTCACAAATTTACAAGAACTAAGGTGGCGGATTGCTAACACTTCATCATTGTCCCTTATGGAATTGAAATGTTGAAATTCCAACTCATAAGGATCTTGTCATAAATGTTGCTAGGCATCATAAATACGTCGAGCTAAATGCACAACTATGAAATTTCCACAAAGTGCAATTTTACAACACTACATTTTTCCTCCACTTTAGTGAGTTGATTTTCGAGAAAAATCAACTGCACTAAAGTAGTTGAGAAGACATAAATGCTAGATTAAAAATTTAAATTGTTTATAGATTTACGTGCAAAAAGAATACTATAGAGGCCGTAAAGGTAGAGCAAGTAGATATTGATGATGCCTCCAACAATCGAGCTCGGTGGGAAACTAAAGTGTGACGTGAACTTTTGTTCTGGAAAACTAAAATCTAAGTTAGTTTGAAAATCAAAAGAAGCTACTACAATAAGAAGAATGCTTAAGAAAAATTCGATGGTTTAAAAGAAAAATATGATGAAGAGGTGAGTATATGCCCCTCCTATTTGGGTAAAAGTACAAACCTATGTCACACTTTCGACCAAATAAATGGTTTCAAATGAACAATTTCCGACCGGACGAGATTCGACCGAGTGACTTTCGGCCGAAACCATGTGGCACCGATGTGGCATGTACCTTTTTGGCCGATGAGGTTTTGGCTGAAAGGTACTCGGCTGAATAGACTAGCCAAAAACATGGAAAAAGTTAGCGTATCTGGTATTTATAGCTTGGAAATATCAAGACATTTTAGGCTGAGTATGTTTCGGCCAAAATAGGCTTGACCGAAACATACTCGACCGAGCATGTCTAGTTGGCATCCTACATGGCAGCCAACTCATCATTTTTCAGAAATTTCTAAAACATTCAACTTTGGCAGAGTATTTCTCTAGTCAGAATGATCTTTCTGCAAAATATAAAAATACCCTTTTGTAGAGCTCGGAGTGGAGAATCCAAATATATAATTTTTTTTAATATTTTGATTAGTTTTAATATATTTTATTTTTAAAATAATGCAAGTAGGTTTTTAAAATAAAAAAAAGGTTGATTAGAAATTTAAAAAAAGATAGTAAAACTTATTAATTTTTTTAAAATCTTATATGGGGCACAAGAGGAGAGAGTCTTCTTCAAAAGAGTATATTTTGTTTTTTGAAAATGATTAAAAAAAATGAAAATAGTTGACGGCTCATGAAAACTGTCAAATTCTGACATGTTTGACTTTAAAATGTTATTACGAGAAAAATATACATCAAAATTTGAATTTTTTTTTTCCATGCACAAGCTATTGAAGTTACCTATTTGGAGAAAAAAATTGGGGAGAAATGAAGTTTTTTTCAATTTGTTTCTTGATGGTCTGTGAAGTCACTCTTTTATGAAATTTTCAGCATTCCAAAATTTATCCTTAAATTAATCTAAAAAATTACAGGAATAAACTTCATCAAAAGTTCTACATTTCATTAGTTTACACCATTTTGAAATTCAAAGCATAAAGACCACTTTTATGTGGTCAAAGTTCAGAATTTTTTTTGCTGTTGGCTGATTCCTTTATAAAGTGTGACACAAGTTTGTGCTTTTACCCATTTTTGTTCCCAACTAGGTGCGGTGAAAACATAAAGGATGGAAGGACCACATCCATTGGGAAAAATGGGCCAAAAATGATCTATATATATATATGTACCCAGGTGGGCCTAGAAAAGGGTCATTTTCACTATTAACAACGAGGAATTTGTTTTTGTGAGAGAAAAGCTAGCAAAATGTCTTGTAGACGAGATTACGTAGCCCTGAGGATTGAGTAACTCCGCACAACTATAGCTGAGGGAGGTGAGGTCGACGAGGTACGAGGATCTGACCCAACTTTGTGTTTTATGCATTTTTTAGTTTTTTTCTTTTCTGAGAGTAGCAGAGGCATTTGGCTGGTGAGCACGCTATTGTCCCTGTTACCCGATTTTCACCCACGGGCTCAATCAGGCAGGGCAACCTATGTTTTCAAGTATTCATGAAGGCCAGATGGAGGAACATTTGCATCAAGGTTACATATTTTCTAACTTGTTTGCTTCTTGTGCAGCTGCAGAGGAAAATTATGTTTTAAATTCGGCACGTGGATTAAATGTGGCTCCCATAAGGGTTGAGCCCAGCATGCAGGTGTTCGATTTTCATTGGGAATGTCTTCATCTGATGCATTTGAGAACTAATGGAGGCATTGTTTTGCAGGGTTAAATCATACATCTGATGCTATTTCACAAGGAAGTCTGTTGGAAAGTATGCCTCAGTCGGATCTGGCATAAAACTCCTCAAAGAAGTCGCTGAGACTAGCTGAATGTCTTGCCAACTAGCAATGTGTTATATTCATTTGAAATCCTTAGGTCGCCATGAAGTTTTCTATCTCTCTCCGACTGAGACCTCCCGCCGACAGTTGTTCACAAGGCCTGCAACGGGGAGAATGGTCTACCTTCGCTATGATGTCTCACCAACCAGTGGATGTCTCGCCGAGGGTGCTTTCGCTGTAATGTCTCACTGACAGGGTGAGGTCTCGCCGAAACAAAATGGTCTCGGTGTAATGTTTTGCGCTCGGTGTGACCTCTGGCCGACAAATGAAACTCTCGCCGACTGGAGGAAGTCCCGCCGAAGAAGTTGAGCTCAGGGAGATGTCTTGCCGACCGCTGGTGGTCTCATTGAAAGGAGATGCCATCGGTATGATGTCTCGCCGACAGGGTGGACTCTTGCCGACAGTGGTTCACAAGATTGTAGCATCGGGGAGACTCCAGGCCGAATGATTTGCGCTCGGTGTAAGGTCTTGCCGACTGAGAGGAGTCTCGCCGAAAGAAAAGTGGCTCGGTGTAATCTCTTGCAGACGAGCAATGGTCTTGCCGAAGGTGATAGTCTGGCCGAATGATTTGTGATCGCTATGATGTCTCCCCGACTTGTTGTGGTTTCGCCGAAAGGGTATATGGATATCGGTAAGACTCCTGGCCTAGGATTTTCGTTCGCTATGATGTCTCGCCGATGGTTTTAACTCTTCGGTGTGACTAATGGGAATCCGCTATGACCTCCTACCGACCAAGTGATGTCTTTCTGAATGCGAATGTTTTGCCAATGGAGGAACACATCGGTATAACTCTTAAGGACTCGCTATGATGTCTGGCCGATAGCGATAGTCTGGGCGACAATTTTGGGATATCGATATACAACTCGATATGAGGTCTTGCCGACAGTTGTGTGTTATGTCGATTGTTGCTGTGAAGTATAATCGCATCAGGGAGACACATCTAGTGTCTCACCGAGATGTGATTCTGTTTGAAGAAATTTTGACCGCCTGAAGATCCTACGTGGTGTCTGTTCAACCAATTAGAGGAGGTTGAAGGTGAACCATTGGCAGTTTGACTGTGACTATTCTTGTGAGGAAGATCAACAGAGCATAAATGACATCGATCTACTCTGAGATCAAAGGTGATCAATTAACTCGGTGAACAATGGTGTGGGGATCTAACATAAAAATCGAATGTTGTCTCTCAAGGGAGTCAACTTGCAGAAGGATCTAAAATGATAGAAAAGCCGAAGGGGAAGGAGCTGCGAGTCTCAGTAATAGCTGTGATGTCTATTGGCAAAGGTAGATCGACATTAATGATAGTGCTTCAGAACATTCAAAGCAGCTCTACAAGGAAGTTCGAGGGTGGACACGAAGGCCAAAAGTTAATGCGATGGTTGCAAAAGATTTAAAAGGCCATCCTTGGAGCGATCTTTCACTGACATGGAAACGGGGGATGCACATTGAATGCAACATTAACTTTATTCCAAAAGATCTGAGGGCCGACGTGTTCAGGAACCGACTCATTTTTGTAAACTTTAGGGCAGAGGCTGACACTTTTTAGTTTTGGTTGTATATATGGCATTTTTTCCTCTTTGTAGGGGGAGTTCTAAGGAAAGAGATTGCGGAGAAAGCATTATTCAGCCTTTATAACTCATGATATTTTGAGGACTTCCTCACAGTTATTTTCTGATAATTCAAGAGCTTTTGGGACTTATTTTGGAGTTCACTCTTGTATGCTTTTATCCTATTTTCAGTTTGATGTTTCATGCTGAGATTTATTTTAATCCTACATGTTATGTCTTGAGATGGTGTCTGAAGTGAAGATCTTGCAGTTGAAAAGATTATAGATTGTGAAATTTTATATAGTTTAGGCTTGATTAGTTGTGAGAATTTTATATTTTCCTGCTAAGTTAGAGTCTGGAACCAATTTAATAAATGTCTATAAGACATTTTTATGCAGTGGCTCATATACCGAAGTTGTTTCCTATGCGCTTAGTGTTGTCAGATTTTCATTATGGTGTGTTGTTTAAACAAGATATCATCATATTTCTGGTGTATCACCTTGAAAGGTTTAAAGTTTTCCGTCATTTATTGTTTAGCTTTCTTCCCACCCCTTTTTCCTTTCAAGTTTAAGTGCATTTAAACGTTTATCTGAACAAGAGTTGGCCTAGAACCCAAAGGTTTCACTTCATTCCAACAGTCCCACATAGAAGTGAATCCAATGTTTCTCCAAGATTGCTAAAACTTGTATAGTTCAGTTTAGGGTGCAAATTTTGAGAGCAAACAATTTTGGCACGCCCGGTGGGACAAAGTCAGAATTAAAATTCTTAAGTCTTGCTGTTTTGATGTGCTGACAGTGAGCTAATAGCCTTTTAGAGGTTGTTTCTTAAGCATATCTGGCGACTCTGTGTGGAGAAAAGGATCAATGTGTTTGTTTATATGAGAAAAATAGAAACCAGAAGTTCAAAATCTGTAGAGTTTTTTCATTTATCTCCTCCAAGAAGAAAAGGGAGAACTCTCAGAAGGACTGTTCCTTCCCCTAGAGTTCAGTCAACACCACTTGGTGTTAGTGACAAGGCATTGTTTTCATATGAAAGGAGAAGAAGAGACCCTCTAGCTAGGCGTTCAACATATCCTGCTCTTAGAATAGAACTTTCCGTCTCCTCATTTGGAGTTTTCAATTGTTCAACAAGTAGTATTTCTGCTGCAACAAATAGTTCTCAATCAAGTTCAAGTTCAGTACTAGTCAGTTCAAGTTTTGCTTCAGCAAGCATACCAACACATTCCAGCTCAATGGTAGCACCAAGAGCCTTTACTTTCGTACCGTTCAACCAAGGTAATCCCCTTAATCTAGCACAACATGATGACATTCCATTGGAAGCGTTAAAAGGGTTACTAGAGTTTACTAGAGAAGGACAAGTAACACCTTTTGAACATATCAGAGATGTGGTAACATTGTGCAATGTGCATCATGTGACACAAGAAAATGTAGTTGTGAGATTGCTGGCTGCATCTTTCAAGAAGAAGGCGTTGGAATGGTTTAGAAGCTTTCCGATGGGTTCTATAAGAACATGGGATGAGCTTGGTGATGAATTTACTAGATTTTTTGAGGAAAAATTTGATCACCTATCTTTGGTAGAGCAGTTAACAACCATTAAAAGAGCCCCACAAGAACAAATGACAGATTTCAATATCCGATTTCAAAAGACTTGGAACAGAACACTTGCTACGGTAAGGCCTTCTGCTGATTATGCATTTTTGTACTATTTGAAAAGTTTAAATAGTGATATCTCAGTCATGATACAGTCCATGGGGGGTACTTCTTTACCTCAGACTTATAGTATATAGCTATTAAGGCAGAAAATAACCTCATTCAAGCAGGCAAGATAACACCTAGGCCACCTATGCCCTACTTCCCTGAAATTCAATCAAATATGCCATTGCAAATGCCATCTTTAGCTCCTTTACCTACTGTTCCAACATTACCCATTGTTGTGAGTCAGGGAGTGTCAGCTATAGGACCATCAAGTGAATTGCAAGAGATCAAGTCTAGTCAGCAGAAGATAGAAAGTATTTTACAGACTATGGGAAATGAGTTGATCAGCATGAAGAAACAGTATCAAGGGGCAAGGCCAAATTTTCAATAGCAGAACCAACAACAAGGTCAGAATGCAAGTCAGTCTTATCAAAACCAAGGATATTAGTATCAGCAAAATAGGCAACCCTATCAAGGTGCTTATCAGAGGCAAAACGTTAATCAGAGACCATTCCAATCTTATAATCCAGCTCCTCTTAATGTTGTAATTCCAGTGAAAGATATGGTTCTAGCTCATAATAACTTTGTGACAGAAAATGAATGGTGTTATTCATGTAATCAAGCACAAAACCTAGCCTCATGCTCAAATGGGGTAGTTAATTAGGCACTTATGGTCCAAAATGCTGTCAGTCCATAGCTAGATGCACCTGCTAATATACCTGAACAACAATCGGATATACATTCTAATGAGACTGTATTTCTAAATTGGCAAGGTGAAGAGTTATGTGGTGTGAATGGTGATTCAGCAATTGCAGCCAATAAACGAGCTAAGAAAAGAGCTCTAGAGGTGGAGCAATCAGCTAATAAAAACAAGGGGCCTGCAACTGTAGAAGCATCATCCACACCTATTCCAAATGTACCAAAGAAAACTATTGTCTTACCAATCAATGAGAAGCCTCACAAGAATATAGAACCGACTGCTGCTAAAGTACATCAGAAGGTACCTTTAACTACACCTTACAACATTGTGGACAGTATGAAGAAGATGAACGTGAATATGACCATGTGGGACTCCTTAAGCATTCTTGGACAAGCTAATCTGCTTAAAAAAACATTATTTGAAGATGCAAATCCTAAACAAGTTGTTGTTGATTCCCAAAAGGTCGTGATGGCTAATGATGATCAAGGGAAAGTTGCTAATCCCAGTAGCAAAGGAAAATCTACGATTCAAGGTAAGAACGTGAGACCTCCTCCGTTCTATGTTTCATTAATTATTGGAAGAAATTTAGTGCACAATTGTATGGTAGATAGTGGCGCTACTTGTTCTGTGATGCCCAAGCAAGTAGCAGATCAGTTAGGTTTAAAGTAGGAACCTTTAGAGAAAGGAGTAGTCCAATTGGATGGCTCATCTGTTAATACAGTGGGTCTTATCAAAGATGCTAGCTTAACTCTGCATGCTTGCCCTAATTTTTCAATTTCCCAAGACATTTATGTAGCAGATTTGCCTCCGTATTTTGGGTTATGTTTGTTAAGAGAGTTTACGACTAAAATAGGGGGATACCTTTCGTCTGACTGGTCTCACATGCTGTTACGTACTAGGTATGGAACTAAAGTAACCATTAAGTCTGAGCTACTTACAAAAGACAATATAGAACCCTATATACTTAGTGCAATAAATGCCAATTGCATAATTTTTGAACAAGACGAGCATGCTGCTGTCTCTGATCCTTGTACTGCTGTTGATGATATTCCTAATATACTTTTAGATGAGTGGGCGGCAGGCCAAACTTCTAGTGCTAAAAGTGACTTGGTGTTGGATGCTGGTATGGGTAATTACATGTTTCAAGAAGCTAACATAGTGATGCCTAACTTGGTTAAAAGGTCAGAGAATGATTGTGATCAGCAGGGAGAAGTTTGGGAAATGTATTTTGACGGCTCAAGGAGCAGGCATGGTGTTGGTGGGGGTGCATTATTGGTTTCCCCAACAGCTGAAAGATATTATGCAACATTTAGATTTGCATTTTCGTGCACTAATAACACAACAAAATATGAAGGTCTTATTCGAGGGCTGGAATGGGCGAGGAAACGTGGAATTAAATGTTTAAAGGTGCATGGGGATAGTGAATTGATAGTAAATCAGGTTATAGGTCTGAATGTTGTTAAAAATGATGTTCTTAAATTGTATAAGCATAGAGTTTGGGACCTCATAGAGTATTTTGAAGCTTTCAATATCATTTCAATTCCAAGAAATCAGAATCAACATGCTGACAGGTTAGCAGCTGTGGGGGCTCAGTTTGACATTCTGAACAGCGTAAGGAAGGAATGTAATCAACATCACATCAAGGTTATTATTAGGCCTTCAGTGCCCAATAACAATGTTAACTGGCAGGTCTTTGAGAGTGATGAGAAAATTCTACAATTTCTGCTTGAAGAGGACGTGCTTGCAACATCGAACCAGGATAAAATTAAACAACAGTATGGAGACCAGGTACTGCAATTAAAGAACAACAAGTTGCCTAAGGGTTTGGTCACCTTAGAAAGTATTTTCAAATCTGATGATTAGGCTAAAAGTAACAAAGCCAATTTACTGGTTCAACAAAATCATTATGAGGACTTAGAAATTGCACCCAAGAGAAGCCTTAAGATAGGAAAAATAAACACTGCTGCTGAAAAGCAGTCTTTTCTACAATTATTCCAAGAATTCATTGACATATTCGCTTGGGAGTATGGAGATTTGAAGGGATTTGATCCACGTCTTGCACAACATACAATAGAATTGGAGCCAATAGCCAAACCCATAAGGAAGAAACAAAGGCCAGTTAATCCCAAATTGGAGCCATTAATGCAGAAAGAAGTTTTCAGACTTATAGAAAGTGGGATTATCTTTCCCATCAAGCATACTAGTTGGGTTGCAAATCTAGTTCCCGTCAGGAAAAAAATCAGAGAGCTCAGATTATGTGTAGACTTCAGAGATTTGAACAGAGCTTCTTTAAAGGACAAGCACCCTCTTTTGTCTATGGAGCAGATTCTCCAATGTGTTTTAGGTTCTGAACGTTTTTCTTTATTGGATGGATATTTTGGTTATAACCAGATTTTGGTAAAAGAAGAAGATCAATTTAAAACTGCATTCACCACAAAGTGGGGCACAAAGGCATACAGGAAAATGCCATTTGGTTTGTCTAACACTAGAGCAACCTTCCAAAAGGCTATGGACATGGCCTTTAGCAACTTAATGTATAAGTTTGTTTTAGTATAACTTGATGACATCACTGTCTATTCCAAGAAGACAACAAATCACATTGACCATTTGAGGCAGATTTTTGAACATTGTCGGGAGTTTGGCATATCATTGAATCCCAATAAATGTGTTTTCTCTGTTCATGAAGGACAACTTCTTGGGTATGTAGTATCTAGGAAGGGAATCATTGTGGATCCTAAAAGAGTTGCAACAATCTTGGAGCTGCCTTTACCTCAGCATAAGAAAGGACTTCAAAGTTTCATTGGTTGTATTAATTTTGTCAGAAGGTTTCTGCCTGATATAGTAGCCTTGTTAAAACCCCTTACAACTATGTTAAAAAAGAATGCAGAGTTTAAATGGACCCAAGAAGCAAAAGATAGTTTTCAGCTGATCAAGGAGGCGTTAGCTTCAACCTCAACATTAGTTAACCCAGATTTCAGCAAGGATTTTACCTTGTATGCTTTTGGCAGTTTTGATGTAATTTCTACAATTTTGGTGCAGAAAAATGTAGAAGGGTTGGAGCAGCCCATTGTTTTTTTCAGCAAGGGTCTGGAAGACTATGAGCAGAAGTATACCTTTGTAGAAAAACATGTGTTGGCTGTTGTGAGAAGTTTGAAGAAATTTAGACATCTACTATCTCATAACAAAATTCATCTACAAGTGGCACATTCTAATGTGAAAGAATTTTTACTCAGCAAAGATCTAAATGAAAAATGGATTGGATGGATCACAAGAGTTATGGAGTACGATGTGGATATTCAGGTCACCAAGTTGGTGAGGGGAAAAGGTTTATGCCAGCAGTTGGCTAACGAAGACATTTCAGCAGTAAAGGGTGAACGAGACTCAGTTTTGGTTAATGTTGGGACAACAGATAATGAAACTACCAGCTGGTTGCAGGAGATGTCACATTTCTTGAGAATTGGGGAATGTCCACCTAATCTAAACAGAGCAAAGAGGAGGTACTACCGACTTCAGTCTATTCCTTTCATCTTGATTGATGATGTATTCTATAGGAAAGATCATAGTGGAGTACTACTCAGGTGTGTTGATAATGATCAAGTGGATAAGATATTACATGAGTTCCATGACGGACCTTCTGGAGGTCATTATGCTGCAAGGACAACAACATATAAAATTTTAAGAGCAGACTATTATTGGCCTAATTTGTTTAAGGATGCACATACATATGTCAGGAGATGTTCCAAATGTGCCTTGTTTTCAGGCAAAGAAAAACTTGTTGCTTTGCCATTGCAACCAATTTAAATAGAGCAGCCATTTATGAAGTGGGGAATTGACTTCATAGGGGCAATCAATCCACCCTCAAGTGCAAGCCATAAGTGGATTATTACAACAATGAACTATTTTACACGATGGACAAAAGATTTGCCTCTAAAGGAAGCTAATGAAACAACAGTGCTAAATTTTTATGAAGATATTGTTTGCAGATTTGGAGTCCCAGACTCAATAATTTCTGACAATGCCCTGGCATTTGTTGGTTTGAAAGTTGCTGATTGGGAATTAAAGAATGGAATTTACTTGAATACAAGCTCCAACTATTATCCTCAGGGCAACAGACTTGCAGAGTCCACTAATAAAAATCTGATTAACATTATCAAAAGGATACTTCAAAACAATCAGAGGGATTGGCATGCCAAACTGAAGACTGCTCTTTGGGTAGATAGAATTACCCCTAAGAAGGTGATTGGGAACTCACCTTACATGCTGGTGTATGGTAAAGAAGCCAAGTTACCTATTTCTATTGAGTTACATGCCTTGGATATTGCCAGTCAGCTAGTTTTGTTTGTGCAGAATGATCCACTTGCCTTAAGATATACTCAGTTGATGGAGTTAGAAGAAACTAGAAATAAGGCTATGAAGAACATGGAATGTCAGCAAATCCTTACTAAAAGAACATTTGATAAGAAAACTAGATCAAGAGATTTCATGGTGGGAGATCTTGTGCTGAAATGGGATGTTCTAAAGAGCAGGTCAGGCCATCACACCAAGTTTGACAACATGTGGACAGGTCCATTTATTATTAAAGACTACAAAGAACACAATATTTACCAACTGGCCACAACTGAAGGTGAAGTGCTTCCTATCCTAGTCAATGGGATACACCTCAAGCCTTGTTTTGAGGTTTGATAAGTTCCTCCTTGTACATGCTTTAGGTTAGATTTCATGCATTCAATAAGTGTTGTTGCACTTTAGTTTAGTTGTTGTTACATTCCCTAAGTGCTGTCCCAACACAGTAAATAGTTTCATTTCAATTTTTTTATTTTTTTCTTTCCTGTTTTCAATAAATTTCCAAAGACCTGTCTTGTTCTATAAGTCTCAAGTGAGTTACAACCATGT
The DNA here is from genome assembly GCA_007258455.2 of Sequoia sempervirens. Taxonomy (NCBI): domain Eukaryota; kingdom Viridiplantae; phylum Streptophyta; class Pinopsida; order Cupressales; family Cupressaceae; genus Sequoia; species Sequoia sempervirens. The sequence continues at coordinate 432,975,722 of VDFB02000017.1, forward strand.
ACAAAATTTTCCTAGGTCTGTTTCTGAGTTTTTCCTAATGACTCCATGCCCAATGGACAAGTTTAGGCTACTGGTTTTCATGTTTAGCAGGCAAACATCCAGCAAAAGTTGCCAAAAATGTTGCCCGATTTTCACCCACAGGCTCAATCAGGCAGGGAAACCTATGTTTTCAAGTGTTCATGAAGGCTAGATGGAGGAACATTTGCATCAAGGTTACATATTTTCTAACTTGTTTGCTTCTTGTGTAGCTGCAGGGGAAAATTATGTTTTAAATTTGGCACGTGGATTAAATGTGGCTCCCATAAGGGTTGAGCCCAGCGTGCAGGTGTTCAATTTTCATTGGGAAGGTCTTCATCTGATGCATTTTGGTCGCAGTATGAATGAGTATGGTGGTGTTGTCATTAATGTTATAATTGATGTCAACACAGTATAGGTTGTAGAGAAAGGAAACAAGTGATTGCAGGTGGTGCATGTGTACTTGAGATACTGTAAAGATGTTGTGAGTACATGGAGCTATCTTTATGGTGTTGCAGGTGTGCTGATATGATGAGTCACCAAGTGCTTTTGAGAAAATTAATAAATAGTGAAGACATAATTGTGTGTTTGTTTAGAATATGCTCCGGTTGTGCTCTACATTTCTTTTGTGTTGATCTTATGCTTGTACGGATTTGTAGTGTTGTTTCAGGGAATCCTTGGGTGATATATCCTGGATTATAGCTTCTAGTTTGATGAAGAGTGAAAGTTGAGTTCACTGGTTGGTGAATTGGTCTGGCAGATTTCTTTGTCTGTAGACTGGGAGAAATGTATTTTCTTTGCAGTCCTCCACTAGTTTGTTCTAGGTCTTGCAAATCTAGAAGAAGGCTTGTAATGGTGTTATATGTGTTCTATTAAAGGTTTTTGTGGTTTGGTGCTCCAAAAGACTAGTTTTAGAGTTACTATGTGTGTCTATACAGTTCGAATGGACTGATTGAAAGTGTTATGTGTATGAAAGTTGTTGCAGTAGCTGCGAATGAATCTGAAGGCATCTAAGATGTGTTCTAGTGTATGGTGAAACATGTTATGTGGTCCACATGTTATCTTCTTGTTACGGAAGCGTGTCCTTCAAAGTTCATTAGTGTTTTCATTAGGTTTGGCTGACTTGGTGTTTACACATCATGAAAAGGATAAGTATCAATTAAGGAAGCATGTGATTGATCCAAGATGTTTTTCATCCTATTTAAGTGTTGGGATGGTCTGCTCTCATTCTTATCCACTACGAGAATGTTGAGTTGTAACGCCCAGCCACACAACCCTAGGGGAAGTTGCAATTAACAACACAAACACAATAATTGTTTTTTAAAAATAAGAACAAAAGCATGAAAGCTCACTACACGTTGCCAACAACCCCTAAGGTTACGAGACTGGGTTTACTTAAACCCAAACAAGAAACATGAATTAAAACCAAAACATTTAATTTTATAACTAATTAATTTCACAACCATTCCATACATGATAAAATTACATCAAGGAAAAAGTAATTCCACATGATTCCAATAATAATCTTTACATTATGATTACAACACTCATTCCCCGAATGAGGTAATTCCAATATACAAGGTTACAAATTACATCTTCCACCTCTATACAAAGAGGGTAATAAAATACAATAATAACTGAAAGAATAAAGCATGAAGGTACTGGATCCCACGAGCTCTCCAATAGGAAATCTCATCCACACGAACAAGAAGACGACCCAACGGATTAAGGTGCATGTTCCACCCAACCATGTGATACCCGAAGGCTCACCCCCCGTGCTAGGAGATAGTAACAAAGAATCCTATACAAGACCATCAACCTTTAGACATAGGCTAACTCATACAGACACAACCAAACACATGAACCATACATCCATAAGGCTAACACAAGTACAACTCCAACATCACTGACATAGGTCACATTGCTTCCAGAAATAAAACAAAACAAGTATGATAAGAAGACCATACACATAAAACCAAATACCAACTGTTGTCGTAGAAAGAGTGTCATCACACAGCTCGTCATGGGATCTCCTTTGAGAATCTTCCTAGGCTCTGACCCCCACTATGGGTTATCCTGGTGGCCTCTACCAAATCCCGGTACCCATACTCACTCATGCAGAATCAAATACCTCTCGTAAGGACAAGATAGATGACCTTGCTATTCCAGGCCTTCCCGTCTCATCCCAAGTCTATACAAGCCCTTGCATCCATGAGAGAGGCTCAATTATCTTAATTAATGTGAAATACCACCTAACTTCTAAGTACATTGATTTAGTTATCACTTGATTAAACCACATCTGAAGGTTTCCCACTTTACCTCTTTGGGTTCTAGCCCCTAACAGAAGCCACTCTTCTACTTGACAACATACCAAACAAAACCAAACACCAAGGGAATCCCAAGTGCATACCAACAAGATAAAACCACTCCAACTCTAGGAGGAACATAAAATGAAAACCTACTCCAAACACAGGAGGCAACAAAAGTCAAACCCTCTCCAAACACTAGAGGAAACAAAGGTCAAACCCTTTCCAAACACTGGAGGAAACAAAGGTCAAAACCCTCTCCAAACACTGGAGGCAAAAAAACACAAAAACCTCTCCAAACACAGGATGAAGCAAAGGTCAAACCCTCTCCAAACACTGGAGGAAACAAAGGTCAAACCCTCTCCAAACACTGGAGGAAACAAAGATCATAATCCACTCTTAATTCAAAGGAGGCACAACACATCCCTGTTCGTGAAAACCGGGTAAAACAACATGATACAACAATACGCCCTACCCAAGGCAACACAACAGTTGACTAACATAAAACTGCAACCCCAAAAGTTACACCCCTT
>VDFB02000017.1:432978675-433463642 GCA_007258455.2 Sequoia sempervirens
GGGCAAGGTGTGAGCATATGGTCAGAGGATCTGATGCAAGTGCAGAACTGGAAAAGAACTCTAACCAAGAATGCGTCTAGGGTAGACGAGCATATGGTTAGAGGATCTTATGCAAGATGAACCGAAGTAACTCTAACCAAGATGGCGCCAAGAGATGGTGAGCATTTGGTCAGAGGATCTTATGCAAAATGAGTTGAAGTAACTCTAACCAAGATGGCACCGAGTGATGGCGAGCATATGGTCAGAGGGTCCCTAAAACTACTAACTGAAAGTAAATAGGTGGAAAGCTAGCCTCTTCCACTTATTCAGCGGGAAGTACAATAAAGTAAGTGAAAGAGAGAAAGGAGAATTGCTAATAGTACTACTATTCAGCTTACAGTATGATAGAATGCTTGCCAAAACCCAATATTAGAAGTCCTCCAATGCTGCAAAACTAAATATGATTTCCTCAATGCTTAACAAGACTCAAGACTCAAGCTCCTCACAACTTACATTTATTCAAGACTGATATGATAGACCAACGATTGAAATGAAGTAATCAGCAACACTAGAACTCACTAAAATACTCACAACTCACTCAATACTTGCCAGAATGACATGAAACTTGATGCAAATGAATGCTAGGATGATGACAATGAAGACTAGACAAAGAAACAACAGACAAATTGAAGTATTTTTTTTTCTAAACATTTTCCAGGTAGACTAGAAAGGTTTGGCCTCAAGAGGGGCAATTTTCACTAGATAAAATCAGATTCTTCATTAAAAAATCTGCAAACTGGCACAAGTGGTCGCCCCTAGCAAAGAAATAGATTGGGGAAATGCCGAGAACAATTTTGTTTTTATTTCATGAAATATGAGCAAAAACTACAATCAACTGTGCTAAACCAACAACTCCAGAATGTGACTGAAATGCAAGAACTCTACTACAATATGCAAGGAACTCAACTACAATGTGCAATAAACTCAACTTCAACTAATATCTCAACTAGTTGCTATCTTTCAAGCAAGAAGTCAAGCCCAAGCTAGGAGGTATGCATTCCTCGAAGCAACTCTGAAAACATTTCAGCAGCATAACAGTATGATAGAAAAATAAGATGCCAAATGAAGACCCAACCTCTCCTTATATAGCTTTTGATAAAAACTTCTAGAAGCCTCCAGAAAGTGCGCCCAAATTAATTGAATTTCAAATCCACTTTTCCACTTGTATTTGTATTTTATTTAATCTTCAATTATCTCCTTCCTTGGGCGTCCAAACATGAGGAGATTAATTCATTTTTAATAAAATAAAATTCTTCCTCCAAATAGGAGTCCACTTCCTCAAGCAATATTTGGCCTTAGAAATATTTAAAATAACTTTTTGGTATCCACCCCTCAAGACCCCTTTTTAAAACAACTTAAAGTGATATTGCTAGGCCAAGGGGTTAATATGAAAATATAACATTATTTTAATTAAAATAACTTATCTCAACCAAAAAATACATCAAAAGGCCAAGAATCAACAATACCAACTGAATTGCCTAAAGAGGAAAGCTTGCTGAATTGATGCCAACTAGACTATTGCCAAAAATAGAATTTACTAAAATAGTAAATTCAGAAAGTTGCTTGGATCAAAGTGAATGTGATACCATTGCAAAGCTTTCTGAAAACCCAGAAAGAATCCGCAATCCAAAATCCCAACTCCAAGATGCAGCCATCATAACTTACTAAAAATAGTAAGTTCAGAAGGCTGCTCGACATGCTTCATGGTCATACCTCCTGAAGCCTTCCTAAAACTCCTATATGAATCCAGAATCCAAACAGCCAATCTCCAACATGCAAACCCCAGAATCTTCAAAAGAGACCATCAAGCAGCTGGAAACCCTAATTCTGCCTTTGACTAGCCAACAACACACCGAGGACAGACTATCAATCACTGGAAAGTGTAGGGCTAAAAATGGGGACATTACAGAAATCCTGTTCAACCTTTGAGAAGTCCAATTGTGGGAAGAATTTGTGAGCATGTTTGCCAAGAGTTCCAATGGTCTTCAAAGTTCTAAAATTGCCTTGAAATGCAATTAAGTAGACCAGATAAGAAACCATGTGAAACTCGTGGATTTTAAGGAGTCCTATGATTTGCTGGTGAAGACACTCACTGATCAACATAGCCCAATCAAAGTGTTCCTTATTGTTGACAATGCAGGAAATGACATATAACATCCACAGTTGGAAAATATGAGCTTCCTCTTGACCTGTAACCTATTGAGCAAAGTAATCAAGATAGCTATGCCCAACCTTCTTTGGCAAGTTGGTTTTCTATTCTTTTAACCACCTCTGAGCAACCTTTCTCTAAGATCTTTCCTTGTCTCTGTGCCATATCTTGTCACAATCCTCAATGATTATGGAAAAATTATCTGAGCGGGGTGGAATGGAAAAACATTTCTCAACATCTCTCAGTTGAGGCTACAAATGACTCTCCCATCAGTTGATCAGATTTGTCTTGTAGATCAGTCATAATGCTTTATGCATGCAATGATGTACTCAATATCATCCACTATGATGGGAATAGATTCCACTTCCAACAATCCAGGATGCTCAAGATTCTTAACTATCATTCTGCTAATGCCTTCCAACGTGCTCAATTTGATCACTAGATAAACATGACCCAAGTTTGTGTCAAAGGTTTTCAAAAAGTCATGAACTAAGACCGATTTGGCCTTTTATTCTATTGGGTTGTGTTGATGTGACTTTTATGACCGCACCAATCAGCAGAACAAAGTGGTCCGAAGGCTACTCCGTTCTCTCTTGATCAAAGTATTCCATGTGCTAAGATTGCGAGATAGATCACACGTTAAACTCCAAGGTTCCGAAATACTTGGAACACCCTCAGTTGGTTTGATGTGAATTGTTGTTTTTACGAGGGGACTTACATAATTGTTCAGGATACTTGCAGTAAACAGTAATGGATGCTCTGAAGGGGATTTTCGTGCGAATGATTTAGTTTTGAAGTGCAAGTTTTCCTAAAACTAACCAAAAGTGTGGGGAATTAAAATGGATGCAAGGTTTAGAAGATCTAAATTCTAACCTAAATGCAAGGGGTATTAAGCTTAATTTCAATGAACTTCAACCAAACGTTGTCTAGCCTCCTGTTGGACAGCTTCGACAAGGTTAGTGCAATCTTCAAAGGAGAAAAAGGATGTTCAAATCACGATTCAATGATGCAAGTACCATCACAACGATGCATAGCTACACATGAATCTTGACCAAAGTTAAGTATAAAGGTTTTCCAATTGACCACGCAGGACAAACTTACCATCAGTAAGATTGTTAGTGGTATAGACTAGAGAAGCTCACTTACATCAAACGTAAACACCCATAACTAACTATTTACATGAAAATTAAGTCCTACTTTAATTCGAAGGAAGAAGAAACCTCACAAACTACTCACAACAAAAGTTGAGTTCACCATCAATGAAATGCTTTTATTATGATTAGCCTTTGTGACAATCTCTTACAAAAATTCTCAAAGGGAGAATTCCCCTTCTCCTTCAAACAATGCAATGAAAACTATTCTAACTCAAAAATCTCTAACTTGATCTGATATCCAACTGACTAAATAGCTAACTACTTGACTAGTGTACAAATGAGGGGACTCCCCTTTATATAACTGGCCAATCTCAATGGATGGTCCAGATCGAATTACAATGGATGGCTCAGATCGAGCCTCACAAACCCTAGACAAGATTCACCCTAAAAACCGCCAAAAGGTGGAGGAGTGGCGTCATTAATGATCTCAAAATAGCAGATTCCTCCTTGACCACTATGGGCAATTAATGCCCACTATCCCTCCAGAAGATTCTCGTCCATGATTCGGATTCCCTTGCTCTTCTCTCTTACCGCATAAGCTATGAACTGGGCCAACACCTCATCAACTTCCTCCTCAGAAATTGTCGGAGTAAGATTGAGGTGATATTCAAGGATAGATACCATCCGCTCCTATCGATCGCAAGACCTTCCCCAAGCCTCAATAGACTCCTGTATGCTTTGAATAATTGCTGAGAACATAGAGATGTTCTAAAAGTCAAGTTGAGAGAACATCTTCATCTCGGAGAAGAAAGGTTGCAACCTTGCCTTCAATCCGTCCATCTCTACCTCCTCGGGAGCTAGCCTCTTGGCGAACAATGCATCCAATGTATTGAGGATGCCCTCGTGAATATTTCTCATTGCCTTCTTGATTTTAGAAGACTCCACAGCTACCATGTCAAAGAAGCCCTTTCCAGTGAATGCAGTTGAATGCCACCCAAGAAAATCATACCTATCCCCAGCCTGGATCTCTCCTTCATTTACCAAAGTTTGCATGGGCACACGCATCAAAACAGCAAGGCGAGGAATGGTTTTGTCCTGGAAAATATGAGTGTCACCCCAAGCTTGCTCGACACCATCCAAGCGCGAAAGGATACCAGATGCACTCTGAAAGAGGAGACAAGATCGGCCATGAATTTCTCTGCCTTAGTGCGAACGCCGCTTATCCATTTATCTCCCTCTCGTATAGCTCTCTTCATTTCCTCAAGCCCACTGATTGATTCTCGTGGCAGCTCAGGTGGAAGCTCTACCACTGGGTTCTCTTGAGCACCTGGACATGCTAGATGTTGCGCATATCTGACCAATGCCTTGTGCTCCTTCTTCAATCTCTTATACTTTTCTTCCTTTCATACCAATCTATCCTTCAAAGCGTGAAAGGAATTTTTAGCTTCTTCAACCACTTGCACTCCAGAAGGACGTCCCAATTCAATTGTGGTGACGGTGTAATTCTCTGGCATTGCGTCACTCAAATGATGATCCTCCCTTGGAACGGCAATATGGAGGGTGTGCGAACCGGCCTCATTAGTCTCCATTTTCGAATACTTCCTTGCCCTCTTCCTTTTCGGTGACCTACTTGTTCTATTTAGAAGTTCCTCCATTTCAATTGCCAGGTTAGCATCATCATCCTGATCTCTCCTTATTGCACATGAGAGCCAATTACGCTGAGTGTCGTAAACAATAAGGGGCTGCTCTTCAGTTTCCTCCACTTCACGAACCTCCTCTCGAGCAGTATTTTGTTGAGGCTCATCTATCTCCATATATTGATTACTCTCCTCATGAGCTCCAACCCTTGACTCTATAATGTCTTCCTCTTCGAAAACTATCCCAAGCGTATGATCAAAGTGGATATCCATTTCCATCTCTTCCCCTCCATCTGGCTGATTGGCACCTTCAGGAGCATTAGCACTCTGACTATCCAGCTCTCTTGGCATTGGCTGGTTAACTTCTCCAACCTCTGGCTCTTCATTCATTCGAACCCTCTGTTTCGCAAACAGCGAGACTTCGCGCACGCTGGAGGAATGGGCCAACAACTGAGTAGATGATGTATCCCCCAATCCCTGAGGTTCCGGCTGAATAGGTTCTTCCTGCTGTTGCGGCTCCGAAGCTTGGGCAATCTGCTTCTTTTTCTTTGTTGACACTAGTGGCCTCCGATCACCCATGAGATTGTACGAGAGGGCAATTGATCTTCTCCTCAATTTGTGAACGTGCTCCTCTACCCAAGTCCTTGTAAATTTCAAGACGGGAATAGACAAAGTGTCTAAGTCCATAATCTCCAGCTCAGCCCAATCTGGTGGTGGGATTGGCGTGTTCTTTATCAATTCATAATCTGGGTGAATAAGTCTGGTATCCTCATCAACTTGGTCCGGGACTTGGACCACTTCGCATTCTCTGATTAATTTAAGAGGCAACCTGGAGAACATTCTTTTTCTAATCTCAGCTTCGTCTCCAGCATTTGCCCAAAAATCCTCCAAGTGAGCCCTGTGCCTGTACTCCTCACCCTGCACTGTTCTAATCTTCCCTCGAGGATCAAAATCCTGCCGGTTGGTATGGAGAGTTAACTGATAGAACCGCAATTCTTCTTCTACCTCCTTGGCTGCCTGCAAAGAAGGGCACTCCTCAAGCGAGTTTCCCAAAACAATGGGAAAGTGCAAACCTCCCTTCTTCTTCCTTATAATTTTGTCATAGGCCACCAGTTGCCTAGACAGCTCAAGCATTATTATTCTATTCGTGGGGTACCTCGGTAGTCGGTAGACGTATGAACTATACCCCGGCAGCCTTAAATAGGTGAACTTTGGGAATTGGATGAACCAAAACCCATACTCCTCTATCAACATTTGCGCCTCTTCAGATATCCTTTGTTGCAATCTCCGTTGAAGGGTCCTCGTGATGTACATTGTGAAGGCGTCATTCACCCTCTTGAAGTCAACGGTGCTTGTGAGATGCAACTGCCTACAAGATTCATGAATCTTGAACTGATTAAAACCACACCCAATCGGCTCTTGGTATGCCAACCCCCTGTATTTTGTCATCTGAGCTAGCATGTAGATAACATACGAACTCATGTAGAACGTCCTCGTTCTCCTTAGATTTTCGAACTGTTCATTGATGTTATCGCTTATCGTTTGCGCCCAATCTACATCTGCTTTTCCTTCAAGCACCACGCTGATATAGAAGAACATCCATGGTTTGAACACATATGCCTGCGGGTTGCCATTAACTCGACTGAGCAACATGATTATATCACAGTATTCCTACTTCAGCTCCTCTGAAATTATTTGCTTTGGCAGCGTGGCACTGGGAGGCTTTGGCTTTCTCATCCAGGTGGTGTTGATCCTTTTAACACATTTCTCGAAAGATGTGGCATACATCTTATCAGCTTTTTCCTTGGATTTGTATAACATCTTATCTGTAGCCAGGATCCCGAATGCCTCGCCAATTGCATCAGGTGCAAGGTTGGCCAACAATGTGCCATCCGGAGAAACAATCGTCCGATGGTCTGAATTGTAGAAGTTTGCGCACTCCATAATCAGCTCTGGACATCAAACTGCTGGTTGGAACCCGGCTGCTGCATATAATCCGCTCTTCACAATGTTGTGCGATACTTCCGTCGGAGGATTGCCACCTTGCCCATATATCCTTCGCATGAAGGCCTCGAGGTTGAAAGACCCGAGGTTGGTGTCCGTCAAATTCCCGAACTTCGACATGATCTTAGACTCCGGAATAAAAGATTTCTTCAAGCTCTTGATGATTGCCTGCCTGGAGGCGTTTTCTTTGATAGCTTCATTATTTCTAGCCTTAGCTCTAGCTTTTCTTGTTCCAGCAACATCAGCTCTTTGTCCTTCAGCCATCTGCAAAACGAGAAGCAAACATTACACTTCAAACTTTTTAAAATAAAAACTTTGCGAGATGGCTGGCAAATGGAGTTGGCTGCAAAAAAATAAAATTAAATCAATAGCTTCAGCAGTATAACTCCAACTTCAAACCTCGATAAATTTAAACTTCGAAAATTAAAACTCCGAACTTTGGCAATTTGCAGCCACAATAATTTCAACTCTCTGGAAGAAATCAACTTCAGCAATGCCAACCCCAGAAAATACTTCAAGTTTCAGCAACTTCGAAAAAAAAATTTAACTTCACCTCTTCTCGGCAATTTGGAGAAATAAATTTCTCAACTTCGGCAGCTTATAGTTCAGATTTTACTTCAAGTCTAAGCAACTTCGCAACTTCAGAAATTTTTAAATCTCAGCAACTTTGAGTTTCAGCAACTTCTAGCAATGTCGACTTCCAGCAATCTAGAAAATCAATCTCCAGCAACTCCAAGCAATTTCGACCTTAGAGAAATAAATCGACTTCTTCAGCAACTCTCAACTTTCAGCTTTCAAAGAAATAAATCAGCCTCACAACGAAAACCTTCAGCTCTTCAGCATAAATCTCAACTTCGAATCTTGTGAAATAAAAATGAAAATCCTCGAAGTTTTATAACTGAAAGCTGGTGCTCATTTTAGCAAATGCCATTAATTCTCTTCATCATGACTTAGACATTTTCTAAATTTAAAAGAGAATATTCCAGTTGTCTTACAGTCGTCATAGCAATTTGCTAATCTGGGAGATTCTTTCCTCGATTTGAATTTAAAATTTCCCTCCCGACTGCCAGTTACCTTCAACTGACTGAAGTAATTTCGAGAAACTTTTAAAAATCATCGCTGGCAATTTATAACGGCATATATAAAATTTAAAATTTAATTTAAATGCCATTTAATTTTATCTGAGAAATTTTATTTATTTATTTCATCGTCAGCATTTAAAACGGCTAGGCGAAGTTATTTTCCATCCGTAATAATTCCGAAATGAATTCCCCGTGATTAAAGTCGTCCAAATTTTAAAACTTCATGGGTCCAAATTAAAGGGGAACTTTTAATTTAACTTTGGAAAATAATTAAATTAAATTTTAATTAATTTCTCTGACTTAGATGAATTTCACTTTATTTGCCTAGAGAAATTTTATCACTTCCAACGCCTTTTAATCTTCATCTTCAATCTTACTTTAGGAAAAAATTTAAACGCCTTCGAATTTTATAAAAATCCTCATTTGATTTTCCGCATATCAATTCTCAACGCTTCATATCCACTCCTCACCCATTAATATTTGCCTTAGGAAAATTTAAATTCTCCCCTCTCAAGCTCAAGGCGCATTTGTCAAGGTGAGCCTTCAATTTGCTATGCCTAGAAATTTAATTCATACTTTCACAAGCTTAGGCGCAAATAAAATGCGTTGCTCTCACTTAAATGCCTTAGTCAATTATTAAATCACCTTTTCACATGTTTTCTTCTTCTTCCCCAGGCGCAAATGATAGGGTGGTCTTTCACTTTAGTGCCTTAGTCAACTATCAAATCACTCTTCTTTCACTCAAAGTCAGGCACATATGGGAGTATGTGCTTTTAATTTTGACCCTTTCCAAGCACTTAGAAAATCCTTTAAGTCATCTATGTCGAGGCGCAAATGGGTATCTGAGGTTTCAATCTTTGACACTTAACACATTTTATGCTTGCATGCCAGACAAGGGCACATTTGGAGGTGGAACTTTCAATTTGAAGTGAGGCGCAAATTCATGGTCATGCTTCCAATTTGGACACTTAGAAACTTTTAAGAGTCTCATTCTCCAAGTTAAAAGGGGGTGCAAATGGTAGGTTGAGCTTTTAATTCGTGTGCCTTAGTCAATCTGAAGTCTTGAACCTCAAGGGCGCAAATCACATGTTGAGCTTCAAATTTTGTCAACTCTAATCTCAAGGGCGCACTTCAACCTTGGACTTCCAATCTTTGCCTTAGTCAAATTTACTAACCCACCTTCATGGCTTTGGGCGCAAATCCACCCCTGGACTTCAAATTCTTGCCACTTAGAAAATTTCTTTCCTTCTAGCTCAAGGGCGCAAATGGCATGGGGAGCTTTGAATTTTATGACTTAGAAAATTTTTAAACTCCATCTTTCCTTTTGAAGGCGCATTTCACAGGGGCTCCTTTTTATATCCACGCCTAACACTTTGCTTGCCCTGGGCGCATATAAGAGGGTGGTCTCTCACTTTTGAATACTTAGGAAAATTTCACTTCAAGTCATCAGGCGCATATGGAGTTGATGCTCTTTGGGCGCAAATGCAAGGGGGAGCTTTCAATTTCGACACTTCGAAAATTCCTTGCACAGCCACCTTGTGATGGGCGCAAATAACACATAGAGCTTTCAATTTATCTGCCTTAGTCAAATTTCAAGTCTCTAGCCTCTCCCTCTCAAAGTAAGGCGCAAATCCACCCTTGAGGTTTTAATTTAATGACTTAGGAACTTTCAATTTCACCCTCTCCAAGCTAGGCGCAATTGACAGGGGTAACTTTCAATTCCACGCCTTAGTCAATTTCATCAATTCATCTTCATGGCCTTGGACACAAATCTACCCTTGGACTTCAAGTTTTTGACACTTAGAAAAAAAATTTTGATTCTTCAAGCTTGGGCGCATTTGTCTATGCCTCCTTCAAGTTTTGGTGCCTTAGAAGAATTTCAATGCTTCCTCTTCTTCAAGGCACATATGGGGGCCTTAGCTCTCAATTTCAAGCCCTTAGTGAAATTTCATTCATCCATTCCCTCAAGTTTGGGCGCATTTGCCATGGGGGGCATCAAATTTCAGCTACTTAGAAGATTTTGAGTCACTTTCAAAGTGGGGCGCATTTGACCCATGGAGGTTCCAGTTTCAACACTTAGTAAAATTTTCATCTGTCTTTGGCCTTTTAAAGCAAGTTTTGGTGTTGGACTTGAAAATTTATCAAATTTGGTGGATTTCTTGTCTTTTGCCAAATCTGGAATGATTTGCCCATGCTAACCCTAATTTGCTTCAACTTTCTATTTTTAGAAAGTTTTTCAAATTTCGTGCTTTCAACTAACTTCTGACTCTGAAAGGCCTGATTTTGCTTTGCTTCGCACCCCGGGATGTGGTTAAGCTGCTGGTGTCAAGTGCCTACCTATACCTGCTATTTTTAGCAACCTGCTAAAAATAGTAATTGTTCAAAATGTCCTCAAATTTTACGTACTAAATGCCTGAAGTGTAACGACCGTGGCTGGATGCTGCTTTTGCACGACTGTCCTGTTCCGCCCTTGATTTTAGGAAACCCTAATTTCTCTGCCCAAGCCTGCTAAAAATAGTAAGTGCCTGATTTTCCATCCTATGCAACTCCGTTTGTCTTAAAATTCGCGCCATGGGGTCCTCATCACCTGCCTGACTTGTTCACCCTGAGACTCGATGTTGACCTGCTATTTATAGCTGCTTCTGAAGTGGCTTACTATTTATAGTAAGTGCTTGTTTTTCTAGACTTCCTTAGCTCCGTTCAAGTCGAAATTTGAATAGGGTGCTCATCATTGGTAAACTTGCCTGCTTGTACTGACGCCCGAAGTCGACTTTCTATTTATAGCTTGTGTTGGGAACACCTTACTAAAAATAGTAAGTGCTCCGATTGCCTTCAAATTTTGCCAGCAGACTCCCTGAAGGATATTGATCATGGTGGATACTTCAGTTTTGGACATTTTGACGTCGAATTCCTCATTTTTAGTCCTAAAGCTCGAAACCCTAATTTTCCTGCATGTTCCTCAAATGAGCTCTGTTTGACCTCGTCTCTATTGCATGTCAATCAATTCGTGGTTCTGAAGTGTCGGGCAGCTGTCGAAGAGCACCTGCTAAAAGTGGCTGAAAAAGTGACTGACCGGTTATCAGATGATTTTGCATGTCACACTGCTCGAGAGATCTTGGAAAACCCAAAAAAACCCAGAAAAATTATCGACGTGCAAGCACTGGCTAAAAAATAGCAAGTTTCTGAAAAGTGACCAGTTCCACTTGCATGTTACATCATCGCGAAGCTCTCGGAAAACCCAGAAAGAATATGCCGACATGCGCTGACAAAAATTGCATGCAAACCCTAATATCTGCCTCCGAAGGCTGAGCACTGAAAGTTGTCATCCTGCTTTGCATGTCATATCACTGCGAAGGTCTCGAAAAACCCACAAAGAATCTCCGGACATGCATCAAAAAATGTAACATGTAAACCCTGGAATTTGCTTTGGAAGCTGAACTGCTAAAAATAGCAAGTTGTCTGTTTCTGCTCAAATTTTGCTAGAAATGAACTCAAAGTGTTCAGAATGTAATGGAGTTGTCAGAATGTGAAAATCTCGAGAAAACCAATCCCAAGTTGACACTTTCTAAAAATAGAAAGGTGGCAGAATTCAGTAAAAATTCAAGGGAAGCTTGCCGGAAGTATTCTAACAGCAGTGCTAAGCTCAGAAGTTGACTAACCAATTCAATTTGACCCCAAAGCAGTCTGAAGGCGTAAAACCCTAATTCGCTAGTAAACACTCCAGACTTAGCCAAAATTCAAACCCAAGTCAAATGGTAAGTACACTAGACAGAAAGAAAAGATCAGACCAAAGGGAGACAGACCAAAAGACCCAAACCAAAAGACCCGAATGAAGCAAAATTTAGGTGGTCCCTATCTGCGATGGGGTGATGTGTGAAAAGGTCACAACAGGTTGAATTTCATTTTGAAAATCAAGAATTTTGACTGTACAGTCGGATATGTTCGAACAACTTTCAGAAAAAGCTAAAAATGGCTCTAGATGAAGCTAAAAATAGCCAATTGAGGGAGAATTTTTAGGAATTTTTTTGAAACGTGGGTTTTGTAGAGAATTAAATTCTAAGCCAACCCAAATTGTCAAAAACTTGAAAAAATGAGTTTTACTAAGGCATGCAAAGGCTTTTCAGTTGAGAACTGCAAGGGCTGTAGGGGTACTAGGGGCAACTTTTCCCGAGAAAAACTGACACATGAGTTTTGTAGGCAGTGATGAGCTGAACAGACCTAGATGATTCAATTTTGGAAAAATTGATTTTTTGGCCACATGTAAAAGAATTTTTGAAAAAAAGCATGATACTTCAAAATGTGAAATAACGGGACAATTTTCTCGAAAAATTCAGAAACATGGGTTTTGCTATTGATGCTAAATTTTGTGAACCCAAATGATCAGATTCAGAAAATTATGTCGTTTACTTTGACATGCGAGAGAAAGCCTAAGACAAGGATAGAAAAATTTTAGAGATAGAAAATAGAAGTTATTATTTTGTCTCTAAAAATGGCACCTATGCCTTGACTGAGATTTGATGAAGTCTACATGCACTCGAACAATGAAGTCTGAAAAATAAATCCTCTGAACAATCTGGACTTGGTACTGTGATGAACACTGAAAAATATTCCTTGTAACGACTTTAGATCTTTGCTTGCTCGAGAAAATATGTGTTTTCTTCCACCTGTGATGAGAATAATGGATGCCCAAATACCTTAGAAAATAAAATTTATGAGTTAAGGTGTCACATATGCATGCAATTTCCTAAATTGGGCGCCATAATATTATTGGACCTCAAATATCAATTAATTGAATGAAATATTAGTCCTAAATTGGGCGCCACAATATTATTGGACCTTAAATATCAATTAATTGAATAAATATTAGTCCTAAATTGGGCGCCATCTTCTTATTGGACCTCATTTAGTTAACAAAATTGAAGACTTCACTCAAAGTGGGTGCCACCCAACATGCACTTCAGTAATTCGCCACATGCATGCAAAAAATAAGTCTTGTTGAAGTCGACTTGGAAGAAAAACTGGAGTTTTAATATTATTTTAAGTTGAGTTTGAAAACTTCACCTTTATGGGGCAACTAAGACACTTGAGTTCAAAAATTCAAACTTTGAATTTAGATGCCTTTACTCCAAACTTAGAAGTTTTCTTGAAAATTTCATTTACAAACATCACTGGAGGCTATTTTCGATCATTGTTTCTGATTGGCTGATGTATCTAGAAGACTGGCTAATAGTTTCATTGAAGAGCAAGATCAAAATTGACAAGAAACTCCTTCAGGTTGCAAGCCCTAATTCTGACTTCTAAGGCTTCAAAATTCAAGGCACCCTTGGCCTCTAGGAGCGCTTTTCTACTTTAGACTTGGTCAAATTTCATGTATTTTCATCATTTTGAAGGTGATTTTGACCTCACTTCATCTCGCGTTCTCTAGCATTTGACAAAACTTCAAAACTAGCTAATAGGCTCATTACAAAGCTGGCTCAATTCTGAACATGAGCTCTTAGAAAGAACTTTTCCTAAAAAAATCATTTGCTAGGTGAAAAACTTGGGCGCCCCTGGCCTCCAAGGGCGCTTTTTCTCCCAAAGTTAGCCATTTTTCAAAATTGTTGAATCCTCGCTTAATCCCCGGCTGTAGACTACTGAGAAGTCCTCTGACTCGGCTGAGATATGCAACAAAAAGCTAGAAGCATCACTGACAAGATTAGTATTTGAGATAACCCAAACAACTGCATTTGAGGCTCCAAAACCTTGGGCGCCCCTAGCCTCCAAGGGTTCTTTTGTTGTTTCCTAACATTTTGACCATGATTAAACCTCATGTTTGACTCCTGATTCCGGCAGTTCAACAACTCAGATTAATCTACTGACAGATTTTTTGCGAAGCTTGATCAAGTCTAAGACAAACATCCTAGATATCATTTGATCAAAAAGTTTCATTTGGTACCTCAAAAAGATGGGTACCCCTGGCCTTCAAGGGCACTTTTCTGCCAGTGTTAGTCAAATTTTCATCTCCCTCATTTCTCGTTCAATCTCCAATTTCAGGTGCTAGACAGATCTTCCAGACTAGTTGGTAGGCTCATCGCAAAGCTAACAGTATTCCAAAGAAGTTTTCTTGGAAGTGACAAATCTCAAAAAGTTGATCTAGGCCTCTAAAATCTAGGGTGCCCCTAGCCTCTAGGGGCTCTTTTATTTCCAAAGTTAGAATAATTTCGATGATTTTCACCTCGACAAAAATCCCCTCTATGACGAAGCAACATTTTGAGGATATCTCGTCATAGAATCTTTGTTGGAGCATTTTAAGCTTAGATTCCAACACCTAGTATCTGGCCATCTGCCATTCACGACCTTGGAGATCCTAACTTCTCACCTGAAAAAGTGAAAACTACCCACCAGACTTAAACTAACCTTTTCCTAATTCTAACTTCACCACTGTGATCATGAAGTGAAATAAGCCAATCAAAACAATTTTTATTTAATTCTGACAAATTTCAATTTTTAGGGTTTTTGACCTAATAATAGGGGTCCAAAAACCCTAATTTTCAAAATTTCCAAATTTTACCAATATCTTCCAAACATCAAACTAACTAAAATCCCATACTTGATTTGCCCAAAAACTGACTTCTGATGACAATTTTACAAGGTTTAGACCATTTTAAGCAAAATGCCTTAATGAAGCAAAAAAATTGGTTTGGGTAGAACACAACTTAAATTTTTCTAGAGTTGTGGTGGCATTGCTTGAGGACAAGCAATTTTGGGAAGGGCGGATTGTAATGTCCTCATTTTTAGCACTACACTTTCTAGTGATTGTTAGCCTATTCCCGAATGCCCATAGGCTAGTCAAAGGTAGAATTAGGGTTTCTAGCTGCTTGGAGGTTTCTTTTGAGGATTCAGGTGTTTGGATGTTGGAGTTTTGTAGATTGGTTGTTGTTTTATTTCTAGGTTTTCAAAAAGCTTCAGAGAGATGTGACGTGCATTTAATGAAAGTGACATGCATTTCAATTAGGAGTTTGAATGCAAGATTGGTTTATCGATTCTTTCTAGGTTTTTAGAGAGCTTCGTAGTGGTATGACATGCATCTGCATCTAACAAAAATTTTCAGACTTACTATTTTTAGTAAGTTACAACGGTTTCTCAAATTGTGGTTGAAATGCATTTGGAGTCACTATTTTTAGCAGTATGCTATTTATAGTAAGTGTTATTTTTAGCAGTGCTATTTCTTGTAGGGGTTCAACAGTCCAGTACAGAGGCTATATCAAGTAGGTTAGTTTGAGCAATTTGATCAATTTTGGCCTCCAACACTCTTGGAGCTTGTTTTGGCAAGTTCAATTATTTGGTCAATATAATGTTTAAGTGAAATAATATTGGCTATGGTAATGTGGATGCCTAGTTTGGAGATTATTGCAATTATAATGTATTTTTCACTTAAGTTTATTTGGATGCCAACTTTATGATATTTTTGCATTTTAATAAAGTTATCTCTCTCATGTATTGGGATGACTTGGTAAAGGAGACTAATGAAATTCAAATGCAGAAATGAAAGGTGAATGTGAATATCAGTTTGGACATCGTAATTGGAGGGAAAAGGGATTTGAAATTGAAGAGAAGTTATAAATATGAGTGTTGAGCTTCATTTGAGACTATCCATTGAAAAATATAATAAAGTGCTACCAAAATTTCTACAGACTCGCTTCAAGGAAAGCATACCTCCTAGCAACCCTGGTTTCGTGCTTGCAAGATAGAACCTAGCTGAGTTTTGTGGTTGTTCTTTACACTGAAGAGTAGATTGAACTTATTATGATGAAGATATTTGAAGTTTTCTGAAGTTTTGTGTTGCTGGTTTTCACTTGGCTGGAAGCATCTTTTGGTTCATAGCTCCCACAATTTTTCTTTGGTTTTGGGCACTTGCTATATCTCTTGTACAATCCTAGGAACCCCTTGTTACAAGTTTCCAGATTTTTTGAAGTGCTCTTGATTTTCTATGATGGACGCCCCTTCCTGGAAGGTCGTACCATCCTTGTTCTTGCTTTGGGAAGCGTTCACTAGATATTTGAGGTTGCTTGTTGTTGTTTGTTGGCTTGAAACTAGTTTCCCATCTGCTTGGAGCTGTTTGCACTTGATTTCATGTCATTCGAGGGAGTGTTGACTGAGTTATGAGCATTTTGGTATGATTTGAGCTTGCTGGTCTGAGATTTCTGAATGCTGCAGTTGCATATTAGATTGGTAAAAGTTCAGTTTTTGGCTTGTTTTCTTTAGTAGAATAGCTAGCTTATGTTTGGAGATCATCTACTTTCATTTTGGAGCTTATTGGACATCTAATCCTCTTTGTAATTTGCAGATTTTATCATATTGTAAGGCTATTATCAGTAGTATTGATTCATTCATTTTAATTCTGCATTTTACTTTTTGTAATTCCCACTCTTAGTGGAAGGGACAAGCCTCACCATCCATTACTTTCAGTACTTTACTTTCTTGTACTGCCCATTGCAAAGTAGAAGGGGTCAGCTAGCCGCCCAGACATTTACTTTTTGCACTTTGTATTACACTCCCGCTAAATAAGTGATTGAGTTGCATTGCATATCATGCTAATCGGCTAAGTCATCTATTACACTCCTGCTGAATAAGTGGTTGAGTTGCATTTGCATATCATTCTGATCAGCTGAGCCATCTCTCATATTGTACTCTTCAGCTTTTTCAGTTTACAAGCTAACGATCCCCTTTCCACCGTATGCTCTCACCTTGCCCTCACTAGGATCTGGGTGATCAGAAAGTGAAGGGTTACTTTCAGCTGGATTATCTTGGTTATCTAACATTAACAAGTGAAACTATTTGTGAAAAGATTGAAAAAAATTTTAAGGGGCTTTTACACAATTACTTCTAAATCCTCTCACTTTGAATTTACCTAAGGAGATAGAAGTGTAATAAAATAGGCCTAGTTGTAGTTGTGATTACAAAACCAAAGAAAACCTCAGCTGCAATGCATAGAGTTTTATAAACCTTGTGCTCTCAGCTGAGTTAAAAAGATAGGAACTTAGTTTACATTTCTTTTAATGCATAGTCAGCAAAAGAGGGAGCTTCCCCTCCTAATTTGAAGAGTAGTTTATTTGTACATAGTTGTCCATTTCCAATAGGCACTCCAAAGGTGCGAATTGAAACGCCAACAGATTTAAAGAAGGTGATAAATGGAAGACAACATTCAAGATCAAGGATGGGTTGTGTGAGTGACTAGTAATGCCATTTGGGTTGACAAATGCACCCAATAACTTCATGAGGTTGATGAATAAGGTATTGAAACCTTTCCTTGGCAGATTTTTCGTTTTGTATTTGGATGATATCCTAGTGTTTAGTAAAACCAAGGACAAACACTTAGAGCATATTAGAGCAATGTTGCAAAGATTGAAAGAAGAGAAGTTTCTTGTGAATTTGAAGAAGTGTAGTTTTATGGAGAAAGAACTTGTTTATCTAGTATTAGTAGTGTTTAAAGAGGGGTTAAAAATGGACCTAGAGAAGGTTAAGGCAATAATAGGTTGGTCTTCACCCAAGAGTATCTTTGATGCCATAATTTTCCATGGCTTGGCGAGCTTCTACAGGAAGTTCATAAGAAATTTCAATGGGGTTTGTGCACCTATTACAAAAACAATGAAGGGTGTTAGGAAAGAGTTCCAATGGACAGCTGCAAGAAAAGAGCTTTCATTTTTTGAAAAAGAAGGTGACTAAACAACCAATGTTGACATTGCCAAACTTTTCCAAATCCTTTTAAGTGGACTGTGATGCTAGTGTAGTGCAATTGGGGGAGTGTTAAGTCAAGAAAGTAGACCCATTGCCTTCTTCAGTGAGAAAATGAATAAAGCAAAGAGAAAGTAGTCAATTATGTCCAATAATATTGTTCTATAGTGCGGACCTTGAAGAAATGGAGGCATTACTTGCTTCCCAAGGAATTTGTGTTGTACATAGACCACCATGCCTTGCAATGAATCAACAATCAAGGTAAGTTAAACCAAAGGCATATGAAATGGGTTGAGTTATTGAAAAGTTACTCTTTTGTTTTGAAACACAAGAGTGGTAAGTCAAATTGTAATGTCCCCTTCTTAGTGATCACTCCTGTTGGACATATTAGCCTATTTAATTCCTGTAGGCTATAGTCGAGGAAAGGGAATTAATTTATTTAATTATTCAATGTTACTTGGCGGGAAAAGTGCAATTGAAAAGGTAATGCTAAATTTGGAGGCAAATGATAAATATCTCTTTCTATGGGAGGTCAAGGGTTTGTACAAGATTAGAGGATATTATCACAAGGTATTTTTGGTCGCCATCTTCAGAAGTTACCAATGTAGTCATGGCCATTCATTCTCTCATACTTGCATTGCATTTTGAGGGTGGACATGAGACTTATTGCTGATATTGTTATTGGCGCCTCCTAGACTATTGGGCGAGTTATTGAGTGGGTATATTGCAGGTTGGGCATGAGTTTCAGGGATTTGTGAGTTGCAAACATTTCCAACAATCAGTTAGCGCATTTGAAGTGAATGACTACATTTGTGAGGTCGTGGAGAGAAAATACTTGACTATTTATCCCTGTTATTGTTTGTTGAGTGTATTTCCTGCGTTGAAGGTGACATGGTTGCATTTTCTTGAGTCATGGCTCCCTTTGGTGTTTGCTACTACATCCCAAACTAGGCGTGTGCACTGACTAGGGCATTTGGGGGCGAGTTGGGTGCTTTCCCTGAAGTTTTGTAGCAACTGCAACAACTGCCATTCCTCCTACCAGCATGACAACTTCTGAAGGAGCTGCGCTTGGATTTGAGGGGGCTGCATGAGGTTTTCCTGGCCTATAATTGAAGCACTGGTCTTTTTTGAGCATATACACATACAGGTCAGAGTTTGTTATATATATATATATATATTGCATTTCAGACTGTGTTGTTAATGTGTAAACCTGCTCCAGTTACATGAAGGCACGAATCTATATAATGTAAACTTGCTCTTATCTGTAGATTTTTCTAAGAAAGTCATTTGGCTGTAGTTTGTATTTGCTTACATCTTGTATTTCAGTCATACAATTTTTTGAGTGAAAAGGAAAATTCCGATTTACCACATAAACTCTCATGTTAATACCTCCATATGAATTTTGCCAAAACTCCATGCTTTGTTATGTATGTGTTTGATAAAATGTTTACATGTATCAAACTGAAAGAAAAATCAGATAATATTGTGCACAACTAGAAGGGAATTTTACACAAATAGGGTAGTAGATGCACTTAGTAGAAGATGTTTACTGATGAATGAGTTGAGAGTGAATGTTGCTTGCTTTGATGCAATGGAGGAGTTGTATCTAGAAGATCCCAATTTCAAGGAAGCATGGACAACTAGTAAAAGTCCAATAGAAAAAGACAAGAATCCATGGTTGGAGTATTTCATTCAGGATGGTTTATTGTTTAGAGGGTAGAAATTGTGTATACCTAGGGGTTCAATGAGAGAGAACCTCATAAGAGAAAAGCATAGTGGAGGCTTGAGTTGGCATTTTGGGTTGGACAAGACATTGACATAATTGAGTGAAGGTTACTTTTGGCCTAGTATAAGTCCAGATGTGAAGAGGCCAGTACAAGGTTGTATAGGTTACCAACATGCCAAGGGAGCAAGACAAAACACAAGGCTATATCCTCCATTGCCTATACCAGAGAGGCCATGGAGCACATAAGCATGGATTTTGTTTTGGGATTGCCTCAAAGTCTCAGACACAAAGAGGTAATGACTCAATTTTTGTTGTAGTGGATAAATTTTCTAAGATGGTTCATTTTATACTATGCCGGAAGATGAGTGATGCATCCCACATAGCTACATTGTTTTTCAAGGAGGTAGTTAGGCTACATGGATCACCTAGAAGCATTGTCTCAGATCAGGACACTAAGTTTCTTGGCCATTTTTGGAATATATTGTGGAAGAAGATGGGCATAGAGTTAGGATTTAGCTCAGCCTATCATCCCCGGGCTGATGGACAAACAAAATTTTTGAACAAAAGTTTGAGAAACTTATTAAGATGTTTGGTGTGAGACAAACCACATCAATGGGTTCTTATCTTGGCACAAGAAGAATTTTCTTACAAGAATTAAGTGATTAGAAGTGTAGGAAGGGCCCCATTCCATATAGTTTATGGGTACAACTCAAGAGGTGTTGATGAGCTCAAGGATAGTGCATATTTGAACAAGAAGAGTGCAGTAGCCAAATATTTTTCTGAATATATCCATGAATTAAACAAGGAGGTGAAGGAAAAGTTGGAAAAGAGTGTCATGAAGTGTAAGGAGCATGCCGATATGCTTAGAAGGGAACAAGAGTTCTAGGTAGGTGGCTTAATTTTGGGACATTTGAGGAAGGAGAGGTTCCCACAATGAACACACAATGAGTTAAAACAGAAGAAAATAGGCCCCTGCCAAGTGTTGAGGAAATTCTCATCTAATTCCTATGATATTGAACTTCTAGAACGAATAGACATATCTCCCGTTTTTAGCGTCATTGAGTTGTACAAGTTTCATGAAGGAGATACATGTTTACAAGGAGGTACACGCCCAAGTTTTCATGATGCACAAGGGTGGATGGATCAGTTTTCTGAGAAATGGAAGAAATAGATAAGAGTGGTTAACTCTCGAGAGGCTAAAAAGAGCAAAGGAATGGACTACATGGAATTCTTGGTCCATTGGAAAAACAGATTTGCAAATGAGGCTTCTTGACTAAGTGCTGTAGAACTAGACAAGTATGGAATTCCAGTTCCAAACTTGCCAAAATGTTCATGAATTTCGAACTCATGGAACATTTCACTTACCCGGCATGTCTAATGTGAGAGCATCTAGATCTACAAGTAATCCTACATCACCCAAAAATATTTGTCTTTTCTTTGCTTGTTTCTTTTCCTTATTTGTTTTGCTTGCAAGCGTAGATGATGTAGTTTCCAAAGAATCGTGGATGGTTCATGGCCAAGTGATTGCTTGATCTTGTAAAGAGTCCAACTGGATACTCGTGTTTTGAATTTGGGGAAGGTTCGAGAAAAATTGAACTTATGCAATTGTGTGAATTTTCCTAGTGTTTAGGATGTCATGTTTTAAAGTTGAGGAAGATTCAATCAAAATTGTGAAAGTTATGCAATTGTGGAATTTTCCTATGCTTTAGGATATTTTGGTGTTGTGGAAATTTTTATGCAATGCAAATATTACACACATACCCCTCAAAACTCTGCAATAGGCTTAATTTCCTTCAAAATCATGCAATTGCAAAACTTTCTAGTCAAGCGGATATATCCATGTACCCCTTGAATTTCTGCAACTGCTGCTAGAATGCATTTTTTTACCAAAAAACGACAAAGTAACAGTTTTAACCACCTACATGAAAATCCTAAGAGTCATTGAGGCCTTGCCACATGTCCTATCATGGGAAACTGCCTCAATTCTGTTTGTAAGCTATAAATAAGGATCTTGACCTCTTTTGAAGCTAGTTATATTTAGAGACTTATTCTGCAAGAGTAAATTAGAGGGAAGTTAGTGAGTGTTTGCAGATTGAAGGGGATTTCATAGTGAATGCTGTGGAAACTGTATGAGTCAAACATTTGCGATTATAAGGCTTATTTCCAAGGCATATAAGAAGCCACACATGTGTGTTGAACTGTAATGCACTGAACATTTGATACTCCTACTGTAATGTTTTAGTTGCAAATTAATAAAGAGATATTCAAAAATTGTTATCTGTAAGTTTTATTTGCTGTCCAACTCAGTAGCCTATCAAAGCTCCCGAGTCTTTTCCTGCAGTAACATCTTTTATAGGGCCCAAAAGGATCATCATTGGTTCAAGGTAGAGAATTTATATTCTTGTTGAGTTCTCTATAAAAAATACACATCTTCTAGGTGCTATCTTTCATAGGAACTACAATCCTATGTAGACAACTTCTGAACTTGGTATGTATGTAGTAAATAAAAGATAATAAAGAGTCATCCTTAGTGCCCATCAAATGCAGACCTAACATTATTATACATTATGTTGTTGATAATGGAAGGGCTACACTCCTCCATATTGTGTTCTCAGTGTTTTTTGATGATTATATGCAATATTTTTCCTTTAATTGTTTTTATGCTTATTGTAATGTCTGTGAGTTCACTATCTACATTTCCAATGATGCCATATGAAATCCTACCTGTTTTTCTTGTAAACCACTAGTCACCATTGAGTCAAATGGTAAGTATATGTCCATATAATTCACCCCCTCCCCCTTTTCTACCCTTTTTATGGTGAGGGGGCATGGTGGAGTAGTGGGGTATAGGGGCTACTATCAATAGGGGGATGGGGCTGTGGCCTTGGGTGACTATACACTCGTTATTGCTAATAAAAAATAAATAATAGAACAATCTCAAGCATTCTATGAGAGTAGGTAAATCTTTCTTTACAAAATATATTGGGATACATGTTGGCATAGTAGGCTCTTGAGTTGTCAACTCATCTTACATGTTATAGAATACCTATATAAATAAGATTTTTGTCCTGCCTGCCAAGCATCATGTCATGTTATCAATTCTCTTCTTTTATTCAGTATATTGTCTATATGAATAAAATAATTGCCCTACCTGCCAAGCATCATGTTATGTTATCAATACTATTCTTTATTCAGTATATTGTCTTTTATGATCTCTTGAATGTTTGTGGATATTTCTTTTATATATCGTGAGATCTTGCATTTAATTCTCAAATGCAATAATAGCATAGGATTCAAGACCCTGATCTTTTGGTCATTTTTCAACCACTTAGTATGCGGAGTCAAGCCAACAATAAAGGAGGTTTTGATCATGTTTAGCATTAGATTGGAGTCAAATCTTTTAATCAGAAAATTGCAATTTAGCAAAGCTTGTATTGGAAAGATATTTTTGTAGTGTTATCTTAAATTCTTGCCAATTCTGAATTGAAATTGCTTTTTTTCAGATATGATCAATTATTTTAGTTCTTCGCAAAAATTTAAAATATTCATCAAGGCCACTTTTTTTGTGTTTTTTCAGATTCTGCCATTCAGGATCTACAATGGTTGGGTTAGATTTGGCATCCATTTAACTGTCGAGGGGCAGTTTTTCTTCCTGTCATAGCTATATGTCATTGTATTCTGTTTCACTCCATTTTTTTCAAAGGATTGGAAGGTATTCCATAAATCTACAAATTTTTGTTGCTTTTTGTGGCATTTTGAAGATTTCTATCCTATGCTTATCTAAGCCAAGTATGAGTAGATTCTTTTTGTGCCTATGTTGAATGGGAAAAATAATGAAACTTTGTAGGATTATACGCAAACAAAATTGATGGGAAGAGGTTTGTAGTACATTATAACATGCAAAGATTATTTTCCAGCCAAACTGAAGAAGCTAATTGAGTATAAGTACCATGTAGCAGCTGCCTATTAACTCTTTATTGGTCACATTGGAATGCATCTACATCATCACATTATGGATTGAAGATCCCTTATTGTGTATGGGATAAATTCAATGAGTTGTTTGAGATCAGAGTTGTCTTCTAACGAGGCTAATGGTGCAATGACAGAGGCCATCAATGATATTCATAATTTGAAATCCTGCAATCAAAGGATTTTGGAGAAGATTGTGGAATAAAGCAAGAAGTATACAATAGAATTAGACACGAAGGGCATACTGATGATGCTACTACTTTTGGTGGTAATTATGCTATTGTTGATGCTACTCATGATATTGTTATGAATAAAGAAAAAAGTATATAATAGTATTAGACATGAAGGGCATACTGATGACGCTACTACTTTTGATGGTAGTTATGCTATTGTTGATGCTAATCATGGTATTGTTATACCTACTTTTAGTAATAGTGATTGTACTTATCATATTATTGAAGGAAGATAGGAACTCATATTGTTGATGGTACTTCTGATGATATTGAATATTCATGTTACTTTCACATGTCTATATTTTCATGTAGAAGCTCCCCTGTACATTATGTAATTTATCTGTACATAATACAAATTAGTATACATGTATAGTTGTGGGTTGTGGCTATCTCTTTATGTTTCTTTCTCATTGTTGTAATTGTGCTCATATTATTTTTTATTAGAACACATTGATCTATAAAAAGTTAAAGACCTTAAGAATTTGTAATACATCAAATAGTACAGATCTGAAAAGTTTCTTTGGTGCTATGAAAAAAAATAAAAAAATCATTTGGTATTACTCTCATATTGCCAAGCCAGTCCAAATATCGAATCATAAACATTTCTCATGGAGTATTGCAGCAACTAAAGCATTTGAGCAACTCATAAAATGCCCTTTTCATAGCCCATGTAGTTTCTCTACTTGATTTCTATCAGCCTTTTGAGATTGAGAGCAGTGTTTCATATTATTCAATAGATGATCTTAAGCAAGAAGACCCACCAAACTTGATATAAATTCCCAAGCACTTTCAGCAGCAAAGAAAAACTCGCAACACATGTGATGAGAAATTATATGCATTGATCCAAGAACCCAAGCAATGGAGGTAAGTTATATCCTTGATAAGGAGATTATTTATAGTGATAATCAATAGCTTATGTTTCTGAATCCAGAATCAAAGATTAAAAAATGGTGTTGGTTGAAAATTTTGCAAACTTTTGAGGTTTAGCAAAATGGTGGTTTCAACCACAGTGTGTGAGATAAATCTCTCCTATTTATATGAGGGAAGGCTCCCCCTCGGAATTACTATTCTATTTGCTACGAAAATGGTAGACTATATTAACTTTATGCTATAATTCATGGTGTTATTCATCCTACTCCCTTTTTTCAGAATAGATGTTTAATCTTTCCTCCTTTCAAGAAAGAAAATTCAGAATAGTAAAGGAAAAACTTGTGCTATTTAACTATTTCACAATAGTTACATAGAGAAAGCAAACTTGATGTGATTTTAAAAGAAGAAAAGTTTCCTGAAAGCACAAAGTCTTTCGTTGCTTCCGGGGATGGGTAGATACTACTTGAAACACAAAGTCTTCACAGCTTATCTTCCTATCAACCTTTTGAGATGTGACTTCCGTTAACCAATAGTACAGAAACTCGAGCAGCGAAATAAAGCACAAAGTCTTTAGTTGGATGCACCTCTAAGCTATAAACAAGAAAAGCAATATAAGCACAAAGTCTTATATTATGTTTCTTTATATTAATTCACCTATTTCTAATTCAGTTCTTCAAATTTGCAGCACAAAATCTACAAAAAATTAGACTAAAGTCTTTCCACAACAGCTCCACAATTTTTCAAGAAGAAATCAGGAAAATATACTACTATGACATAAGAACACGGTAATAATATGCAACAATATTTAACACAAAGTTTGAAATCTTATATCCCTTCCTTGTAATGCTTGAAAATTAGGTTTACATACACAAAGCACAAAGTCTCTTTGCTATAAATTTCTGTAGAGTTCTCTCTATTACCAAAAAGATGATCATTACAATAGACTTCCACATGTATTTATAGGAGAGGAGCTTTGAGAAAAAGGTGGGAGGATCCCAACTAACTTGAAAAATTCTCTCAACTACCAACTACTTGTAATTGACTTATTCCAAATTACAGTCCTAATTTATTTTGACTTGTAATTTGATTACATGTAATTTCAATCTTTAATAATGCAAGTTGCATGTCACTTGTCATTACAATTTCCTACTTTACATGTAATTTGTCAGAAAGGAAACAAAACTAAAAAATTAATAACATCTCAATTATTTCTATTGCCATCCTTGAAACATTGAAACTTGTGAATGGAATTCTGCAGTTCGTCGAGATTTGGCCCTTGAGTGTTCTTGGAAACAACAATTGTTTTGATGATGGCATCATAACATCTTATGGTTGATAACCTGTGTTCTTCTAATGCAATTTGCATCTTATTTAGAAATGTGTGATGATCTACAAATTTGTTGATGGACTTCACTGTGAAGATTTCAGCTTCAAGCTCTTGATGAAATTTTGCTGTCAATGTTGAAAGTATAGCATCCTTGGGGAGTACTTCACCATTTTGATCTTCTATCTTACAAAATTCCTTTTCAAAACTTGAAATGATATCCTGATCTGCTTCAACCATCATCTCTTGAGCAGCTTGTATATCTGAAATTAGCTCTTTGAATACCAATGTTTAATTCAACAAGAGCTCTTCAATCTCAATGTACTTCTCCCTACTTGGTATTATTGCATTTGCACACAAAATTTCTAACTATACTTCATTCAAAGCACACCAATTCTTCAAATCACCTTCCATGGGTTCTAAGCTTTGTTTGAAAGTATTATAAGTTTAGTGTAATTTGAGCTTTGCTATTGTTATATTGACCAGCACATTGTGAACCTTTTTTACCACTTGAACACTCTAATTTATTAGCTGACCAATCCAAGAGTCAACTGCTCTTGCCTTTTGTCTTGCTTTTTCAACTTGTTTTATGGACTCTTCAGAGATAGAGGAAGATAATGAATCAACCATTTATGAAGATTTAGTAATCTTTTAAATAACTAAAACAAGCTGCGCATTTTCCTCTTTTAGCTTTTCTTTCTTAACCAAGAGTTCATTATAACTTTGTGTTAACATTGTTACAGAACTTTGGGCATCTTGCATTATATTGGTATGTGTCTATTTTCCTAACTCCACCCTGGTGAACTTGTAATCAGACACTTGCATCTCTTCTTGTGGCTTGTCTGTAAGAGGCTCTTCTATTTCTGCATATTTCATCTTTTTGTTGTCTACAACCACCCGTGAGACTATTCTAGCTTTCTTTGCAGCCTTTGGCTTAGACTTTTTCAATTGCTGGAAATCAAATATGTTAGGAGAAACTGCCTGTTTCTTCCTCTTTGAAGTGATTAAACTCAACCATGGAGGAAGGTCCAATGTACCCATATCTAAAACAACCACTATGGTTTGTGTAGAAGCAGATTCATTCTGTAACACAGTTGTCATCCTAGGAGAGGCCTCAGTTTGAATAGCAACAAGAGCTTGCTCAAATGGTAAATTATGACTAGCATCAATCATAAAATTATGAAAACTTGCTTCTAATGTATATATCTCTAGAAGTGTCCTTTCTAATATCATGGGATACATTGAATTAGCATCAAAGACATTCTCCAAATTGTTATGCAAGCTATCCATAGATTTGTTTAATGCTGATGCAGATGTAGGTGCAATGTGAGGAACAAACACCATTGAGAAGGAATCCACATCACTATCAACCGGAGATATAGGAGATAATACTGATGCTAGTGGATCATTAATGTGAGAAGGCTCCACATTCAAAGTAGTAGGAGGTTCAAGTACATCCCTTTCTTGTTCATTGAAGATTTGAATTTGTGTTTCCTTAACCTCCTTTCCTTTTAGTGTTGTTTTCTCCAAAGGTTCCTCCACAACTCAGCTGACCTTTAACTTGATTCTGGTTCTTGAAGAAGAAGCTCCTTCTTTAGATTTGTCTCTAACTTCTAACTTTAATCCGACAGGTCTAGTTGAATCATCTTTAGCCCCAATTCTGATTTTTATGGTCTTAACACCTATACACTTAAGCCAAGCATTTGTGTTTGCTAAAACTAATTGAAATTTGTCAAAAATAGAAGTAGATCCCTTCTGAGACCACTGTATTGAAGGAATAGGAGCATCAACAACTCTTTGTTCTTCATACTTTGGATCTCGAATCTGCCCATCATCAATTATTCCTTTTAGAACCAAGGTCAGATTAAGATCAATAATTTGTTCTATTGTGAATCTGCAGTAATCCATCCTACGGATGTCCTTCTCTGTCTAAAGATCCACCCATATGTCTTCAATGCGATGCACATGTGTGGAAGCTCTTTAATTTTATCTTTCATCCTTCTTTAATCAAAGTCCACTCTTTCCTTGAACTTCTTCAATTTAATTTCTTGAAGTTTAGCTTCCATTGCTTTTGCTTTTGAAGTAGTTGTCAGGGAATACCTTCTGATTTGCAATGGATTATGTGAAGAAATACTAACACTAGCTTTGTGTTGTGTATCCTGTCGTGAATGTACTATCATTAATTGTCTTGCTAGCTCCATCAAAATGATTTTATCTGTTGGAAATCTTGGAAGCATGTAGGGATGATCTTCAAAACAACCAACTCTCATGTAAGTGAAAGTAGAAAATTGAAGAAAAAGACAACCATATTCATTCACCTTCTTTCAGGCAGCCTCAGATACCCTATTGTTTTCTAATTCCTTGTAAAATAGACACATGAAATGACCAAAGAAAGCATCTTGTACTCTTCTATAATGCACCCGACTTAGTATTAAAGTCAGTTGATCATAATACTCCCACACTGCTACTAATGATCTATCACCTTTGGTAGAAAGGCCTAGAAATTTCCTTAATGATGCTGCCATGTAGACCAAATAAGAGTTCATATAGAATGTGAGTGTAGTAGGAACTTGTGCAAGCTGTTCACATAAGCTATCACTGATCACTTCACCCCAGAAAATTGGATGTTGTGCCTTTCTTATGACTACTATGAATTTTTAAATCCATTTTTCAAAAACATTAGAGAATTTCAATCCCATTATTCTGCTCAGAAGTGTGATCATATCATTAATTTCTTCTTTGAAATCAGATCGGTATAACTTGGGCCACCGAGATAAACAAGTTTGTCGTTTTTGAAGCCATTTAGTATTGATGTGTCTAACACAGTCACCTTTCTTTTGTTCATAATGATCATAAGCACTCTTTATAGAGATTTTTGAATACAAAGGAGCATTAGGAACTCTAAAGATTTTATTAATGGTTTCTAGATCAAGCCTAATGATTACATTACCATCATCATCTCTGATAGTCCTGGATTCTTTATCAAAATGAGCTGCACATGCAAGAACAAATTCTAGCTCTAGGGCAGCAACTAGAAAAGTTGAAACTAAATGAATATGACTTCTCAGCAATAACTACATATCATGTGAAGTTGAATTTTCAACTCTCTTGAGAAATTCGAACATATCAACATGCCCAATCTTTGTATCTCTGATTTCTTTGATATTTGAGACCACGTGAGATGGACAAATCTCATTCCGATATCTGTCATACTTGTATTTCATCTTTTTGTTTGTTGGAGAAGCTGACTCCTCTGTCATTGAGCAAGAATTTGCAAGACTGCGATGAAAACTCCATAGAGTTAAGACATCATCAATATCAACATGCGAAGACATGGAAAAGACTCAAACTCAGAGTGGTGTTCTTGTTGTATGAGGGTAGAAAATGAGGATTATAACCCATTTCGGATATTGAAAGGCTGATTGCAAGTGAAAGCAACATACGATTTTCATGGAAAATGGAAAACTTGGTTTACATCTTTGAAAACTGCAAGTCAAAACCTTTAACTTGTACTTGCAATCAAGTCCAAAAAGTCCAACTTTAGGCACTTGTGAAGCATTTCAGGTTTTTGGAAGCTAGTTGCAAGTAAAGTGTATAATCGGGATTTTCCAAACATATTATAAGTGAAAAAGTGCAAGGTAGGAAAAATAAGAAGTCATTGCAAGTTTATGTTCTGAACTTGTACTTGTAGTTATGACCAAAATTTCCTACTTGCAGTTGGTTTATAAAATCCTGATTTTCAGCCAAGGACATCATTTTTTCTTTCTTTTCTTTTGCAGAAAATGGTAATGAGATTATGGAGGAACATAAATGCGAATGAGGTGAGAAAAAAAGGAGATTTATGACAAATGGAAATGAAATGAATATGAAAGTGAAATGGAATGAAAAGCAAATGATATGAAATGAAAAACGCTGAAAGTGAAAGAAGAATGACGTTTTCAGCCAAAGACATTTGAAATTATGACGTTCCAGCAAAGAACGTTTTTATTTATGAAATGAATGACATTTTTGAAAGACGTTTTTCATGGAATGAGGAAAACACGCTTGAAAATGGAGGCGTTTTTCAATGAATGAAAACACATTTTTCAGTGAAGGCATATGAGATGGAATGAGAGGCGTTTGAAATTATGAAGAAATGTGAATGAGATGAAAAACAATGCAAAACATATTTTGCATATGAAGAAAAACGTTTTCAGCAAATGACGTTTTTCATTGAAAGAGGAAAACACATTTTTCATCCAAAGAGCATTTATATCAAATGCAAACTCAAATACACACAATGGCATCATAAATAACAAGAGATTCATAAAAAAAAGACATTAAAATGAAGAAAAACAACCAAGCTAAAAAGAAACATACCTGCAACAAGAGTTTGCAAGCCAAAATGATGAAGGAAAACCCTAGGTGACTTGCACTAACTCAGCCAAAGAAGATTACTTGATTTAGCACAGCTGGGAGTCTTTTATTACAGCCAAACATTTATGAAACCACCATGAAAAGAGGAGAAGAAGCAAACTCAAACACAAACAACCTTCTCCATCAATAGCATCGGGTTTTTCATGACTTAGAGCAAGTAAACAAATTGACCCCCTTGCAAAATCGGACTTTTAAAGACTCATTGCAAGCTTATTTTCATTAAAAGACTCAAATCGAGCTTTTTGGGCTCATTACAAGTGAACTTAAGTGAAATCGGATTTTTAAGAACATATTGCAAGTGACTTTTTAAAAAGTAACTTGTAAAGTGAACTAAAGTTCCTACACTTGTAAGTTACACAAAAAGTTCCTACAACTGACTTAAAATAAAAATTTAAAAGCATTATCACTTGCAATAGAGGTAAAAAGTTCCTATTATTGACTTGCAATAAGAAACCAAATCCCCTACTTGCAGTGATGCCCTAGAAACCCAAAATTGACCAAAAATATAATGAAAATGACTCAAAAACTCATGAAAACAATCAAGAGTGAATGAAAAAGGATGTCCAAGGGGACCATGGATCTAAAACTGAAATTTTTCAACCTCTACACCTTGTAAAACGTGCCTTAGGAGAGAAAATCTTCAATTTTATTCAAAATTTTGATAGGTTATCCCAATTTTTAACAAGTTAAAAATTAGGGATAACAGGTGACATCATAAATGGGCTACTTATATTCAGTGACTTCATCTAATTATTTAGTACAAAAATGGTGCTATTAATAGAGCTGATGATATGTTGAGCAGACCTCCTTTCAAAGTATGATATATCCTTGATATGATATTTTCTGCATATGAAGAAAAGAAGCCACTTTCTTTTTCAAAATCTAAATGGACCAATTATTACAGCTTTACATCAATATACAATGGTAAATCAAACTCCTTGTCTTGTAAGACGTTACAAGATAGTGTGTTAAATCACATTCATAAATTAATGGCGCATTCCTCATCAAATGGTAACTGTTTTACCAAATTGAAGATTTTGCAGAATTTACAAATGTTTTACTGTCCTATAAGAAAACATGTGGAAGATTTTACAAGACGTTCATCATGCAACCAATCCATACTTTCTAATAGAAAGCTCAGTTTGTATCAGCACTTCGTATTCCATCTAGACCTTGGGAATCTGTATCCATAGACTTTATCAGTGGATTTTTCCCACTGCTCTTTACAAGCATGATTGTGTCATTGTTGTTTGAATGCAGATATTGGAAAACAGCAGTCTGTTATCCATACATTGAAACAAGAAATGCTTCCAAAGTTGAGTTATTTTTCTGCATGCATGGAATCACTTTGGCTAACCACTTGGTATTATTTGTGATCATGACTCAGTATTTCAGTCACTTTAGTAAAACTGTTACACCCACTATTTTGCACGACTTAGCAAAAACACAGCTACCAAAAATTTTACAAAATAAAACAATTCAATACAATATTTACTAGGATTCACTGCATATTCAATGGTGTCATGTTTACAATAACATCATGTGCATGATACACAAGGAATGAAAGGGGAAATGACAAATAAACAAAGGAGAAAATCCTATCATAAATCCCAACTCAAAAGGGTAATCTACTAAGCCTAATAGAAAACTTCATTAGACACATAAAAGGAATTATAGGAAATGTTTGACAATAATCCTAGTTAACGGAAGTAAAAACCAGTGTTCTACTTTCTAGCTATAACTTAAGGATGCATAATTCATGTTCTAAACAATCGTTAAGATTTGGCTATACTACTAAGCTATGGACAAGAAATTTAAATACCATTTGCAACCTTCTTTACCAAATCCAATAATAATAACTACATTAAGACAATATATACTATATAATCTTCATCTACCATATTATTGATGAAATTGGTGAATTAATAATTGAGGAAATTTTTTGTTTAGAACACTAAACAATTTAATCACACAATTAAGCATATCAAATATGATTAAGACATTGAAAATTAAATGATTAATGGTTCTACATTTCGATTTAATCCATAGGCAAATCTCCAAAATCTAATTCCTCACTAATGACTTTTAAACTAAGAATGTTTAGCTACAACTTAATCTTTTATCCGAAAAGGATACATCTTGAATCTAAATAAAATATCATCATTATAACATAATAATTCAATAACAAGTCTAAATTCCTTAAACATTTAATTATTAACTTACAAAAGTACAACAATATGGTTTCCATACTAACATAAAAAATATATATTTTTTTTAATCTAATTATAATACTATTTTCATATATATTGTTTTCACTAATGCAAAAGAAAAAATTTCTAAACAAAAGTTGTTAATTTCACTTACAAAAAACTAATTTGTAACCACTATTTTTGTTTTTAAATTCCTATCTCTCTCATTTTTGGAATTGTTTGAGGAATGAAATTTGAACGAAATTACAAGTAATTATTGTTAAGTTTTATAGTTTTTATAACTTTTCCTACTACATTTGTAAGTACAAAATTGTTTATATTCATCAAAAATAAAATTATATATATAAATAATGGGCCATTAGATTTAATGGCAAACTTGAACTACCCTAAGCATATATATATATATATAAAGGGCCATTAGATTTAATGGCAAACTTGAACCACCCTAAGCAAGATGAAACAATAAGGATTTCTTCTTTCATTTCCTCATTTGTTTGTTTTATAGGTTTGGAAAGGAGGGGGGAGTTAAAATAAACATATTGCAACTCTCTTGGATTAGTATGGTTTCATGAAATTTTTACTTGGTTCTACTCCCAATTCATTTGTCAAATCATTTTTTTAATTTTGAATTTATCCCCTAATTATGTGTTTATCATTTTGTGTGATAAAAATGTAATATTGTTTTATGACAAATTATTATTATGATAAAGGATGTCAATGTTCTGTTCAAAACTTAAAATTTGTGATCTAGGTTAGTACAATTTTTAAATATGTTGTTTTTAGCTACATAATTGAAAAACCCATTAAATTTTATATTTCAATATCATGTTTATCGTATTTTATGATCAAATCTATAAGACTATTTTATAATTTTTTATTGTTTGACTAGGGGCAGCAGTATTATAACCTTAACTTTTGATTGATCAAGTGAGAGAAAAATACTTAATGAGTCATGCATTTACAATTATTTCTAAACCTTTTCACATATAATTACAACTATATTCAATCTAAAAATCTACAACAATGATAACATGAAGGACAATGATGAATAGATTAAACACACAAAGAAAAATAATGAAACTCTACAAAGTGTTTTTTTTCTTTTTCTTTTTACAATATAATCTAGTATAAACCATATACATCTATTACATTAAAACCTGTAATGTCCCCTTCTCATCAGTGATTAGCATTGCAATTAATCAGTCTATTCCGGAACCCGTAGACTGGAATGAGGTGAAATTAGGGTTTCTTGGCTTGGAGTTTGTGGCATTTCATGTTATTTACTATTTTTAGTAAATGCTTGTTGTGGCAGTTGCAGTTGTCTGTTCTTAGTCCCTTGCAGTTGGAGCAGTTGTTGTTATATTGGTTTTGTCTTCAGAAAGCTTTATTTGGTGAAAAATATTTAATTAAAGGCATTATGTTTTAATTAACTGTTGACCCCCCCCTTGGCCTAAGGAGATAACTTAAGTTGTTTTTAAAAGTGGGGCCATGAAGGGTACGCCTTCATTATAAGATTCTATATTCTTTATTCAAATATTTCCTCAGCTTGAAATTGGATGCCACTTTTATAAAAGTGAATTTTTGAATAAAGTGAATTTCTTTGAGGCTTTTTGGGATGCCACCTTGAGAAGTTGAATGGTTTTGGGAAATTGAAGGGTCTCTTGTGTCTTTTGGTATGCTTCTCAGGCATTTGAAGAGTTTGTGAGCTCTTATTTATTGAAGGCTTTTGCTCCAGCATTTCATCCATGAAAATTATGCTAAAGTTATGCTGTCGAAATGACAATTGACATATTGCTTCGAGGATGTCTACCTCCTAGCTTTTCATCCAATTTCGTGTTTGCAATATAACACCTAGTTGGCTACATTGCTGCTTCTCAACATCAGACTAGCAGATTGAAGAATTTTGGAGTATTTTCACAGTTCTGGTTTCCTGGTTTTTATACAGCTGAAGTTGATTTTTGTTCATATCAATTTGAGTGATTTTATTTTCATTCTGGGTATTTTGGTAATCAATTTGTTGACTCAAGGCGCCATCTTTCACCAAGAATTGGAATTTAATTCCAAGTATTTAATTTTTACTTGCAAAATTGATTTTTGAAGAAGGTCGTACCATTTAGAGGTGCATTGGGATTCGTGCTAAATAATCTGGAGTTTTTGGTGGCTGTTTCTGGATTGCATCTTGGGCGCCAGACCTCTAGGGAGCATTTGCAACTTATTTCACGTCATTCGGAGGAGAATTAAGTGAGTTATGAACATTTCATTGATTCTCATAGTTGCAGATTGATATTTCCAGTTTACAGTTTTTGTATCAGATTTTAGAAGTTCTGATTTCTGATTCATTATTAGCTGTTAGAGAGTTAAACAATCATTGAAAAACATCTATTATTCTTGGGTTTGGAGATTATTGTAATTACTATGTAATTTGCAGCTTATTTCTCATTTGTACAAATTGTAAACAGTAGTACTGTTCCAGTTTTAATTGCTGCAATTCTTTCTTTATCTTCTCACATAAGTCCCCTGGATGGTTTACCGCCAGTGTGGTTAAATTGATTGTAATACCTTGTACCCACTCATAGTGGTGAATCCCCACAGCTCTGTGGATGCCCGCCGCAGCGGATGAATTGTTTTTATTGTAATCTTTTCCCCCCACTGTTTGGTGGTAGTGTGGAAATGTTTCTCATGGTTGGTTATCCGCCTATCAGTTCTTAATTTCAATTTTTCAACACTCTGTCATATGTTAGCACCTCGCCCTCAGTGGGATCTTGAGTGCACATTCTTGACGTTGAGTAGTTTTCATTCCAAGTTCAGTTTTCAATTTGATGCTAACGCTAATCCAGTTATCTATCTCTGGTTATGTTGTGCAATTCTTTCGAAAAAATTGGTTAGCATATTTCAAAACCCTAGTTACATTTATTTTAAAAATGTTTTAACTTTTCACCATTTTCATAACGATAATAGGTATCTTCACTCACAACCTATAACATAGTTATCCATAATAGTCTCCAAAACCATATACCTGAAAACAATAATAACAAGGGAAGAAAATACTTGGGCCAATGGGCTCTCTACCCAACCATAGGGTTGTAAATCCAATGCACCCTCGAGAAAAATGGTTTGCATAGCCAAATCTAGGTTTGCTAACAACATAATGCAATCCACATAGAACACATAGCTTATGTTGACTTTCTCTTTGTGCATATTTTTCCTTGATGTCAAAATTGATAATATGGCACTTTGATCTTGGCATGTTTATTGGATCTTCATGTGCAGTTAAAGGTTTTCTTGCTTGTACAAGTGTTGGGTTTTGGTATTGGATTTCAGGTGATATCATTTTGTATATTTGATTGGTACATTATTTTGACACTAAATCAGGTTGAACTCTTTTTTGCATTAGGTTTTTCATTTCTTACAGACATGTACAGGTGATAGCATTGTTACTTCACTACTCAGATGGAAGGTAATATGTTTTTTGGTTCTATGGTATTTGGCTTCAGTTCACATGTGGAATATTGCTTTTTCATAGGGTTGATACACAGTCAGATTTGTATTCTTGAGTTGGCTACTGTATATAGCTTCATAAGCAATGGTATTGCTTGGACTTTTCATATCATTTCTTACAAAGTGTATTTTGACATTTCATATTTACAAATATCTTGATATATGGTTTATTAATGATATAAGTTTTTGGTAAATGCCTTGGTCGGCATTAAGACATTTCTATTTGTTTTTAAAGTTCATTGTTTTAGCACTTAAGGCTGACAACATTCACTATGGTTTTTATAAATATCACTTATAAAGTGATTGGCAAGTTGACATTTCCTTCGGCTTTTTGATTGAAGGCCAATCATATTTTATTTTTATTAAGCTTATACATTGTACATCGAGTACTTTATTTCATTGAGCATACCATACTATTATTTGTATCGGGCTTACTATTGTTTTCATTGATCATATCGTATTTCATTGGTCTTACTATGATATTATCGGGCTCATCATGTTTGTAAGGTAGTTGACTTTAAATTACATGGCAGTATTATTTGCTTTATCGACAACCATCATTGTGTTTTGGTAATAATGTTGTTGGCAGATTTATAGTGATCATCATGTTTTGTTCGAACTTCAAACATTATTAAAAGTTGAAAAGGAAGTCAAAAGCTTTAGTTCAAAAGGAAGTTAGGGCATTGTCATTTTGTTTTGTTCTGAAGAGGTCTTACAACGCTGCCATGGAGGTTATGAGATTACAGTTACAACTTGAGAGTGTTCTAGCTGGTATTTCGGCTTAGCTTTCAGATATGTTAGATTATGAAGAGTGGCAAGTTGGTTGGTGGACTCTCCACTAGCCGGAAGTGGAGGTAATAGAGGATTTTATGAGATTTTGTTTGCAATTTGAAATGCCATAACAAAGGTAATATCTGAACATTCTTGTTTCTTCGAAGTAAAAAAGGTGAAAAATGTAATCTTTTAGTTATTTGAAAAGATTTCAAATCTTGCTCTTTGAATTTGTTTTTTGAAACAAATATTAAGGAAACGGCTATGGAAATAATTGAAAGTTTGTTTAAACAATATTTTTCAGTTACATTTTTAGAAACCTAACTCGAGGGTCTGGTTCTTGACTCGAGGTCTCACATTTCAGTTATAAGGGTTTCATTTTTTGTGCTCTATATATAAACATGGCTTTAAGCCATTGTTCAAATGGGAATGTATGAGGAAAATAGAGAGCATTTGTTGATCATATCATTCTTATATCTGCAATATTTGAGAAGAAGAGGGTTTTATTTTGTGAAATATCTAGTTCTTATAACAAAGATATCATTCAGATTTATGAGAAATTATTGTGTTATTGTTATGAACAGTTCATATTGTAGTTGGAATCATTGAATATCTTTTGTATTTTGTATTCATTAATGATTTTGGGACTGCAAATAAAGTGCAGTTGTAAAGTCATTGGTGTTTTACATTTTAGAAAGTGACTTTGTGCATTGAGGGGTTGGTGCTCCTATGAAGTTGGTGCTTCATAAAAGGTGTTGAGGTGTTGTTTCACCATTGTTACAGAGTTGGTGCTCTTTGATTAATGAAAATGAAATTTTAACAAGTGGTTTTTTATAACCCATGAGGATTTTTCCACTCAAGAAATCTTTGTGTTATGTGATGTTATTTGTCTCTCATTATGTTTCATGTTAATGTGCTCATTTAGTCAATGCTCTGATACTTTTAGTGTGTTCAAAAGGTTCATATTTCAAAATGTTCAAGTTTTTCATGCAAAGTTAAAATTGTTCAAATATGATTTTAAAAATCCTTTTGTAAAGCAAGTTAGATTTGCATTGGGAAAAGTTGTAGTTTTGTTTCAAAAGCATAAACAAGATTGTTCACACATTAATTGAACAATATCATATGATGCTTTTAATATGAGTTGTAAATGTTAGTCAAGTTTCATGTCAATCTGATCTAAAGTGTTAATGTTCACTTGCATAAACAAATCTGCCACATTGGGTTAAAATTAGTAAAAAGTTTCATTGTGCATTCAAAGTCAAAAGTTAAAATTATTTCACTTTGATTCACCCCCCCTCTCAGAGTGAATCCACTTCCAACAGTTTCTTCTCAATAAAATATATCATTCACATTGCACATTGACAAGTTTATTTCAAATTACAATAGTGTAAAATTCGGCCATTAGGCACTACAATATTTTTTTTAACAATTCACCACCACTACCAACTTAGACCATCCATATTTCATCTAAATCTAAAGTGTTAATTTCAAAGGTTCTTCATTCATCTTGGTGACAAAAAATCAACATCACCACTTATATGCTTACACTCAAAAGTGTTAAGCTCCTATTGCTAGGGTCATTCCTAGTCCCATACCTAGACATTGAGGGTTCATGGTAACCCTACCTATGTATCCCCTCATGGGAATCAGAGAGTTCGTAGTTTGCCTACCAATATCAAAGGGATTTCAATCTCTCCTCTTGCATGAGATATTTGATCTCTCTTTTAACCCATGACTATTAACTAAGTACATGTAAGTTATCAACTTAGCCAATTATAATATTATGATAATAACTTTTCCATCAAGTGTTGGGTCCATACCAAACATTACCAAGCATTAGTGTGTACACACATTCACAATATTAGCAACGAGGCATATCATACCATAATCCCAAAAATCATACGCAATGATTGGCATGAGCATACCTCCATATACACAAGCTAACTAGCTCATACACATCACAAGTACAATAGTGACTAGATCATACACAAATCACAAGTACAATGGTGATTAGCTCATATGTACATCACAAGTACAACAATGACTATCTCTTTAGAACATCACAAGTACAACAGTGATCGGTTCATATGCATATAGCAATTACATTAGTGATTGGCTCCAACATACATCACAAATACACAATGACTAGCTCCAACACACATCACATATACTCAGTGACTAGCTATAAATTGAGAACAGTAATCATGGAGAAGATCATAGAAGACTAGCTATGTGACCCTTGACATCCATTGGCCATTTACTCGCTCATTGTACCAAAAGTATCAATATTCTATTAGAGATAACGATATTCAAAGAAACTTGATGCAGAGTAGGGAGGAGTTTTTCCAACAATCACAATTCAAGCAATTTCAAACAATCCTTCATCCCTTAAAACCCTGACTTAGCAACTTTTCATAATTCTCTCCTATTCTCCTTATAGCATATCAAATAAAGAAAATTGTGCATATCTTTCATAAAACTTTTCAAACCCACAAAAGGATTTTCATTCTAGATATCCTTTAAGCTCTTTAGAAACATACCTCAAAAGATCACAAGGTTCCTTTGGAACATATCCCCCAAATCACTGTTGCTAAGCTTTCATAAAACCCCAATTAGGTCACTTTTACAAAGCAACTTTGTGAAAATATTCTCCCAATCAAGCAAAATCAACTCCAATGTTCTTAACAGGCCACAAACAATCTAACTCAACAACTTCTAGCCCATAAAATAACCACAAATTCATCTAAACACAAAACCCTTGTTTTGGCTTGTACAAGGAGGGTTTATTGAATCTTCAACATCCAAACCTTTTCTCACCTTATCAACACTTCATGCACACCAAATAGGACCTGCACATTCTATTCCAACCTTCACAAATCATTTCCCAAGAGTTTTCCAACCAATCCTAACCTCTATGCCTCAAAAATGCTCCAAAAACTAAGGTTTACAACCTAGGGCATCACCATATTTTCCCAAAACCCTCATCCATGCTCTTAAAACCTACATAAACATGAATCCCTACCTAAATACCCCCATTCCACCAATTTACAAGAAATTATACAAGTGGAATGGGTCACTAATGCATTTTAACCACTCTCAAACCCTCCAAACAGGGTTTCCAACCCGTCCTCAGTAAATTGCTAATAAAAATATTCAAACTTTATGAAAACTCTCCAAATCAAACCAAAATTTAAGTTACTTCACATATCCATCAAATACAATACACTTGTGCTCAAGAACAATTTGTATGGAACCATACAGTAGCCTATAGTAGCAATCTTACTAAAAAAACATAGAAAGTTGAAGGTTTTCTTATTGATTTCTACCAAAAATGAACACCAAAAAGAAGCCTCAAAGTTTGTGAGCCCTATTTAACCCTTACACATCAAAACCAAACTAATCCAACTGACTCAAATTTCCATTTGAAATTCTTGACCATTGGGCTTCCACTTTTTGCATTTTTGCAATTTTTCATATGACAACTTTTGCAAGAATTGACAACATTTACAAAATGAACCCCAAATGACTCCAAGTACATGGAAAATGGTCTATTATGACCTTATTACACCAAATAAAACTCTAAACTCCTAAAACTAAACACATGACCATATTTACATGAATTGACATGGTTCCCTTACACCACACACCTAGACTGAAAAAGAACTCAAGTCCCTTGAGGATTGTATTGCAATGAATCATGCTTCATCACATCACCTCATTGATCTCCCAATGTCCTTCCATCTGGTAGCCCTTTCCACTAGATCAGATATTGAATATTT
Source organism: Sequoia sempervirens (assembly GCA_007258455.2). Classification (NCBI taxonomy): domain Eukaryota; kingdom Viridiplantae; phylum Streptophyta; class Pinopsida; order Cupressales; family Cupressaceae; genus Sequoia; species Sequoia sempervirens. The sequence continues at coordinate 433,019,191 of VDFB02000017.1, forward strand.
GTATCATTCTTTGAGTTTACACTATTGAACTTTTTACCACCTAGACATTGCTCCATCTTCACAAGCTGACTTGATGGATGCCCTCTGACATTTCCCTCATTTGAAACTGATGTTGAACTTGCTTGAACACTTGTAAACATACCTTTACCATTTGGTACCTTCTTCCTTACCTTTTTGGCATGCTTGAACTTACCCATATACCCTTGTAATTCACCTTGAATCACTCCACCTTTTTCCTTCATCTCTTCTTTCAAATTCCCTGCCCCTAAGACCTCTATTTCATTATGTTTACAAACCTCTGTATTTATACAATTTGACTGCCCACTAACCTCTTTTGAAATCAAAGAAAACAACACTCTTTCAATCATGCCCTCAATATACTTCTCAACCCATTCTTGAATCTCCACAAATAATTCATCCTTGACATTCTCTTTATCAAATTTGGTTCTCAAATCAATAGCATTCCCTTCCAAGTTCATTTCACTATTCAAGGCTATTGTTTTGATGTCTTCAATTGTAGGAGTGGCTGCAAACTCCTTAGGATCCTCTTCATTTATCTTTACAAACTCTTTCTTACCTAACATGATCACCTTAGCTGCCTTACCTTGTCCCTTATCATCTTCTAGTAATGGAGTCAAAGTGAAAGTGTTTCCATCCTTTTCAATCTGATAAGTATTGTTTCTACCATCATAAATTGCATGCCTATCAAGCTTCCATGGTCTTCCAAGCAACAAATGGCAACAATCCATAGGCAATACATCACAAATAATTTTGTCCTTATATCCACCAATATTAAACTCAACCCAAGTTTATTCACTCACTAAAACTAATTTTCATTCAACCAAGATACTTTATAGGGTGTTTCATGAAGTACCTTTTCTAACTTCAGTTTATCAACCATTTCATTAGACACCATGTTATTAGTACTCCTTGAATCTATTACAACTTTACATACCTTTCCTTTGCACTTGTAGGTGGTCTTGAAAAGTGTTCTCCTTTGTGTTGATTCTTTCTCCTTGGATGCTTTGAGGAGTGTTCTTCTAACCATCAAGGATTCTCCCACTTTTGGAGCAACAAGTTGATTAGGAGAGTTAACACTCTCACAACCATCCTCTTGCACCAATTGTACCCTTTTATCACCACCAATTGAAGTAAAAGCTTGTCTATCTAGACACTTCCATGCTAGATGGCCAAATTGATTGCAATGATAACACCTTCCTAAGAATGTGCTTGAACCTCTACCTCCACCAAATATTCCTCTAAAGCCTCTGAATCCACCTCTTTGATCAGTCACTTGGTCTTTACTTTTGCTTGCATCTTCTTGGTCTTCATAGGTTTTCCTTGTACCTCTTTCTCTACTAGTGTTGCCTCTTCCTCTTCCTTGTCTTTCTTTCCTTCTTTTTATTTTCTCTTCTGCCCTATCAGCCAACAAATAACATTCTTCAACTATCCTAGGAGTAGCCAAACTCAATTCATCCTAAATTTGAAATCTTAACCCACACATATACCTTGCTATCTTTTCATTTTCATCTTCAACATGACCAGCCCTAATGCTCAACTTGTGAAATTATTTAGTGTAGGCCACGACATTTTTTTCCTTGTACTTTAAAATTTGCAACTTCTTAAATGTCTGTATAGGCCATGTCAAAGTAGGGCCTTTCAACTTAGTCTTAGCAAACTTTACCTTTTGATCATCTGCAACCTCCTTGTACTCAAAGTAGTTGTCCAATGTGTCTATCCAATGCAATACCTCTTCAACATCTGACTTTCCATTATACATTGGCACATCAAGTCTCACATTATAAGCATCTCCTCTGACATCCTTCAGCATTTTAGCCATCCTTCTCTCATCAAGGTCCAACTCATCATCACCTTGGACTCTTCTTGGAGGGTTTTCATCCTCACCCTCTTCCTCTTCCTCTTGGTCACTTTCCTCTTCAATGGCCTTTCCTCTCATTTTATTGGTCTCTAATGTTGCAAGTCTAGCTAATACTGTTTCTTGTGACTCCTTCATCAACCTAATCTCTCTTGCAATAACTCCACTTCCTTTAGGAGGCAACTTTCCTTTCAATCTGCAACTTTTCATTTCTTAAAACTTCAACTTTTTCCCTTCCAAATATCAAAAACCTATGCTCTGATACCAATTGATGTAGATCACGGAGGGGTTTTTCCAACAATCACAATTCAAGCAATTTCAAACAATCCTTCAACCCTTAAAACCCTAACTTAGCAACTTTTCATAATTCTCTCATGTTCTCCTTATAACATATCAAATAGAGAAAATTGTGCACATCTTTCAGAAGACTCTTCAAACCCATAAAAGGATTTTCATTCTAGATACCATTTAAGCTCTTTATAAACATACCTCAAAAGATCATAAGGTTCCTTTGGAACATATCCCCCAAATCACTACTGCTATGCTTGCACAAAACCCCAATTAGGCTACTTTTACAAAGCAACTTTGTGAAACTCTTCTCCCAATCAACCAAACTCAACTCCAATGTTCTTAACAGGTCATAAATGGTTTGATTCAACAACTTTTGGCCCATAAAATAACCACAAATTCATCTAAACACAAAACCCTTACTTAGGCTTGTTTAGGCTTGTACAAGGAGGGTTTATTGAATCTTCAACCTCCAAACCTTTTCTCATCTTATCAACACTTCAAACACACCAAATAGGACCTACACATGTTATTCCAACCTTCACAAATCACTTCCCAAGAATTTTCCAACCAATCCAAAAACTAAAGTTTATAACCTAGGGCATCACCATATTTGCCCAAAACCCTCATCCATGCTCTTAAAACCTACATCAACATGAAGCCCTACCTAAATACCCCCATTCCACCAATTTACAATAAATTATACCGGTGGAATGGGTCACTAATACATTTTAACCACTCTCAAACCCTCCAAACAAGGTTTCCAACCCATCCTTAGTAAATTGCTAATAAAAATCTTCAAACTCTATGAAAACTCTCCAAATCAAACTCAAATTGAATTTAATTCATATATCCATCAAATACAATGCACTTGGGCTTAAGAACAATATGTACGGAACCGAACAGTAGTCTGTAGCAGCAATCTTACCAAAAAAACACATAAATTTGAAGGTTTTCCTATTGCTTTCAACCAAAAATGAACTCCAAAATTACTCCTTGAAGTTTATGAGGCCTATTTAAGCCTTACACATCAAAAACAAACTAATCCAACTGACTCAAACTTCCATTCCAACTTCTTGACCGTTGGGCTTCCATTTTTTGCATTTTTTGCAATTTCGCATATGACAACGTTTGCAAGAATTGATAGCATTTACAAAATGAACCCCAAATTACTCCAAGTACATGGAAAATGGTCTATTATGACCTTATTACACCAAATAAGACTCTAAACTCCTAAAACAAAATACATGACCATATTTACATGAATTGACATAGTGCCCCTACACCACAACTATATTTATTCCTAACACATATTAACCTTTAACTTTTCAATACAATTATCATTTTCAATAATTAATCATAGAATTGCATAGAAATTATAATCATTTTAGAATCCATCACAAATAAACCATTAAGTCATTAAATCATACCTCAACAAACAAAATATTTTCATATTCACATAAGGTAAATCATCTAATAAATATAAGATAACTATAACTAATATTAATTAACTATGTTCCATCACCTAATCCACATCAAATGACAACTAAGACAATTCATATAAGTATAAGAACATAAATAATGTCTAGGGAAACAAAACTATCACTCATAATAGTCATGAAATAAACTATTATCCATAAAACTCCTAAGTAGTCCAATCATATAAACATAACATCATGCAAGAATCAACACAGATGGGGTCTCACAAAAAACAATGAAGAAGCTGTTTGACTATAAGTTGATGTTTTCCTATATAATTTTATGTACAAACTAATAATTAAAATTTGGTGGTGAATCATGTTAGTACCAAAATTAGGACCCCTACAAAACTTTTTTTTTCTTGTTGCATTTTCAATGAAAGCTAAGTTGTCCTCCTTATCAAAGTTATCAAGTCCTAGCCTAGGTTGTCTACTATTTGTGTTTGCAAATCATTCATGGATAAGGAATGGAAAACTATGATGAATCAAACTTTTGATGTTTGAAGGCTCTAGGGTGAAATAGAAGACAATTCATCAACAAAAGCCGAAAGTCAAGCATAATGGGATGACATAGTTTTCAAAGTATTTTCAGCGCTCTATCCAAACAATCAAATGTGAGTCATGGTACTATAGATGAAAGCATTCTAATGAGAATGGTTAAGTTGTTTCACCTTTCCAAGGCCTTATCTAGCCCAAAAGAGCAACTCAAATGCCAATGATCGATGAAAGTTGTGACAAAGGAAAGGACAAAAAACATATTAAGTTCAAATTTTACTTTTGGCATGGCTATGCCACTCTAAAGGTGTGATTTAGTTGTCAATGATGGTTAGAAAGTGCAATAGTTAAAATAATTAAGTTGTGCTTTTCAATGGCAATGCCACTCTAAAAAGGATGAAAAAGTTGGCCATGCTGGTAGAAAAATGTGACCAACTGAAAACAAGTCTTATTAAAAGTTGCACATTCTTAGTAGCAATACCACTAAAGAACGGGAACTAAGGTGGTGATGGTGGTTAAAAATTACAAGATGAAAAAAACTTTAAATCATAAGTTATTTCATGCTTTCCTCCTAGTGATGTCAATTAAAAATGGTGATCAAAGTGGCAATGAATTATCAAAGTTGTGCCTAACACAAATTCAAGTTAAAAAATAAATTTAAGTTGCATTGTTTTAATGGAATTGCCACCTAAAAACTGACGACCAAGATGGCGATGCTAGCTAAAAAGTGTGACAAAGGGTTAAGTTGAAAAAAACAAATTTATTTCCCAAGCTAAGTGAAATAAGTCAAAAATCAGGAAGGAGGTGGTGACATCTTATCCCATTGAACTATGAAAAGGAGAAAGAGAATTTGAAGTAGAAAAAGGGTTTATTTTAGGCAATTTTGAAAGTTTTGTTTTCTCTTTGCAAGAGGACAAGATTGAATTGCTTTAAAGAAATGAAGCTACTATTGAGAGCTATACATATGTGATAGAACACATGATATAGGAGGGATTAGGTAGATTTATGTTGCAAAAATAATCATTTAAATGATTGAAGTCAAGTCTTTATGTTTTGTGTGGGGAATGAATGTATGTAAGTTGATGTAAAGCTTATGTTGTAGAAGCTTATATGGAGATTATTCATCTTACATTTGTAATTTTGTCAAGTATATTGAATTGAGTAACTTAGACAAAATTTGTGTTGATTTCTATTGTTCATTAAGGTATAAATTTGCATATTGATTTAGCAATTTATCCCATGGAATCATTTGATGTTCATTCATTTAAACATTTCTTGTGTTGATGCTAATTCATTGGTGTATGATTTAGCTGCTAGTCAACATTAATTGGTGTTATTCAATTGAATCTTTGTTTGTAGCTAAAATATAGGTCTCTACTTTAATCAATATAAAGCTATGTTTTTGTTTGAGTTGTTGGCTCTCCTTAAATTTGAAAATCTTGTTACAATCTTTACTATTGATAGTTTGGTATTGTATTGGGGGATGAAACACAGTCGATTAGATATTTACATTAAATGCAAAATCTTAAGGGATATTTTGTATAGTGTGAATATTTGTAAATTTTGTTAGTTTTGAGTTTAGTTAGATCTCAGGAATCTTCCCCTCATAATTTAAAGATTGGTTATATCGCACCAAATTCCATTTTGTGTCAAATTAAAATGCTAACAAATTGCTCCTTGTTTCATACTTTCCACATCTATGACAAACAAAATAAAAAACATAACACGTGTCTTATGTGTTGCAGCATAGTTTCATTATACCTATCTGTGTCTCTATATAGGATATTATCAATTTGAAATTTTCTCCTTATACTTGATGCATTTATCTCTACTTGTAGCTACTTCTTGTCATCAACAAAAGAAGCAACCTAGGGCTTCTTTTGTCCAAAATTTTCTAAATCCCATGCACATGTTCATGATACATAATTGAAAACTCAAGCCAAATACAAAGAGATTCATGATCAAGATTAAATTCCTTCACATTTTCAATTTGGGTATAAAATATGGCTACAGTAAGATAATAAAATATTTATGTCAATAGCATCATACGCTCAAACCTATTCAATATAAGATTAAACAATATTTTGAAGAAGATCAAAGAAAAATATTTCAGCTTGGATCTTCCTTTTGATCTTGTTGTACAAGGTGTTGTGAATCTGAACCAATTTAAGCTTTAAGAGCAACCACATTTGAAAAAAAAAAATCTCATGATTTGGGTATAAATTGATATTTTCCAGCTCCTTTGGATGAATATACTTTTCTTAAGATTCAAATGTATAATATGAGGAGTTATATGATCGAGGGGGGGTCTCACACACAAACCATCTCATACACACATCTAACAAAAAAAAACAATTAATGTGCAAAAATCTGCAACAAGATTGTAGCTCTTATATTCAACTTTTTTAGCATAGTTTTTCCAAACTTTAGAAATGCATACAAAACCCTCTGAAAATATGATTACAACAAATAACTTAGTCCCATAGACTATTGTACAACAATATAAATGAGTCTCAAATTGATATATGATAGGAAATTAACAAACTACATAAAAAACAACTCTTTCACTTCACATACAAATGCAACCCACAACCTATAGTGACAATCTTCAACCTGTAGTTGTTCCTATCTTGCACAATGATCTCAAAAATTCAAATTGTTATCTTCAAATCCTCATACCTGCAACAAAATTTCTTCCAACATCCTTTGGAGAAAAAGCTACACCCTTATCCTTCCACTCTCCATTATGGCTTGCAATAATGAATCCCTTCCCCCTTGTCATGCCCTCCTCTTTGCTTTTTTCAACTAAAATGTAACTCCCAAGAAATGTAACACCTCCAACCTTGAAAAACTCTACAAAATAAAGAAATAAAATATTAAATATGCATTTTCAAACTCCAAAACACTCCCACAAAATATTAGGCCAAGAAAAGCAACCACCTCCTCACAAATAGGAGCCGAACTTAGCAAAAATCAACAATTACACAACTTGGGCATCCAAATATTCCATGCTATAGTTAAGGGGATTTAATGAGTTGTCCCCACTTGTATTTCCCCAAAAAATCCATGCCCAATTATTTCTCACACAAAATTATTAAAATCAAAATTTAAATAACTCATTTTTTGGTTGATGTTGATCACACTTTCACCTAGGATGCTCCTGCATCAAACACCCCAGGTAGAAAGAAACAATTCATAAGTTGTACTCAGAAACATTTGTAGCATATGTGCTTGTTTTGGATCCACCAGATTGCTTTGTCTGTTGGAATCTTTTTATTCATCAAATTATGCAAGCTTACAACATTATATCCTTTCATCTTTACTCCTCTACCCTTCATGTATTTCAAAAATTTTAATTTGACCTCCCACCAATATATTCCAACAAAATTAACAATCAAACATATACCTCCACCTTCAACAAAACAAATGTACTTCATTATCTCTATTGTTTTTTTACCTTTCTCCTCTCCTTCCACCATGTCTCCTCCATAAATTTCACTGCTTCAACGCCTTCTGTAAGACATAATATCACTACTATCTAATTTCTTTCACTCAAAATAATATCAACACCATTATCAAGAGACTCATTTTCCACTTTTCCTAACAAGGAATCATAGTCACAAACCAAAACATCTTTATCTCCACTTTTCTCTAACAAAGATTTATCAAAAAACTCTTCATTTACCTTCACTTTTCACTCTTCAAATTCAACTTTGTCAAATTGATCTACTATTGTAATAAAGTCTTCATCAAAGTAAATGTGAAAATTTGATTTTACCTCACCTTCTGTTGCAACCTTCATCTCACCTGAGATTAACTTATCCCATTCTCTTTCAACTATTTACATATGCATCAATAAATCATCCCCTTCAGTTTCTTCTATTTCCTTCAAAGGACACTCTTCTACCACAACTTCATTATACTCACATTCATCTTCATAACAACATTTATCAAAGTTAAATTTTACTTTGATATCCTCCACTAGTGCAACTTCTACTTCCCCTGCAATAAGTTGATCCCATTCTCTTTCAATCTAAATGAGTAAATCATCTTTCTCAACTTCATAGGTGTTCTTTAAAGAACTCTTTTCTACTGTTGCAATCTCTTGTAGTATCATCCTTCATGTCTTACAATAGACATCTCTTAGCTTCAGGTTCTTCAATCTTTTCGTACTCATCCTCTTCCTCTTCCTCGATGTCACATGCATGACACTCTACTACATCCTCTTTCTTTCCTACATTAAAAAATTCATTATAAAGAAAATAAAAATTACCTTCAACTCTTCTCTTCTCTTGTTTCCTCCTCTCAATCTCTACTCTCATTTCATCTATTTGTTGTTGCATCTTTATCATTTATCTTTCTCTAATTTTCCAAATCCTCTCTCTAATTTCCTCTAGTTAGGGAATCCTTAGAATCCATCCAATGAAAAAAATTGATGTTCCTCTTTCTCTTTTCCATTTTCAAGACCTTTGAATTCCTTAATAACATAAATATTCAAACCCTCAATATTTACTTATGTAAATTGCCTCCTTTGGCGACCTGTTTACAAAACCCTCTTCCAATATTCACCAATATTATTGTAAAATACCTCCTTCAACAATCTATTTACAATCATGGGAACCTTAGTTCCTCAAATCCTCTGAAAATGTATTCTTACTACTTGCACATTCATCTGCAAGAAAAATCCACACATTCTCCACCCTCAAGTCCTATAGTGCAAACTACCACCAATCAACAATTATGCCTGGACACTCAGGAACTCCCACTTTGATACCACTGATAAAGGAGGAGTCTCACACACAAACCATCTCATACAAAAAGCTAACAAAACCAAAAATTAATGTGCAAAAATCTTCAACAAGATTGTAGCTCTTGCATTCAACTTCTTCAACATAGTTTTTCCAAACTTTAGAAATGCATACAAAATCCTCTAAAAATCTAATTACAACAAATAACTCAATCTCATGGACTAATGTACAACAATATAAATGAGTCTCAAACTTATCTATGACAAGAAATTAACAAACTACATCAAAAACAACTCTTTCACTTCACATACAAACTCAACCCACAACTTATAGTGGCAATTTTCAACCAACAGTTGTTCCTGTCTTGCACAATGATATCAAAAATTCAAATTATTGTCTTTAAACCATCATACCTGCAACAAAATTTCTTCCAAAAACCCTTAGAGAAAGAGCTACACCCTTCTTCTAGTCCCCATTCTAGCCTGCAATAATGAATCTGTGACAGATTTTTGGACCCAATGGACTCTCTTACTCTTATAGGGTTTTTCACCTAAAAGGAGAGAGATTAGATCCAAAAATGCTTATGTAACACTCAAATCAAGATGTATGCAATGTAATATGATGTAAATGATCTTAAATAAATGAAATTAATTGATTAAGATGATCTAAAATGAATGCAAAAGTGCAATTTATGTTATGTTTGAAAACACACTGTGATATGCAAACAACTAGATGGAAATGAAGAAATTATGCAGAACATAAGTACAGGGGTAAATATGAGTGCACCTGGATGAAATGTAAGCTATCTGGAGTATCTAGAATGCTAATGAATTTTACTAATTTTTCACAGTGGGACTCATTTTCCAAGGGTGGCGAATAAGTCCTCCAATTGGTGAAAAAGTGTCGGGAACTGATTTCTGACAGTCAGGATCCAGAATCTGACAAAATATAGATTTTCAGATTTTAGGTGGGACTCATTCACCAAGGGTGGCGAATCATTCCTCCCCAATATTTTTGGAAAATCATAAGGCAACTCTATTACACTAGATTTGGAGATGTCTGAATGTCGAGTTGTTGGGGTCAGTTCTGCAGGGAACAGACAAAAAACACTCAAAATGCTTGAAAGGATGATAAGTTGACTTGAAGAGCCTAGTTGACTTAATTTCCACTTTTCAACACCTTTAAACATGTTAAATATACAAAACAAGGTTGCAAATACACATGCAAAAAGGGGGAAAATGTTGAGGGGTTAGTGAATAGAGGTGTTATCTCCTGGATTTGCACCCTGCAGAATGTAAACTCAACAATCTAGTGTAACATGGGAAGACCTCTAAAGTTGTGGGTCACTTATAAACAAAGGTCAACCTCCAGAGAAGGCCGGCTTCCTATTTGTTATATCACTTAATTACTAATCTTTGTGAGGTAAAGAGAGAAGGAACATAAAATTAAAAAAAATACTCCTATGGTGATGCACCAAACTGACAGGAATCATGAAATAAAATAGATGAACATACACTAGAAAACTAATGATAGTTACTTTATTTACTCAACATGAAATTCATGAAATTATGCATCATTCTTGAAAGGCTTAATCTACATATACACTTAGAAGGAAAGATAAATTTCACAACTTTAAAGTTCAAATGCAAATTGAGAAAACACAGTTCAAAAATCACATAATCTAGAAGAAAATGAAAGTAGCATGAACACTAACACTGGTTTCCAAGGTAATATCTATATTTTATATTCAAAATTCTAGATGAGTTACAAAGCATACATCAGTTGAGAAAGGATTCGAGAAAAATCACTAACTCTCCATAATGCATAATCTCAACTCCTTTATAAAGAGGCAAAACTTCCATATATACAAAAAGATATCGGCCCCTCTAGGCTTACCAAAAATATCCATTCATAAAGATCTTCCCTTAGATCTTTTAAATGAAATTAATTCTGCATTAGATTGCATCCTCGTGTCCATCTCGGTGTGAAAGGATCACCCTTAGGAGAAGCCTTCAGATTTTTCTATAATACTTGCATTTACTTCTGGCCTCCGTGTCCATATTCGAACCTCCTTGAAGGGCCGCTTTGAATGCTCTAAATCATTATCATTAATGTCGATCCCTCTCTGCTAGTAGCGATCGCAGTTGTCACCACGACTCATGGTTCTTCTGTTTACCAATGACACCTCCTGGATATTGAACTGATTCACCACTTTATTCTCAAAGCAGATCCACGTTGCCTATGTTCCACTGATCTTCTTTGCCGAGGTGGTCAATCAGTAAAATTATCAATGGTTCATCTTTGGCTCCCTCTGATTGGTTGAACTCGTGCCACATAGATTCCTAGGTAGTTAGAGGTTCTTCATCATAATGAATCACATGTCGGTGAGACACTAGCCGTGTTTCACTGATGTGAATACACCTCATAGCAGCTATCAGCAAGACTTTATGTTGAAGGAAAGATGTCACGACGAACTCATCTCATTGTCGGAAAGACACCATAGCGAAGGCACAAATTTTTCTGAGACCTTATCCTTTCAAGAAGACATCTCCTCGAGCTCAACCTTACGCCGAGAGTTCCATTCTTTTGGTGAGACTCTGCTTAGTCGACTAGACCTTTTTCCGAACTTAAAACTTTCAACGAGACTTCTATCTGGGACCACCACTCCATGTCAACAAGACTTTAGCATGTCGGGGAGACTTCTAAAAACCCACAGCAATTTAAAATGTCTAGCCAACCGAGACATTTTAAAAATGAAAAGAACCCCTTCTAGTCGGCGAGACATTTGGAAGGTCTTGGCAACTCTCTCCTTAGAGGATTTTCATGCTGAACTTGATTGAGGCAGGCTTTCCAACTGAGTTCCTTGTGACTTAGCATCAAATGTATGATTTAATCCTGCACAACAATGTCCCCATTTGGCCTTTATGAACACTTGAAACATAGATTGCCCAACTGATTTAGCCTATAGGTGAAAATTGAACAACATTTCTTCAAAATCAATGTTTTTACAATTTATGAGAAGAGTTCAGACAAGGAGCAACTCATCCCCTTTTGAATATTTACAACTGTCACCACCAAGGAGACAAGGAAGAGCAACAAAAAGGCTACAGACAACATTTGTTTATTCTAGGAGAACAAAATCTACTCCTCCATCTGTGAGATTCCATATTGTTGTCCCTTCTTTTGTTTCACCTAGAGTGCAAGTAAACCCACCTCTACCACCTCTAATGGCTGCTCCCAGAAATTAGCCTTTTGTGCCATTCAATGGAGGTAGTCCATTAAATTTGGCACAACACAATGACATTCCAATGGCAGCTTTGAAAACCTTGCCAATTTTCACTGGGGAAGATAAGACTACCCCAATTGAACATATACGAGATGTTGCTTCCTTATGTGGTGTGCACCAAATCATACAAGAAGACGTAGATGTAAGACTTCTTGTAGCATCATTCAAAGGAAGAGAATTACAATGGTTCAGGAGTCTTGGAGTAGGTTTAGTTGCCACCTAGGATGAGTTAGGTGACCAATTACATAGGCAGTTTCAAGATAGGTCTGATAAATTTTTTTTGTTGGAGCAATTAACTATACTTAAGAGGGCTCCTCAGGAGCAAATGAATGATTTAAACTTCAAATTTCAAAAAACTTAGGATAGAATCCCAGCAACGGTGAGACCACCTTCAGAATATGCATTTTTGTACTTGTTACCCATTTTTTTCACTTACAGCTCAAATCAAGTCGAGCTTATTGGTTAAAGTTTTAACAAAAACAAGTGAGGTGCATTTATTTTTAGTTTTCCCTATATTGCATTTAGGTGTATAAACATAAGAATCAAGAAGCTTTTATTTTCAGTAATGGATTGTTGCATTTATACAAATGAATACAATATTGAAAAGATTTACATGAAATTGCTGAAAAGCCTTTATTGATTCCAAGTATTCAGATTGCTTCACACAAGCCGTGAAACTAGCTAAGGAAAATAAAGAATCACTAGAACTTATAGTATGAATACATGTGCGAACATAAAAAAAAAAAAGGGCATAAGAGTCATAGGGGCCAAACATTGCCTGAATGACTGGAAATGTTGTTGTAGCTTGCGTGTTGTTGCTACCTTGTTGCTCTTGCTTTCTATTCTCCAAGTGCAAGATCCTGAAACACAACAAAAGTGAAGGTAGATCCAAAATATCTAAGCAATGACTGACCTATCATTCTTACACTCGCGCACGTATTCACATTAGAAATCCAAACAATGCTTTATTTTTACTAACTAGTTTGTTTCATGTGTAGAAACAGGAAACATAATGTTGCTGATTCTCATTTATGAATATGAGTGGAGTAAAATGCGGCTACCACAAGGGTGGATCCCAGCTCATTTAAGTTGTGTAGTAAATTACAAGGCCCATTCACTAGAAGCCAGATAATGGTGGTCATCAACGAATCATCAGGAAATGAACACGTCTTTTCAGACTTCAAATGAACAAGGATTAAAATCAATCATGAACAATTTTAGTTATCGTTGTTCACAAGAGCATTAAAATGATAAGTATATATTTATCTTGAAACTATCTAGCAAAGGTGTTAAGAACTGATCAATTTATGATATCATAAGAATTACAGCACTTAGTTATCAAGAGCAGTAATAAATAATTTTTCAAATGCATCATTTTTCAGTTTTCAAAAATAGTGAATAGGAATATATGTTGAATCCATGAAGCAATCATAAAAGGAGGGTATTTCATGTATACATAAATATTAGGGACAACATTATTTCATCTATAGAATCTTTGGTGTTTGAGATCAATGCTCAGAAATGGAATGCAACCATGATTATTTTACAGCAAGGTATGTAGAGATTCATAAATCTTTTCATAAAAAGTTAACTCGGAGTGATCAATAGTGCAACACAGAAAGGAGAAGGTTTCAATCTATTTTTCCCTTGGTGCAAGCTACAACCATAAACTAGAGATAAAATTATGAACATTTTTGAGACAACATAAGAGCTCGATGATTAGAATCCTTTGTTTCTAATACTTGTGTGAAACTCATAGTCTGAAAATCAGATGCCCATATTGGGAATCTATTACTATTGTAACTCTTTCAGGCGAATCAATGCACAGAATAAAAGAAAAGTGTGAAATCCTCTATGATAGGTTAGCAAATTGAATACCCAATGAAATTCGAGTTTCTAAAGAACACATCACAGCCGTGGCTTGCAAAAGTAGAGTACTACAGATTCAAATAAAGACTAGATTCAAATTTGCAATCAAGTTTTCTCTTTGTTTCTAATACAAATTACTCCAAGAATTTCAATGGCGGCCTGAAAGTATGTAAAAACTTTCAGGAACTCACAAAAAGATGAAAGAGTTTTATATATCTGAAATACCTTACAAGAACCTTCATGATGGCGTACAGGAGAGATTTCTAGACCAAGTTCGTAGCACAGAATGCTCATAGTGGCCAGACAAGGACACAAAATCATAGAGAAATATAAGAGCATCAACAAATGCAAATGGTTGTGCCTGGTAAAAGCTCAAAAGCTTTTAAAAAATGTCAGAAAACTCCAGATTTGTAAAGAATCAGACTTACCAAGCATAAATTGTTCATAATCTGCAAGTAATGGCATCCAAAGTGCAAAAATTTTCAACTTCAAAAGCTCTAAAAAGACCTTCACAAGTAATGGCATCCAAAGCACAAATTTTATCTGCAGCACAAAGATCATCATGGCGCGGCTAGGGTTCCTGATGGTAGCGCCCAACATAGCAAAAGTGTGAAATGTGAATGAAACTCTCTTTTGTTTCATTTTAGGGTATAAACCCTAAGTATTTCAAAAATTGGAGTGAGAGGCTTGGACGTGGCATTGTCTATGCCTTAAAACATTTAAATATTTTTTGAGAGACTTTTACTTACCTTTTATTTTTGCATCTCAAAATGTAAATCTTTGTGTTTAAAATGATTATCATTGATCATTTTAATAAAGATATTTATGCAAAATAGAGGGGCCATATTAATCTAACACTTAGTCACAAATCTTGCATTTGACTTAGTCAAAGGTCTTTATTTTGCATTAGTTTAAATGTAAATATTTGTTTTAAATGATGAAATTATAAATCATTTAAAATAAATAATTTTTCAAATGCAAAATAAAATGTTTAGGGCACATTTTCAAGGGATAGACATGTGGAGCATCAAACTTGGAGATGTGGCAAACTGTTTGTGTCAAGTGGAGGTTTTGAGTTGCTGGATTCAGGGGAGGAGTTTTGGATAGATGGGACACCTTTTTTGGAGTCTTTTGAGTCCTCTTTTTGAGGATTTTTGTTCCTATCTGGGTCTGGGAGACCTTTTCCTATTTTTGGTGGGTTGTTGATAGGTTTGAGGTCCTTCTTTTTAGGCTTTTTACCAAATCTGACCCCCTTATTCAGGGTTGAGTTCCTTTTTTCTGGGGTTTTGGTGGGAGTTTGAACTTACTTATTCTCTTCCTCATTTCAAAAAGAGAAGGGGATGCAAATTTTGGAGTGAATTTTATTCCAAGTATTGTATCAGTGTGGAAGTATGTATTTTCAGGACCTTGGAGAAATATATTGAGCATTTGGGATCTACCTTTGGTGTCATGCTTTGTATGAAAATTATTGATTGATATTCTTTATAGTGTTTCTTTAAAACCTTCAAGGATTCATCTCATTAAGCATCTTTCATGATTATTATCATTCTATACAGGTCAGAAGTTGTACTAATTTTTGCAAATGTTGAATGTGATTAGATTCCTTTTAATATCTTCAAATATTGAGTCTTCTTTTGAAATACTTATGTGTAGATCAATTTTTCAGAGATTGTATCAGTTTATCAATTTCTAAAAGTTTCAGATTGTGTTTTGAGGAAATATTACTTTTCATCCCAAAAACCCTGTTGGTGTATCACCTTTTTGTCTATGCCTTAGTTATTAGTTATTCTCATCCCTTTTCTTCACAAGTTTCATTGATAGTTCCTTGTTAGTAAGTGGTTCACCATCAGAAATCCATAGGAACCGGCCTAGAAACTAGAGGTTCAATCTAGTTATAGGTTACCCACACTTTTGACTGATCCCATGTTCTCCAGAGATCTTGAGTGTATAGGTGCTTGAAAAAGGGTGCAATTTCTAGATTTAACAGTTTTGGCACGCCCGGTGGGACTCTTGCCTTAGTTTTAAAGGAGTTTACTGCTGCTATTTTGATATGCAGACAACAGGGTGTTAATATTTGGTGTTCAAAGGATTTTTAACCTGCATATTTGGCAACTCTGTGGGTTTTAAAAGTATAGATCAGTGTTGTTCATGAGAAAAATACAAACTAGAAGCTCCAATACATTTGAATATCTGCAATTGGAGACAACACAAAGATGTGGAAGAACTCTTGTTAGAACAAAGCCAAATAAGAGGACACAGCAGTCACAGCCTGATATTAGAGTTTATCGAAGGAGAAATCATTCAAGAGAAAATAGTATTAGGCATTCAGCAAGTCCTACTATCTGAACTGAGCCTGTTGAACTAGAGGTTCCATTGATTTCACTGATATAACAACAAGTTCAAGTTCAACAACAAATTTATTTATAGCTCCTGCTTCAATGCCATTACCATGTTTTACAGTTCTAGTGTAGCAACAATTTCATTTTCAACCACCATTAATGGCAGCACCAAGAGCTTTTACGTTTGTACCCTTTGATCAAGGGATTCCATTGGACCTTGCACAACATGATGATATTCCTTTGGAAGCCCTCAAAGGATTACCGGATTTCACTAGAGAAGGTCAAACTACAACCTTTGAACATATCAGAGATATAGCATCCCTCTGTAATGTTCATCATGTGATGCAAGAGAATGTAGCAATTAGATTATTGGCAGCTTCATTCAAAGGAAAAACATTAGAGTGGTTTAGAATTTTTCCTGTAGCTTCAATTAGAACTTGGGATCAACTGGGTGACGCTTTCAACAAGTTTTTTGAAGATAAATCTAATCATTTATCACTTGTTGAACAACTAACAACTATCAAAGGGGCTCCACAAGAGCAAATGATAGACTTCAACATGCGTTTTCAGAAAATGTGGAGCAGAATACCTGCTACCGTAAGGCCAAGTTTTGATCACGCCTTCTTGTATTATCTGAAAAGTTTGAATAGCGATATATCAGTCATGATTCAGTCTATGGGAGGTACTTCATTACCTCAAGCATTTGCAATAGTAGTAAGGGCAGAGAATAGCCTTATATAGGCTGGTAAGATTGCTCTTAGGCCCCCAATGCCAATTTTTCCAAATATATAGCCTAATATGCCTTTACAGGTTCCACCTTTCAATCCATTGCCAATCATTTCTAACCAAAAGATGATAGATGCAGGTCCTTCATAGGAGCTACAAGAAATAAAGAACAACCAACAAAAGATTGAAAGTTTGATGCAAACTTTTGGAAATGAGCTGGTAAACTTAAAAAAACAGCAATACCAGCCAAGACAACCATTTCAAGCATAGAATGTGGTTGCAAATCAAGGATATCAGCTAGAAAATTAAGGTTATCAGCAACAAAATTAGGTTTAGTTCTAGAATAGACAAAATTATCAGGGATATAATGCTGGAAATAGACAAAATGTCAATCAAAGGCCATATAGACCTTATAATCCATCACCCCTCAATGTTGTTAATCCTGTTAAGGATATTGTACTTGCTCAAAATAATTTCATAGCAAATTGCAAGTGGTGTTTTCCTTGCAACCAGCCTCACAATCAAGCTACATGTTCCAACGATGTTATCAATCAAGCACTTATGGTTCAAAATGCCGCAAGTTCACAACTAGATGCATCTATTGATGTACCTGAGCAGCAACAAGATGCACATCCTAATGAGACTGCATTCTTAAATTGGTAAGGTGAAGAGTTTTGTGGTGTGAATGGTGATCCAGCAATTACAATACTCACCCATGCAAAGAAAAGGGCTCTAGAAGCAAATCAAATAGCTAGTAAAGATAAATAACCTGCAACTACGGGACCATCATTCACAAAAAATCCTCACAAAGAAACAGATTCGACCGATGCTAAGATACACTAGAAGGTGCATTCAGTTATGCCTTATAGCATTGTGGATAGCATGAAAAGAATGAACATGTCAATAACTATGTGGGATTCCCTATCCATTCTTGAAAAAGCTCAAATGTTGAAGAAGGCATTAAATGGTAAAGATCTACAAGAGCAAGATGTTGGTGAATGTGAAAAGGTAGTCATGACAAATGTTGAGCAAAAGAATGATGTAGATAGCAAGTCAAATACCACAGTTAGAGGTAAGGATGTGAAACCCCCTCCCTACTATGTTTCATTAATTATTGGAAAAAACTTAGTACATAATTGTATGGTGGATAGTGGGGCTACTTGTTTTGTAATGCCCAAGCAAGTAGCAGATCAGCTAGGTTTACAATATGATCTTGTAGAAAAAGGAATGGTTCAATTGGATGGTACATCCATTCATTCCATAGGTCTAATTAAGGACGCTTGTTTGACCTTACATGCTTGTCCTAATTTCTCCATCTCCCAGGACATTTATGTTATTAATTTACCCCCATATTTCGGTCTATGTCTATCACAGGATTTTATTACAAAAATAGGGGGATACCTTTCATCTGATTGGTCCCATATGTTGTTTCGTACCAGATATGGTACCAAGGTTACCATTAAGTCTGAAACACTTGCAAAGGACAATATTGAGCCATATACTCCTACAATTAATGCAAATTGTCTTGTGTTAGAAGAAGGTGATGTTCTCCCTAGCTCTAAAGCTAAGACCCAAACCGAGGATATTCTTGATATCCTTTTAGATGAGTGGGCAGCAGAGAATACCTTGGAAATGGAATGCAGTCTTGTTCTAGATGCTGGTATAGGCAACTACATGTTTCAAGAGGCTGGTTTGTTTATGCCAAATTTGGTGAAATTGACAGAGGTTAATTCTAAACAGCAGAATGAAGTTTGGCATATGTTTTTTGACAGTTCAAGGAGCAAACAAGGGGTTGGTGTAGGCGTAATGTTGGTCTCACCTAAAGGAAAAAGGTTTTATGCTACTTTCAAGTTTAGTTTCTCATGTACAAATAACGTAGCAGAGTATGAATGCCTTATTCAAGGATTGGAATGGGCAAGGAAGCATGGTATCAAGTGTTTGAAGGTGCACGGTGACAGTGAGTTAATAGTAAATCAAGTCTGAGGTGAATGTTGTTAAAAATGATGTTCTCAAGTCTTATAGACACAGAGTTTGGGATCTCCTTAAGGACTTTGACACTTTTAATATACTTGCCATCCCAAGATATAAAAACAAGCATGCAGATAGGTTAGCAGCTGTGGGAGCTCAGTACAATATTCCAAACAACATTAAAACAGGTTGTGACCAGCAACACATTAAGATTGTTATCAGACCTTCAGTACCTGACAACAATGTCAATTGGAAAGTTTTTGAAAATGATGAACAAATTTTGTAGTTTTTGTTTGAAGAGGATGTTTTTGCCAGTTCAAACCAGCAAAGATATAAAGAGCAATATGAAGATCAAGTACTACAATTGAAGAATAATAAGATGCCTAAGGGATTAGTCACTTTGGAAAGTTCTTTTAATTCAGATGACCAAGTTAAAACTGGTAAAACTAACTTGCTTGTACAACAAGATCAATATGAAGATCTGGAGATTGCACCTAGAAAAAACCTTAAAGTCAATAAAGTAAATTCTATTGATGAGAAACAATGTTTTCTTCATCTATTCCAAGAGTTTAGCGACATCTTTGCATGAGAATACATAGATTTGAAAGGTTTTGACCCGCAACTCACACAACATACTATAGAGCTAGAGCCAACAACCAAGCCTATTAGACAAAAACAAAGGCTGGTCAATCCCAGATTGGATCCATTAATGCAGAGGGAGGTTTTTAGACTGATAGAAAGCAAAATAATTTTTCCCATTAAACATACCAGTTGGATTGCAAATCTGGTTCCCGTGAGAAAGAAGAACAGAGAGTTAAGGCTGTGTGTGGATTTCAGAGACTTGAATAGAGTCTTGCTGAAAGATAGGCATCCACTCCCATCAATGGAACATATTTTGCAATATGTATTGGGAGCTGAACTGTTTTCCTTGCTAGATGGATATTCTAGGTATAACCAAATTTTGGTGAAGGAAGAGGACCAATTCAAGACAACATTTACTACAAAGCGGGGTACAATGGCGTACAAAAGAATGTTGTTTGGATTGTCTAATGTGGGAGCAACATTTTAGAAGGCAATGGAGATGGCCTTCAACAATTTAATGTACAAGTTTGTTTTGGTATACCTTGATGATATTACTATCTATTCCAAGAAGGTGACAGATCATATTGACCATTTGAAACAGATTTTTGAGTGCTGCTGGGAATTTGGTATTTCACTGAATCCCAAGAAGTGTATTTTTTCTGTCCATGAGGGTAAGCTACTTGGTTATGTGGTATCAAAAGAAGGAATCACAGTAGACTCTAAACGGGTTGCAGTGATTTTGGAATTGCCCTTACCTCAACATAAGAAAGGGCTTTAAAGTTTCATTGGCCGGATTAATTTTGTTAGAATATTTTTGCCTGACATTGCAGCATTGCTTAAGCCACTAACAACTATGCTCAAGAAAAACGTCATTTTTACTTGGACTAAAGAGGCAAAAAATAATTTTTAGGACATTAAGGAAGCTCTAGCAGTAGCCCCTGTATTGGTAAATCCTGATTTCAATAAGGATTTTATTCTTTACGCATATGGAGGACGTGAAGTCATTTATGCTATGCTAGTACAACAAAACTTAGAAGGACTGGAACAAGCAATTTCCTTTTTTAGTAAAGGCCTCGAAGAATACAAACAAAGGTGTAGTTTTGTCGAAAGACACGTACTTGCTGTTATTAAAAGTCTTAAAAAATTCAAACACTTGCTATCACATAATAAGGTGTTTTTGCGAGTAGTTCATCCAAGTGTTAAGGAATTTTTATGAAGGACTTGAATGAAAAGCGGGCTAGTTGGATAACAAAGGTAATGGAGTATGATGTCGAAATTCAAGTGACTAAATTAGTCAGGGGTAAGGGGATTTGTGAGCAGCTGAGTGGTGAAGAAGCTTTAAAGACTGATGAACGGGAAGAGGTAGTTTTAGTGCTACAAATACCAGAAAATGGTGATAACACAACAAGCTGGTTAAAAGATATGGCTCATTTCCTTAGAACTAGTGAATGCCCACCAGGTCTAGATAAGGCAAAAAGAAGATACTTTAGGCTACAGTCTGTTCCTTATGTGTTAATAGATGATGTGTTATTTAGAAGAGATCATAATGGAGTGCTTTTAAGATGTATTGATAGAAATTAGGTGGAGAAAGTCCTTTCTGAGTTTCATGACGGTTTCACTGGAGGTCATTTTTCAGCTAGAACTACTGCATGGAAAGTGATGTGAGCTGGTTATTACTGGCCTACATTGTTTAGAGACTCTCATGCATGGACTAGAAAGTGTGTAAAGTGCGCCATGTTTGCAGGGAAAGAGATATTATCAGCAATGCCCCTACATCCAGTTCAAATGGAACAACCCTTTATGAGATGGGGAGTTGACTTCATAGGCGCCATACATCCACCCTCTAGTGCTGGACATAAGTGGATTTTGACGGCAACCGACTATTTCACAAGATGGACAGAAGCAATTTCCTTGAAGGAAGCTAATGAGACTGTTGTCTTAAACTTTTATGAAGATATTGTGACTAGGTTTGGTATACCAGATTCTTTTATTTCAGATAACGCATTGGCATTCATTGGTTTAAGGGTTGCTGATTGGGCTTTGAAAAATGAAATACACCTGAATACTTCTTCTAACTACTACCCTCAAGGTAATGGGTTGGTAGAATCCTCAAATAAGAACCTAATAAGAATAGTCAAATGAACATTGTAGGACAATCAAAGGGATTGGCACTCTAAACTAAAAATTGCATTGTGGGTTGATCGAATAACACCAAAGCAAGCTATCGGGAATTCGCCCTATGTTCTAGTATATGGAAAAGAGGCATGATTACCTATCTCTATAGAATTACCTACACTGGATAGGACAAGTCAGCTGATGTTATTTGAAGAAGGAGAACCTATGGGAGTAAGGTATTCTTAGTTGGAGTTAGAAGAAACCAGGAGTAAAGCGATGCAACAGATGGAGCATCATCAGCTGCAAACGAAAAGGTTTTTTGATAAGAAGGCAACTTCAAAATTGTTCAAGGAAGGGGACCTAGTTCTACGATGGGATGTGCTCAAAAGCAGACTTGGTCATCATTCGAAATTTGATAATATGTGGAGTGGACCATTCATGATTATAGAATGCAAGGAGTACAATGCGTATCAATTATCAAATCTGGAAGGGAATGTGCTACCAATACTAGTTAATGGTATTCACCTCAAATGTTGTTTTGAGGTATGATCAATTAGTCTTGTCTTGTATATATTAGGATATGACTCATGCTCTATTTAATAAATGCATCTGCATACTAATTTAGTTTTCCCTAAGTGTTGTCCAAGCACGTCGGTTTGTTTTCTTTCCTAGGTAGTTTTCCTATTTTCCTTAGGTCCTAGGAATGCATAATTTTTAGACTTCATGCCCAATGGATAACAAAGGCAACTGGTCAAACGTTTAGCATGCAAACATCTAGCAAAGGTCGCCAGAAATGTTACCCATTTTTTTCACTTACAGCTCAAATCAAGTCGAGCTTATTGGTTAAAGTTTTAACAAAAACAAGTGAGGTGCATTTATTTTTAGTTTTCCCTATGTTGCATTCAAGTGTATAAACATAAGAATCAAGAAGCTTTTATTTTCAGTAATGGATTGTTGTATTTATACAAATGAATACAATATTGAAAAGATTTACATGAAATTGTTGAAAAGCCTTTATTGATTCCAAGTATTCAGATTGCTTCACACAAGCCGTGAAACTAGCTAAGGAAAATAAAGAATCACTAGAACTTATAGTATGAATATGTGTGCAAACATAAAAAAAAAAAAATAAGGCATAAGAGTCATAGGGACTAGTAATTGCTTGAATGATTGGCGGTACTACTGTAGCTTGCGTGTTGCTGTTACCTTGTTGCTCCCGCTTTCTGTTCTCCAAGTGCAAGATCCTGAAACACAACAAAAGTGAAGTTAGATCCAAAAGATCTAAGCAATGACTGACCTATCACTCTTACACCTGCACACGTATTCACATTAGAAATCCAAACAATGCTTTATTTTTACTAACTAGTTTGTTTCATGTGTAGAAACAGGAAACATAATGTTGTTGATTCTCAGATATTCATATGAGTGGAGTAAAATGTGGCTACCACAAGGGTGGAGCCCAACTCATTTAAGTTGTGTAGTAAATTACAAGGCCCATTCACTAGAAGCCAGATAATGGTGGTCATCAACGAATCATCAGGAAATGAACACATCTTTTCAGACTTCAAATGAACAAGGATTAAAATCAATCATGAACAATTTTAGTTATCGTTGTTCACAAGAGCATTAAAATGATAAGTATATATTTATCTTGAAACTATCTAGCAAAGGTGTTAAGAACAGATCAATTTATGATATCATAAGAATTACAACACTTAGTTATCAAGAGCAGTGATAAATAATTTTTCAAATGCATCATTTTCAGTTTTCAAAAGTAGTGAATAGGAATATATGTTGAATCCACGAAGCAATCATTAGAAGAGGGTATTTCATGTATACATAAATATTAGGGACAACATTATTTCATCTACAAAATATTTGGTGTTTGAGATCAATACTCAGAAATGGAATGCAGCCATGATTATTTTACAACAAGGTATGTAGAGATTCATAAATCTTTTCACAGAAAGTTAACTCAGAGTAATCAATAGTGCAACACAGAAAGGAGAAGGTTTCAATCTATTTTTCCCTTGGTGCAAGCTACAACCATAAACTAGAGATAAAATTTTGAACAGTTCTAGGACAACATAAGAGCTCGATGATTAGAATCCTTTGTTTCTAATACTTGTGCGAAACTCATAGTCTAAAAATCGGATGCCCAGATTGGGAATCTATTACTGTTGTAACTCGTTCAGGTGAATCAATGCACAAAATAAAAGAAAACTATGAAATCCTCTATGACAGGTTAGAAAATTGAATACCCAATGAAATTCGAGTTTCTAAAGAACACATCATAGCCACGACTTGCAAAAGTAGAGTACTACAGATTCAAATAAAGACCAGATTCAAATTTGCAATCAAGTTTGCTTTTTGTTTCTAATACAAATTACTCCAAGAATTTCAATGGCGGCTTGGAAGTATGTAAAAACTTTCAGGAACTCACAAAAAGATGAAAGAGTTTTATATATCTAAAATACCTTACAAGAACCTTCATGATGGCGTACAAGAGAGACTTCTAGACCAAGTTCATAGCACAAAATGCTCATAGCGGCCAGACAAGGACACAAAATCACAGAGAAATATAAGAGCATCAGCAAATGTAGATGGTCGCGCTTGGTAAAAGCTCAAAAGCTTTTAAAAAATGTCAGAAAACTCCATATTTGTAAAGAATCAGACTTACCAAGCATAAATTGTTCATAATTTGCAAGTAATGGCGTCCAAAGTGCAGAAGTTTTCAACTTCAAAAGCTCTAAAAAGACCTTCACAAGTAATGGCATCCAAAGCACGAATTTTATCTGCAACACAAAGATCATCATGGCGTGGCTAGGGTTCCTGATGGTGGCACCCAGCATAGAAAAAGTGTGAAATGCGAATGAAACTCTCTGTTGTTTCATTTTAGGGTATAAATCCTAAGTATTTCAAAAATTGGAGTGAGAGGCTTGGACGTGGCATTGTCTATGCCTTAAAAGATTTAAATATTTTTTGAGAGACTTTTACTTACCTTTTATTTTTGCATGTCAAAATGTAAATATTTTTAAAAGAAAATGATTATCATTGATCATTTTAATAAAGATATTTATGCAAAATAGAGGGGCCATATTAATCTAACACTTAGTCACAAATCTTGCATTTGACTTAGTCAAAGGTCTTTATTTTGCATTAGTTTAAATGTAAATATTTGTTTTAAATGATGACATTATAAATCATTTAAAATAAATAATTTTTCAAATGCAAAATAAAATGTTTAGGGAACATTTTCAAGGGATAGACATGTGGAGCATCAAACTTGGAGATGTGGCAAACTGTTTGTGTCAAGTGGAGGTTTTGAGTTGCTGGATTTAGGGGAGGAGTTTTGGATAGATGGGACACCTTTTTTGGAGTCTTTTGAGTCCTCTTTTTGAGGATTTTTGTTCCTATTCAGGTCTGGGAGACCTTTTCCTATTTTTGGTGGGTTGTTGATAGGTTTGAGGTCCTTCTTTTTAGGATTTTTACCAAATCCGACCCCCTTATTCAGGGTTGAGTTTCTTTTTTCTAGGGTTTTGGTGGGAGTTTGAACTTACTTATTCTCTTCCTCATTTCAAAAAGAGAAGGGGATGCAAATTTTGGAGTGAATTTTATTCCAAGTATTGTATCAGTGTGGAAGTATGTATTTTTAGGACCTTGGAGAAATATATTGAGCATTTGGGATCTACCTTTGGTGTCATGCTTTGTATGCAAATTACCGATTGATATTCTTTATAGTGTTTCTTCTAAAACCTTCAAGGATTCATCTCATTAAGCATCTTTCATGATTATTATCATTCTATACAGGTCAGAAGTTGTACTAATTTTTTGCAAATGTTAAATGTGATTAGATTCATTTTAATATCTTCAAATATTGGGTCTTCTTTTGAAATACTTATGTGTAGATCAATTTTTTAGAGATTGTATCAGTTTATCAATTTGTAAAAGTTTCAGATTGTGTTTTGAGGAAATATTACTTTTCACCCCAATTGGTGTATCACCTTTTTGTCTATGACTTAGTTATTAGTTATTCTCATCCCTTTTCTTCACAAGTTTCATTGATAGTTCCTTGTTAGTAAGTGGTTCACCATTAGAAATCCATAGGAACTGGCCGAGAAACTAGAGGTTTAGTCTAGTTATAGGTTACCCACGCCTTTGACTAATCCCATTTTCTCTAGAGATTTTGAGTGTATAGGTGCTTGAAAAAGGGTGCAATTTCTGGAGTTAACAGTACTTCTTGAAGGCTCTTAACAAAGATATAGTTGTTATGATATAATCAATGGGGGGTGTTTCTCTTCCAGATGCATTTGTAGTAGCAATCAGAGCTGAAAACAGCCTTATACAGGCTGGTAAACTTTCTCCTAGGCCACCAATGCCTATATTTCCAGATATTCATTCAAATATCCCCTTATAGATACCACTGTTTGCACCTTTTCCACCTTTTCCAGTAGTATCAGCTGCTATAACACAAGAAGTTGTTTCAAGATCTTCGAATGAATTGTAGGAAATAAAAAGTCTATTGCAAAATTTTGGTAATAAGCTTGTGAGCTTGGAAAAGTGGCAATCATATAGCAAGCCTTATCAACAATAGAATTCAAGTCAGCAACAAGCATATCAAAGTAATAGATAGGCATATCAAGGCAACTACCAGGGCCCAAGGCAGAATGTGAACACAAGACCTTTTGAGGCCTATGCTCTAGCACTTGTTAGTGCAGTTAAGGATCTTGTCCCTATTCAAAACAACTTAGCAGTAGATTATGAGTAGTGCTACCCTTGTAAACAACCTCACAATCAGGTCACTTACTCAAATGGACTCATTAATCAGGCACTTATGGTACAGAATGCCTTGAGTTCACAACAAAATGAATTCAACGATGCATCTCCACAACACCAAGACCAACTTACTACTGAAGCTACCCTACTTAATTGGCAAGGTGAGGAATTATGTGGATTGAATGTAGATAATTCTCCAATTGCAGCTAACACAAGGGAAGAGAAAAGAGCTTTTGAGTTGAATCAAGCAACTGATAGGGGGAAAGCAACAACTATAGGACCATCTACATCTCAAGTGACTAATGGTTTTCAAAGAAATCAACAACTCCAAGATAAGGAGCAACCACATTTACAAGTTGATCATGCTGGCGTAAAGGTACACCATAAAGTGAACCCAGTTGTGCCCTTTAATATTCTTGATAGTATGAAAAAGATGAATGTAACGATGTCTATGTGGGATTCATTAGCTATCCCAGGTCAAAAAGATATGTTATCGTTAGCTTTATCAAATTTTAAAGTGTCTGATGAATCTGAGTCTCCAATAGGTCAAGTTAGAACTGTATTGACAAATAATCCTTAAAGAAAGGATAAGCAGCTTGACAAAGAGGCAGGAAAAGAACGCAAACCACCTCCATTTTATGTGTTTGTAATCATAGGTGATAAGTTAGTTCATAACTATATGGTAGACAGTGGGGCTAGTAGTTTAGTTATGCCAAAGCAAATTGCTGACAAGCTTGGACTAAAGTATCAACCTTTAGAGAAAGGAGTGATTCAATTGGATGATAATTCTGTTAATACATTGGGTGTTATTAAATATTAGAGTCTTAATCTTCATGATTGTCCTAATTTTTCAGTTCCTCAGGACATATGTGTCATAGATCTCCCCCATTTCTTTTCTATGTGCCTCTCAAGAGAATTTACAGCCAAGATAGGTGGTTATGTGTCAGCTAATTGGTCACATATGTTTTTTAGAACAAGATATGGAACTAAGGTTACCATTAAATATGAGAGATTGGATAAAGATCACATTGAGCCATATAATCCAAGTCCTATCAATGTTGTTCCCACTACTGTAGACACAAATTGTGTTGTTTTTACTGACAGTGAACTAGCTGCCGCTCAAGAACTTCAAGCAGGAGTTGTCCCTGATGTGCTATTACACAAATGGGTAGTTGAAAATGTGTTGGACAGTCCTAAAGACCTAATTCAAGATGTTGGTATGGGTAATTATGTGATGCTTGAACCTAATGCAGAGGTTCCAAACCTTGAAAAAAGCACAGATCAATTGTTGCAACAACAAAGTGAACTCTAGGAAATGTTTTTTATGGTTTCAGAAGCAAGAATGGAGCAGGTGGAGGTGCAATTTTGATTTCTCCACATGACGATAAGTATTTTTTAGCCTTTCATTTTTCTTTTGCGTTCTAACAACAGTGTTGAGTATGAAGGACTCATTCAAGGCCTTGAGTGGGCAAGGAAAAGGGGAATCAACTATCTGAAAGTCTATGGAGATAGTGAATTGATAGTTAATTAGGTTAGGGGGATGAATGTTTCCAAAAATGAAGCTTTGAAGTCTTACAGAAATAGAGTATGGAATATAATTGAAGAATTTAATGCCTTCAATCTGATTTCTTTTCCACGAAATCAGAATAAGCATGCTCATAGACTTGCAACCATTGGGGCACAATTTGATATCCCGGGTGATGTCAAAAAGGATAAAATACAACAGTATGTCAAGGCGGTTATTAGACCATCAATTCCTAATAACAACATTAACTGGCAGGTATTTGAAAGTGATGAATAGATTTTAACCCTTTTACTACAAGAAAATCAATTTTCTATAGTAAACCAAGAAAAGATCAAACAACAGTATGATGATCAAATGATACAGCTAAAGACAAATAAACTTCCCAAAGGGCTAGTTACCTTGGAATCCATATTCAACTCCGATGATCAACTGAAGAAGAGAAAAATTGGCATACAAGTGAAAGAAGATCATTATGAAGAAGTGGAAATATTTAAAGGTAAGCTTCTTAAATTAGGCAAGATCTATTCATTTGAAGATAAGAGAACTTTCATTGTTTTATGCCAAGAATATCATGATGTTTTTGCTTGGAAATATTTTGACTTAAGAGGGTTTGATCCTCATATTGCACAACATAAAATTGAATTAGAACCTGATGCCAAGCTTGTTAGACAAAAACAGAGACCATTGAACCCCAAGCTTGAACCTTTAATGATCAAAGAACTGACCAAGCTAGTAGAAGGGGGTATTGTGTTTCCAATTAAACACACATCATGGGTTTCTAACCTCGTTCTGGTTAGAAAAAAGAGTGGTGAGATAAGATTATGTGTGGATTTTAGAGATCTTAACAGAGCATCTCTGAAGGATCATTATCCCTTACTGTCTATGGAACAAATTCTCCAAGTTGTTGCTAGTTCAGAAATATTTTCTCTTTTGGATGGATACTCTGGTTATAACCAAATTTTAGTCAAAGAGGAGGGTCAGTATAAAACAACATTTACAACAAATGGGGCACTATGGCTTACAAGAGAATTCCTTTTGGTTTATCTAATGTTGGTGCCACCTTTCAGCGTGCCATGGATATGGCATTTCAGAGTTTAATCCAAAATTTTTTGTTGGTGTATCTAGATGACACAACTGTATATTCAAAGAAGGTAGAGGAACACTTGTAACATCTAAAGAAAGTTTTTGAAAAATGCAAAGGATATGGAATATCTCTCAATCCTACAAAAAGTATTTTTGTAGTTAATGAAGGTAAACTGTTAGGCCATATAGTATCAAAAGATGGAGTTACCATTGATTCTGAAAGAGTTAAAGCTATATTGGAGCTACTGTTGCCTAATCATAAGAAAAGATTGTAGAGCTTTTTAGGGAGGATTAACTTTTTAAGAAGATTCAATCCTGATTTTGCAAATTTACTACACCCCTTGACTGACATGCTTAAAAAGAATGTAGTTTTCGGTTGGAATAAAGAAGCAAAGCATAGTTTTGGAGAAATCAAGGAAGCTTTAGCATCAGCTCCAACACTGGTAAATCCAGATTTCTCTAAAGACTTCTTTTTGTATGCTTTTGGCAGCAGCAATTCAATCTCTGCTATGTTGGTTCAAAAAAATAGGGATAATTTGGAGCAGCCAATAGCTTTCTTTAGTCAAGTACTTGCTGATTATGAAGAGAAATATACATTTATTAAGAAACATGTTCTCGTTGTGATCAGAATCCTAAAGAAATTTAAGCCTCTAGTTTCAAACAATAAAATTCATATTTTGGTTGCACACCCAAGTGTGAAGGATTTTTTATTGAATAAAGATTTGAGTGAGAAAAGAGCAGGGTGGATCACAAAAGTAATGGAGTTTTATGTTAACATCAACATCACAAAACTTGTCAGTGGTGGAGGACTTTGAGAGCAACTTACCTCCACTTCTGAAGATGCACATAAATCAGAAACTAGTGTTGTCTTAACTAATACTGATCAGCCTCAAAAAATTCAAGCTGTTGTACCTGCATCAGTTGCAAGTTGGGTTCAAGAAACTTCAGATTGCAATCAATTCCTTATGTTCTCATTGATAATATTCTTTTTAGGAAGGATCTGAATGGTGTCTTGTTAAGGTGTATTGACACTGATCAAACAGAAAAAGTACTGCATGAGTTTCATGATGGAACTTCAGAAGGGAACTTTTCTCCAAGGACAACTGCTTGGAAAATCATGAGAGCTGGTTACTATTGGCCCAGCTTGTTTAAAGATGCATATGTATGGTCAAGAAAGTGTGTTAAATGTGCTTTATTTTCAGGAAAAGAAAAGCTGCCTGCTATGCCTCTACATCCAATTCAGGTGGAGTAGTCCTTCATGAGATGGGGCATCGACTTTATTGGGCCAATTAATCCACCATCCAGTGCTGGTAACAAGTGGGTGCTTACAGCTATAGACGATTTCACACAATGGATAGAGGCAGTGGCTTTGAAAGAAGAAAATGAATCTTTAGTTTTGAATTTTTATGAAGATATAATTACCAGATTTGGAGTTCCTAACTCCATCATTTTAGATAATGCTCTTGCATTTGTTGGATTAAGAGTCACAGATTGGGCTTTTAAACACATAATTCATTTGAATGCTTCCTCCAATTATTACCCACAGGGTAATGGATTAGCTGAAAGTACAAATAAAAACTTGATCAGAATCATTAAGAGGACTATGGAGGAGAGTCAAAGAATCTGGCATACCACATTGAAATCTGCACTTTGGGCAGATAGAATAATCCCCAAGAGATCAGTTGGTAACTCACCCTATGTACTCATTTATGGTAAAGAGGCCAGACTACCTCTATATGTAGAGCTTCCAGCCCTAGACATTGTTCACCAGTTGGAAATGTATGAAGAACAAAACCCAATGTATGTGATATATGCAGAGCTCATGGAGATCGAAGAATCAAGAGATAAAGTAATGAAAACTTTGGAGTATCATCAATGCCAAACAAAGAGAACATTTGATAAGAAGGCTACAGCCAAAGTTTTCAAGGAAGGTGATATTGTTCTTGTTAACCAATTTTCACGTATGGGCTCAATCAGGCAAGACATTATGTTTCAGATGTTCATGAAGGCCAAATGGGACATTTGCATCAAGGGTTAGATCATACATCTGATGCTATTTCATAGGGAAGTCTATTAGAAAGCCTACATCTAGTTGGACTTGGCATAAAACTCCTGGGGAAGAAAGTCGTTGAGACCCTCCTATTGTCTTGCTGACTATCACTGGTGCTCTTCATTTGAATTATGTCGGTCGGCCAGACATTTTTAGTCACTAGGAGTTTTTATCATCTCTCCGCTTGGGAAGAAGTCATGCCAACAGTTGTTCACAAGGTCATCATCAGGGAGAAGGGTTCACATTCACTGAGAGGTCTCGACAAAAAGAAATCTCATCATGAAGAAAAGAAGGGCCTCGCTGTGACATCCCGGCGACCAGGTGAAGTTTCCCAGAAAGGAAATGATCTTGGCAGGAGGTCTCATCTACTGCATGAAGTCTCCCCAAAATGAAGGACACTCTCGGCGAAAGTGGGGGCTCCCACTGTGATGTCTTGGTGACTAGCAAGGGTCATGCCGACAACGGGTCATCGGGGAGCATTTAGCACAAGGTTATGCCTTCGGTGAAGGGTCCGAGCTCGCCAGGAGATGAGGGCTTCGCCAAGAGGTCTCGCCGACATAGATGACATCAGTGTAATCTCTAGCCGAATGAGCTAAGTCTTGCCGACAAGAGGGTGCCTTCGGTATAAAATTTGAGCTTAGGGAGATGTCTCAGTGATGGAGTGAGGTCTCGCTCAAGGAAAAAGCTTCGGTGAAGTGTCTTGCTGACATGGTGTGGTCTCGACGAATGGTGATGTCTTCGGGGAGATGTCTCCCCGACTGAGGGTGGTTTGGCCAAAACAGAAGGGGATTGATGTAATGTTTGGCGCTCGGTGTAGGGTCTTTCTGACCACTGATGGTCTTGCCAAATGGACATTTGGAATCGGTAAGACTCCTAGCCACAGAGTTGACTTCGGCATGAGGTCTAGCCAATAAGGAGAAGTCTCAATGACAAGATGGGAGTTCAGCGTGAAGTCTTCCCGACCCCCTAGGGTCTTGCCGACAGATAAAGAAATGAGCTCGCCGAAGGATATTTCCTTCAGCAAAAGGTCTTCCCGATAGCGATTGTCTCAGCAACCACTGTGGATATCGGTATGACTTTTTCCTTCGCTGTGAGGTCCTATTGAGAGTATGGTGTCTTGCCGACAATGAGATGAGTTCACCGTGACATCTTTTCTTTGGTATAAAGTCTTGCTGACTCATGGGCTCTCGCCAAAACAAGATGAATTCACTATGATGTCTCACCGACCTGATGGGGTCTTGCCGAAGGAGGGTGAGCTCAACGCAAAAGAAAGTAGACTCGCCATGATGTCTCGGCAAAAGAAAGAGGTCTTTCCGATACAAAAGGGTCTCCCCAAAGTGAAGTGAGCTTGTCCAAAGATCTTGAGCTCGACGAGACATCTTCCCAACTCGTTTGTGTCTTGCCAAAAATGTTGTGTCTTGCCAATAGCGATTGACTTTCCCATGGAAAAGGCGATATCAGTATGACTTTTGGGTTCGCTATGAACTCTCATTGGCAGTTTCATGTTATGTCAATAGGTGTAGATGGGTGTAATCGCATCAACAAGACACTTCTAGTGTCTCACCGAGATGTGATTTTGATGAAGAGCTTTTGACCACCCGAAGTAGCTTGTGTGGCATCTATTCGACCAATCAGGGGGAGCTACAGGTGGACCGTTGGCAGCTTGACCAGTGCCAAGAAGATCAACAGAGTGAAAGTGATGTGGATTAGCTTTGAGCCCAGAAGCATTCAAAGTAGCTCGACAAGGAGATTCGAAAGTGGACACAAAGACCAGAAGTGAATGCGGTAGTTGCAAAAAATCAAGGAGGCCATCCCCAAAGCAACTCCTCACTGACATGGACTGCGGGGATGCAATATTAACTTCATTCAAAAGATCTAAGGGCAGATCCTTTTGGAGATGGATATTTTTGTAAGCCCTAGGGGCCGACACATTTTAGTATATATGGCATTTTTGCCTCTTTTGTAAGGAGTTCTTATATATTTTTCTTCTTTTGTGACTTCAATAATTCCTTAGAGGAGAATATTGAGTTTTGTAACCCATTTACAGACATGTATGTACAGTTCCACCTTTAGAGATCAATAAAAAAAGCAACGTCTGCCTTCTCAGTTATCTATTTCATTGAGTGTGTTGAATGATTGATAAATTTACATGTGAGTTTCTCTTATTCCTGTTAGTTGTCTCATTAATAACACTTTTGAGCAAAGGGGATGTGTATATTGCAGGTTATAGGCTATGTTAGTGATGCAAATAGTTTTAGTTGTGAGGAGAACTTATCATCCTTCTAGGACTGTATGTATCGTAGCTTTCTTATAAAACATTTATGCAATATCACATGATTATTGAGTTGTGCATATCAACTTTTACTAGTTGATTGAAAATTGTGTGTTAAGCAGCTGTTCATGTTTGAACAAATTTGGTGCATCACCATAGGAGTAGTTTCTGATTTCTATATTCCTTCTCCCTTTACCTCAAAAATATTAGTAGTTTAGGTGATAGCACAAAGGAAGCCGACCTTCTTCGGAGGTTGACCTTTGTTTACAGGAAACCCACATCTTTAGAGGTCTTCTCATGTTACACTAAGGTGTTGAACATCAGGTTCAACAAGGTGAAATTTCAGGTGATAACAGTTTTGGCACGCCCGATGGGACAGATTCAGAAGTAAAATTTCTAAGTCTTGCTATTTCAACGTGCTGACAATGAGCTAATAGCCTTTTAGAGGTCATTTTTAAGCATATTTGGCGACTCTGTGTGGAGGAAAGGATCAATGTGTTTGTTTATATGAGAAAAATAGAAACCAGAAGTTCAAAAGTTGTAGAGTTTTTACATTTATCTCCTCCAAGAAGAAGAGGGAGAACTCTCAGAAGGACTGTTCCTTCTCCTAGAGTTCAGTCGACACCACCTGGTGTTAGTAACAAGGCACTGCTTTTATACGAAAGGAGAAGAAGAGACCTTCTAGCTAGGCATTCAACATCTCCTACTTTTAGAACAAATCTTTCTGCTTCCTCATTTGGGGCTTTCAATTGTTCAACAAACAGTATTTTTACCACAACAAATACTTTTCAACTAAGTTTGAGTTTTGCTTCAGCAAGCAAACCAATGCATTCTAGCTTAATGGCAGTGCCAAGAGCCTTTACCTTTGTACCATTTGACTAGGGTAGTCCCTTAATCTAGCGCAACACAATGATATTCCATTAGCAGTGTTAAAAGGGTTACCAGAGTTTACTAGAGAAGGACAAGTGACACATTTTGAGCATATCAGGGATGTGGCAGCATTGTGCAATGTGCATCATGTGACACAGGAAAATAAGCTGTGAGATTGTTGGTTGCATCTTTCAAGAAGAAGGCATTGGAATGGTTTAGAAGCTTGCCAATGGGTTCTATAAGAACATGGGATGAGCTTGGTGATGAATTTACTAGATTTTTTGAAGAAAAATATAATCACCTATCTCTGGTTGAGCAGTTAACAACCATCAAAAGAGCCCCACAAGAACAAATGGTGGACTTCAATAATCGATTTCAAAAGACTTGGAACATAATACCTACTGCGATAAGGCCTTCTACTGATTATGCATTTTTATACTATTTGAAAAGTTTAAATAGTGATATCTCAGTCATGATACAGTCCATGGGGGCTATCTCTTTGTCTCAGGCTTACAACATAGCTATTAAGGCAGAAAATAACCTCATTCAGGTAGGCAAGTTAGCACCTAGGCCACCTATGCCCTATTTCCCTGAAATTCAATCAAATATGCCATTACAAATGCCATCTTTAGCCCCTTTACTTGCTTTTCTAGCATTACCCATTGCTGTGAGCCAGGGAGTGTCAGTTGCAGGACCATCAAGTGAATTGCAAGAGATCAAGTCTAGCCAGCATAAGATAGAAAGCATTTTACAAACTGTGGGAAATGAGTTGATCAGCATGAAGAAACAGTATCAAGGGGCAAGGCCAAATTTCCAACAGCAAGGTCAAAATGCAAATCAGTCTTATCAAAATCAGGGATACCAGTATCAACAAATTAGGCAACCCTATCAAGGTGGTTATCAAAGGAAAAATGTTAATCAAAGACCATTCCAATCTTATAATCTAGCTCCTCTCAATGCTGCAAGTCTAGTGAAAGATATGGTTCCAGCCCAGAATAACTTTGTGATAGAAAATGAATGGTGTTATTCGTGTAATCAAGCACATAACCCAACCTCATGCTCAAATGGGGTAGTTAATCAGGAATTTATGGTCCAAAACTTTGTCAGTCCACAACCAGATACACCTGCTAATATACCTGAACAATAACTGGATATACATTTTAATGAGACTACATTTTTAAATTGGCAGAGTGAAGAGTTTTGTGGTGTGAATGTTGATTCCGCAATTGCAGCCAATACATGAGCCAAGAAAAGAGCTCTAGAGGTGGAGCAATTAGCTAATAGAAACAAGGGGCCTACAATTGTAGGAGCGTCATCCACACCTATTCTAAATATACCAAAAGGAACTACTTCCTTACCAGTCAATGAGCAGCCTCACAAGAATAAGGAACCGATTGTTGCTAAAGTACATCAGAAGGTACCTTTAACTATACCTTATAATATTGTGGACAACATGAAGAAGATAAATGTGAATATGACCATGTGGGATTCCTTAAGCATTCCTAGACAGGCTGATCTACTTAAAGAAGCATTATTTGAAGATAGGAATCCTAAAAAAGTTGTTGCTGATTCCCAAAAGGTCGTAATGGCTAATGATGATCAAGGGAAAGTTGCTAATCCCAGTAGTGAAGGGAAATCTACAATTCAAGGTAAGAATGTGAGACCTCCTCCATTCTATGTTTCATTGATTATTGGGAAAAATTTAGTGCACAATTGTATGGTAGATAGTGGAGCTACCTGTTTCGTGATGCCCAAGCAAGTAGCTGATCAGTTAGGTTTAAAGTGTGGACCTTTAGAGAAAGGAGTAGTCCAGCTAGATGGCTCATCTATTAATACAGTGGGTCTTATTAAAGATGCTAGCTTGACTCTGCATGCTTGCCCTAATTTTTCAATTTCCCTAGACATTTACGTGGCAGATGTGCCTCCATATTTTGGGGTATGTTTGTCAAGAGAGTTTACGGCTAAAATAGGGGGATACCTTTCGTCTGACTGGTCTCACATGTTGTTTTGTACTAGGTATGGAACTAAGGTAACCATTAAGTTTGAGTTACTTGCAAAAGACAATATAGAACCGTATATACCTAGTGCGATGAATGCCAATTGCATAATTTTTTAACAAGACGAGCATGCTGCTATCTTTGATCCTCGCATTGTTGTCAATGATATTCCTGATATACTCCTAGATGAGTGGACAACAGGCCAAACTTCTAGTGCTGAAAGTTACTTGGTGTCAGATGCTGGTATGGGTAACTACATGTTTCAAGAAGCTGATATAGTGATGCCCAATTCGGTTAAGAGGCCAGTGAATGATTGTGATCAACAAGATGAGGTCTAGGAAATGTATTTTGATGGCTCAAGGAGTAGGCATGGAACTGGTGGGGGTGCATTATTGGTTTCCCCAAGAGCTAAAAGATATTATGCAACCTTTAGGTTTGCATTTTCATGTACTAATAACATTGCAGAATATGAAGGTCTTATTCAAGGAATGGAATGGGTGAGGAAACATGGAATTAAGTGTTTGAAGGTGCATGGGGATAGTGAATTGGTAGTAAATCAGGTTAGAGGCCTAAATGCTGTCAAAAATAATGTTCTTAAATTGTATAAGCACAGGGTTTGGGACCTCATTGAGGATTTTGAGGCTTTTAATATCATTTCAGTTCCAAGAAACCACAATCAACATGTTGATAGATTAGCATCTATGGGGGCTCATTTTGATATTCAAAATAGAATAAGGAAGGAGTGTAATCAGCAACACATCAAGGTTATTATTAGGCCTTTAGTGCCTGACAATAATGTTAACTGGCAGGTCTTTGAGAGTGATGAGCAAATTCTGCAATTTCTGCTTGAAGAGGATGTGTTTGCAGCATCGAATCAATATAAAATCAAATAGCATTATGGAGACCAGGTACTACAATTGAAGAACAACAAGTTTCCTAAGGGTTTGGTTACTTTAGAAAGTA
Organism: Sequoia sempervirens; assembly: GCA_007258455.2. Lineage (NCBI taxonomy): Eukaryota > Viridiplantae > Streptophyta > Pinopsida > Cupressales > Cupressaceae > Sequoia > Sequoia sempervirens. Next base: position 433,056,497 of record VDFB02000017.1, read on the forward strand.
TTTTCAACTTTGATGATCAGGCTAAAAATAACAAAGCCAACTTACTGGTACAACAAGATCATTATGAGGACTTAGAAATTGCACCCAAAAGAAGCCTCAAGATAGGGAGAATAAATGTTCACTGCTGTTGAAAAGCAATATTTTATACAATTATTCCAAGAATTCATTGACATATTCGCCTGGGAATATGGAGATTTGAAGGGATTTGATCCACGTCTTGTACAACATACAGTAGAATTGGAGCCAACAGCCAAACCCATAAGGTAGAAATGGAGGCTAGTTAATCCCAAACTGGAGCCATTAATGCAGAAAGAAGTCTTTAGACTTATAGAATGTGGGATTATCTTTCCCATCAAGCATACTAGCTGGGTTGCAAATCTAGTTCCCGTCAGGAAGAAAGACAGAGAGCTTAGATTATGTGTAGACTTTCATGATTTGAACAAAGCTTCATTAAAGGATACGCATCCTCTTCCATCTATGGAGTAGATTCTTCAATGTGTGTTAGGTTCTGAACATTTTTTTTACTGGATGGATATTTTGGTTATAACCAAATCTTGGTAATGGAAGGAGATCAATTTAAAACTTCCTTCACCACAAAGTGGGGTACAATGGTGTATAGGAAAATTCCATTTGGTTTGTCTAACACTGGAGTGACCTTTCAAAAGGCTATGGACATGGCCTTTAGCAACTTAATGTATAAGTTTGTCCTAGTATATCTTGATGACATCACTATCTATTCCAAGAAGACAGTAGATCACATTGACCATTTGAGGCAAGTTTTTGAACATTTCTGGGAGTTTGGTATATCATTGAACCCCAAGAAATGTGTTTTCTCTGTTCATGAAGGAAAGCTCCTTGGGTATGTAGTATCTAGGAAGGGAATCACGGTGGATCCTAAAAGAGTTGCAGCAATCTTGGAGCTGCCTTTACCTCCGCATAAGAAAGGACTTCAGAGTTTCATTGGTCGTATCGATTTTGTTAGGAGATTTCTCCCTGATATAGCAGCCTTGCTAAAACCCCTTATAGCTATGTTAAAAAGGAATGTAGAGTTCAGATTGACCCAAGAAGCAAGGGACAGTTTTCAAAAGATCAAGGAGGCGTTAGCTTCAGCCCCAACATTAGTCAACCCAGATTTCAGTAAAGATTTTACCTTGTATGATTTTGCTAGTTTTGATGTAATCTCTGCAATCTTGGTGCAAAAAAATGTTAAAGGGTTGGAGCAGCCCATTTCCTTTTTCAGCAAAGGTCCAGAAGACTATGAGCAAAATTATACTTTTGTAGAAAAACATGTACTGGATGTTGTGAAAAGTTTGAAGAAATTTAGACATCTATTGTCTCATAACAAAATTCATCTACAGGTGGCACATTCCAGTGTGAAAGAATTTTTACTTAGTAAAGAGCTAAATGAAAAATGGGTTGGATGGATCACCAAAGTTATGGAGTACGATGTAGATATCCAAGTCACTAAATTGGTAAGGGGAAAGGGTTTATGCCAACAACTGGCTAACAAAGACTTTTCAACAGTAGAGGATCAATGGGACTCAATTTTAGTTAATGTTGGGACAACAGATGATGAAGCTACTAGCTGGTTGTAGGAAATGTCACATTTCTTGAGAACCGGGGAATGTCCACCTAATCTGAATAGAATGAAGAGGAGGTACTACCAACTTCAGTTTATTCCCTTCGTCTTGATTGATGATGTGTTATATAGGAAAGATCACAGTGGAGTAGTACTCAGGTGTATTGATAATGATCAAGTGGATCAGATATTACATGAGTTCCATGATAGACCTCCTGGAGGTCACTATGTTGCAAGGACAAAAACCTATAATATTTTAAGAGCAGGCTATTATTGGCCTGACTTGTTCAAAGATGTGCATACATATGTCAGGAGATGTTCTAAATGTGCCTTTTTTTTAGGCAAAGAAAAGCTTGCTGCTTTGCCATTGTAACCAATTCAGATCGAGCATCCGTTTATGAAGTGGGGAGTTGACTTCATAGGGGAAATTAACCCACCCTCAAGTGCAGGCCATCGGTGGATTATCACAGCAATGAATTACTTTACATGATGGACAAAAGCTTTGCCTTTGAAGGAAGCTAATGAAACAATAGTGTTGAATTTTTATGAAGACATGGTTTGCAGATTTGGAGTCCCAGATTCTATAATTTCTAACAATGCCCTGGCATTTGTTGGTTTGAAGGTTACTAATTGTGCAGTGAAGAATGGAATTTACTTGAACACAAGTTCCAAATATTATCCTTAGGGCAACGGACTTGCAGAGTCCACTAATAAAAATCTGATTAACATTATCATGAGGACGCTTCAAAGCAATCAGAGGGATTGGAATACCAAGCTAAAGACTGCTCTTTGGGCAGATAGAATTATCCCTAAGAAGGTGATTGGGAACTCTCCTTACATGTTGGTGTAGGGTAAAGAAGCAAAACTACCTATCTCTACTTAGTTCCCCGCCTTGGACATTGCTAGTCAACTGGTCCTGTTTGAATAAAATGACCCACTTGCCTTAATATATACTCAGTTGATGGAGTTAGAAGAAACTAGAAATAAGGCTATGAAGAACATGCATTGTCAGCAAATCCTAACTAAGATAACATTTGATAAGAAAACTAGATCAAGAGATTTCATGGTGGGAGATCTTGTGTTGAAATGGGATGTTCTAAATCCCAATGGATAGGCTTAGGCTATTAGTTCTCATGTTTAGTAGGCAAACATCCAGCTGAGGTCGCCAAAAATGTTGCCCAATTTTCACCTATGGGCTAATTAGTTGGGAAATCTATGTTTCAAGTGTTCATAAAGGCAAAATGGGGACATTGTTGTGTAGGATTAAATCATACATCTAATGCTAAGTCACAAGGAACTCAATTGGAAAGCCTGCCTCAGTCAAGTTCAGCATGAAAATCCTCTAAGGAGAGAGTTTCCAAGACCTTCCAGATGTCTCGCCGACTAGAAGGGGTTCTTTTCATTTTTGAAATGTCTCAGTCGACTAGACATTTTAAATCACTGTGGGTTTTTAGAAGTCTCCCCGACATGCTAAAGTCTTGCCGACATGGAGTGGTGGTCCCAGATAGAAGTCTTGCCAAAAGTTTTAAGTTTGGAAAAAGGTTTGGCTAACTAAGCAGAGTCTCACCAAAAGAATGGAAAACTGAACATAAGAACAAAGGAACACACAAGTTTTGAAAATGAATTGAATGAAGCTTCGATTTCCAATCCAACTAGTTGTGAAAAGAGTTCTAGGTTGATTGTTTGAAAAAGAGAATGTGTACTCACTCTAGGGCCATGAAACTTCAAGCTATTTGTAGGGTGAGAAGGCCCAATTGTATACTCACTCTAGGGCCATGGAACTAGTTGTTCGTGGGGTGAGAAAGCCCAAAAAGAAGTAAGATACATACGCTAGTTGGTATGCACTCACAAACACAAAAGTGGCTATGGGGAAAAGTCATGCCACTAGTTGGGCTTCCCACTCAACCATGCCAAAGCTATACCCGTTCGATAAATTTTAACAAGGTACCACAAAAGGAAAGGAAATACAAATGTTAAGTTTTAAACAATACAACACTATAGGCATGCAAGTTGTGTTATGCAAGGTGGCCAAGAAATGCAAATTTTAAAAATGTAATGTGAAAGATTGTTCAAAGGAGTCTTGTTCGGTTTATGCAAGGTCAATCACCTAGGGAACATTGTGTCTAATGTCTCCAAGAGAGGACCAATAAAAGATTAGTATATTCATAACTTAGGGGATGCAGTGTGTCACATCAGACCACCAAGAGGAATGAAACATGCTTAGAAAGATCACACTTATGAAGGACATCACACCCAATGTCATTCACAAAGTGACAAATGCATCACATAAATGACAAGGCTACACTAAGAAACATGAATGCTAATGAAATAATGGTAATGCATTCCCCCCACTTTAAAGGAATTGCTACACATTGTTCTATGAGAAATTACTTTAAAGTAGAGAAGAAAATAAAATGCAAAAAGGAAACAAGACATGAGGGCCAACCTAGAAGCTCTATGCCAAGTCATATGTTTCAAAGTTAGGCTATGTCATGTCAAGGAAAAATGAAAAGAAAAGAAAGGAGGAGTTGACCTGCAAAAAAGAAAGTACACCAAACACATAAGGGGTCTATGGATTCAGGGTTAGTATGCTCATTGCTGCAATGTTTTTATAGAAGAGTGTGAAACTGTCATCATTCCCCAAATACACATAGAACTGGAAGAATGACACAAAGAGAGTGAAAACAAAAGAAAGTTCATTTTGGGTCAGCATGGAAGAGACATTGCAGTCTCGATGCCTTGCATAGTCCCCAAAAGGAAAAAATAAGCGAAAACAAAACAAAAAGGAAAAAGAAAATAAAAAAAGCTCTTGGGTAAACATGAAGGAGACATTTCAGTCTCAATACCTTACGTCATCCCCAAAAGGAAAACACAAAACAAAAATGAAAAGACAAGGACCATTTGGGTCAACATGGAAGAGACATAGGGCATCTCAACACTTTATGTCATCCCCAAAAGGAAAACAAAAAAAAAGCATGATAAATAGAAGAATAAATGTACGAATAGAAGAAGTGGACAAAGAGAGGAGACATCAAATGCATGATACGGAGGAACATGATACACACATGAAAAGAAAAGAAAGCTATAAGACTAGCTAGGAAAATGAAAGTCATCTAACAAGTCATCCACCTCCCAATCATGTTTATTATAATGTGAAGGCGGTTGGTTTTCCAAAGGAGGAATCACAAGCGTCGAACTAGGGGTTGTACCAAGTTCTTCACTTGGTGGAGAGGATTTATCATTTAAGCTTATTGTAGATAAAAATAAATAATTTAAATTGAAATGCGCTTCTTTGTTGATTTTGGCAATTTCTACATCATTGTCACCATCATCATCATCAAGATTAATGACAATAGGAGGATGAAGGGTGATTTCTAAGGATGGATGTAGCAAGAGTGTTGGTTGTTGGATTGGTTCAATTTGTTGTGATGTTTGTACTGGACTATCTTGTGGCAGGTCAAGAGGAGGGTGGTTGTCTATTACTTCTATCAAAGTTAAAGGTTGATTATCGTTATTGTCTACAATGTGAGATTGACGAACAAGGAGATGATGACGACGCCTTCATTCCCTAGCACTGTGGTTTTGTTTAATTCTATTTTGGAGGTGTTGAAGTGTAAGAGCGGATTGGGTTGACATAGGTTCTTTTACTCCAAAGAGGGAAGAATAGAAGAAATTGAAGAGGATGCATCAACCACTTTCTCTTTTTTTTTATACACTTTTTTGGTTCAAGGAGGCTGAGTAGGGTTTATTTTAGGTTCCCTTGGTCATTTAAACGATGGTGTGGAAGAGTCTAGAGGGATTTGTTCAGGAGTTGTGGTGGTTTGTTCAATATCAGGTTCAGGTGTAATCATGGTTTCATCGAGGATAGGATGGGTGGAAGTGGACACAGATGTGTTACGAAGAGATAATTCAGCGATCTTTTTGGCTTTAAACTTTTGATAAGCGATGTAGAAAAAGTCCTTTCGAGGGGTGATAGGTTCCATGGGTGTAGGCCAAAAGGATTCTAATGAAAATTTACCTTTGGAATATAAAGGATTAAATCCACTATGGTGTACATTGACTACCTCATTTCCATGTGGAAACTTTAAGCACTTATGAACAACTGATGGGACCGCTTTCATTGAGTAAGGCCAAGGAAGGCCTAGCCGCAAATGAAATTGGTCATTGTGGAATAATAGAAAATGTTACATCCAAAGTATTAGGTCCTATTGGCAAAGGTAGCACAATTGATCCAATCGTAGGGAATGCAAAACCATGATGTGTTTTAATCCATGCAGTTGGTGTATTATAGTCATCTTGATATAGATCATGTAATACTAGAAACTCCTTTGTGATCATGTTCTCACCACAAGCGGGATCTAGTAATATCCCATTAGTAGGTTTATCATAGATTCTACCATCTATGTAGAGAGGACCATCAAGAATCTTTTGTAGTATGTCTTTAGCAAAAAAAGTAATATCAAGAGATTTAGTGGTTTGGCCCTTGTGAGGGATAACATTTATCGTAGCTACAAGTTTATCCACATGACTAGCTTGGGTAACAATAGGAGGTGTATCAAGTTGTTCAATGTGTGTATCAACAATCATTACATCAGGATTTGAAGGTTCACTAGCCTTGACAAATGAGGTAGTGTGTTTAGGCATAGGGTTGGTGAAAATTTGGAGATTTTGGTTAGGGGGTGTGATGAACTTATTACCTTAATCATTAACACCCATAATGGTCAATTCACCTAAATCAATGAGGTCTTCAACTAAATGTTTAAGATGCTTTCAATGTTTGGTGTCATCGCCATTTTGACGATGAAAATGGCAATAAGCTTTAGGTTTGAAGGTAGGTGGTAAGAGTTGATTAGGATCAAGTGGCCGAACAAGTGGTAAGGTAAGCATGTGTTTTTGGATTAATTGGTTCATTGTATGATGGAGGGTGTCAGGTAAAGGGGTGAAGTGTCTATTTGGATCACCATAATGATAAGGCATGGTTGTCTTAGAAGTGGCCATTGAGTTTTGAACTTGTGGAGTTGGTTGTAGTTGGGGTGAAGGAGGGGGATTAAACTGTAAAAAGCCTTGGTTAGGTTTGTGAAAATTTTGTGTGTTGTGTTGGTTTTGATTGTTATGTTTAGGTTTGTCAACTCAGCTAGAAGTGGATTTTGACTCACGACTTGAAACCAAATTTTTATAATCACATAATGTTGTACACAAATGCATGAATGAAAGTAATTTCATCATGGTAAGTTTATCTTGAAGGTTAGTATGCAAATTCTCAATAAACATCTTTTGTAGATGTGCATCTAGAATTTTGAAATCAACTTGAGTGTATAAGGATTAGTAATGGGAGATGAAATCTATCACTTTTTCATCGGTGTTTTGTCTAGATCACATAAGGTAAACCATTTTCTTTTTAGGTGTCATGTGAACTTGAAAATGATTAATGAAAGCTTCTTCCAATTCATTAAATGAACAGATGGAATGATTGGGAAAGTTGGAAAACCATTTTAAAGAAGTATCCTTCAAGGTCCTTGGAAAAATATTTGCTAAAAGCTTATTGTGAAGGACAAAATCACAAGACAAGGTGGTAAAAGCATTGACATGGTTGATAGGATCTCCTTTTCCTCTGTATTTCTCAAACCTTGGCATTTCTATCCCTTGTGGCATCGGGGTATGTAAGATTTCTAAAAATAAGGGGTTGCTACAAACAAGATATGTGGGTGGAGCAGTTTGACCTTGACTAATGGTGGCAAGGTGGTGTTGCATGGATGAAACAGTGTTAAGGAGTTGTGTTATAAAAGGATTAGGATAATTGGGTTGAGGTGGAAGGGAAAATGGTGATGGATTGTAGGTGATGTTATGGGAGGTGAAAGGAATGCTAAGGGGTGTGAAAGTGGTGGAAGGAGCTTGTGATGCCACAAAAGAAGTGGGAATGCTAGTGGAAATCGAGAAAGAAGTAGCCACATAATTAATTTGATGCATAGTTGTGTGGACTTGTAGATTGGTGCAAGTTGGTATGGAAGCTATAGTTGAAGGGGGAGGAACTTGAGGTGCTCCTTGGCTTACAAGAATTTTTGCGGATTGAGTATTGGAAGAGGCATGTTTATTGTAAATCTTGGAAATTTGTTTTAGTACTTGCAAGTCGCCGTCACTCTCAATTAAGCAATGAAGGTTCTCAATGGCAGGTATAGTAGTGGTGGAAATGTTTTCAAGTGACAAGTCTTGTTGTAAATGTGAAAAGTCCTCATGAATATTAATAACCTTTTCTTGTAGGAGAGATTTGTTTTGATTGTTAACATGCATAGGATGGAAAGGGGAAGGCATGGAAGTGGTATTGTTAGGGCCTAATGCACCATTTTCCATACTAGGATTAGGAGCTTGTGATATCCCAAGGTACACAACGAAAGTGCTATCGCAGCATGCCATGAGTCTAGAACTTCTTCTCCCTAAAGTATTATCAATGGGGCACCAAAAACTCATGCAAGTACCACAAAGGAAGGGTGTATGAAAATGCAAACTAATCTAAGAATTGGAAATTCTAATAACAAAAAGTATGCTAAATGTAATAGAGATGCAAATACATAAAACAAAAATGCAGAAAAATGCTAGAAAAAGCACCAAACTACTGTTTAAAATGTGCAAAGGGATTGATTCGCCTAGGGTGGCGAATGAGTCCAAGGATGTAATTTTTTTGTGTTTTTAAGAATTTGAAGGATGATTTAAATTATTTTTAGAAAGAAAGTACATATGCAAAATGTAGAGTTTCACTTTTTTTCAATGAAATTGAATACAAAAATGAAAACCAAATGAATGTTTCACTAATGCAAAATGAAAGGTCCTAGAATGCAATAACAAATCTATGTCCTAATTGAATGTCAATGCAAATGGAAACTAGGATGCAAGATATGAATGCAATCAGAAGTGTAAAATGTTCAAACGTTGGGTTCACCAAAATGTGATATAGAGTTTTGGACCCAATGGACTCTTACTCTTATAGGGTTTTTCACCTAAAAGGAGAGAGATTAGATCCAAAAACGCTTATGTAACACTCAAATCAAGATGTATGCAATGTGATATGAAGTAAATGATCTTAACTAAATGAAATTAACTGATTAAAATGTTCTAAAATGAATGCAAAAGTGCAATTTATGCTATGTTTCAAAACACACTATGATATGCAAACAACTATGGAAATGAAGAAATTATACATAATAGAAGGTACAAGGGTAACTATGAGTGCACCTAGATGAAATGTGAGTTGTATGGAGTATCTAGAATGCTGATGAATTTTACTAATTTTTCACAATGGGACTCATTCGCCAAGGGTGGCGAATCAATCCTCCAACTAGTGAAAAAGTGTCAGGAACTGATTTTTGACAGTCGGGATCCAAAACATGACAAAATATAGATTTTCAGATTTCAAGTGGGACTCATTTACCAAGCATGGAAAATCAGTCCTCCCCAAGATTTCTAGAAAATCAAGAGGCAACTCTGCTACACCAAATTTGGAGATGTTTGAATGTTGGGTTACCGGGGTCAATTCTGTAGGAAACAGACAAAAAACACTCAAAATGCTTGAAAGGATGATAAGTTGACTTGAAGATCCTAGTTGACTTAATTTCCAATTTTCAACACCTTTAAACATGTTAAATCTACAAAACAAGGTTGCAAATACACATGCAAAAAGGGGGAAAATGTTGAGGGGTTAGTGAATAGGGGTTTGCCTTGGTCAAACCCCACTTTGGTAATCAAACCAAATAGAAATGAATGAAATGTAAAGGAAATGATAAAAGAACAACATGAAAGTGTTACTAACTTACCAAGATCCTTGTATATGCAAATCTGAAATGATGTCAATGGTTGCCCCAAAGTGCTTGAAAGTGCTTGAGTTGATGATGTAGAATGCTTGAATGCTTGAGATTGCTTGAATATGTTATGTGAATGTTGGAGGATTGTGGGAGAGATATAAAATGAGGTGAAAAACACATATTTATACAATTATTGTGCCTAACTACCCATTCATACCTCATCACAGGCCGACATGAAGTGAATTTGAATAAAATCTTGAAAGGAAATTTGAAATATGTTGAACTTGGGGCCAAGGGGGACTCATTTGCCACCCATTGCGAATGGGTCCCACCTAGGACCTAAAACCATGTGTTGGGAAAAAATTTATGTTTAATGTTTTTTTTGGGATAAAATCCAAAAATACACTTAATATAAGCATATGAGGGCATAAAGGGACAAAATAAAGAATGAGAAGGGTGTAAATAGTGAAGATGTGCCTAGAAAAGCATGAAATCTCTTTAAAATACTTTACAACACTTCAAAATAGGACTTGTTGATGAGTAAAAAGGTAATTTTTAGGTGAAATGTATTAAATAGAGTATAGAAGAATGTAGAAATGTCTTACAACACTTCACAACACCTTCAAAAGACATTGTTCTTTGAGTTTTAGTACCTGAATAAGCATGTTCAAGCCATGATACATCATAAAATCAAAGAAACACAAAACAAAGCAACATAGTTCCAACACCATGAAAATGACAAGGGGCCATTTTTCTATGCAACAAAATCCCCTCCCCTTGTCATGTCTTCCTCTTTTCCTTTTTCAACCAAAATGTAACTCCCAAGAAATGTAATGTCTCCAACTTGGAAAAAATCTCCAAAATCAAGAAATAAAATATTAAATATGCATTTACAAGCTCCAAAACACTCCCATGAAAGATTAGACCAAGAAAAATAACCACCTCCTCACAAATAGGAGAAAACTTAGCAAAAATCAATAGTTATAGAACTTGGGCATCCAAATATTCCATGCTATACATAGTTAAGGGGATTTAATGAGTTGTTCCCACTTCTATTTCCCCAAAAAATCCACACCCAAAATGTCTTTTTTCCTTTTTGAACTTCAGAAAATAAAAAATTGCCTCCTAAACTATCTCCAACACTATAATTTTTACAACAATATAACAAGGCCAATTATTTTAATTTCATATTTTGACCTTAATGTCACATTTATTTCTCATATAAAATTTATTAAAATCAAATTTAAATCACTCCCTTTTTTCGTTGATGTTGTTCATACTTTCACCTAGGATACTCCTGCATCATTATCATTGCTAGGTAATTGGTTGGTTGCAAACAAGACTTACCAATTTGATCTAGGTGGTTTTCCCATCAACATTCAAACAACACTTTCCACATCTATATCTAAAATTAGAATATTTCCCTCTAATAAAGAAATGAAGTGATAATAGTCACATGGGTTGTATTGTATTTTATTGTGTATTCATGTTATTTGCACATATCTTTTTCTTAAAGTAGAGGCCTCCTCCATCATTTTTAATCTTGTTATCCTCAAATTCAATGTGCTCAATTTGAGGGATAACCCCTAAAAAACTTATTTGTTTTATAGCCCACATACTCTAAGCATGTAAAATAAGGAAAATTGCGTTGGTCCTCATGCATGGTCCCCCATCCTCAAAAATTCATTCTGAGCATTAACCTTTGTTAGTTCATTGAAATTCGCATTTTAAACCAAGTTGTGAAAATTCAGTTTTGGAAGTTAGATTTTTTTTGCACATGTAGGAGTGTTGATTTTTAGCACTTTTACATGCCACATGTAGGAGCTCTGTTTTTCACCGTTCTTTCATATTTCATGAATTAGTCATTTTCTGGAACATAGAAGAGCGTTGATTTTTAGCGCTTTTACATATTACATTTAGGAGCGCTATTTTTCACTGCTCTTACATATTTCATGCCTTAGTCATTTTCTGGCACTTGTAAGAGCATTGATTTTTAGCGCTTTTGCATATTGCATGTACGAGCTCCATTTTTCACCACTCTTACATATTTCATGCCTTAGTAATTTTTTGGCACATGTAGGAGCAGGGTTTTTTAGCGCTTCTACATCTCAAACCACAAGTCACATGTAGAAGCTTTGTTTTTCACTGCTCTTATATGTTACATGCAAAAGCTTTGTTTTTCACCACTTTTAAATATGACATGTAAAAGCTCTATTTTTCACCACTTTTACATGAAACTACCCAAGTCCTTTAATATGTTGAAGCATTGATTTTTAGTACCAAGAATAATTTGAAGATGAAGCTTTCTCAATAGCTTTAATGAACAAAATGATGGATTCCAACTTATTTTAGATTTTAAAGGCATCAAAAAGTCTTCAATCTCATCAAAGGAGTTAATCTCAAGAATCCTCATCATCTCCATTGCTAGACAGTGATGAAGTGCATGTCATCATGAAGTTTTCATGAAGAAAGATGTTGAAGAAGGCCAAATTTTGCCTTAGATTAGATTTCCCAATTTTAGCATTTTTCATGCTTTATGTAAATAAGTTTTGACATTTTACATGTCATTTGCAAAATGTAATTACATGTAAAAAAAAAATGTTCTCCTACATTTATGGAAAACATTTTTTAATATGTCAACTAGTTAGGTGATATTTTCCTAGATTCGCTCATCTAATTTTCCTAGATTTACTTCCTCTCTCATCTATAAATAAGAGAGGATTCTATTGTAATTTGTATCTTTTATCTTTTGCAACGAAGTGCTACCCATTTTGAGAAGTAAATACATGAAACTTTTTGTTCATCTTCGTGTATCTATTTTGATCAATAAAGAAGGAAGTTGCATACCAAACTTTGTACTGGATCGATTATCTTTTGGATTTGATTAATATTGGAAGTGATTAGTGAGTGAGATCTAAGGACTTCGAATAAATTTGTGTAAACTTTGTGTTGCACTCTTTATTTGAATTTGTGATACTGTTTGGATAACTATTGGTGAATTATCTACAATACTTTGTGCTTGTATTTGTTCATGCTATTCGTGGAATTGTTGTATCTAGAAGACTTTGTGCTTCTAATACAACACTCATTACATTTCTCAAGGATCCATTGGTGAAAAGCTATGGAACGAATTTGTGCCTTCGTGAGCTTTTCTTTCTTATTTTATCATTTATTGTTATCATGTTGGTATCTCTAGGCTTTGCTTTGACAAGATAGAGATATTGGAATTACTACTTTATTTTTAGTTTGAAATTGTATCGAATCAGAACTACCAATTGTGAAGCATTGCAAAACATATTCTCTGGAAAAAGAGAGAAGTATGAATGTGACACACCCCCATATCTTAATTGTAGAGTACATTTTTGTGGATACTTAATTAGTTTTACTTAGTTTCAATAAGCAGTAAGAAGGGCGCCTCCCCTTTCTGAGAGGAGAGATTACATCTCACATAGTTATGGTTGAAATCAAGGTTGTGTAATATGTTAAAAAAGGATTACATAATTTTCACCCAATAGTTTTTTGGCGACTCTGCTAGGGACATGATACGCATTCAAAAGCCTCATGCTTTTGTTTGAAGTATACTCGTGTCCTTTTTCATTGTAATTTATTTTCTTGTAAGTTTTTCAAGCTTTCACCAAGGACATGTAAATGGTTGCTCAAGGCCCTTGGGGAAATGATTTTGGTCTATTGAGTCTAGCTCTACCCCTACATGCTCTTGCTAAAGGCTCATGAAAGAACTTTCCCAAGTTCTTTGGTGATGGACAACAATATCTTGATGAGCACGTTGCTACTTTCTACATTGCTTGTGGAGTTCATGGTGTTGAACACGAAGATGTATCTATAAATTTGTTTGTGGAGACTCTCCAAGGTGTCATTGCAGATTGGTTTTATCATTTGGTGCCACATACAATCACAAACTGGGCAACTCTCATAGCCAAGTTTCAAGAAAGGTTCAAACCCGCTGAAGATGCTCACACTTTTTTGGCTTAGCTCACCCAGTTGAAGAAGGAATCTCACATGCCTATGCATGAGTTCATTGCTCACTTCAACAAGTTAACACGAAGAATTCCAACTATTGTTCAACCTATAGCTGAGAATTTGAAATTTTTCTTTGTAAATGTTCGAGAGCCTGAGGTTGGTTTCCTATTGAGAAGAGAAACCCTAGCTACTCTTACAATTGTGTAGACCTTGGAAACAAAAATTGAAGGTGGTCTCATTCTTGTTGGGAAAATAAAAATTGAATCAAATGAATTTGAAGAAAGCCCTTATTTGGAGTTATTTTCTTCCATCACAAGGAAAAATACTATGGTGCAAAGGTTGACAAATGAGCTACTTGTCCTCAAAAATTAGCTAGCTCAAGGTTTGTTTTTTGTGCCTCATAAGAATGTACCAGGGAGATCACTTTCAAATGTTGCTCATAATTTTGCTATTGGGAATCAACACAAGTTATCTTCACCTCCAAAGAGGCTTGCTCTTGAGGCACCATTAGTAAAAGTAGTAGCAAAGCATCCTAATTCCAATCCAAGTGATAGATTGCTATTATCTTATGGGAAAAGGAAGCAAACATAGCTGGTGACTCCCAATTTTGGTTTATGAAATCTCAGAAAGCCATTGATTAAAAGTAGAAGGATAAATGTCATTTTGCTGAAATTCAAGTGAATGAGGAAAATATTGTCTTGAGATATAAAAAGAGCATTGTAGACCGGTGGCAGCAAGGAAATGTGTTAAGTGCTAGGTTGAATTGGCCTCCAGGGAAAAGGTAGCAGTTGAATCACTTGTTCAAGGTTGTGGTTTGAAAATTGGGTCACTAGTGACTACGGTGGACCTTCGAATCCTACCTCTTGGTTCCTATGATGTCATTTTGGGTATGGATTGGTTGAATGCTCACCGAGCTATAATTGATTGTCACCACAAGGCTATGCGATGTGTACATGATTCAGGAAATGAGGTTGAGATTGTTGGCATACAGAGACCCATCTCATTACAGATGATTTCTACTATGCAATTGAAGAGGTGTTTCTATCAGGGTTGTCAATTCTTTGTTGTGTTAGTAAATGACTTAGATTTAGGAGAGAGTCAAGAGGTGTCATTGGATGACTATCCTCTCCTTAAGGATTTTGCATATGTTTTTATGAGTGAAATTTAGGGGATGCCACTAAAGTGTGACATTGACTTCAAAATTGATCTTGTACTTGGAGTTGAGCCTATATCTCGAGCTCCATATCGGATGAAAACACAAGAACTTCAAGAGCTCTATTTGTAGTTGGAGGAGTTATTAGCAAAAGGGTTCATTCATCCTAGTGTTTCCCCATGAGGAGCACTAGTGATATTCGTGAAGAAGAAGGATGGTTCCCTCCATTTGTGCATTGACTACAGGCAGCTAAACAAAGTGACGATAAAGAACTGATACCCTTTGTTGAGAATTGATGACTTACTTGATCAGATAAAGGGGGCTTAGGTATTCTCAAAGATTTATCTTAAGTCAGGATACCATCAATTGCGAATAGCTAAAGATGATATTTACAAAACAACATTTTGCACTTTGTACGAGCATTATGAATTCACTGTTATGCTGTTCGGGTTGACAAATGCACCATCAATCTTCATGATCCTGATGAATGGAGTCTTCCAAACCTATTTGGACAAATTTGTTCTAGTTTTCCTTGATGATATCCTAATTTACTCAAAAACTATGGAGGAGCATGAGGAGCATTTGAGATAGGTGTTGCAATGCTTGAGAGGCAATCAATTGTATTCTAATTTGGCGAAGTGTGAGATCTATAAGACTAAAGTGAAATACTTGGGTCATGTCACCTCAGGCGGAGGTATTTCTATGGATCCTTCAAAAATTCAAGCCATCATTGATTGGCCTGCACCCACGAATGTTCTTGAGATTCACAGTTTTATGGGTTTAGCGGGCTACTATTGGAAATTTGTACAGGCCTTCTCAAGGATTGCACATCCCATCACTTCCCTTCAGAGGAAAGGAAAGAAGTTTTCTTGGTCAGAATAGTGCCAGTTAGCTTTCCAGACCCTTAAGGAAAAGTTGACCATTACACCGATCCTAGCAGTTCTTGATCCTACTAGGGATTTTGTGGTGTGTACAAATGCTTCCTTAGAAGGCTTAGGATCCATTTTGATGCAAGAAGGTCATGTGATTGCATTTGAGTCCTGCAAGTTCAAGGATCATGAGTTGAATTACCCTACGCACGATTTGGAATTAGTCGTTGGTGTGCATGCCCTTGTGAGATGGAGGCACCTTTTATTGGGGCATCAATTTGAGCTACATAGCGATCATCGCAGCTTGTAGTATATCTTTACACAACCAAACCTAAATGCTAGGTAGAGGAGATGGATGGAATTTCTTTGCGAATATAATTTTGAGGTTAAATACATCCAGGGCAAGGAAAACGTAGTGGTGAATGCTCTAAGTCAGCGAAGACATGAGATATCTAGAGTAACTCTTGGTGTGGATTTGAGGAGCCAGATCCTCACAACACTTCCCACAGATGGCTGATATCAAGAAGTGAAGCCAAAAATTGAGTCAGATAGGGCTTTAGAGGGAAAGTTTGTGGGTTTTTCATTGAAATCTGATGGGATTTTGTGGTTTTTGGGTCATATATATGTACCTCCTATAAAGGGTCTTCATAACCTAATCATGACAAAGGCACATCGGGCTCCCTATTTTGCTCATCCAGGAGTCAAGAAGATGTATACAGACCTTCGTTCAATGTACTTTTGGGCCGGAATGAAGAGAGATATTGTAGAATTTGTGGCAAGATGTTTGGAATGTCAGAGAGTTAAGGCAGAACACCAACATCCTATAGGCCTTTTACAACCTCATCCCATTCCTGAATGGAAGTGGGATATCATATCGGTGGAATTTATTGTGGGTTTTCCTATGTCTTCTCATTGGCATGATGCTATCATGGTCGCTATTGATAGACTGACCAAGGTGGCACACTTCTCTCCTATCCGATCTTCCTATATTGCTTCATCTGTAGCCATAATTTTCATGGAAGACATTATTCAATTGCACAAAATTCTGTGAAGGATTATCTCCGACAAAGATCTGGTGTTCACTTCTACATTGTGGACATCCTTGCAACATGCCTTAGTGACCCAACTGAACTTCAATTCTGCTTACCATCCTAAAATAGATGGTTAGACCAAGAGAGTCAACCAGGTTCTTAAGGACATGCTTCGTATGTATGTGATGGATCAACAATCACGTTGGGAGGACTATTTGCATCTAGTGGAGTTTGCTTATAATAATGGTTATCATAGTTCAATTGGCATGGCTCCCTTTCAAGAATTATATCGTCGTCCTTGTCGGACCCCATTGAATTGGGACCGTCTTGAGGACAGAGTTCTATTTGGACCCGAAATGCTTCAAGATAAGGAGCAACAGGTTGCTCGCATTAGAGAGCACTTAGTAGCAACTTAGGATAGGCAAAAGAAGTATGCAAATGTGCATAGGATAAACCATCAGTTTTTTGTTGGAGATCGGGTTTTCTTGCGAGTGCACCCATGAAAGAGTCCAATCAATTATGGGAAAGGCTCTAAGCTCACGCCTCATTTTGTGGGACCATTTGAGGTGTTGGAGATAATTTTCCCCATTGTTTATCACCTAGCATTTCCGCCTAGTCTACTACACATACACAATGTGTTTCATGTTTCTATTCTTAGGCCTTATTTTCTAGATGTTTCTCATGTACTTGATTGGAATGCATTACAGGTAGAGGATGAGCAACTGGCACTTGAGCCCATTGTCATTCTTTAGCATAGGAGACTTTCTCTCAAGGGAAAAGAGATTGAGCAAGTGCAGGTCCGAAGGGGCCCTAATGATGAGTCTTCAGTGACATGGGAGGATGCATCCCACATTAGAGAGTATTTTCCTTTTTTGTTCTCTGGCTCATAGGAGTAAGCCTAGATCTAGGGGGGAGGATGTAATACCCCTCATGATGCTGTCATTTTTTAATACTCTTCTCATGTTTTGTGATGGACTCGAGACTATGATGGTGATTGTTTCACCAGTTTGGCTTGTGTATTTGCTTGAATGCTCATGATACTATTTTATGATGTTGATGATATGATGATGCGTGGTTTTCATCTTTATCTAGTTATGCTTATCATCTGGATGCAGTATTATGTGGTTATGTAAATTGATTAATGCTTGTTTCATGATATTATGATAATGTGCTATTGTTTGGAGTCAAATGAGGGGACAATGTAGCATCACTCATTCGTGAGCACCTTGCTACGTTGCAACTTCCTCTCACTGTATGCTTGCAATTGGATATATATGTTGTTTGACATTGGCTTGGTGTAGGATGCAAGTACAGGCACCAACTCCGCCTACATTGTCAAGTTTGAGCGTGCCCTATAAGCCCAATGGGTATGATGTGGAAACCAAGGTTGACAAGAATGTCCCTCGTCCTAGTCCATCACCCTGCCATCTTATTTGACAACGTTGTTTGTTTGCAACCTCATTTTCATTTTAGTATCACTCTGTTTGAGTCGTTCGTTTTAATTGTTTATTTAATATTGTTCTATTTTGTTGTTCAAGTTAATTGGTTAATTAATGTGTTTCAATTATTTGGCATGGTCATGGCTCATTGTCATTCAGGTGTTGTTTTGGTTTACATTGCTCGTATTTGTAACATTGATTTAATTAAACTATTAAATTAAATTATTAAATTATTAAGAAATTTTATTAATTAATTATTAAATTAATTTGAAGGGGATAATGATTTAATAACTTATATTATCCCTTTAAAAGATGAATATGTAAATAAAACATAAATTTGCATTTATAAATAATGATTATTTTAAATTTAATATAATAGATTAATAATCCACTTATTAATGAAGTTAATTTATAAATTTAAAATGTTTGGATAAAGAAAGCATTGAATAAATTATCAAAATGGATATTTTATTAGATATTATATTTGGAGCGATACATTTAAAAATAATAATTAAAAAGATTCACGTAACATTATGATTTATTAAAGTTGAATAATGTTATTTAATGTTAAATGGTAAAACACTAATAAACGGTGAAATGAATTGTTACCCTTAGTTGTTAATCAAATAATTTCAAAGAGTTAGGTTTCTAATTTTACTAAAAACTTAAGGATTTTCAATAGGGGGTAAAAAAAGAATCAAGTAAATTGATGGGTGCACTCTTGGAAACTATAAATTTATTAGGAAAGTTGTCATTTGTCTATTGGACAAATTCTGAAGAAGTTATTTGGACAAAGGGAAATTAACTTAGTATTTCACGTAAGTGATGTGTTTTGTTGGGTACCCTCCACTTAAATTCAAAATGAAATGAATAGTTGAAGAAAAATAAATACTTAACAAAAGTATTTTAAACCTAACTGCAAGTTTTATATTTTTAGCTTTGTTTATCAACAACATCGAGTATGATTTATCATATAGAAAAAAGATAAATATATTTATAACTTTAAAGAATTGTTTTTACCAAATTTGGGTAATTCTATGCCAATTCTTTTCTTTATTTACTTTTATTCCCAATCGAAATCACAAAACTGTTATGGCATCCATCTTTATTTTAATTTCCATGCCTGAAATCTTTTGCCAGCCCCGCCCTTTGTCCTCTCCATTCGCTTAGTCCTCATCTTCCTAAATTGATAAATTATATTCAAAAGTTACTAAGTTAGTTGTTTTATTTTATGTGGCTAAGGCTTTTCATGGCGCCCCCCTTCCCTTCTTCTTGTGCTACGCAGTGCAAGGCTGTTGTGCGCAACCTTTAGACTGGTCGCGCCTCTTATAATTGGGGCTCCATTTAGTCTTAATTCTTTATATGTGGCTCTTCATTGCTTGTGCATCTCCATTCCTTGCTAGTTAGGTTAGGAACTGTTTATTGGTGCATTTACCTTGTCATTGAAGATGTTAGATTTCTTTTACTGTTGGCTTCGTTACACTGTTCAAAGTCTAGCAAATTACCTTAAATTTAATATAATATTGCTGTAAATAGCAGAATACCCCTTAATAAATGAATATTTATATATACCGTGAGCTATAAATGAACTATAATATGACATGTTAAAAAGGTATTCTTGGTTATTATAGAAAATGTATATTTAAATTCTTGGTTAAAAAAAAAATGATTTAAGAGGGGAGGTATAAATAAAATGTGTAATTAGAAAGAACATACCCACAAGAGGAAAGTCGTTTCACATGCCAAACAATTTGTTTCTTCTTCTATCTTACCCGGCACTGAAAAAAAAAAAATTACTTGGATTTACTTTTATATGGTCTTATCATTCAATGCAAAATTTAGATTATTTATTTATACCTACAGAAAGGTATGTCTTAATCCAATTACAGTTAATAGGCTATCTTGTTTCCTCTTAGTTAACGCCAAACCTTTAATCTTGCTTGTTAGTTGACTTATAAAAGAATAAGAGTGCAAGCAACTTAATAAATAATTATATCACATTTTATAGTTGTGTAAGTAATTGGTATATATATATATATATATATATATAAAGCTTATAACTGGTTTGAGTATGCTCGTTGTTTGTGATAGTAGATTAGACTAAAATTTTATGTATTTATATAAAAATATAATATATATGTTTATGTGTTTTGGAGTAAATTGATGTTTTAAAACAGTAATTATTTTATTTTAAATTGAATATATATATATATATATGTGTGTGTGTGTGTGTGTGTGTGTGTGGGGTTAAAAGTAAATTGTTGTATTAGTATAAGTAAATTGGTGTATAAAATGTACAAGTAGGTAATTATTGGTAATTTTGAAATAATATTTATAATGGATGAAATTATAAAAAGAAAAACAAAAAAATTACATTTAATTGATTCTGAATCAGTGAATATTAAAATGGGTTAATTCACCAATTTGTTTATGAATTTTAGAGTGGTAAAGTTTAATTTGATTAATTGATTTTCTTTTGGATATTCATAATAGGAGGTTAATTATAGAATGACTAGATTACTAAGTGTGTTATTTTAATGTAATGAAACATATATTTAAATCATTGGCTATTAAGTATTACCTTGTTTCTTGTATTTTGTCATAAAACAGCCAATAGGGTCATTAAGATTTTATTTTCGAGGTCATTTTAAATTATAATGTAAGTACATATAATAAATATTTAAAGGTATATGCATGTAGTCATTAAGTACCTCATGAATTATAATTAAAAAGAGTAATTTGTTTGTATTATAATGCAAATTAAATAACTGAAGGTTGTTTTTAATTAAAATCATTTATTTATTTTTGTCTAAATAGATGTATATGATAGGAATCATAAATTTAGAGAAATTAGTTTGTACAAAATATATAGTTGGGTATTCGTTGTGTTTCTTAATTAAATTTATTTAATTATAAACATATGTATAGGTTAGGAATCATAAATTTAAAGAAATTAGTATGTACAAAATATATAGTTGAGTATTTGTTGTGTTTCTTTTAATTAAATTTATTTATTTATTTTTGAGTAAACAAATATGTTAGGAATCCCAAATTAAGAGAAATCTATTGGTTTAAATACTATAAGATTTCATAGTTCTTTATTTATTTAAATGATTTCAATATGGATGTGTAAATAAAGTAAAATTTGTGATCCTTGATTATTTTATAATCTTAAAAATTATTAGGCGAGATTTGATTGTTATTACGTTTAAGTGAGTGGATATGTAATTATTCTTGAATATGTTTAGATAGCTATGTGAATTATTCTAAATGCTCATTAAAATTAATACCTTAAGATGGATGTTGTGGTTTCATGTTGATTTCACTTTCCTCTTATATTATTTTCTAGTTGAAGCGATGTAATGTATAGTCATGTTGGGAACCCATAGCTTTAATTTACTTTCCTCTAGGAGTTATGGGTAATTGTTCTATAAACTTCTAGAGGCAATGGGAAAACTGTTTTATGTGGATTTCCATGATTGACCTGTATGAGTCATTGATTGCATTTTTGGTTTCAACTCTTGTGAGTGTTACCTTGTCTCGTTGTTTTTCCTCTTGTTATAGTTTTTTGGTGAGATGGTCCATGCCTCACATTTGTACTTAGACTCGTGATTTTTTGTGTTTTGTGTTTTGGTACACCCTTGGTGTTGTAAGATTTGTTTCGGGGCTATTAGGGAGAGTGGCTCTTCATGGGGGCGGATGCACAAAGGAGCAACCTAGATAACCCATGAAAGAGTTGGTTAAATAAGTGAAAACTTAATAAAATAAACTAGTGGGCTTGGGTAGGAACACATTAACTAAAAATAGGTAAGAGACCTTGCCCATGCCGTTAGTGCTTTCACATAATAAGGGTGGGATGAGAAGGCCATGGTTGGAAAGATCGCTACCTCGTCCTCATGAGGGGCAAGTGGTCCTGCATGTGTCACCCTATGGGGTTGGCGCCTAGTGAGAGGTAGCCAGGATAACCATAGATGGGGGTTAGTTCCTGTTGAGAGGCAGTTAGGATAACTCATGATAGGGTTGTGTGATGACACTCTCTCTCGTAGTATCCCTTGTTTTTTCCTTTGTGTACCTCTGGAAGTTGTCATCTCATAAGTCATTGTTTGATGTTGATGTTAAATGTGTTATTGATATCCTTGTTAGTTGAGTCTTAATGCCTTTCCGCTTGACTGTTCTTGGTCGTGGGTCTTTCTTGTCAACTCCTAGCATGGGGATGGGATTTCGGGTCCACGTGGTCAGGTGGAATGTGCTTTGCACCCCAGTCAGGGTTTCCAGTCAGTGTTTGTGAAGCACGAAGTTCATGTTGTTGCAAAGGGTCCAAAGCTTCGCTACAGTTCAGTTATAGCATGTTTGTTTATGTATTTCTCTTGTAATCAATGTAATATTCCCACTATGTGTTGGGAAGCATGGTTGTGCATATGTAATCTTGAAAATATTACAATTTCTCATTATCAATGTATTTGTATAATCCAATTTGATCAATGTAATGTATCTATGTTTATATTCTCTTGATTATGTTATGTGTTGTATATGGATATTTCTCATTTATGTAATGTCATGAATGGATGGTTTATAATGTAATCTTAGAATTCGTTCATTATCATTATGGTATTAGTTTAAGTTTTCATAATGTCATCTTGTGTACCCCAAAGGACGTAGTTGATATTGTAATTGTATAATTGTTTTACATGTAATGAATGTTTGTGTTCATTTTATGTAATGTTATTCTTTCAAAAAAAAATTGTGCGATAATTGTTAGTTTTAGTTGTCCTTTGGGGTTCACACGATGGGGCATTACACATCTTGCTTGGTTGGAGGCCAATGGGAAGACAGAGGTTCCACTTGTACCCGAGCATGAAGATAAACTTGAGGATGCAACTAAAGATGTATTTGTAGATGCACAAGAGTAATCTGAATTCAATGATTCATTTTGGAGCAGTAGTATATCTGATACATTTTTAGAGGTAGTTGAACCTGTTCATCTCTTGCAAGGAGAAGTGCCTCAACTTCATTTACATGTAGCTACTAATGATCATGGAAGGCATTGCAAGTTGTTGAAGAAAGGCAACTATTTTGTTGAACCTTTGAATGGTTTCATTTAAGAAGGTTTCATTGATGGTTGGTTTTAATTAGGTAGGTTTTTACCTTTTCAATTAGTGCATTTGTATAAGTTTGCGTCTTGTTTTCATAGATTTTCTTTGTGTCAGTCATGCTCGACTCTATTGCCCAATGGATGGATAAAGGCACTTGGAGTCTAGAGTTCTTCTCCCTTCATTCATTTCAAAGAATGATTGAAGGAAGCTCCCCAACAAGAGCCAATGTTATCCTCGAATTCAGTGCGCTCAATTTGAGGGATAACCCCTATGAAACTTGTCTGTTTTGTAGCCCACATACTCTAAGCACGTAAAATGAGGTAAATTTCATTGGTCCTCATGCATGGTCCCCCATCCTCAAAAAATCATTTTCAGCATTAAACTTTGTTAGTTCGTCGAAATTTGCATTTTAAACCAAGTTGTGAAAATTTAGTTTTGTGAGTTAGAAAATTTCCTGCACATGTAGGAGCGTTGATTTTTAGCACTTTTACATGTCACATGTAGGAGCTCTATTTTTCACCACTCTTACATATTTCATGCCTTAGTCATTTTCTGGCACATGTAAGAGCGCTAATTTTTAGCGCTTTTACATATTACATGTAGGAGGTTTGTTTTTTACTACTCTTACATATTTCATGCCTTAGTCATTTTCTAGCACATGTAGGAGGGGTTTTTTAGCGCTTCTACATCTCAAACCACAAGTCACATGTAGAAGCTCTGTTTTTCACCACTCTTACATGTTTCATGTAGAAGCTCTATTTTTCATAGCTTTTACATATGACATGTAAAAGCTATGTTTTTTACTGCTTTTACATGAAACTACCCAAGTCCTTTAATATGTTGAAGCGCTGATTTTTAGCACCAACAAGAATTTGAAGATGAAGCTTTCTCAATAGCTTCAATGAACAAAATGATGGATTTCCAGCTTATTTTAGATTTGAAAGGCATCAGAAAGTCTTCAATCTCATCAGAGGAGTTAATCTCAAGAATCCTCGTCATCTCCAAAGTACTCTCCAATGCCAAACAATGATGAAGTGCATGTCATCATGAAGTTTTCATGAAGAAAGATGTTGAAGAAGGCCAAATTTTTTCTTAGATTAGATTTCCCAATTTTAGCATTTTTCGTGCTTTATATAAATAAGTTTTGACATTTTACATTTCATTTTACAAAATGTAATTACATGTAAAACAAATATGTTCTCCTACATTTATGGACAACATTTTTGAATAAGTCAACTAGTTAGGTGAAATTTTCCTAGATTTACTTATCTGATTTTTCTAGATTTACTCTCCTCTCTCATCTATAAATAAGAGAGGATTCTATTGTAATTTTTATCTTTTATCTTTTGCAACGAAGTGTTACCCATTTTGAGAAGCAAATACATGAAACTTTGTGTTCATCTTTGTGTATCTATTTTGATCAATAAAGAAGAAAGTTGCATGCCAGAATTTGTATTGGATTGATTATCTTTTGGATTTGATTAAGATTGGCAGTGATTAGTGAGTGAGATCTAAGGACTTCAAATAAATCTGTGTAAACTGTGTTGCACTCTTTATTTGGATTTGAGATACTATTTGGATAACTATTGGTGAATTATCTACAAGACTTTGTGCTTGTATTTATTCATGTTATTTGTGGAATTGTTGTATCTAGAAGACTTTTTGCTTCTAATATGACACTCGTTACATAGCTCAATGATTCATTGGTGAAAAGCTACAAAATGAATTTTTTCCTTCGTGAGATTTTCTTTCTTATTTTATCGTTTATTGTTATCATGTTGGTATCTCTAGGCTTTGCTTTGACAAGATAGAGATATTGGAATCACTACTTTGTTTTTAGTTTGAAATTGTATCGAATTAGAACTACCAACCGTGAAGCATTGTAAAACATGTTCGCTAAAAAAAAAGAGAAGTATGAATGTGACACACCCCCATCTCTTAATTGTAGTGCACATTTTTATGGATACTTAATTAGTTTTACTTAGTTTCAATAAGCAATAAGAAGGGAACCTCCCCTTTCTGAGAGGAGAGATTATATCTCATATAGTTGTGGTTGAAATTAAGGTTGTGTAATATGTTAAAAAGGGATTACATAATTTTCACCAAACAAATCTATAAATATGTAATACAATTATGTGTAAAACATGCACAATTATCACTATCTTTTTTATGCCTCTCGTTGTTGTATGTTGCTTATAATACTATCTTTATTTATATTGGTGAATTTGAGATGCATATAAAGACACTTGTCCCAACTTGCTTCATCAAATCAATTATATAATTGGTGGATGTGATGCAGGAGCATCCAGTGGTGTGATGGAAATCTTGCATCACCCAAAAATATGATTTCCATTTAGGTTCCTTTTGTTAGATTTTTGTAGATGTTTTTACATTTTTGGATACCTTTTTCGTCGAATAAGAGTTCCCAACTTTTAGAACTACTTTTTTGCTTTTTCTACTCAACTACTATTTTTAGCAGGTGTGAATTTGAAGGCGTGGAAAGACAAAAATTTATAGGAAGTTTCAGGACCAAAAAAAAAGCACTTTGGCGAAAGAATCGGGTCAAGATCATTTACGATTTGAAAATTATTCAAGTTTTAGTTTCTACTTTTTGCCCTGAAAAACCTTCTGAGTCCAGTTTGAGGCACTAAATGGTATTGTACGGGCCCAAAAATCGTCAGAACTAGAAAGCGGGTTCTTAGTGCGTTCTTCACTCTGAGACCTTTCCAAAAGTTCAAACAGTTTGAAAAATAGAGTCTCGGATAAAAATTTATGGCTTCTGGAAGTTGGCCGATTTTTGAAAAATTGGCAATTTTTGAATTAGAACTCAATTTTTTGAATTTCAAATTATAATTTTGGCACCAAACCGCTCAAACTCATAACTGGAATGTTGTTTTTGGTTCCAAACTGAAAAGGGGCTATTTATGGGCTAGTTTCTAATTTTTGGGTAGCTTTTTGGGGAAAAGAGTTCGCATGTTGCGAACGTGGAAATTCTGTAGTTTTCTAAAACTTTTGTAGCTTGCATGTATGGTAGAGCTCAAGGGTTTGAGATCCTCTGCATGTAAGAATTTCCATTTTGAATAATAATAAAATTTCTCTGGTTTTTTGCATCATTTTTTGTGTCTTGGGTTTTCTCCCTCATCAGGATGTTGTAAGAATAGGAAGGACATTGTTCCTCCTGCTGCAGTAGTATATATTCCTATGATAATAGGAATGAGTTACCCCAAAGCTGAATTTGGAGATGATTCTTCTTCAATGTCACTTATTCTTACAAATATGATAATGGACCATTGAGAAGATATTTACAATATCAACGTCCTTATATTGGAAAGGGTGGATGTTTTAGGTCTCAATATATGTATTTGCATAATGTCCATTGTCATTGAGGAAGCATACATGGTACAATGTTGTACATTTTGGATGAATTAATGCTAGGCATGGAGCTTCTAATGTTCATATTATAGGACTTAATATAGGTATGTTTCCTCAATCGAGAGACATTTGTCTCTTATCACTCATGATTTCTCTATTACATTTTATGAATGATTGGCCTTGAGTGTCTTGAACATCCCATGAATTAAGCATTATTATATGGATTTTAGTATTGCTTCTTAGAGGTGATTTGGGAGGATGTTGTAGGTCATGTGTTTGAAGAAGGTTGGATTCATTATTCTATGGGGAATTCATTTTTCTAAAAAGGATTGGCTTCACTATTCACTCTTGATAACTACCTAGGTTCGACACTACTTATGGCTTTGTGGGCTATGGGGAGGATCATGACTTTGTTGGAGGAACATCTATGGGGAATTCATGGAAAATTCTATGGATGATAGGCAATATCTAGGAATATATTTGGACACTATGTTTCTTTTGAGAGCTCCTCCATATATTGAGGAATGTCTAGTAATTGGGCATTAATTGAGTTATATTCAAATCTATCATTTTGGCTTATCATTCACTTGGAGAATTGTTTAAATGAATACTTGAAGGACTACAATGCTACATGCCCATTGTTAGAGTGGTTCAAGTATTTAATATAACCAAGAGCATTTGTTGATTGACATGTGTCATATATAGTTGGCTATAGCTTTTTCCCACATTATTCTCTTGGAGACTTGTTTGGATGGGAAATTTGAGGATTGTAAGGCTACAAACCTATTGTTGGGATCATTTGGTGATCAAATATGTGTTGATACCATAGTTAGAGGATAATGAATTGTTCAATTAATGATGATTTATGTTTGTGGGATTCAATACTATCTAGATGGTGAAGATGAATGGACATGCCAGATTGCAAGAAACAATATACCAAGAAAAAGCTTAAAGGGTGCATCCTTTAGCCTAGTAGTTTATGGATTACAACACCTATCTAGAAATTAGA
Source organism: Sequoia sempervirens (assembly GCA_007258455.2). Taxonomy (NCBI): domain Eukaryota; kingdom Viridiplantae; phylum Streptophyta; class Pinopsida; order Cupressales; family Cupressaceae; genus Sequoia; species Sequoia sempervirens. The sequence goes on from VDFB02000017.1 coordinate 433,083,813, forward strand.
ATTGTGAATGCGAAAGTTAATCAATGATATTGATATAGTTTCCACTATGTTTATATCATTGACATAATAGTGTTGATATTACCATCTTTATTAATACTGGTGAATTTGATATGTATATGAAGTCTTTATCCCTATTTTACTCCAACAAATCAGTTATACAATTGATCAACTTATTAAAAATGAATAGGTATTATTACTTCAATTGCAATGATATTTTGGCTAGTGATTGTAGGACTAGGTTACCCTAATCTTCAATTTGGAAATGATTATTCTTCAACATTACTTGATTCTTTTGAACTTGATAGTGGACAAATTAAAAGATCTATATAGTGTCAACATCCTTATATTTGAAAGAGGTCATGTTTAAGGCCTCAATCTATGTATTTTCATGGTGGTGATGTTCATTAAGAGAGTGCACAATGTTGTTATCATGGATGAACTAATGCTTAGCAAGAAGTTACTTATGCTCATCTTTGTAGACTTCATATAGATGTATTTCCTTTGTTAGAATTGACAGATTACTAGTGTCAATTACTCAAGAACACCTACACAAAATTACCTTTCAAAATATCATTTCAATTTAAAAGGAAGAAATAATTGTTCTAATAAACATGTACCAATTCTATGATGAGGAGCATAAAATTAGCCTATCCTTGCTCTACAATGATCAGTATTAAAACCCATTTACAATACATTTATTTATAGTAGTAAAGTAAGATAAGTTAAACTAGTGTGAACAAGCTTGGGCCTCTAAATGATGGCAATCTAATATTTGCAAAAAGCACACACGTCAACCTCCAACTCAGTAGTGGTGTGGACACCTACAAAAGTTGAATAAATGCACATCTACAAGTGGAAATTTGCACACTCAAAAAATGGGTCAAGAAGCCAAGATTGATTTTATCTACCTAGATGAAGCTTAACATTATTTGTATGATAACATTCTCAACATTGAAAGCATTTACCTCTTGTCACTGAAGAATTCTTTATTGCATTTGATGAATAGGTAGCCTTGAGGGTATTGGTCACCCCATGGAGTAAGCATTATTAGATGGATTTCATTGTTGTTTCTTAGAGGTGGTTTGGATAGATGTTAGATGTAATGTATTCAAGAAAAGGATTAGATTCATTATTGTGTTGGAATCCATTTATTCAAAGAGTATTTTCTTCATTTCTCTTTCATTATCACTATATTGGTTCATGTCTACTTATGACATTGTTGGAATAATGTTGATTTAAGAATCATACATGGAAAACCCATATGTGGGGTGCTCATGGAAAAGTCAATGGATGATAGGTAATCTATAATCATGGATTTATAGATTGTTTTTCTTTTGAGAGATTTTCCACAACTCAAAGGGTATTCTTTTATTCATTTTTTATTGAATAAGTCAACCTTTAATAGTTTGACTTATCATTCTCTTGAATTATTGTGATGGGAAAACTTGAAAAGATGATGTGCACTATGTGTAGTCCATGAGCCTTTTATATAATATTTTTATAAGAAAAAATGCCTCAAATGGGGAGTATGAAAGGAATTGGAAGAATGATGACTAAAAATAGAGGATGACTAAAAATAGAGGAATCCTAAGCTAATCCTAAATAAGTCTAATTATAGCAACTTAACCTTCACTATGAAAATAATTTAGCCATTTAAAGGAAATGTCTGAAAATCAATCTAAAAAGTCAAACTACTAAAAGGAAAACCATGATTAACCTACAATTGCTCAAATTGAGGACACATAAGTTAACAATGATACACACTACACTTAAAATATTTCACACAAATCATGCAATGAAATAATTAACCAATTCAAACATACATGAACATGGAAGTAAATTAATCCCATATGTACAAAATAAATTCTCACAAAATGTGGAGATATGAGTCTATCTAATTAAAAATAAACCCACTTAACCCCTTCCCACAAGTGGGGCCTTTTGTTGAAAATAGTAATGGGAAAATTCATGTTAGACAAAATTACTTAATTTTTGAATAATAGTTTTTTTTAAACATCCTTTGTTTCTCTTTCTATTGCACTACTTAATTATTATTTTCTAATTACCTATACTTTGAATTTATCAAATTTTATGCAAACACAATCAAAATATTAAATTTTAATTGTCTTGCAACAAACCCAAAAAAAATAGAAGAAAAACAAAAAGTACCTACAAACTATTGAAAAATCAAGCCTTAATTAATCAAAATTTATCAAATGGTAGATTTGCACCATTGATTGCCTATAGCAATCCCAATAGACATGCACATTGCAATATTTTCTATTCTATTCTTATTATCATGCAATTGTTGAAACTATCTTCTCCTCTTGTTTTCATCATGTTTTTTCATTTTCAAACCACACCTTATCTTGTTATTCAACCATGTCTTATATCTTGTTTTAGCAACTACATCTGGCATGCAATAACCTTCACATATTTTTCCTACAATTGTGACATTCCATGAAGCATTTTCACAACAAATTTGACCTTTACTAGTGAAACAACCCCTCATTCCATAGTAGCAACTATGAGTAGGTGTTTCCATAGGTTCAATAGTTTAGTTAGTAATTGTACTAGATTTGAAGCAACAATAGTAATCACCTTCACTATTACAATATCACTGTATTTAATAGAAGTGCAGTCAGTAGGTATTTTCATGAGAATGATAGTTTAGTTAGTTGTTTTGCACTCTTGAAGAAACAAAAAAATTGTAATATCCTTAAGAAACAAAAGTATACAAGTCCCACAATTATATTAGTGTTTGTGATTGCATCTTCCACCTTTTGTAGCAATGTCATTGTTACATGGCATGACTTCTTGCAACATTTCATTCAATTCATATGGAAATATTTCTATACATAAGTTTCAACATCTCAAGGATGTTGGTGATGAATGCAAAGAAAACAATGCTTAGTGCATGCACATAGCACAAGGATACAAGAGATTGTAGGACACAAAGTATATTTTTAATAGGTTGAAGGAAAAGCAAGTTAGGGTAAACATCCCTCTCCCATGTGTCAAAATATCACATTGGTAAATTGGAAAACTGAAACCTTGGGACTTATAGAAGAGGGCACTCCTTCCCACAATACAAGCATAATTTCAAACTCTCAAAATGTTGGGAAAGACGCAACTATTATTTTAATGGAGGAATGAATAATTAGTGTAGGTGAGATAGTCTTAGGGAAGAGCCAAATAATCCCAAAGAAAACATGATCATTTTGTATGGAATGCCTTATACTTCAAATAGTCCCAACAATTATTCATCTTTCATAGTAGGGGTGTTAGAACTCATATTGTTGCACTCACAAACGAAAGGGCATAGTCAAAACAAGTTAGCAGATTTAGGAGCAAGCCTAACCTATGTGAATATCAAAAAGTATAAGAGGCTCTTGTAACAAATGCAATTCAAGACAACAATAAAGTTAAAAAGTTAGGAGGAAAAAATTGTAGCTTTTCTACCAAAATCGACCTATAATACTCAAATAGCTCTAGAGTTGAACATAAATAAGAGCAATTGAAACCTCTAGTATTCAAGCAAGAAATCCATCTTGAAGCGGTGTTTCAATAGGATGCATAGACAAAGCAATAGGGTAACAATAAATATACTTAATCCACCATAGAGGGGGAGGTTGATGATTAGGACAACTAGGATCTATATAGCTTCATATCAACACCTTTTATGTGGTTCTAAAAGTTGTATGTCAAGGAATTAATTGGAATAAAATGGAAAAATAACATGGAGATGAAATAGCAAATGAAAGATGGGGTTAGGGCCCTAGCTTGGTTGGCTAAATCTTTCCTGTAGCAGGAGGTTGGTCACAAGTTCTAGTCTCCCCCACCCCCGTGGTATCAGAGGGCATGTCGCACCAGCGCCGCCGATCACGTTAAAAAGTTTACCAGGTGCACTGCAGTTTATAGGGGGTCGTGCTACCCGATTCCTGCAGTCTTAAAAAAAAAAAATAAAAAAAATGAGAGATACCAAACTTCAAGAGATCATAGAAGCCAACATGAAGCTAACATGATAAAATAAGATACTTGAAGGTCAACTAAACAAATTGAAAAACAACATGGAAATAGGGAAGCAAGAGATTTTGGCACTAAAGCAAGATTTAATCCAAGAAAAGGGTGGGGACATAGCCCAAGTAGGAGAGGAAATATTTATTTCACATATCAAAGAGATTCAATCTAGAATATCAAACATGGAGGTCAAAGAAACTAATGCATGGAGGAATTATAAGAGGCCAAGTCATGGATGAAAGTGGTAAAAGACCCAATAGATATACAAATATAGCTCATAAAGAAAAGAAAAAAATAGATTGCAAATGTGTGAGGAAAAAGACCAGCACATAAGAGCATGGGGAAGGAGAAAATACCTATAGGTTAGAAAGATATTTCTTATTAGATAAATTCCAATGGGCAGGGCACATCCTTCAGACAAACAAAATGAGAAGAATGGAAAGGAAAGAAAGGAATTAATATAAGAGTAACCTTGAAAGATGTAGAATATAAGGATGAAATGCTAAGAAACAAAAGGTTACTCAAAGGAACACAATTTTATACAAATGAAAATCTAACCCCAACATGTAGTTAGAGAAATAAAACAATAATGGGAAAAAAATATAGCACAAGAAATGCAAGAAAAGAGGCGTGGTCATATAATGGAAAAGAATACCTCAAATGACTCTTACATATGGATGAGGATAATAGATAAGGAATCTACTATTTGTCTTGAAACATGTTACATTGACCTATATGGCTCTAAAATGTACAAGAAAAAGAATCTAGACAAGGAAGATTCATATGAATCTTTAAAAAAGACATAACAAAATATTGCATCATAGGTGAGATCATTCTAATAGGGGACTTTACTATGAGAACAAAAAATAACCAATATCTATGCCTCCATAGTGAAGAGGGGCTAAATAAAAATCCACTATGGTTAGAGGAAGAAGAGAACTAGAAGTGGGAAAGAGTCTCTCAAAATAAAAATGAGATATTTCATAGTTTGCAGTTGAAATATTGGATATGTGCAAACTTCATGATTTGATCTTATATAATGGCATAAGTGTGTGATTGAGCTTTGGAAATATCACATGCCAAACCTACAATAGGAAAATTGTAGTGGATTATGTCATTTGTTTGTAGAGGGATATGTGAAGGTTAATTGAGGTTGAGATAGGAAGCTACCCTATAGAAATGAAATCCAATCATAACCTTGCATATGTAAAATTTGGTATGCAAATAGGTGACTCTCAAAGGGCTATTTTTCAACAAAGTAAAAATGTAGGACTACAAGGAAAAATCCTTATGACCCATGCAAATCAAGAAACTTTTAAATCAATGCTTGAAAAATAGTTATAGGAAATAAAAGACACTAGTAGTTCCAACAAAAGAAAATAATAACAAAAAATGATAATTTTCTCTCAATGATCCATAAAGCTCTCACAACATGCAAAATAGATATAGCCATTTAAGAAGTATCAAAAATAGTTTTTTGGAAAATTCATGGTATGATGAAGAGTGCAAGGTAGTAAAAATAATGTTTAAAATCTCAAAAATGAAAAATGCAAGAAAAAAGACGTACGAAAAGCTAGTAAGATCTAAAGAAGAAGAATACATGGAAGTAAGGAGGAAGGAGCTAATTTCTCTAGTGAAGCATAATCCTAGAGGTTTTTTGAGGGAACTAAAATAGGCTAAAGAAAAGGTTGAGGATAATATCATAAATTCCCAGTGGATATATTTTTATGAAAGAGACCAAAATAAAGATCCTCCTTTAGTTATTAATACTAGGACCAAACTCTTCTTTGCAAAGGATATAAAGGAAAATTTCTCCATGGGTGAAACTCGAGACATAGATGGGTTATAAGCTAAATTATTAAAATGGGGCCTAGAGCCTCTTGCATTGCACATCAAAATAATATTTAATGAGGTCATTTAGGATAGTTTCTCAATAAATGAAATTAGTGTTGTCATTGCTCTCCTCAAAATTAGGGATGTTAACAACCCAATAAACTATCACACTATAATGATTAATCTCCTTTTTGGAGAACTCTTTGGAAGTATGGTGGGGTGTAGGATCAATTTTTGTGTGGAGAAGGATAGTAAAATGGAAAAAGGGTAAGCAAGGTTCATGCCAAGGCACTCTACAATTGACCACTATTATCACACTCTAACATGTAATAAAAAGGGTTTCAAAAAAATATGGAGAAAAGGTTTCTGGTTGTTCTTAATTTAGAAAAGGCATTTGACATGATACCTAGAAGCAAAATTTGGGTCAAAATGGAAGACTTTTGAATACAAAAATTTAATATAGGAAATAGTACATAGTCTCTTTGACCAAGTTCAAGCAACGAATGATGACATATTAAAAAAAATTAGGAGCAACATTGGAGTCAAATAGGGTTTCCTACTATCCTCCAATTTATTGGGGCTATACATAGACAAGTTAAAGGAGTGGATATACAAGCCATGTGGTGGGGCTATTTACCTAAACACATTTTTATAAAGTTAATGCTCCTTGTAGATGAACTCATTCTAATAGAAAAATAACACATCAACTATAAGAACACCTAAGATCCCTAGAACTATTTTATCAAGACATGGGAATATAAGTGATTATTGGAAAAATAAAGGTCATGATCTTTACCTTGAGAATAAAAAAGAAGCAAATGAATTTTGAGTTTGAAGGAAGCCCCTCACAAGTGGCATATGAATACAAATACTTGGGACTTGATTTTCACAACCTTATTTAGGAGGTTTTTAGGAAAAAAAAGGATACAAGGGGAATGGAAATATTTGTACATGATTCAAGAAAATATAAATTAGTTGAGCTATAGGGTTTCAAAAGAAATAAGGCCTTATTTTGGATGCTTGTTACACCAATGGTATTGTATGGTTGTCAAGTTTGGGGTGGTAACACATCGATATTAAAATGGAGACAAATAGAAATGTCACAAATATATTTGATCACAAGTAGTTTCAAAATAAAGGCCATGGTGCCATATGATATCATCTTAGATGAGGCCAAATCCTTTCTAATTAAAGTGTTAGAAATGATTTTATTTCTTGGATATTTGAAGATAATAGAGAATATGGAAGGATACTACTGGCCCAAAATTATAGTGGAAAAAAATTACTAGAAGAAAGAACACGTGGATTCAAAGAAAAATTCCAAGTGATGAATCAACTATCAATAGTGCCCAAACACAAATATAAAAATTAAAAGGTGTAAGAGAGAGAAAGTCAAATTTTTCATGTGCACAAAATAACTCAAGCCAAAAATAAAGCATTATGTCAAGAAATTTAATCCCATAGGTGACCATGAGAAAAATGACTTTATATGGGAAAATATAAAATGCAAAGGTAAAATTCGAATGTCCTAATTAAGAATTATCTCACATAATCTTAGAAATAAAATGGGGAGGATGAAAACACCCAAAGAGGAGTGGATTTATAGGATTTGTCATAATAGCACATTAAGATCAATGAGAACATAATGACATTACATCATGGAGTGTATGTCATATAAGGGCATTCAAATCAATTATGCTAATAATCTAAAATTTGAATCTTTAACAACTTCGTTTGAGGAGGTATAGATTGCAAAAATAATATATTACTTTATCAAAATTTATAGTTAAATAACCATGACAAACAAAGAAATAGATGACAAGCAAAATTAAAGGTTGCAGTTTGTTGGTGTTTACTACTCTATTTGATAAAATAAATACATGAATTAATAATAGATATTTCAATGCATACTAAATACATGAGTAAAATATATCTTTTTTTGCACATGAAATTATTACAAAAGAAGACCAGAGATGGTCAATGAAGGATCAGAGTCAATATGACTAGATCATACTACTTTCCTTGATGATGCACAATCTATTTAAAGGACTTGGCAGTTGCCAACAAGAACACAACCATCAAGCAACTGCCACTTATAATACTTGAAGCCAATGACAAATTAATAAAAACAATTAATACATAGTCAAATAACTAATTTTATCAAATATAATAATAGAGATTGTACACTAAATACATCATCCCCCCCAAAATAAATAAAAAATCATCTTCCAAATGATAATTAAACATCAAGTAACATTAGGGAAGACTTTCCAAACTAATGATCATGATGGAGATAAGGACATGTAAACAAAATTGGAAGTGTAATTTGCAAAATTGAAAATGGAGTGTACTTGGAAAATTAAATGAGTGTGATGGGGGTTTAGAGGTAATGATAACAAAGCCAAAAAGTAAATATTTTGGAATGTTTAACCAACATATGATGGTGATTAAGGAAGGAATTTTTTGTATGATAGTTGATGGTCATATGATTTCAACCACTAAAACCCCATAATTTTGGATTATCGGTCATATGATGTGGACACAAAGTGATTATCACTTGAGGAAGGGTGTACACCTACTAGCAATAGAGGATCATATGGTTGCAGGACATAATAACTCAACTAAAATAACCCTGGATAGAATAACCCGGTCACAATAACCCAAGGAAAAAATAACCCAAGGTCAAAATAACCCAAGCCAAAATAACCCGTGGTCAGAATAACCCATGGAAAAAATATCCCCGTAAGAATATAAAGAAAGGAAAACAAAATTTATAAATTACAAGGGTTATTTTTACAAGTTATTTTTTCCATGGGTTATTATGACCCTGGGTTATTTTTTCCTTGGGTTATTATGGCAGGGTTATTGTGTCAAGGGTTATTGTGGCCAGGTTATTATGTCCTGATACCGATCATATGGTGCAAGATGTGATGTATGTACATATGATGTAGAAGGGTGACTTTTTACCAACAACCATCGTATGTTGCTAAGAAGTGCTCAAGTTGCATGATGAAGAAGATTAATTTGTCGTATATTGTGAAAATTGCATCATATGCTCATCACTAGCTTGTGTGTACCACCAAAGGATGCCATATGATGAAAAGAGTTGTCCAAGACCTACGATGTAAGAATGATGTTGTATGATAGAATTTGGCTAAATAATGAATAATCATCATACTATGTGACCAAGTCAAATTATGTGCTTGAGTGTCAAGTTGAGTGATGTCAAACCAATTGAAGTTGGTGTACAATGTGAAGAGGTTGAGGTTGTCATACAATATAAAAATTACTCCCTTTTCCTTGTTATAAGATGCGTAAATTTTTTTCTTTCTCCTTGTCCTATGATATGCAAAACTCGTTGCCTCTCTCCTTTCTGTATGATATGACAAGATGCTAGTTGTACTCCATAATCAAACCTTTTGACATAGTCAGTATTTGTAGTCAGGCCTTTTATATAATTAGACATGTAGTTAGGAATTTTAATGTAGTTAAGCATTTTAATATTTTCTCCTTCAATTTATAAATAATATTTTTGCATCTTCCTTTCCATTGTTTCATTATTCTCTATTTTTCTTTTTCTATAATTTTTTTTTTTGAATTTGATTTGACTTGACAAGTATCTATGTGTTCCAAGTTGAATATTTTTCTCTTAGTACTACAATACATACCATCAATAATTTTACATTCTTTCATTAATTTCTCTTCACTAAGAGTTGTAGCTTTGATAAAATTACAAGTCAATGAAAATACCTCATAATATTCCATTTTCCAATCAAATATGTCACAGAGAGAATTTGTTTCATCCTTTGAGCATGTTTGTAATTCTAGAATCCCTTCATCAATCGACTCTATTGAAATTGGATCATTCTTCTTTATCCATTCTTTTTCAAAGTCCAAATTTGACGAATTGGAGGAAGTTGCTTCCTCACTTATGGATTGATTCTTTAAATCAATTACATACTTTTGACCCTTGCTTTCAATGGAGATTGTATTCTTTTTCCAATTGTGATTAGCCTTGGTGGCTACCAACCAAACTTAACCTAACAATGTTTCGTATTATTTCTTCCTTAATAAAATGACCACAAAGTTCAACAAAAGAGCTTGGATTTTGATAATTACCTTTTGTCCTATTAAAAGGTTGAGTACCTTAATACCTTGTTGATATACACCCACCAGTTAAAAATTTGATGACCAAATGGTCCAATTTCTAATACTTCTTAAATATCTTCTAGAAGTACACTCATGCCAAACTTTCCATAAACACTTGTATTGGTGAGATTCCTTCCAAGGATCCCAATATTCACCATCATTATTTTCTTTGTTGTGTTGACTGCTAGTAACATTGGATCAATCACTTGGTCACCGAATAGAGGAGGTTTAGTTATTGGATCTTCATTCTTACTATATTCTAATTGGTTTGTCTCATGCACCATCTCATTATCCCTTGGTACAATAACATTTTGAACTTCAAGAGTACTTTGGAATAAATCTCCTACTATAATTAGACCAATAGCTTGAGGTACTTAAGCAATATTTTTCTTGGATAGTAATTTATTTGTTTCTATACTTGTATTTTTATTTGAGTGGCATCTTTCATTAGCCATAATATTCTCCACTTTCACCCTTGCTTCACAAAGCCTTTTTTAGTGTGTGTGTCTGATTATATAGCCTTCTTTTCTTGGGTTTGAGTAATGGTTAGTACTTCATTATGCCTTACATCAATCATGTCAACACTATCCTTTTTCTTCAGACATCTAATATCTTCATGATCTATAAGTCCACACCATTTTCACAATAATTGCACTTTGTTTTTGCTTGTTTTAATAGTTTCTTGCAAAGAGTCTCCATTTGTTACATTTTCAATATTCTATAATAGGAATCCTTTGGGGTCACGTTGTGTTTGGATTTATCCTCTTTGATTTCAATAACTATCTAGAGAAGCATTTTGTGGCTTCAAAGGAGTGGAATCCTCTCCCTATGTAAAGAGTATTTGTGTACTCCTAGTCTTCAAATTGTATGGGAACTCTTTTATTGAATGATCCATACCCTGGAAATTCTAACAAAAATTCTTTCTAGGATAGTTACCTTTTGTGTACCCCTCAATTTTGCACTCAATACACCATAGTTTGTTAGTTTATTTGTTGGTTTCTTTCTCCACCTTCAATTATTTCTCGATTCAAAGAATCTCCCTCTAGAACACTTGTACCATTCTCAATTAATTTCCACTATTTTCATAAGAACTTTCATCTTCCTCTATTTTTTATTTTACTACACGAGGACATTTTATCTTCACTTTCTATGTTCACTGCTCGATTGTAGGCTTCTGAATTGGAAGAGGGTGGTACTACCTTAATTTTTATTCTTAATTACGAAAGTAGACCTTCATTGAACCATATTTTCTTGATATTGTCAGTTGGTTCTATTTCTAACTTTACAAGCAATTCTTTAATTCTACAATTATAAGATCTTAGATTTTCGTTCTTACCTTGTTTTGTATTATAAATTTTTTCTACTATTTCATTATAAACATGAAGTAATTTAAACTCGTCTTTTAATTCCTTAATCTCTCTCATATTATTTGAGAGGATTGGTTAATTTCTATATATTAATCAATTGCTACACCTTGCAAGGTGGCTAGAAAATATTGTAGGTGAATTGATTTATCATTTTTCCCATTTACTATCCAAATTGTTTCATAAGTCTTATAGTTTCATATAGGATCTTCTTATCCATTTCCCATAACATTGGAATTTTTTTAATTTTCTCCACTATAGCTTACCATGGATTTATTCTGATGCAAGCCTAGCGCCTAGAATCTACTTGCTGGGGAGTTTCGATTTGAACATTTTGGTGCTTTTCTCGCACTTTTGTCTACATAGAAATCCTCAAGTCTCTCCTTAGCTTCATCCTTCCATGTACTTGTTTCACCTTCATAATTTATTTTATATTGATCCAATTTAGGATCTAAGACAATTGCTTAAAGAATGCTTAACAATTACAATTTAAAATTCAAAAGTGCTTAAATGAAATTCAACACTCAATAAAATTAAATTAACGAAATTACAAAGAGATTAAGGAAAGATTAGAATGAGAGAGAAAAAGAGAGAATGCAAACAAATTGATAACAGAGTTCGTCATAAAAACAACTACATCTCTGGGTCTCTCTCCAACGAGTAGACCGATCCGATTGAAATCTTCAAAAATTCGGCATTACATCAGCTTGCAAGCTCTTCCCTTCAAGCACAACAAAATTCTGGCATTCTCCCGACGTACAGGAACAACAAATTATCTCTCAATCACTTGAATAATTCCTCCAAAAATTCCTTCCCAAAATCACCTAATTTACACCCCCATCTTACCCCTTTTTATATTACATTACATGTTAAAATTGGTGTAAAACCAATTAACAACTCTATCTCCCCAACATAGAGAAAATTTTAATAATATACCCGTAACAAAATTTCTAGCCCCTTATTTTATGATCCGGGCTTTTGTTGTTACCAAATAATCTTGATTTATTTTTGTAGGGGTGGCAAATTTTTTTGTTTTAGGCAAAAATATTAAAACAACTCCTTAAAATGGGGATTCCCCCTTATGTGGAAGGCTTCCCACAAAATGTGGGCCACCCCCATGTTAGGTGGCGCCCCCACTTTATGTGGGTCTCCCCCCATAACATGGGAGATGTTCCCACATAATGTGGGTCGCCCCCCATGTGTGGGTGGCTTCGCACATAAAGTGGGCGCCCCGCCTTTTATGGGGGTTTAACCCCACTTTATTAGGAGTTTTTTTATATACATTTTTTTATGCATTTTTTTAATTTTGATTTTTATATTTATTTTGAATTATTTTTTTCTCAAAATATTTTCCAAATGGAGGATTGAGGAGATGCCAAGTGTCGAGGGCTGATAGGCCGTTGTGCTGATTAGGTGCTGACATCATCGGGTTGACCCAAATTTTGACCATCTGTAACGTCGCCATACAGACTTCATTTTTTGTGAAACGAACTTCGCCAGAATCATGACAATGAGCACTACACAATGGTGTTGAATTTGGCCGATTTTGACAACTTCGATTTTTTTCCCTTTTTCTGGCATGTTTTATGAGTGTTGACCATAGGTTTGACCATACATATTTTGAGCTTCAAGACTCCGATTGACTCTGTTCAAGTTGCGTTGGAGTCAAGATTTCGCCCTCATGCTAATGATGTCGATTCCGAAGGTAAAAGAGAAACTTCAATTTTAGACGAAGATCCTCCGGATCATATACACCTTTGGCTCAACTTCTCCTTTAATTGACAACCTTTCAATGACGCAAAGGCTACTTTTTTATGAGTGTTTTTGCACATCACAACACAGACAAAATACTAATTATTATGTCTCTCTTGAAAGGAAACATGACCTATAAGATTTAGAAAGATTTCCCCAAGGCTTCGTTATTAAAGCTTTGACTTTGCAAAAGTGACTCAATGGTTTAATTTCTTTCTATTTAACAAGGGGCCTTATAGTTACCTAACTGGAATTTTGACAATAAGGGTTTTGAATGGTTTGCACTTGATATGAATTCCTGATTGGATATCCAAATCTAAGGTTTAATAATAATATTCAACATCTGATATTGTAATTTTTCTTACACTTTCTTCCTAAACTAACTCATTCTTGCAAATAAAGGTCAAAATATAGGGTAAGAAGAAATTAAGTTAAGAAACCCTAAGGAAAATGATAATAGTGATTCAATGCTCCATATAGGTTGATCCCTACCAAAAAAAATTCCTACTTAATCAAAGATTAACTCAAAATTCCACAAGAATAGTGCAACCTTCAAAGGTAATCAAAGATTTTCAGATCATGAAAATTCATATAAATACCCAATTATGGCATATCTTAAATAAATCTTCATAATTGAACTAATATCAAAATATAGTTCAAACTAACCATGCAAAGAAACTTACAATTAGCAAGCTACAAATGGTATGAATCAAAGATCTATAAAATATCTTCACAGTTCATGGTTATCATAACTAAACTTTATCTAATATTGAAGAAAAGGAACCTTGCAAACATGAGAAACCACAAGTAGAAAACCAAAATTAAATTATTTGCTTGTATTGATTTTAAATTATTTGGTTACAAAAATTCAAGTTTCAATAGCCCTTTACAATGAGAGAGTATTTCCTTTTATAGACAAGGAAAAGAGTACGTAGGGAAAAATAAATGGTGGAGATCATCTCAACACTAAGGGCCAAGATTACATAAGCATTTAATATTTGAATGCAATAAATATATTCATCATCCATCTCTAACTGAATTCAATTACAATTTCTTGGGATATGTACAATAATATATAATATAGTACAACAATATAATTGCATCAACATTAAATTCCATATTCAATATCCCATGAAATGTGGGGCACAAGTTTCCAAAAATACACATTTTGAAGAGATCCAAAAATGAGTTAGTTGGTGCAAAAATCATAAAAATTATCTTTAATCACACTCACACCTTCTAATTTCTCTTTAACAATAAACTTTAAAAAAATGTTTGAATAGAAGTAACCTCCTCACTCTAACATTGGACAAAATATTTGTTTATTAACTAATAAATGCAGTGAGCTATGCCACTTGGGATCTCAATTCAATCTTAGTGGCTTCATCTTTGTTTGTTCTCTAAATTATATTTGTTACTAATCCCTACAGTTCACTTATTTCTTGGGATTTGTTGGTGGGGCTAGTGAAGGGAGACTCTCTCTCAAACACAACCTTACACAAACAACAACATTTAGGAACAACAAACATGTAACTTTATTATTCTTTCATAAAATCATCTACATACATGCAACCAAATACAATACAACTATCTGGTTAGAAGACCGCTATTACAAAAATATGGGCTACAAATACATGTAGAAAATTAGACATGCAAGTCTGTGAATGGCAATAATAGCCATTGAAAGCCCAACCTCCTTTGTGTGCTAAAAATAAGGAAATTTGTCTCCCTTCTCATCTAGAATGAATATATTTCCATTTGTAACCACTTTATATGATTTTTCCACTTGCCAACAAACTCTCACTTCCATTTTTGGTGCCTAATAGATTTAGTTGCCCCTTTTTTGAGGCCTAAGAAAATGCTTAAACTTTATTTCAAATTTTGGGAGCCACTTCTATTTTCCCATCAATTCGCAGATGGTGTGCAAAACTAAAATTCAAGTGGGTTTTCAACTTCTTCCATATTATTCTCCAAAAATACCCAACAAAATTGGTATCGTGATTTGATACTATACTCTTTGATAGACCATGTAGCCTAGCCACTTCTCTAAAAAATAACTCTATGATGTGAACATCATCACTGGTCTTGTGACATAGAATGAAACATTTCATCTTTAAAAAATTGTCCACCACTATAAATTATATTGAATCATGTCTTCTTTGTGTTCTTGATAAATCAAGAATAAATTCCATACTAATATCTTCCCATGACCTCTTCGATATAAGTAATAGCTTATAAATCCTTGTATTTTGACTTACCCCTTTAGCCATCTGTTATACTCTACAACTTTGCATAAACTTCTTCACATCCTAATATAGTTGTGGCCAATAATAATTCTCATTTACAAGAGTAATGGTCTTATCTCAACCAAAGTGTCTTGCCAATCCTCCACTATGTGTATCCTTAATTAGGTTCTTGTTGTCAAATAAGGTTTTCACCCTTGCTAAGCTATGAACTATAGCAACCTATTGACACATGGGAACACTTCGAGGTTATGGGTGACCTAGGAATGAAGTGAACCTCCAGAGTATGGGTTGGTTCCCCTTAAGATAACTTGAAAATGCTAAAAATTATAAGGAAAAGAGTAAGAAGGATGTGCTTGAAATTTAAAACCTATCACTAACAAGTGGTACACCAAAGATAAAATTTGACAAGATTGTTGAAACTCACAAAAATATCAATAAAGCTAAAGAATCTCACAACATAGAGATTTATGTCTGCAAAAGTGATTCTATGTAAGGTTTTGATTGTTCTAACGCTTAACACAAGGAAAAAAATGATGTTTTCACATATATAAATGCAATAGAAAGAGATCACTAACATAATCCTACACTATGAAATAATATTCTTTGCATCCAGTACTGAAGGAATCTGATAAAATAAAGGATTACATAGGATTTTATCATGCAACTCACAACCAATACTAAAATAACAAAGAAAATCAGCAAAGGAAATGACTTTCTATTGAGGAAAATAAGGAGTCTATGTATTACAAATTTGTAGTATTCATAAAAAATGAGTTACAAAGTCTGAATGATGCTCTTCTCGCAATCTCTTAACCAAAAACCCCCTCCTTTACAAAGAGGAAAAAATGCCATATATACAACAGAAAAAAAAAATGAAAAAGTGTCGACCCCCGCCCTAGGGTTTACAAAAAATGAGTCGGCTCCTAAACATGTCGGCCCTCGAAGAAGTTTTTGGAAATAAAGTCAATGAGGTAAATGTGCATACCCTGTTCATGTCAATGAAAGCTCGCTCCCAGGCATGGCCTTCAAATATTTTGCGACCATCGCATTAACTCGCAGCCCTCGTGTCCACCCTCGAGACCTCTTTGCTGAGTTGCCTTCAATGCTTTTGAAGTATAGTCATTAATGTCGATCCACTTTTTCCAGTAGACATCCCAGCTATCATTGAGAATCGTGGCTTCTTCCTTTCTACTCTCCTCTAGTTCTAGATCTTTCTGCAAGTTGACCCCCTTCGAGAAGTGGCATCTAACATTCCTGTCTAGATCCTTATAGATGAACAACACTATTCACCGATCCGATCATAATCTTCGATCACATAGTAGATCCATACTGCACACAGTCTGTTGATCCTCTTCTCGCCGATCAAACTTCCATGGTTTGCCTTCAACTTCCTCTGATTGATTGAATAGATACCACGTGGGATCCTCAGATGGTCAAAAGTTATTAAAATAGAAACACATGTTGGTGAGACACTAGTCGTGTCTCCTCGATGCTTACAATGCTCCACAGTAGCCATCGGCATAACACACAACTGTTAGCGAGACTTCATAGCGAGCGGCAAGATTTATACCGATGTCAAAGATTGTCGCCCAGACCATCGCTATCGGCCAGACATCATAGCGAGTATGCAAGAGTTATACCATTGTGTTCCTCCATCGGTGAGACAATCACATTCGGCAAGACATCATACCGAAAGAAAAAATTTCGGCCAAGAGTCCTGATGATGCTTAGAATGAACATACCTATCGGCAAGACAATTGCTCATCGACAAGACATCATACTGAAAGCAAACATTTTGGCCAAGATTCCCCCCGATGAAACTCCTGTTAACAACTGTCGGCGAGAGTTCTCCCTGAGTGGAGAGAAAAAGAAAACTCACAATGATTGAAAAGTCTTGGCAACCCGAGCATTTCGAAAAGAAATGGCGGAGTTGGAGTCAAGATGGAAACCGAACCAAAAACCAACCAAAATTTCCAAGTCCATCCCATGTTCCAATTGCGCCTCCACCAAAGCAAAGAAACCCCCAAACAAAAGAAAGCAAAGTGGGATCGGAAACAAAATTGATCCCGAGCGAAACACAATGGGGGGAAGGGGGGGGAGTCGGAACAAAAACAAGACCATGAAACTTTTCCAAGTTCAGGTTCGGTCACAGTTCTGGCTCCACCTCCGACAACACACAAATCAAAAAGGAAAAAAGAAAAATACAAAGATTATCAAAGAGAAGGAAACATCCCTCAATCACCGGCAATGAAAAAGCAAAGAAAAGAAGATTGGGTAGAACCGGAACCGGGACCGGAACCAAAATGGAAACTAGAACTTTGGAAAAGTTTCAATGTTCGGTCTTGGTTCTGACCCCGCCCCCGACAAAACAAAAAGAAAAGGGGAAAAAGAAAACAAAACAGAAAGGGGGAAAGCAAGGAAAAACATAAGATGAAGACCCTCCCAATAAAAAATTGAACACCTACACATTGGGCTCAACCCTTGTGGGAGCCACATTTAATCCATGTGTCGAACTTAAAACATAATTTTCCCCTGCAGCTGCACAAGAAGCAAACAAGTTAGAAAATATGTAATTTTGATGCAAATGTTCCTCCATTTGGCCTTCATGAGCACTTGAAGACATAGATTTCTCCGCCTAATTGAGCCCATAGGCGAAAATCGGGTGATATCTTTGGCGAACTCAACTGGATGTTTGCCTGCTAAACATGAAAACAAGTAGCCTAGGCCTATCCATTGGGCATGGAGTCATTGGGAACCTAGACCTATTCTTAGAAAACTCACCTAGAACTTTTGTAACTCAGATGACAGACATATACGAGGTCTTGGCCCATCCAAGACAAAACAGTAGAAGGAAAACTACTTATTTGTGCTAAAACAACACTTAGGGAATGAAAACTGCATCTAATCTAATGTGCGGAAGCACTTATTGATATCTAGAATTTAATAGCTATGTATAGATTTAGATCCATACCTCAAAATCAATGTTTGAGGTGAATCCCATTCACTGGGATTAGTTCCACTACACCATCCAACTTAGATAGTTGGAAAGCATTATGTTGTTTCTTCTCAGTGACGATATATGGCCCAGTCTAGAATGCATCAAACTTGGAGTGCCTTCCAAGTTTTCTTTTCAATTCATCCCATTTCAGGACTATGTCCCCCTCCTGGAAAACTCTAGGGAATGCCCTTTTATCAAATGATCTTTTCATTTGAGCCTGCTTGATCTTTTTTATTGCTTAAGCTCTAGTCTCTTCAAGTTCAATTAGCTGAGCCAGTCTTATTGTCATAGGCTCCTCGTTGATCATGTCAAGCTGATTTATCAGATCAAGAGCTGGGAGTTCAACTGAAATGAACAGTCTTGCCTCTTTTCCATATACTAGAATGTATGGGGGAAAAACCAGTTGACCTTTTAGATGTAATCCAATCATCCCACAAGGCTGATTTAAGCTTGGTATGCCAGGCTCTCTGATTTCCTTCCATGGTCTTCTTGATGATCCTCAAAAGGTTCTTATTAGTGGACTCAACTTTTCCATTTCCCTGTGGATAGTAATTAGAGGATGTATTCAGATATATACAATTCTTGATAGTGCAGTTAGAAATTTTAACACTCACAAAAGCAAGGGCATTGTCTGAAACAATAGAATCTGGGATACCAAATTTGGTAACTAACTTTTCATAGAAATTCAGGACAACAAATTCATTAGCCTCTTTGAGTGCCACAACTTTAGTCCATTTTGAAAAATAATCAGTGGCTGTGAGCACCCACTTGTGGCCTGCACTTGATGGCGGGTTTATAACCCTAATGAAATCCAAACCCCATTTCATGAAGGGCTGCTAGCTTCTCTTTTCCAGAAAAAATGGCACATTCCTTACACTTTCTTACCCATAAATGAGCATCTCTGAATAAGGTAGGCCAGTAATAGCCTCCTTTCATTATTTTAAGAGTTGTATCTCTTGGAGAAAAGTGTCTACCAGCTGACCCTTGATGGAATTCATGCAATACTCTATCAACCTGATCAGCTTCAATACATCTCAATAGGACACCATGAAAATCTCTTCTAAATAGTAAACCATTTAAAAGAACATAAGGTATGGATTGCAGTCGATAATACCTTCTTCTGGATTTAGTTAGATAAGGAGGGCACTCACCAATTCATAAAAAATGTGTCATTTCTATAATCCAACCTGTAGGAGCAGGTATAGTAGCTTGTTGTCCATCTTGAAGTGCTAAAATAGAACTTTCCTCCTCCTTTATATTGTTGTTGTTGTCCTTTGTAAGCTATTCGCAAAGACCTCTCCCTCTTATTAGTTTGGTAACCTTTATTTCAAAGTCATACTCCATCACCTTAGTGGCCCAACCAGCTCTTCTATCACTCAAATCTTTGTTCAGTAAAAACTCTTTCACACTTGGATGAGCAACCATTAGTATAATCTTGTTATTGGAAAGCATGTGCCTAAACTTCTTTAAGCTTCTTATAACAACGAGAACATATTTCTCTACAAAAGTATACTTGAGCTCATAATTTTTGAGTCCCTGACTAAAAAATGCCACAGGCTGTTCAGATCCTTCATCATTTCGCTATACAAGCATGGCTGAAAGTGAATCAATATTTCCATAGGTATATAAAATGAGATCCTTAGAAAAATTAGGATTCAAAAGTGTAGGTGCAGCTGCTAATGCCTCTTTTATAAGCTCAAAACTTCTTTTCCCATCCTTAGTCTAGCTGAAAGGTACATTCTTTCTCAGCATATGAGTTAGTGGACTTAATAAATTAGTAATGTCAGGGATAAACCTCCTAACAAAGTTAATCCTACCAATAAAACTCTGCAAACCTTTCATGTGTGCTGGTAAAGGAAGAGCTAAGATAGCACTTATTCTTTCAGGGTCAATAGTAATACCCTGTTTAGACACCACATAACCAAGCAATCTTCCTTCGTGAACAACAAACACACTTTTTGGGATTAAGTGATATCCCAAATTCCTTGCATTTCTCAAAAAAATTCCTCAAATGATTCAGATGATCCTTAGCCTCCTTAGAAAAAACAATGATATCATCAAGATAGACTAAGACCATATTGTACATTAAACCCTGAAAGGCCATATCCATGGCCTTTTGAAATGTTTCCCCAATATTAGATAAACCAAAGGGCATTTCCTGATAGGCTACAGTTCCCCATTTTGTGGTGAAGGTTTTTTTATACTGATCTTTTTTCACTGATATTTGATTGTAACTAGAATAGCCACCTAATAAGGAAAACCTTTCAGACCCTGAAACTACCTAAAGTATCTGCTCCATAGAAAGTAGAGGATGACGTTCTTTTAAGGAGGCCCTATTTAAGTCACGAAAATCTACACAAAGTCTTATTTCACCATTTTTCTTCCTTACTGGTACTAGGTTTGAAACCCATGAGGTATGCTTAATGGGGAAAATAATGTTGCTTTCAATCAACTTATCTAGTTCCTTCTTCATCAAAGACTCTAACTTGGGATTCAAGGGCCTCTGTTTTTGCCTAACAGGTTTGACATTAGGCTCAAGCTCAATGGTATGTTGAGAAAGCTGGGGATTAAACCCCTTTAAATCAAAATATTTCCAGGCAAAGATATTATTAAATTCTTGACAAAGTTGAATAAAAACATGCTTCTCTTCAGCTGTGCATACCTTGCCTAACTTAAGAAGATTTTCTTTGAAAAATTCAACTTCTTCGTAATGATCTTGCTGAACTTGAATACTGCCCTTGGGTTTTCTAGCTGATTCTAAAGTGACCAAGCCTTTTGGCAACTTGTTGTTTTTGAGCTGAATAATCTGGTCACTGTACTGGTGTTGTAACTTTTCCTGATTGGTATGTGAGAACTCAGCTTCTTCTCTTAAAAAGCTAACAATCTGCTGGTCACTATCAAAGACTTGCTAGTGTATATTATTATCAAGCACAGTAGGCCTAACTACAATCTTAATATGCTGATTAATTTTATTACTGCAAATCTCCTTTGGAATATCATGTTCAGCTCCTACAACAGCTAACCTATTAGCATGTTTATTTTGAGTTCTAGGAATGGAAATCAGATTAAATGCATCAAATCCCTCTAAGAGGTCCCATACTCTATTCTTATAAGACTTGAGCACATCATTTTTTACAACATTAAGCCTTCTCATTTGATTGACAACCAACTCGCTATCACCATAAACCCTTAGACAACTAATACCTCTCTATCTTGCCCACTCCAAGCCTTGGACTAGAGATTCATATTTAGCAAAATTATTAGAACATCTAAAACAGAATCTGAAAGCTAAATATTACTCCTAACCTTCTAGTGATACCAGCATGCATCCACCACCAGCACCTACCCTACTCCTTGAGCCATCAAAATACAACTCCCACACATCATTTTCATGCTATTCACTGTGTTGTTCTTTTTCCTTTTCAACATTAGGCATAAAAGAGTCAGTCTCATGCATCATATAAACACCAATGTCAACCTCCTCCAACTGCTTACCTATACGAACTTCATAAGTTTGAGATGCCCACTCTTACAGAAGAATATCTGATGTTCTTTCCATTTGAATTTCAGCCTCTTGAACAACAGGCTACTCCACTTGTACACTTGTAAACAAGTTGGCATTAATAGGAGATGGATTGTAAGGTTCAATATGAACTTTGGCTATGGGTTTTGATTTAATAGTGAATCTAGTACCATATCTGGTTTTGAACAACATATGAGACCAATCAAAGGATAGGTAACCACCCATCTTGGCCATAAAATCCCTAGATAAACAAAGAGAAAAGTATGGGGGAAAATCAATAATGTAGATATCCTGTGGCATTGCAAAATTTGGATAGGCATGTAAAGTTAAGCTCAAATTTTTAATGACCCCTACCATGTTAATAGAAGTACCATCCAATTGTACTACCCCCTTTTCTAGTGGTTTATATTCAATTCCCAACTTATCAACAATTTGTTTGAGCATAACTGAACTACTAGCCCCTGAGTCAATCATACAATTGTGAACAAGATGATCTCCTATGATTAATGACAAATAAAAAGGAGGTGGCTTGGCTTTAGCAGCTTGCTGTTCTTTATCAACAACAGCAGTACTAGCCAACACAACATTCTCCTTTTCTACACTAGACTCATCTGAGACACTTAAACCTGATAAAGCAGATTGAAGCAGGTCCTTTTGACCTAGAATACTCAGAGAATCCCATATTGACATGGGTACATTAATTTTCTTCATATGCTCAAGTATATTGAAAGATGTAGTGGGTTTAGCTTGACCTTTAGGAAGAATAACATCACCTTTAACTGAAGGCACCTGGACTGATGAATCAGACTATTGCTTCCCTACCAAAGGCTACCCTCTTCATAGCATTTGGATTTGGTAAGCTCTTGATGAGCCAAGAGCATTCTGATTCTAGTTCGGCCCTTGTTTCGATTGAGTTTGAACTATATCAGGTTGATGTCCTTCATCTATTGCCCTCTTTTTACTGTGTGTATTGTCTACAATTGAAGAATCAACATGGATCACTCCACAAAATTCTTCCCCTTGCCAATTTACGAATGTAGACTCATGTGTTTGTTACTCTTGATGTTGTACCTCAGTTGCTATAGGCACATTAGAATGTATTACTAAATTGCTCTGAACCATCAAGGCTTGATTAAGAAGCCCATTTACATAGGTACTCTTATTATGGGGTTGATTACATGGAAATCACCACTCATAATCTTGAACTAAATTGTTTTGGACAAGTGCAAGCTCTTTGGAAGTGCTCGCAGCATTGGAGTCATAAGCTTGATATGGCCTTGGGTTAGGAGCAGATCTTTGGCCTTGATTATAAGGTTGATAAGACGGTTTGTTGGCCTGACTTTGTTGGTAATTAGACTGAAATGAGGGCTGATAAGGCTTAAAACCTTGATTTTGTTGTTTTTTGAGATTAACCATCTCATTGCCAAAGGTTCTAAGAAGGCCTTTAATCTCTTGTAGTTCGCTAGACTGAGCTGGAAATTCATTTACTTGGTCGTTAAGCTGGGTATCAGGTGTTGGGAATGCTGGTGCACTTGCAATAACAACCAAAGGAGGTAACTGCATAGGGATTGGAGGCTGAATAGCAGGAAATATTGGCATAGGTGGTCTTGGGGCAATTTTACCAGCTTGTATGAGGCTGTTTTCAGCTCTAACAGCTACACCATATGCTGCAGGAAGTGTATCCCCTCCCATCGATTGAATCATTATGGAAATATCGCTATTTAAAGCTCTTAAATAGTATAAAAATGCATGATTAGCAATAGGCCTTACCGTTTGTGGAATTATATCCCACGTTCTCTGGAAACAGTGATTGAAATCTGACATAACTTCATGAGGAGCTCTTTTGATTGTAGACAGCTGCTCCACCAATGAAAAATGGTCTGATTTATCTTCAAAAAAATCACACAACTAGCTGCCTAACTCATTCCATGTTGCTATAAAGTTGATAGGCAGGCCTCTGAACCATTGTAAGGCCTTTCCTTTAAATGACACTGCCAGCAATCTGAGTGCAACATTTTCTTCAATCACATGATGAACAACACACAAGTTAGCAACATCTTTTATATGCTCTGTTGGAGTGGTATGATCCTCACCATGAAAATATGGCAGACTTTTAAAGGAAGCAACAGGAATTTTGTCATGCTGAGCCAAATTCAGTGGGCTGCCTTGGTTAAAAACAACAAATGGTTGATTCTTGGTTGATGATGAGCCATATTGACTACTTGAGATGGATGAACCCTAAGAGGAATGAATGATGGGACAACAATATGGGACCTTGCAAATGGAGGAGTAGAATTGAATTTTCTAGAATAAATGAGAGGCTTTTTTGGCCTCTGAACCTCTCTCCCCTTTCTTCTAGGTGGGGATAACTACAAATATTTGAACGAAGACAAGCTACTTTTGGTTTGTACTCTTCTCATAAACTGCAATGCACTGATTCTTCTTACTAGAGATTGGAGTTGACAAGTATGCTGTGAAATGTCTCTTTAAGACAGAAAAGTTGTTGCACACACCAAACAGCAATACAAAATTCTAAAAAAATAAGTTGATAATCAGCTCAGGTCCCACCAGGCGTGCCAAAAACTGTTGTCAAAGAAGGTTTGCACCCTTGCTAAGCTATGAACTATAGCAACCTATTGACATATGGGAACACTTCAAGGTTATGGGTGACCTGGGAATGAAGTGAACCTCTAGAGCATGGGCTGGTTCCCCTTAAGATAACTTGAAAATACTAAAAATTATAAGGAAAAGAATAAGAAGGATGTGCTTGAAATTTAAAACCTATCACTAACAGGTGGTACACCAAAGATAAAATTTGACAAGACTGTTGAAACTCACAGAAATCTCAATAAAGCTAAATAATCTCACAACATAGAGATTTATGTTTGCAAAAGTGATTCTATGTAAGGTTCTGACTGTTCTAATGCTTAACACAAGGAAAACAATGATGTTTTCATAGATATAAATGCAATAGAAAGAGATCACTAACATAATATTGCACTATGAAATAATATTCTTTGCATCCAATACTGAAGGAATCTGATAAAATAAAGGATTACATAGGATTTTATCATGCAACTCACAACCAATACTAAAATAACAAAGAAAATCAGTGAAGGAAATGACTTTCTATTGAGGAAAATAAGGAGTCTCTATATTACAAATCTGTAGTATTCATAAAAAATGAGTTACAAAGTCTGAATGATTCTCTTCTTTCAATCTCTTAACCAAGAACCCCCTCCTTTAGATAGAGGCAAAAATGTCATATATACAACAGAAAAAAAAATGAAAAAGTGTCGGCTCCCACCCTAGGGTTTACAAAAAATGAGTCGACTGCTGAACACGTTGGCCCTCGAAGAGTTTTTGGAAATAAATTCAATGAGGCATTAAATGTGCATACCCTTTTCATGTCAGTGAAAGCTCACTCCCAGGCATGGCCTTCAAATCTTTTGCGACCATCACATTAACTCGCATCCCTCGTGTCCACCCTCGAGACCTCTTTGCAGAGCTTCCTTGAATGCTTCTGAAGTATAGTCATTAATGTCGATCCACTTTTTCTAGTAGAAATCCTAGTTGTCATTGAGACTTGTGGCTTCTTCCTTTCTGCTCTCCTCTTGTTCTAGATCTTTCTGCAAGTTGACCCCCTTCGAGAAGCAGCATCTGACATTCTTGTCTAGATCCTTACAGACAAACACCACTGTTCATTGATCCGATCATCATCTTCGATCACAGAGTAGATCCATACCACACATAGTCTGTTGATCATCTTCTCACCGATCAAACTACCACAGTTTTCCTTCAGCTTCCTCTGATTGGTTGAATAGATACCACGTGGGATCCTTAGACAGTCAAAAGTTATTCAAACAGAAACACATGTCAGTGAGACACTAACCGTGTCTCCCTGATGCTTACAATGCTCCATAGTAGCCATCGACATAATACAAAACTGTCGGTGAGACTTCATAATGAGTGACAAGAGTTATACTAATGTCAAAGATTGTTGCCCAGACCATCGCTATCGGCCAGACATCATAGTGAGTATGCAAGAGTTATACGGTTGTGTTCCTCCGTCAGCGAGACAATCACATTTGGCAAGACATCATACCGAAAGAAACCTTTCGGGAAAGAGTCCTGGTGATGCTCAGAATGAACATACCTATTGGCAAGACATCATACCGAAAGCAAACGTTTTGGACAAGAGTCCCCCCGATGACACTCCTGTTAACAACTGTCGGCGAGAGTTCTCCCTGAGTAGAGAGAAAAAGAAAACTCATAGCAGAAAAGTCTTGGAGACCTGAGCATTTCGAAAGGAAATGGAAGAGTCGGAGTCGGGATGGAAACCAAACTAGAAACCAACCAACATTTCCAATTCCATCCCCTGTTCTGATTCTACCTCCACTAAAGCAAAGAAACCCCCAAACAAAAGAAAGCAAAGCAGGATCGAAACCAAAACTGATCCCGAGCGAAACACAGTGGGGGGGGAGTCAGAATAGAAATGAGACCATGAAACTTTTCCAAGTTTAGGTTCGGTCATAGTTCTGGCTTCGCCTCTAACAACACACAAAGCAAAAAGGAAGAAAGAAAAACAAAAAGAAGATCAAAGAGAAGGAAACATCCCTCAATCATCAGCAATGAAAAAGCAAAGAAAAGAAGAACAGGTAGAACCAAAACCGAGACCAAAACAAAAATGGAAGCTAGAACTTTGGAAAAGTTTCAATGTTCGGTCTCGATTCTGACCCTGCCCCTGACAGAACAAAAAGAAAAGGGGAAAAATAAAATAAAACAGAAAGGGGGAAAGCAAGGAAAAACATAAGATGAAGACCCTCCCAATAAAAAACTGAACACCTACACATTGGGCTCAACCCTTGTGGGAGCCACATTTAATCCATGTGTCGAACTTAAAACGTAATTTTCCCCTGCAGCTATACAAGAAGCAAACAAGTTAAAAATATGTAACTTTGATGCAAATTTTCCTCCATTTGGCCTTCATGAGCACTTGAAGACATAGATTGCTCCGCTTGATTAAGCCCATAGGCGAAAATCAAGTAACAGTTCTCTCTCATAGAACTCCACAGAATACACAACTGACTTCCTTTAAACAACATACCATCCTAGATTATGAAATCCAACCATCTTTTCCTATCAAAATAAATAGGTTCCAAACAAGCCTTACATGTCTCTACAAAGTCTAGTTATTTAAGATACAAACTCCTGAGTTTATTAAATCCAATAATTTATATCTTCATCTCTATCAACAAATTTTTCCTTCTTCTTAACAAATCTACAACTATGACTTCCTACTTATGTATTTCAAAAAAAATGTGTAACTCTATAAAAAATTAGCCCATTCTAAGTGTCTTTGGTTCAAATTCCCCTAACTACTAAGGTGTTGTAAGGCTTGGTGATCAAAATATAAACAAATTATTTTAACAGAAAATAGTAACTCCATTTATTCAGAGTTTGAGCTATTCCATAAAACTCTTGATCATAGATAAAATATTTTCTCTTGGCATCATTCAATTTCTCACTAAATAAGCATCAAGCTTAACTTCTTGACTTAAAACAACTCCTATGGCACTGCCACTAGCATCACAATCTACTTGGAAAACCTTATTGAAATCTAAAAGCACAAAATGGGTTGCTTTGTGAATTTCTTCTTTAACAAATCAAAACTCTTAGTTGCTCCCACGATCTATTTAAAATCCTTTTTGTCCCCTCTCATTATCTCTATTAGGGGTGCACAAATGATATTGAAACTCTTAATAAATTTCCTATAAAACCTTGCTAAACCATGAAATGATCTTACCTTTGAAACACTCATTGGTGTAGTTCAATCAATGATAGCCTTTATTTTCTATAGGTCCATCTTAAGACCTTCAGTTGAGACTACAAATCATAGATATATCAACTCCTTTACAAAACTTCATTTCTTGAGGATAATCAACAATTTATATTCCCTTGGATTCTCAAAAAATCTATGAATATGTAACAAGTGCTCCTCTAATGTATTTCTAAAAATTAAAATGTCATCCAAGTAAACAATGACAAATTTACCCAAAATTTCTTTTAATACCTTGTGCATGAGCCACATGAATGTGCTAAGTGCATCGACTAGCATAAATAGATTGATTAAACATTCATGTAGTCCCTTCTTGGTTTTGAAGTATGTCTTCCACTCATCTCCCTCTATGATCCAGAAGTGATGATATCTACTATTTAGCTCAATCTTTGTGAAGTTCTCAGCCCCACTCAAGAAGTCCATAATGTCATCCATCCTTGGCAAGGGAAATTTATAATTGATGGTAATTGTTTTAATGGCTCGAGAGTCTATACATATCCTCCACCCTCCATAATTCCTTGGTGTTATTACTACAAGTAACACACATGGACTTGGGATCTCTCAGATCAATCATTTCCTCAACAACTCATGGACCTATCTACTCAATTCCTCATTTCCTATAGGATTCATTCTATGAGTTGTCATATTTGGAAAACTAGCTCCTAGTATCAAATCCATATGGTGACTAATCTTCCTCATTGGTGGCAAACCTTTAGATACATTATCTGACACAATGTCCTAGAATTATCCCAATAGATATAAAACTTCTACTGGTACTTATTCTTCTTGTTCTTTGTTGACTCTAGGAATCAATGCAAACCACACATACTTGTACTTCATACCATCCAAAAATCTCCTACCATCTACCAAAAAAACTCTTGCATTGATACATACCTTTTCTCCTGCCTCCTTTAAGGGCTTCAACTTATGATGAACTTCATCCTTTGTCATGGAATATGTGTTAGCATGGCCATCATGGATAGTATTCCAATCAAATTATCATGGCCTTCATAGTAATAAATAATAGGCATCCATAGGCATGATGTCAAATAGTACCTCATCATGGTAATTCCCAATAATGAACTTCACTAAATATTGTTCATTGACAAAATCTCTGTGTTCTTTCTATAACCATGCAATATGATACAAATATGGGTGCCTTTTCTAATTGCAACTTGTTAACCATCTCTTCTAAAACAAGATTATCCATGCTACCACTATCAATGATAACATCACAAAATTTACCTCTAGATTTTCACCTTGTGTAGTACAAACTCTTCCCTTGAACTAGTTTATTTTCTCCATTCAAAAATGTTCTAATGACCAAAGTCTCTCCTCTTTCTATAACTTTAGACTAATTATCTATTCAACTTCCCCATCTACATGCATAACTCGTGCATTACCTTTAGGTCTCTTTTTTGTCCTTCCTTGATGTTGTGGACACTTGTAGGATCATTGTCAGTCTTCTCCACATTAGAAATAGGTTCCTCTAAAGCCTCCTCTCCCAGGGCCTCATCTAAGTCTTCCTATTCCTCTTTATTCACCATTATTTTGGTCACCAGGGTGATAAGAATTATCTCCTCTTTGGTTCTAACTAGGACCAAATTCTTCACTTTTCTTAATCTTCATTTCATCCTCCATAGGATCTTCTACAAGTTCTTCCACCACAACTTCTTCCTCTTTGTTGTCTTTCAAATCTTCTATTTAGCTTATCTTCTACCTTTAGGGAAAATTTATAAGCATCTTTGATTGTGATCATTCTAACCAAACTAAACTCTTCTTGAATGCTTGGTTTCAACCAATTTATATAACATGTTACCTTTTCCTTGTTGGCCTTTGAATGACCTATTCTAATTATGACCTTGTAGAACTCTTCAATGTACTACTTGGAAAACTTCTCAAATTTCTTCAAAACTTGCATCCTTTTCAATAAATGTAACTCATAATTGACATAAATAAACTATCTCTTTAACTTCTCCACAAAAATTACATCCTTTTCAATAAATGTAACTCATAATTGACATAAATAAACTATCTCTTTAAATTCTCCACCATTCAATCCCATGTTGTTATTTTCTCTTTACCTCTTCTATTTATTTCTAGTTGTACTTTTCTTCACCAAATTTTTGCATGACCTTTCAATTTTTTCTTTACAAATCTGACCCTCTAAAGATCTTTTATCTCTTCATACTCAATCTTCCATGACATTGATCCAATTGATTAATCCTTCCCGATTGAGATTTCTAGAGTATGTGAACTTTAATCCTTTCCCTTTTCTAATCTTGGAGAGGTTCTTCAATAATCTAACTTGTTCATAGTCTTCTATTTTGTCTTGTTCTTCATATTGTGCTTCTTCTTTAGCTTCATCTTCACTTTCATATCCTCTTCTACGATCAATTCCTCTATGGAGCTCCTCTTCAAGTGCTTGAACTTATCTCTATAGGGCTCTAAAACCCTCTTCTGGTACCACAATATTTCTTCCACCACCACGATTTCTTCACATAGACATTTTGATCACTTCTCTTACAAATCCACAAGTTGTGGTGCAAACTACCTCATGTTCGATAATTTTTTTACACACTCAAGAACTCTTGCTCTGGTACCACTTGGTGAAGGGAGACTCTCCTTTGAATGCAACCTTACATAGACAACATTCAAGAACAACAAACATACAATTTTATTATAATTTCATAAAATCATCTACACACATTCAATCAAATGCAATATAACTATGTGGTCACACTATCACTATTATTCAACTTCCCCAGCTACAGCATGAACTTTATAACACTAGACATCATAATGGTTTATTAACTAATGATGAAAATTCATCCATCCAGACTTCTAATTAACAAAATTCTAGATCTTCACCAAAATTTGGGCAACCCAATCTAAATAGTCTAAGGATAACTCCTCAATTAGTTCTTTGTGTATTTGTAACTTCCATTGCTACTTCAAAACTTGCTTATCTTCCTCTGTAGTTGGATCAATTTCTTGCTTAGTCGATTCTCTCAAAAATTGTCCACAAGACCCCAAAACTTCCTTTATCTTGGCATTAACTTTACCCACTTATTTCTCTATCTAGCACACTATTTCTCTTTTGAAATTCATAACATGCATCCAATAATGTGGTTAATTAACTTTATCCTTACTCAAAATTCCTTCCTTGACCAACACTAAATTTGATAATTTCTTGATAACCTCCAATTTAGGGAATGCCAAGCTATGGTATTTCTCATTTCCAATGCAATCCTCAAACAACTTATCCACCTCATCTTTAAGGATAAGGAAGTTATTTTGCACATAAATATAAATATCAATTGCTTTATTACCATTGTCAAAAATGTGTCTCAACCAAGTCTGAGTGGATTGGGCCCATGACATCATGTACTCCATTTTATCTACCTCTTCCTTGAACAACACTACTGAAATCACCACTTTACCCTGGTCAATATAAATCAAAGTGACTATATGCTATATAAATGCAGTTATCTCTACCACTTGGGATATCAATTCAGTTATAGTGGATTCATCTTTGTTCATTCTTTGAAATATATTTGTTACCGATCCCTAGATTTCACTTATTTCTCAGGCTTTGTTACTGAAATAAAATGCAACTATCTAGTCACAACATCACTATTACAAAAATATGGGTTGTAAATACATGCAAAAAATTAGGCATGCAAGTCTGTGAATGGCAATAATGGCCATTGAAACCTAAACCTTCATTCTATGTTGAAAAGTAGGAAATTTGTCTCTCTTCTTGAATCTAGAATGAATCTATTTCCATTTGTAACCACTTTATATGATTTCTCCACTTGCCAAAAAACTCTCACTTCCATTTTTGGCACTAAATAGATTCAATTATCCATTTTTTCAAGCCTAAGAAAATTCTTAAGCTTTAGTCCAATTTCTGGGAGCCACAACTTTTGACTCAAGCATTGGATTGACAAACTATTTACAACATTGGAAATCTCTTGTTAAGGGGAAGTTTCACCAAAGGTCACTTAAAGGGAAATTTGGATTTTTAGCCATATTTTGAGCCCATCTGAAACCGAGCTAGGTGCCTCCAATTTGACTTTGAATATGTTTGAAGGGATTATGAAGATAAAAACATTAATATCTCACAAATGAAAATTGGTATTGAAGTGATTTCTTTACCATTGGATTCATTTCACCATTTTAGAGCTCTGTGTAAGACTTTATGTCCATACATGCACAAATTCCAACTTAAAAATTGTAACCTAGTATTTTAGCCCTTCCAACTTATGAAAAATAGTAACCCTTCCATTATTAGCCCTTATTAAAAATTTATTCACCAAACCTAGTAGAAATCAAAAAATGGGGAGATGTAAGATTTTTTTAAACCTTGGATTCTCTTGCATCAGATATTTTTGGTAATTTAAGAAGTGGCCTTGTCATATCTTAGGTTTTCTAAAGAAAACCAAGACAATCAACCTCTACCCTAGATAACCATGACAAATCTTCAACATGTCGTCCTTTCCACTTAAGTGTGTATCCTTCATATTGCCCATTTCATGTACTTATACCCACATGACTATCCAAGATGTCTTATATATCCTTCTTTGAAGTAGGTGATGGAATATTCCATTATTCTTTTATTGGTCCATTTTTCATATCTCCTTCATGATATTATGTTAAATTAGCAATGTCGAACACATGAGAGATGTTTATCCCACTCACCAACTCTACCTCATATGCATTTCCTGAATCATGTTTCTTCAGGATCTTACATGTTCCAAAAAAATCATTTTCAATTTGTTATGTTCCCATTTGGAACCTTTCTTTTCTTAGGTGAACCATGACTCCATCTCCAACCTAGAATTCATTAAATTTATGATTTTTATTTTCCTTAGCCTTGTACTAAGAATTCATATTAAGGATATGATTTCTTACCTCTCCGGTAAGCTCTTTGGGTGTTCTGCAAAATATTTAGCATTGGAAATACTCTTACATCCTTTATCAATATTTATTAACTTGAAGCCATTTCTTGGACTATTCCCATATATAATCTGGAATTGGGATGTTCTAGTACTCTTTTTGACATAATTATTATATATAAACTCTTCTTGTGGAAAAACCAAATCCCATCCCTTGGGATTATCTCCTACTAAGCATCTCAATGGATTACCCAAATTCCTATTTGCAACCTCTATCTACCCATCAATTTACAGATGGTATGCAAAACTAAACTTCAAATGGGTTTTTAGCTTCCTCGATAGTGTTCTCCAGAAATACCCAACAAATTTGGTAGCATGATCTAAGACTATACTCTTTGGTAGACCATGTATTCTAACCACTTCTCTAGAAAATAAATCTACAATGTGAACATCATCACTAGTCTTATGACACAAAATGAAATGTGTCATCTGTAAAAAAAAATCCACCACCACAAAGATATTCAATTATTAACCCGGCCTACTCTTGTGGCCTCTTCCACTGTGTTTAGTTCTCCCATGTTTTTGTTGTGTCTTCTCATTTGTTCAGGTTGAGGCTGATCTAGGTGCTCAAAATCTCAACGTATAACAGAGATTATCATGCATTCATCATGTACACAAGTATGTGCAACATGGAGATTGTGAAATTCATCACATTAAGCAGATCGTGGAAGGTGTGTCTATTGGGTGTGTCTCTCTATAGAAATATTTTGCAGGTTTGAAGAGTGTCCAAGGGTCTTTACATTGTTTTTTTCTTTTTGGAACACCATTAATGGATTGTTTGAATTTCCTACACCTATAGATATCCCTCTTACCAATATATTATTATCATTAGATGATGTTTTTTCTCATTGTAAAATTTCAAGAGATCTATTAGTTTTAGTATTATTTTTAAACAAGATTGTAAATATATCAACTCAACTATATTTTTTTTTAAGATGTTAATTTTATTCGTGAATTATCCTCTCCTCTGTGCAATATTGTTGATCTGAGTGACAAGAAACATATTAAAATAACATCTATATATTGCTAATATAATGGCAAGCAGTTCTCCAAATTCCTTCTTCCAGATTCCCAGTTGTTGCATGGGAATAATTATTTTGCATGGCAGACCTAACTCAAAACTCAACTCCAGTTTGAAGAAATTTGGGATGTGGTCAGTGGAACCACAACACACCACAAAACAAATGCTAATGAACAAAATAAATTTGATCAAGCTGAAAAAAAGGAAAAATTGATCATTTTGTTCAGTGTGTCCGATGAAGTTCAGCCTTTCATCCAAGACTCGACCATAGCCAAAGATGCATGGGACAAGCTCAAGATGATATATGAGGTGAAGAATCAGAATTAGATCCTGAATTTGCAAAGTCAAGTACATAACCTAAAGATGAAGAGTGGAGAACAATTAGAATCCTTCCTCAAAAGTATTGTTGAGTTGTGAGCCTCACTACAAGCATTGGGAGAAACAATTGATGACACATTTTTGGTGCCTATTGTTCTATGGGAACTACCTTCCAAATATAAAGTTTTTGTGACAAATTTGAATGTCATAGAGACAAAGCCTACTTTTGAAAAGTTGGTGAATCTATTGCAGAAAGAAGAGTCTCTAAGGAAATAATATGAGGAGGATCATTCCATGACCACTCGTCATAAAGGCAAGAAGCCTATGAAGCAGTTAAGTGGACCTCCCAAATCTGGTAATTCATCCAGTTCTCAAAATAAGTGTCCAATATGTGAAAGATTTGGAAATGATGTGAAAAATTGTTGGTACAACTCCTTCAACAAAGGATCATCCAACAAACCACAATGGGAGTAGAAGAAAAAATAGAAACAACAAAGCAATGTTGCAAAAGTAGAAGATTCTCTACATGAGGAATACATGCTTTCAGTTCACACTTTAGAAGATGGTTCACAATCAACATCAAAATGGTATGTGGACTTAGGTGCTACAAAGCACATGACTCGTCAGAAGGATTGGTTTCTCACATTGAAACCCCATCATGGTACATTCACTCTTGGAGATGATACCACTCATGAAATCAAATGTATTGGTGGCATCTCTTTGAAGTTTGGCATTAATCATTACAGGATTACTAATGTATTGTATGTGCTAGGACTTACTAAAAATATCCTTTTTGTTAATCAATTTCTTGACCACAACCTTAGGATTGAGTTTGATAGCCATCAGGTTACAAAGATTTTTCTTATCAAAGATAAGTCTAAAAATGAAAATATTGTTTCCAGTGCTACTGAGATTGGAACAATGTTCAGGCTTGATACAATTTCTAATAATCAAGCCTTAGTGACTAAGGATGAAGATATTCCTTTGCTTTGGCATCGTAGATTTGGTCATTTAAGCACTAGTTACTTGCTAACACTTAGTAAGAAATGCATGGTCAAAGGGCCTCCCTCACTTGAGAAGTCGAGTGCTATTTTTTCTAGTTGTATTGCTAGAAAACAACATAGAGCACCCTTCTATCCTAGTGAGCATCGTGCAATCCAACCTTTGAAGTTGGCGCATATTGATCTGTGTGGGCCTATGCCACCTAGTCACAATGGCTACAAGTACTTTCAACTATTTGTTAATGATCATACAAGGAAAATGTGGGTATATTGCTTGTAGCATAAAGATGAAGCTCTATCATATTTAAAAGAGTTTCACACTCAAGTGGAGAAAAATACGAATCACTTTATTCATGTCCTCCACTCAGATTGAGGGGGGAATACACCAACACATAATTCTCCACATATCTGAAAGAAAATGGAATTCAACATCAACTGACTACAACATACACACCTTAGAAAAATTGAGTTGTTGAATGGAGAAATTGCATCATCGTGGAGATGGTCCGAAGTATGTTGAAAGATTCTCAACTAGAGCATGCATATTGGGTTGAAGTTGTTCACACAACAGTTTATCTTTTGAATCGTGCACCAACCAAAGCACTTGATGGCATTACACCGAAAGAAGCATGGATAGGGGTAAAGCCTTCTATCTTTCATCTTCGTGTGTTTGGATGCACTGCCTATATGCACATTCCTAAACAGAAAAGGAAGAAGCTAGATGAAAAATCAATGAAATGTATTCTTCTAGGATATAGTAATGAATCCAAAGCATATCTCCTTATGGATCCCAATACAAAGAAGATATACATTAGTAGAGATGTAATTTTTGATGAGAAGAATGATGTAAGCTCTCCTCCTGCATCATTATCTACTTTAGATAGTGCTCCTATTTTCAATGTGGATAGTAAAAATGATGGGCATGTTGATAATCAGTCAACACCCACCAATGTCATAAAACCTTTACCGAAGTGGTACACTAGTACCATTCGAGATGCAAAGTTAGATGGAGTCCTAGACACTTCCACTTTAGGTCTGAGGACTCATAGCATGGCTTTCAATGAGGTAAACCTGCACTAATGACTTCAATTCTTGAAAATTTTGAACCATCTAATGTTCAAGTAGCACTAGAATCAAAGCCTTGGAAAGAGGCTATGGATGTAGAGTATCAATCTTTGATGAAAAACAACACTTGGGAGCTTGTTGATCTACCACCTGCTAAAAAATCAATTGGTTGTAAATGGATTTTTAAAACTAAGTATAAAGCATATGGTAGTATACATAAACATAAGGCTAGAATTGTAGCCAAGGGTTATGCCCAGAAAGAAGGAATAGACTATGAGGAAACATTTGCTCCCACTACAAAGATAAAAACCATTAGAGTGATTTTTGCTTTAGCTGCTCAATTTGGATGGAAATTGTATCAAATGGATGTAAAAAGTACCTTTCTTAATGGGTACCTTAAGGAAGAGGTCCATATGACCCAACCAGAAGGATATGTTGCACCTAGTAAAGAGGAAAAGGTATGCAAACTTGTCAAGTCCCTATATGGTCTCAAACAAGCTCCAAGAGCTTGGTATATTAAAATTGATGAACATTTGCTAAAACATGATTTTACTAGGCATCCATATGATCCAAATCTCTATCTCAAGGATCAAGGGGGGAATATTGTGATCGTTATTGTATATGTAGGTGATTTAGTTATCACAAGTAGCTCAGAAGCCATGATTGAGACAACCAAGAATGATCTCAAGAAGGCCTTTGATATGACAGATCTCGGGCATCTTCACTATTGTCTTGGTTTAGAGGTATGACAAATAGATCACCATATCTTTGTATCTCAAAGAAAATATGCCAAGGTATTGCTTGAGAAGTTAAGAATGATGAATTCCAAACCCATGTCTACACCTATTGAATCAGGTTTGTAGTTATTCATTTTTTATTCATCTCCTCAGGTGAATGCAACTCTCTATCGACAAATGATTGGAGGTTTGATTTATTTGACTTATACCGGACTAGATATTAGTTTTTTTGTTAATTATCTATCAATATTTATGCAAGAACCAAAAATGTGTCATTGGAAAGCAACAAAATGGGTACTAAGGTATATCCAAGGTATAATGAGTCATAGTTTGGAATATAAAAGGAGTGATCAATTCTTCTTGACAAGGTACACAGATGCAAATTATGTAGGTTTTTTTGATGATAGGAAATCCACATCTAGTTTTGTTTTCTTCTTGGGTTCAGGTCCTATTTCTTGGGGAAGTAAGAAGCAAGCCATATTTGCTCATTCTTCAACAAAGGCGGAGTATCATGCAGCAAGTGCAGGAGTTTGTGAAGAAATTTGGCTATATCACATATTAGAAGGATTGGGAGTACCACAAAGCCAACCTACAGTCCTTTATTGTGATAATCAAAGTGTTCTCAAGCGCATTCATAATCTAGTGTTTCATGAGTGGACCAAGCATAATGAAGTTGACTGTCACTTCATATGAGAACATGTTCAACAAAACAACATCTAGCTCCAATTCTGCTCAACTCAAGATCAACGTGTAGATATCTTCACCAAGCCTCTTGCACGTGTGAAGTTTGAGAGTTTTCCGGGTTCTCTTAGTAGTACTTTAAAGAAATGATGTAATAAAGGGGTAATTTTGGATATTCCATCATTGCTTCCACATAGATAGGTTGTTTTTTTATTTTTTTTGGATTGTTTTAATACATTTGATTTTTGTTATCCATTGTGAACTATGTGAGTGTTATTTCAAGAAATTTGTTCACCGTCATTGTATGTATATAATCTCATTGCATAATGAAGTTGATTTATTCGATTTCTCTACTAAATTTGATAGATTCATGTGCTCTTTTTGTTCTCAATAAACCAAGAACGAAGTCCATGCTAATATCTTCCCATGACCTCTCTAGTATAGGTAATGGATTATAAAGCCTAATATTTTGACTTACCCCTTTAGCCATTTGTTATACTCAACAATTTTGCATAAGATTATTCACATCGTGATGCAACTGTGGCCAATAATAATTCTCATTTATAAGAGAAATGGTCTTATCTTGACCAAAGTGTCTTGTCGATCCTCCACTATGCTTCTCCTTAATCAAGTTCCCTCTCATGAAACTCCATGGAATTCACAACTATCTTCCTTTAAGCAATGCACCATCTTGGATTATGAAATCCAACCATCTTGACCTGCCCAAAGAAATAGGTTTCAAATAATCCTTACAAGCCTCTACAAAATTTGCATCTTTAGGATACAAAATCTTGAGTTCATTTAACCCAACAACTTATATCTTCATCTCTATGAATAAAATTTTCCTTATGCTTAAGGCATCTATAACTTTGTTTGACTTCCCACTTATGTGTTTCAAAATAAATGTGTAACTATGCAAAAATCAGCCCATTTTAGGTGTCTTTGGTTCAACTTCCCTTGACTACCAAAGTACTAAAAGGTTTGATGATCAGTATATAGAAAATTATTTTGGCAACAAATAGTGCATCCATTTCTTCAAAGCTTGAACTATTGCATAAAACTCCTAATAATATAAAAAATATTTTATCTTGGCATCATTCAATTTCTCACTAAAATAGGCAATAGGCTTACCCTCTTGACTAAAAAAAACTCCTATCGCATTGCCACTAGCATCACAATCTACCTAAAAAACCTTGTTCAAATATGGAAGTGCCAAAACAAGTTGTTTTGTGACTTTCTTCTTTAACAAATAAAAACTCGTAGTTGCTCCTACAATCCATTTAAAATTATTTTTTCCCCTCTAATTGTCTCTATTAGTTTTGCACAAATACTATTGAAACTCAATAAATTTCCTATAAAACCTTGCTAGACCATGAAATGATCTTACCATTGTCACACTCCTTGTTGTAGACCACTCAACAATAGCCTTTAATTTCTCTAGGTCCATATTAAGACCCTTGGTTGAGACTAAAAATCATATATATATCAACTCTTTTACAAAACTTTATTTCTTGAGGTTAATCAACAATTTCTCTTCCCTCAACCTCTCAAAAACTCTACAAATTTAAAATGTTATGCAAGTAAACAATGATAAATTTGAATAACATATGACTTAAAAATGATGGAGCGAGGGTCGAGTGAGCGAAGTGAGTTGGGCAAGAGCAGAATTTTGAAATCCTCTGAGGGCACTAAGGATTCTAAAGACGATGGTGAGGTGAATGGGATTTCTGGTTCGTTTGGGTTTCTTCTAACTGTTGACCTAGATGTGTTTGTGGAGTTTCCTACCGCGGTGGTTGTCGAGCTCTTTGGTTTTTTTGGCGGAGGGCATCGTTTGGAGTTCTCTAGCGGCCTCTCTTGCTCTTTTCGAGTGGTTTCTTCTTCTGATTTCTCTTTGGAGATTTCCCATCATGGGGTTGTATATGGTTTGGAAACTATTTTGGGTCTTTGGCCCCTATTTTGGTGTGGCATTACTGCTTGAGTTGGGAGTTTCTCCTTTCTTTGTCTTGTTCGTTATGGTTTGAGTCTACTCTAGTGTGATTTGGTGGCTGATATTGTGAGACAAAATGTCTCCCTTCTTATGTTCCTGGTTCTCTCCCCTTGTTTGCTATTGTTCTTCTTTAGTGAATGGGGGATGGTGTCTTGGTTTGACCCCTCTATGGGTTTGGGTTTGTGGTTCTCCTATCAGGAGTTCTTTCTTTGGTTTTGGGTTGTCTTTCTAGCTTCTGGTGCTTTGCTTTCATTGGTTTCTTATCGGGGCTTGCACTGGATGTACCTCAAGAGGTTGTTCTTCAATGTTTATTTTGATTTGGAGGCTGATGTGGAGTGGTTTTTTTCCCTCCCTGCTATTGTTAGAAGTGTGTGTCTGGAAGGCATTGAAAGATTCTGGGTGATCATTTTTTGTGACTGGGCTCTCTTAGCTAGGTGGATTTCCATGTTTTATTTCAGGACCCAAATTTTTACTAAGCTGATGGATGTCTACAATTTTTGTGGATATGTTCCCGTCTGCTGTAATGGTGTTGGTTCAACGTTGTTCAATGGAGCTCCTCTTGTTGAAGTTGTTCTTGGTTTCTCTAGAGGTGTGGTGGATTGGGTGGTATTCAGAGTTTATTTTGAAGGCCCAGATGTTTTTGTTGTTGGCATTTGCTACTCTCATTCTTTCTATTACAATCTTAGACTTCTCTCTGAATACTGGGTCTTCTTTTGAGGTGGATACCTCTCCTATGGAGGTGGAGTCCTCTCCTTTTGTGGGTGAGGTGTATTGTGTGGTTGAAGGCTCTCTCCTACATCTCCCATTGAGGTAGAGGCCATTCCTATTTAGGTGGAGTGTGGGTTTGTAGGTGTTGTGTGGTTGTTGTGGCAAGGATGAGCTTGGTTTTTCCTCCTATAGAGGTGGAGTGAATTGTTGGATTTTATGGTATAAGGTTGGAGCCAGGAGTGTGTGCGGTAACTTCTCCAATAGAGGTAGAGAGGGAGTGTTGGTGGGATCTATTTTTTCTACCCTTGTGGTTAGCTATGATTTGGTTATTTCTACTAGTGGTTTGAAGAGTTTGATTTTCTTGAATGACTGATGTGTTGTGCCTGGTTGCTATAGGTGATTTCTATGGGTTTAAGGTCCCTACCAAAACCTAGTTGTAAAGGGTTGATGATCCCTTCAAAACCTTTGGGTTCGAGATCCCTGTAAAATCTTGTTTTTGTATTTGGCAGTTGGTTGGCTACTAATTTGGGTTGTGGTTATGTCTCTATTTTGTTGCTAGTTTCTCTTGTCTATTTCTTCGGGCATCATGATCATCCTAGTTTAGGTTTTGGGTCCCTTCAAAACTTGATGGTTTTGAGTCCATTCAAAACATGTTTGCAAATGGTTTCAGGTCCATTCAAAACCTATTTTTCCCTCTAATCAAAATAATGACAAATCCACCCAAAAAGTTCTTTTAAAACTTGTTTGTGAGTTGCATGAATGTGTTTGATTCATTGGTTAGCCTAAATGGGATGACTAACCATTCATATAGTCCCTCCTTGGTTTTGAAATTTTTCTTCCACTCATCTCCCTCTCTGATCTAAGATCTGATGATATCTTCTCTTCAAGTCAATCTTTATGAAGTACTCAACCCCACTGAAGAAATACATAATTTCATTCATCCTTGGAAATGAGAAATTTGTACTTGATTTTAATCTTGTTAATGGCTCAATATTTTGTACATATCCTCCACTCTCCATCCTTCTTTTGTGCTAGTACTATAGGTACCACACATTTACTAAAGGTCTTTCAGATCAATCCTTTCCTCAACAACTCATGGACCCGTCTATTTAGTTTCTCATTCTATGGGATTCCTTATTTGGAAAAGTAGCTTCTAGTATTAAATCCATATGGTGACTAATCTTCCATTTTGGTTGCAAAACTTCAAGCACATTATCTAACACAATGTCCTAGACTTTCCTGACAAATCTAAAACTTCTACTGGTACATCTTCTTCTTCTTTACTGACTCTATGAATCAATGCAAAGAACATATGCTCATGATTTATACCATCCGAAAATTCCTACCATATACCAAAAAAACTCTTGAATTAATACATACCTTTTCTCTTGCCTCCTTTAAGGAATTCAACTTATGATGAACTTCATCCTTTGTTAGGAAAATGTGTTAGCATGGCCATCATGGATAACATGCCAATCAAATTTTCATGCCCTCCCTAGTAATAAATAACATGCATCCATAGGTATGATGTTACACATTACCTCATCATGGTAATTCCCAATATTGAACTCCACTAAACATTGCTCTTTACCAAATCTCTATGGTCTTTCTACAAACATGCAATCTGATATGGATGTGGATGCCTCTTCCTTTCCAACTGTAACTTGTTAACCATCTCTTCTTAAACAGGATTATATGTGCTACCACTATCAATGATAACATCATAATATTTACCTCTAGCTTTGTACCTTGTACAAAATAAACTCTTCTTTGAACTAGATTCTTTTCTTCATTCAACAATGTTTTCATAATGACCAAAGTCTCTCCTCTTTTTGTATCTTCAAAATGTTTAGATTCATCTTCCTCATCTACATGTACAACTTGTGCATTAACTTAAGGTCTCCTATTTGTCCTTGATGTTGTGAACATTCATAGTTTTGATGTTGTTCTTCTCCACATTGGGAACAAGTTCCTCTAAAACCTCCTCTCCTAGGGCTTCATCCAGATCTTCCTCTTCCTCTTTGTTCACCATTATTCTTGTCATGGGGGTGATAAGAATTATCTCCTCTTTGGTTTTGATAGGGACCAACTTCTTCATTCTTCTTTTGATCTTCATTTCATCCTTCATAGGATCTTCCACCATTCCTTGCACCATGACCTCTTCCTCTTTGTTGGCTTTCAAATCTTTTATTTAGCTTCTATTCTGCTTTTAGGTAAAATTAATAAGCATATTCTATTGCGGTCATTCTGACCAAACTCAACTCTTCTTGAATACTTGGTTTCAACCCATTTATATAATAGGATGCATTTTCCTTGTTGGCCTTTGAATGGATTATTATGATTATGGTCTTGTAGAACTCTTTTGTGTACTCCTTGGAAAAATTATCATCTTGCTTCAAACCTTGCATCCTTTTCAATAAAGATCCAACTTATATTCGATGGGAATAAATTATCTCTTTAACTTCTCCACCATTTGATCCCATCTTGTGATTTTCTCTTTACCTCTTTTATTTCTTTCTAGTTGTACTTATTTCACCAAATTTGGCATGACCTTTCAATTTGGTCTTTGTAAATATGACCCTCTCAAGATCTTCTATCTCTTTGTACTAAAATTACTCTTCCATGTCATTGATCCAATCGATCAATTCTTCAGGAATATGTCAAAACTTCAAACCTTTCCCTTTTTACATTCTTAGAGAGGGCCTTCAATAATTTGACTTGTTCATTGTCTTCTAGTTCATCTTGTTCTTATTTGTACTATGCTTCTTCTTTAGCTTCATTTTCAATTTCATCTCCTTTTCTAAGATCAATTCCTCTATGGATCTCCTCTTGAAGTGTTTGAACTTGTTTATGTAGGGCTCTAAAACCCTCTTCTGGCACTACAATATTTCTTCCACCACCATGATTTCTTCATAGAGGAATTTTGATCACTTCTCTTAGAAACCCATAACCCCAAGTTTTGGTGCAAATAACCTCAGATTCGGTGATCTGTTCATACACTCAATAACTCACACTTTGATACCACTTGGTGAAGGGTGTAATACCCCTCCGTTTTGGTCATTCTTGAAATTGAGGAAGTTGGTTGTTTGGTGACCATGTCATTTTCACTTGTTACTTGTGGTTGGTAATTTGCTAGGTCATGAGGACTTTTGGATTGCATCATTTAATTTGATTTTTATATTAGACAATATCACTAATCTTATGACTAGAAGTAATTTATCAAATCAATCTAATTTTTAAGGTCACTTGATTTGGTTTGGGATCAAATAAAGAGCTAGATTTAATAATAAATATTAGTTGTATTATCAGTGAAAATTTCTTATTTTAAGATGAAAGAAATTGTAAGTAAATGAATTTAATAAAAATAATTATTGTCTAATAAGTGAATTTAATTAAGAAATTTAAAATTGAGAAAATATTATCGTAGATAAAATATTTAAAATTTGAACTCAAGTTTGAATAAAGATTAAAGCAAAGAAATTAATTGAAAAAAAATGGAAAAAGAATTGTTTATTGCTAAATAAATAAATAAATGATTGTGGAAGTCGAACAGTTCTCCGAGGGGAGTGGAAAAGA
Source organism: Sequoia sempervirens (assembly GCA_007258455.2). Lineage (NCBI taxonomy): Eukaryota > Viridiplantae > Streptophyta > Pinopsida > Cupressales > Cupressaceae > Sequoia > Sequoia sempervirens. Next base: position 433,127,592 of record VDFB02000017.1, read on the forward strand.
CACCATGAAACAATTATAAACAAGAATTATTCAAAAAATAGGGGGGGGGAAAGATGCTCATAGTTTGATCTTATTCCACAGCTTCAACAGTAAGTCATCTTGTGCAAATCTGGAATACCAATGGTCACATTCATGAATGGTAACTGGAGATGGAGGATAGAAGAGGAGAGAAATCCAGAAAGCCATCGATACCCTATGGAGTAGTAGCTGCCAAAGTACCATCTTCTGGTTGAGAAAACCCAGGTCGGTGTTGTATTCAATTTCTTTTTGATTTCTCATACTTTGTTTGTGTAAGCGGACATTCCCCTCCTTATCAAATGAATTGTTTGAATTATGTACCATGAATCCAACCACTCTGTTAAGGAGACTACTGCTCATAGATGCAAAGTGTGGTTTACAGATTATTTGGTTTCAGTATTAAGATTAAGGAAAGAATGTAACCAATCTTGGCAACGGAAAATAATGCCTGTGAATAAGTTATTGTGCACGTTAACTAACCCTACTGATTCTTTCATATCGAGCCAGAGTAGATATGCTTTCACTTTGTTATCTTTTATGGTTGTCTGATTGAGACTGTTATTATTAAGGATTAGCTTAACCTTTGGTTGCTGCCCTGATATCCCTTGTTCTCAGACCTTTTTGCAAATTTCTCTTTATGCTGCTAACACAGCTTTCTTTAATGGTTTTTTTAGGATTATCAAAGTTGATTTATCGATCATAGCGTCCACTTTGTTTGCTTGGCTTCCGCATTGTATTAGTCATTGTTTCGTATTTTTATTGCTTTTAGCATTATCTTTGAACGTTTCAAGAAAGTTTCTTAATGCATGCATTCGAGCTGTATCTCAGATTAACCACTTCCTTTATGATTCTGCGCCTTTGTCCAAATTAGGAACTCCAAAGTTGTGTCCTCCTTAAGCTGCAAGTCCGCGGATTATCCCTGGGCATTCCTTGGTGTTGCCTGCCTTTTTACTCCTAAGAGGTTAAGTTTTGCATATAATCTTCCTTATTTCTTTGTCTCAGCCGCAACACTTGAACATGGTAGGGTGTATAGATTTAATAAACTCTCTGATTTTATTATCAAATCCCAAATGTTATCCACAAGACTAAAGGAAAATGGCTTCTCACGTTTTTTTGCAACCGTAACCATCTCAAACTTGGAGGAAGCCTGGTTTGTGTGTCTTCTCTGATGCCGTCAATGAGCAGATTGTTCAAGTGAAGAAATTGAGGACCAATGAGCAGATTATTTAATTCTCTTGGTCTGCGCAATGTTTCAAGCCTTTGCCAATTACCTCCGTTCAGTCGAAGCTGAGAGAAATTGATGTTATTGGATACAGTGTTTAGATGAGCTCCTTCGCATAGTCTGGTAATCTAAATTTATATAATCTCCCTGATACCGTTGGCAACCTATCACAGCTGCAGTGTTTAGACTTTGGATCGTGTATAAATTTAAATAGTCTCCCTGAAACCATTGGCAACCCGTCACAGCTGCAACTCTTAGACTTGCATAGGGGTAGTAAATTAAATAATTGTCAAAACTGTCTCAGCTGCGTACCTGATCATAATAGGAAGTTTTCAAGTTTAAATGATCTCTGTTTTTATTAATCAACCGGTCTCTGTTGCAGCTTAGTTTAATGACAGCATCAAGAATATAAACATAAACGTAGATTAGAGAATGGTTAACCTTTGGATATCTTTTCATCATATCTTGACGTCTTGATATATATCATTGTCTGCATAATAATCTATTATTATCCACCCAGCTAAGATAATAGGTGTGGCTCGAAATTGGAGATTGGGAAAATGTTATAAAGAATTTTAATTAGATAGTTGACTAGTAAATAAAGTATTTAATTTGCTTTAGAAAAATGAATTGGGTAAATAATTAAAGTGAAAAATGGTTATTTCGATAGGTTATTTAATAAAATATTATTTCATTAAGGATTTTAACGAAATAAACATTATTAAAATAGGTATTTAATTTTGTTGTAGATAAATGAACTGTGTATTTAGTTAAAGTAAGTTGATTTATATGGTTAATTAAGATTTAGGGATTCGTTAAAGGAGATAAGTGATTCTACATTTACATAGTTTCTTTTACTTGAAGGTTAAATGATAAAGTTATTTTTAAGTGAAGATAAATACCAGGTTCATAGGTTAATTAATTTAAATAATACTGATTAAATGTTAAATGGTTTTAATTACCCTTTTGTTAACTAATGAGTCTGTGAATGATAATTATTTATCAAAACTACTATGTGAAATAATTCATTAGTATCGTCACTTTAGTATTATAATAAAGTTGTAATTTATAGAATTGTCATCTTAGTATTACCTTTTAAAGTTATAATTAGGATTCGTAGTAAACAATCGATAGAGATGGTTATCTTATAAAGGATATAGTTATTTTAAATATAATTATTTGTAGTAAATGCTCTCTTAATTAAATTAAGTGGATATGTTAAAATAAGTGATAAGAACGTTGAAATAATGCTTAAATTAAAGGAGAAATTTTTATGTATAAATATACATCTGGATAGCTTTAGGCTCTTTTCAATTAAATGAGTTTATTTTGGATAAGATATATAGAATGTTTTTTTATTATTAGTGGTTAAATTTGCCCGTGAATGTTCGTATTATATTAGTCCAATACTTTATTAAGAAGTCTACACTTGATAGTTGTTATATTAAAATAGTAGTCTTGAAAAAGTATTTGTGGTTGGGACATAAGTTGCATTTTGTTAGTTATTTAATCTTGTGATTACATCAAGGGGTTAATGTTTAGAGGGGATAAATTTATGACGACCCGAGTCTCTAATAAATGTTGTCCTTATATGGATACTTATTTAGAATCTTGAGATGGTAATTGTTTTGGTCATTAAGTAGGTTGGTTTCTTTTATTTGGAAATGAGAATAGATAATTGTTGTCATTGCTATGTTGCTAATTTTATGAAGGTGATTTGCATACCACTATAAGGGGGTTCTTGTGAGGAGAAAATTGAGGTCTCCCGTGGAATACCTAGTTGGTGGTTTTTGGTTTTATTAAGTGATTTTTGTTGAATTAAAGGTTAATTTTCTTCTATGGTTCCTTTTGAGATGACACCATTGTGGATATATGGATCGTATTTTTGTTTTAGAGTTGATTGATTTGTAGATGGATTTTGATGCAACTTTCTTTGTGTGGATTTTCAGAGTTAATCTCATATTTGAGGGAATTTTTATCCTTGTGTTGGAATTATTGGGGAAAATTTTGTGTTGTTTCATTTTACCCTTGTTTGTGGATTTTCATTCTTTTGGCTTCCAGAGGCTTGAGATGATTGACTTTTGATGTTCTCCCTCTTTATGTGCCCTTGATGTGGCAAGTGTTTTGGTTTCATGATTTTGAAAAGGGTTGTACGGGAATTGTTGAGACTTTGATTATGTATTTATAGCGAGATGGGTAATGCCTCGCATGTTTCTCTATTGTGGTCTAATGTTCTTATTATGATGGTACAACCCTTGGTTTCTTGGTTTTTATGTCATTGGGTCTCTAGGGAGAGTGGCTCCTTATGGGGACCGACGCCCCGTGTAAGGGGAAGGGCACAGGATAACCCACGAGTGAGTTAGTAATCAAGTGAAAACCTAATAATTAACTTAGGAGGGTTGGTTAGTAATATCATTATAAGATAAAAAAAAATGGATGCCTCGTCTTCATTAGTGCTTCCGCAGACTAATGGAAGGCTGAGAAGGCCGTGGTTGGCAAGGTCGTAACCTCGTCCTCATGAGAGGTTATCGGCTCCGCATGAGCTACCCTATGGTTCCGGCGCCTCAAGTAGGAGGAAGGGCCAGGATATCCATAGATGGGGGCCGGCGCCTCAGTTTGGAGGAAGGGCTAGGATAACCCATGTAAGCTATGCGATGACACTCTCCCCTAGTTGCCCATGTGTTTTACTTTATTGTGTTCCTCTGGAAGTAGGTTGTCGGAGTTGGTTTAGATTGTTGATATATGGATTTATATTGATTTGTGATTATTGCCTTGATACATCTTTGGTGTACTTTGTGATCTTGTATGTTCTCATTGATATTTGACTTATGACCTTGTACTCTTTTGATACTATGATATGATGTTATTATATTGTTTTGTTACAACTTGGAATTGTATTACGTTTATTAATTTAATTTGATTTGGAAGTGTTTCATGATCATCCTTTGGTTACTTGTTTACTGGTCATTGCTTTGATTTATGTGATGAGATTTATGACTTTAAGTTATTTTGATGACTCTTGGATGTTGTTGATTAAGTTATGGTAATCCTTGCGTTTTATGATACTTTTGTATGTGGTTGAGTCTTGTGGTTCCGTATTTGGATGTTCTTGGTTGAAGGCTCTTTCTTGTCAGCCCTTTAGCACGGGGGGTGGGTCTTTGGACTCACATGGTCGGGTGGAACGTGCTAAGCACCCCATTGGGTCCCCAGTCGAGGATCGAGAGGTGCGGATTGGTGCTGTTGCAGCGACTCCAGAGTTGTATCCGTCTTGGAGCCAGTTTTCATCTGTTTATTTGTATCATGTTATCTTGTTGTATGGTTTCCATGCATATTGGAAACACTTTTGTATCATTGTACCTCTAGAACATTGTACTGTAATGTAATGTTAAACTCGGTGTGATTTTTGGCCATGGCAGTTGTTATTCATTGTGTTGAGTTGATTATGTATATGTTGTACTTACTCAGATGGTTTCTTATCAATGATTATCATGTATGTGATATATTTGTTAATGTTTATTTTGTTATGGATTATATCTTTGGATTTTATTCTTTATTGTCATTGTGTGGATCTAAGTCGCATAATGACTCCTCGTGTACCCCAAGGGATGTATGTGTTAATGAATCTACTTAATTGAAAATTCATGTTATGATTTAATGTGTATTACATATATGTTATGTTTACAAATAAAAAATAAAAAAATAAAAATAAAAATAAAAATAAAAATTGTGCAGTAATTATGGTTTAATTGTCCTTTGGGGTTCGCACGGCGGGGCGTTACAAAGGGAGACTCTCCCTCAAACATAACCTTACATAGATAACAACATTTAGGAACGAAAAACATGCAAAATTATTATACTTTCATTAAATCATCTACATACATACAATTAAATGCAATACAACTACCTAGTCACAAGACTTCTATTACATAAATTTGGGTTGCAAGTACCTATAGAAAATTAGACATGCAAGTTTGTGAATGGCAATTATGGCCACTGAAACCCCAAACTCTATTTTGTGTTGAAAATCAAGAAATCCATCTCTCTTCTCATCTAGAATGAATCTCTTTCCATTCATAACCACTTTATATGATTTTTCCACTTGCCAAAAAATATCACTTCCATTTTTGGTGCCAAACATATTTAGTTATCCCTTTTTTCAAGCCTAAGAAAATTTCTAAATTTTAGTCCAACTTTCAGGAGCCATAACTTATTACTTGGGCATCAGATTGCAAAATTGTTAACATTGTTGGAAATATCTTAATAAGGGGAAGTTTTTTCAAAGGTCTCCTAAAGGGAACTTTAGATTTTGGACCATTTTTAGGCCCATCTAGAACCTCTAGGTGCCTCACATTTGACTTTGAATATTTTTAAAGGGATTCTGACGATAAAAACATTAATATCTCACAAATGGCAAATGGTATGTAATTTTTTATTTACCATTGGCTTCATTTCACCATTTTGGAGCTCTTTGTAAGATTTCATGTCCATACATGCACAAATTCCAACTTATTAAAATTAGTAATCTTTTATTTTAGCCCTTCCAACTTACTAAAAATAGTAGCCCTACCATTTATAGCCCTTATTAAAAATTTATTCACCAAACCTAACATAATTCAAATAAACCATTTTTTTGGGGATACAATATTGTTCTTACATTATGAATTCTCCTGCATTAGAGGTCGAGATTGATAGTGGAGACATTAAACTCTTCTAGCAATATGCTCCTACTTTCCTTGTCCACCATGGGAGTAGCCACATGCAAAATTTTGGAATTGGAGTAATCCTTGGTCATATGAAACCTTTTCTTTGGCATTTTTCTTTCCTTTGGCCTTTCTATCTTGCTAAGAATAGCCTCTAAGCTTAACTTTGGAGTCTCTATTCTGAGGAGGAGGAGAAGCCTCTCTTTGAATTTTTTATGTATTTACACCTATCTCCTTCATAGATTTTTGTTTTTCTTTAGGCCCAATGCTAGGAATACCTTATGAAGACCTTTCTTTTTTAGTAGAAATGTGTACATCTTCAAAAACTAGGTTGGCCATACTTTCTTCGTCTTGTTTTTGTAAACTCTCAAAGACCTTTTCAACACTCTCCATGGTTGGAGGATCTAGTGTCTCTTGAGAAGGAGGAGGGGAATCTTTAGAAAGTTGATTCAACAAGGATTTATTGACCTAAGATAGAATGATGGAAACCACTTCCTTAAGGATGTGGGAAAGGTGGGAAATGAAATTTTGTGGAAGATCAAGGGAAGAAGGGAGAGAAATGAATGGGATGGTAAAGGAAATAGTGGACATGGTAAATTTAGGAGGAATAGAAGGGGGTGAATCTTGGGTGGTAGGAGATGGATTAGGGGGAGAACTTATAGTGATTGGTGCAATGGAAGGAATGAGGATGAACATGGAGATATTCGCAGATATCTATGGAAGGAGGTGAAGTGAAGATGGTAAGAGGAATGGTGGATGCTAGGGGAGATGTGGATATGGGAGGGAAAGGTGGAGAAATGGAAATGGAAGGTACAAAGATGGAGAATGAGCCTCTTAACCTTCAACTTTAGGCTCAAAACAACAAACTTCACCTTTTTGGCTCTTTTCACTAGTGGCTTAGCATCTTTAGATGGATTAGCATTTTTTTTATATACCCTAGGATTTGCAATAGGATGCCTATCCTCGTCCTTTATCTTCTTTGATTTTCCCTTGGTCTTGGAATAAGTTCCTACCTCACCTTCTACTTGCTCCTTATCATGCTCAACTCCCTCTTTTGTTTGTTCTTCCTCTTCATCTAAGGAATCTTGCTAGGACTCCTCCACTTGCTCAAATATTAATTCCACTCCTTTCTCCACAAGGGTAGAGGATTGGGCTTCCACCCATCTCTTGATGAATCTTAGGAGTGGTCTTGTTACTATATCAAGGTCAATTGCCTCCTCTTCAACCTAATTTGGAAGTAGGATTGGCATGTTTGCTACTTTGTTGTATTCTACTTCCTAGAGGATCTTACCATCATCCTCAACCTGAATAGGAACAAGAAAGAGGTGGAGAGTTATTATATAATATATTGTTACCCTAGAATATTATTTTCTATTGACCTCCAAATCACCATTACAATTGGCCCAAAAATATTCAATCTCCATTTTATGTTTGTATTGCTTACCCATAAATTTTATCATCTTCCCAAGGGGGAAAAAGTGTCTCCTAATACTTTGAAAATGGAAGTTAAAGATTTGGAGCTCCACACATGATCCCTTAGCCAATTGGTGTGAAGGACATGCATACAATCCTCTTCCAATTATCATAGGGTAAGTCACTCATGCCCTATGCTTATCTATTAACAACTTGTTGGTAGTGCAAAGGTGCCTAGTCATATCTAACAATACTATCTTTTCACTAGGGTAATTGGGCAATCTATAAGATGACCCTAAAAATCCCTCCATTCTGAGATAGGTAAACTTAGGAAACTAGAAAAACCAATAACCAAAGCTTCTAATAATGTTTATAGCAGAGCAGTAAACTCTCCTATTCAAATCTCCTCACAATGTTGTTATAATGAACATGATGAAAGAATCATTCACCCTCTTGCAATGATTCATTACATTCTATATCTGAAGTTGAGGATAGAAATCGTAAACTTTATGTTGATTAGGGCCTTTACCCACCGAACCTAATCATGTCAACCCATGATATCTAAAGTTAATTGCCTAAGTGTAAATAATATAGTAATTCATGTGAAAGGTTTTGGTTTCTCTCACCATAGAGATTTTAATGGTGAATTTTGTCGTAGATGATTTGATCCCAATAGAAATTCTTGGATACTCTAAGGATTTTTTTCATATAATAGAACATCCAGTTCTCAAAAGTTGAAGTTGAGTTGATCCCCATTACTAATGCAGGGGCTTCCAGGAGTCACAACTTTTGACTCAAAAGTCTGTTTGGACTAAAATATATAGGGAGATACATTATGAGGATTTGTTTGGATTTTTGACAGAACACAATTTGGTAGGTGCCCATTTTGACACTTTTTGGGGCCAAATTATTTCATCTAGGCCCTCAAAATAAGCTTTCAGTGTTCTTTTCAAAATTTTAAAAAGATTTTTAATAATTTGGAACTCACATTTCCAATTTGGATTATAAGTTGAAAATTAGTGTCTCCATAGTTGTAGGAATATTTTTGGAAAAATCCAAGATCAAAGGAATAACCATGCAAAATACTAAAAATGGCAAATTTTGACAATTGTCAAAATCTACCAAAAATGGTAATTTATAGATTTTTTTAGATTTATTTTTTTCAGAAGGTTTTTTTTTAATTTCATTGTAGAGTAGAGTGGAATAAGGAAACAGTGTGCATTTGAAGGAATTCCTTGTTTATTGGACTTTGTTCAGCAATACTAAACAATATTGTTAATGGTTTGTTTGGTTGCATCAATTACTCTACTTAGAAAAGTCACTAAATCATTAACTTCTATGATGAAGCCACTTTTGTATAAATATTTGAGAAATTTGATGGTACAAGACTTAAGATGTGTCATCATCATTGATTGTTTTCATGCACTTCTCTAGCCTTTGATTGTACAATCTCAAAGCCTACTCTTTGGTGGTTAGGAACATAGTTGAGAAATTTTGAATATTAAATGTTTCTACAATGACGACACTAGACAAGTCTACCAATACTCTCCCATTTTCTAATATGATCTTTTTTAAATCTTCATAGTATTTTTCCCTACACTCCATGATAAGATCAGGACATTGTACTAAAGTGGGGAAACCTGCAACCTAAGCAATCCCATTCTACACTATCTTCCAAGCATAAGGAGTTGGATTGCTCCCGAACATTCTCTCTTTGAACTTTCAATATCAATGTGACCAAGGTTGGTGTCTCGCACCATACTCTAATTTGAATATCCCTTGCAATATTCCTATCCTTATAAGAAATAACTTTTATTCAATGCATATTTAAACAATCATGGAAATTTCAAAGCACCCGTGCATGAATATTGCCCAGTGCTATTCCATACAAAAATGACCGATCTCTGCACTTACCACTCCATTGTAGGGATTTGACGGGAAATAACCCATGGAAAATCAAAGACATACAACTGTATGGAAAAAGGACCCAACTCGACCTTGTGGAGAACTCACATACTCTCAACCTTGTGGGAAAATCAACAACACAATCCTTTTAATTTCTCTTTGAATGATCAACTATCTCAATTGCAAAAAACATGCATCCACAACCCTACAAAAAATGGGAGTGGAACAACCTTTGCTAAAAAATGGTCCTCACACAATCTTATGAGAAATAGGTACTAACAAAACTTTGTGGGGAAGTTTGAGGGAAAATTCCAAATCTCGACACTTAGGGAAACTCCTCAAGTGCAATAGAAGGCACATATAACCTTTTTTACATAAAAATGACACTAGGTCAAATGGCTACTAAAACTTTGAAAAGACAATAATTTTAGTAAGTTTCACAAAAAACTCAATGGTATTTGCTAGTGCAAAGAAAAAAGGGAGATCAATAAGATCACAGAACCCTAAAATATTTGCAACTCCCAAATTCCACAAAAAAGATAAATTTATTAAAAGAATAGCTTGCAAAAATTCGATGAAGATTTGACTTTGGGAAAAGGATGGTCTATTTTATGCAACACTTAATTTTTGTAGATTGCAATGATTAGGCCTAAAATTTAGTATAGGGATCTAAAGATCACACAACCTTAAACAAAACCGAGGGAAAACTAACACTAGGAAATAACCCCATGAATTTCAACAAAGAAGGATGTCAACCTAAAATGCCCTAATAGAAGTGCCATGAAAAAATCATCAAAATCTTTGAAACTTCCTACAATACTTCATTCCCGAAGGAAACTTAACCCTACAAAGGCTTCACGGATACAAAATTTCACATGTACCCGCAATTTTTAGAGGGGAAGGAAAAAAAGACTTAGAAAAATCACCTAGGGAAAAACCATTATCATAGACCAACCTTGAGAAATGCAACATTTCAATCCAATTTATACAACCTTATTTTGACCCTATCCCAAAGGTTGGCATGATTAAATGTTGTTCCAATGAAAAAATTCATTAAAAAACCATTAAATATGAGAACTATCTCAATCGGCCATGCAAGCAAACATAAATCAAAATATGGGCCAAGAGGAAAACCTAAAAATGCAATAGAACTCAAAAGTGGATTCTTGGAAATCTTTAAAAATCAAATAACAAAGGTCAGTTGGTAAGAGCTCCACAACGTCAACAATATTTAAACAAACTTCAAATGGTGGTGAAAACAAGGGCAAATTCTTATATACCATTTGCCACCAAATTCCATAAATGCATTGTAGGGGACAAAGTGGCAATCACTCAGATGTAGAATATTGATACTCTCTACCTTGCAGAAAATTGGACACCATTCAACCTTGGTTGAGTTGGGGCCAGATCTACGCAAAGGAACCCATTTGTAGAAAAATGGGGGATCTAACCAACTCCCAAATCTTTGGAATCTCACAAAAATCTAAATTTCAAGTGCAACCAAGACTTGAAACCAAACAAGCCAACACCCAAAAAAACATCTAACCTAATACATGAAAAGTGAGAAAACCAAGCAAAAAGGAAAGAGGGGGTCCTCATTCAAAAGGGTGTGTGAAAGGAACAACAAATGGTGACTCTACTAGAGAAATTCTCTAGAGCATTTCAAAGATAAACAAGAATCATGAATTCAAAACTCTAGTTTTGCATACCAATTAAGCCAAGTGAGAATTCATATCCAAAGAACCCAAAATAGTAATAGATTCACCCACTATGCAAGAAATCCAAGTGTGTGCAAGATGTATTCATTTACCACCCTTAGCGAACCGTCAAGATCCATGCCACAAAGTATAAGGCTACATGAATGATTCTACTTCAAAAGGAACCAAGACATGGCCTCACTGCTGGTTAGGAATCTATAACCACAACGAGGTTGTCACTATAATTCCCTTGAACATAACTCTATTACTAGTCAAGCATCCATAGCCCTAATAGAGATATTCAAATCTTCCCAAAAATTTGAATTTATTTGATTTTCATTTGTTTTCTTTATTTTATTTTCTTTCTTTTGATTTTTCATTTCTTTTATCTTCAACTTGCATGAAGCAAAGCCTGTTGGGGCTAGGAATCATAGTGCCACTAAAGTAAGAACTTTTAGATTTTTCACCCTACACCCCACCGCATGAAACCCAATTATAATTGGAGTCTTTTAATTTAATTATGACAAAATTAGGATCTCTACCATCTCAAGGAGAGCCTTGTAATGTCCCCATTTTCATGAGCATCAGTTTTCAGAGTATATAGCCTATTCCTGACCCTCGTAGGCTAAAGTGCATGGTTAGGGGGTCTTCTTCAGGCAGTTAACTAGTCTATGGTTGGCTTCTTTTCCTGGATTCAGTTGGATTGGAGAAATGAAGGAGAAAATAATTAAATTAGTTATTTGTAAGGTTACTAATTAAATAAATATTTTAAAGTGACCTTATATTTAATTAAGTTAATAAAGTGACTTAATAAAATATTATATCATAAAGTCACTAAAATAAAATAAAATAAAATAATATTATTTTCTAGAAGCTTCTTGAAGATGGATTGAAGAAGTCTAAAAGAAGAACAAGCCAAGCTTCTAGGCATCCAGGAATTGACATTTGATTTGAAGAACTTGTTTGGTGAAGGAGACAACTAGGGTTTCTGCCATTTTCAACCATTGAGAACGAAAACTCTTATTGGTTATGCAATTTTGAGGTTGTGAAATATGAGTTGAATTATTGTTTCATTGTGGGCTTCACTTCAGAAGTTCAATTTATGCTTCATTGCAAATTTTGGGGCCTTTGGCCAAATTTGCAGATTAAGATTTCATAGCAACTTGTTGAAACATTTTGGAGAATAACCTACAGTTGCAAATTTGTGAAGAATTGATTGGAGATATATTGGAGATCATTTGTAGATTGGAGGCAACATTAATTGGCATATTTGGAGGTGATTATTGTATGAAGAACATTCTGGTTTTTCATCTCAGCAAGAGTCAACGAACCATGGTGAGAAGTACATATTTGCTTATTGCTCATCATTGAGACTTCATATTTTTGTGGGCATTGGAGAAATCAATTCCTTTTGTGTTGGAAATCATTTCTATAGCAATTTGGAGGGCTATTGTTGCTGCATTTATTTATATTAAATATTGCTAGGCAAGAACAGGGGCAGCATATGTAGGAGCTCGATTTGACTCAAGGGGAGCTCATTTTTGGTTATTGTGTGGCTGCCATCTCTTCATCAGCACTAACGTTTCTTGTGACCAAGTTCCTCATGATATTTACATTCATATATGAGCATTTAGAAACATTATAGTTGCAACCATTGTACTCAGACGTAGGAGTTGCATTGTAAGCAAATAATCTTAGCAAAGACATAATATTCAGCTTGTACTCAGTATATGCTTCATATTAATATAAGGAGTTGCATATCATTATTTATCTTTAGATACTTGGCTGTAGTATTCATTTATGTATGCAAGCCAACTGTTTGTCTAAACATCACCAACTGAAAGTCAACATTTACATTATGGGAATTGCATAGCAAGTGTTTGATTAAATGCCATATGTTGTAGATGTACACCTCAATCATTAGGATGCCTGATAAATGTTTGACATAATTCCTTACTGTTGTAGATGCTCATTAGTTTGCATGTCGAGTGTTTGACGAAATGTCAATTGGCTATGGGTGCACATTTTCCATGTAAAGATCATATATATGCATTCAAAAAGCCAAAAAGAATTGCATTTGCATTTTAGTTCTTTGCCTAGACATCTTAGTGATCATTTGAAAGTATTTAAATCACATTTGACATCATTTCAAGCAAGCATAATCAAACTGAAATACAAAAACAAGTAGTAAAGAGGTTGTATGCAAAGTGTTTGACAACATTCCTTGAGCCTCTAATCAACATTTTGAGATCAGATTTGGCAAGGCTCATTACAAGCCTATCTATAGTAATAGTTTATTGTAAACGTGTATCCCAAATTACTCAACATCAAGTGGAAAGTTGACATTAATGAAAAAGATGTGACTCATTGTTTATCAAAGAAATATACTAGATCAATCCCCAACAGAAAAGTCGCATTTCCTTCAAGAAAGCACCCCGAAAAGTAAACAAGCACCAAAAGTGACAAAAGAAAACATAAACTCTAATCTAACTATATATGATACAACGAGAAGACTAACAAGTTAGGCTTGGAAATAATGCTTAAGATGTTGCCCATTAATAGGTAGCAAGAAATCATCTCCTATGCGAGTCTTTAGATGATAAGTATTGTCCCCAATAATTTCTAAAATTTGAAATGGACCAAACCATAATTTATCAAATTTACCATATTTTCCCTTTTTTCTCATGAGACTTGTCCCAATAAAGAACCAAATCAAAAATATGAAATGACTTAACCTAGCCTTGATGATCAAACAACTGCTTTACCACCCCTTGGTGTTTAGAAAAATTCAATAGCAACATCTCACTTTTCTTCTAGATGGAGGAGTTGAGTTGAGTGAGCCTCCAACTTATCCTCATTAACAAAATATTCGTTAATGAATTACAAAGTGGGGATTTTCAAGTGCACAAGGAAGAGGGGCTCCACATTGTAGACCAAATGATAAGGAGAGGTCCCTAGGACAACTTTCTTGTTTGTGCAATCTTCCCAAAGGGAAAATCTAAGATGAGTGTGCCAATCTTTGGGATTTTCATCAAGCAATTTGTGAATGGCCATCAACATATTCTTTTTAGTAGACTTAGGTAACTCATTTCCCTAGGGATAATAATTAGGTGAGAATTTAAGAACAATCCCATAGTCATAGGCCCAATTGGAAAATTTCAATGACGTGAAAATTGGACCATTGTCACCAACCAAAGAAAATGGACAACCAAAATGTGTAATTATGTGTTCTTCAATAAATTTTATCACCACGTTAGTTGTGCTTGCAAGCTATAGTCTTGGTCCATCTAATACAATAATCAATAAAAATTAGGATATACTTGTGATTTGCAAAGGGTGGATTGATCATACCAATGAAGTCGAGCTCCCATTGTGCGAAGGGACATACCTTCACTAGTTATAGGTTGTAGCAACATTACAACATTATTTTCTTTGGTTATGACCATTTGGAAGATATGGCTTGTATGTACATGCATATTTGCATTATGGAAGAGAGTGGGAAAGTAATATCCTACCCACAAGACATGATGTGTAGTAGTAGCTCCTGAATTGTGACCAGTGCCAAAATTCTCATGGAAACTACTCAACACCATAGAAGCTTCAGTTTTTCCTAGACACCTCAAATAGATGTTTTTGTGATTCCTCTTATAAATACAAACCCCTTGAGCATAAAACTATTGTTTTTTAACTGTAGTGCACGTCATTAAACAATGTCTATATGAGGAGGACAACTCTGATTCAACATATAAAATGTGATAGCATCATACCAATCATGAGGGGACATCTACAAGATTGTATTGGTGGACAAAAATATCCAAGCCAATTTCGACCATAGTGCTCGTGAGAGCCTACCCTTGGACCAATTTCACAGGTTTAATTCCTAAACCAAACTCTTGTAACATAGTTACCCACTTTCCTTTATGTTCCCCAAGTTCATTTTGCATAAGTAAGAATTTGATTTTCGAGAATGACTACATATACCTTGCTCAATACATAGTGCTTGAAATTTTTGATGGCCTTCACCAAGGCATAAGACTGATTTTTAACATTTGGGTATCTTAGCTCAACATCTTTCAAAGGTATACGCATAAAAACTATCGAAAATTCATCATTAGGTTCCTGCTAGGTGAGTATTGTAGCACATGCATGTTCATATGAGTATATATATATTGGAAATTGCTTGCTTAATTTCTTCAAAAGCTCATTTGGCTTCAAGATTCCATTCATTTTTTGCATCTTGATCTAACATAGTGTTGAGTGGTTTAACAATATCTACAAATCCTATAATGAATTTTTGAACAAAATTGGTCTTCCTAAATATGACTTTAATTTTTTCTTGTTGGCAGAGGTTTGATTTTTAGGATAACCTATATCTATTCAAGATCAATGGAGATACCCTTCCCTAAAATGACATGTCCTAAGAGCTTTCCCTCAATAATCCCAAAAATGCACTTCTTGGGATTGAGTGAAATTTCATACTCTCTACACCTTTCAAAAACTTTGTATAAATTTGAAACATGATCTTCTCTATGCTTTGAGAAAGCCTTCAAATAATCTATGTAAATGATTTTATACTTCCCAACTAGTTCTATGAAAGCAATGACCATAACCCTTTGGAAGGTAGCTTATGCATTAATCAAACCAAAAGGATTCTCTTGTATGCAAACATACCCCACTTTGTGGTGAAGGTGGTTTTCAACCAATCCTCCTACTCCACCATTACTTGATTATATCCCAAATAACAATCCAAAATGGACATCATCTACAACCTATTGACAATTTGCAAGACCTCATCCAATGATGGTAGTGGGTAATTATATTTCCCATAAGCTCAATTGATATTTTTGAATTCAACACAAAGATGAATTTTGACATTTTTCCCTAACTAGGACCAAGTTCGCCACCCATGTAGAGCGACACACCAGAAATACAATTCTTATGGATAGCAACTTTTGAACTTCCTTATAAATTAATGGCTCCAATAGAGCATTGACATGTTGTCGTTGTCGAAAAGGCCTAGCTTAGAGCTTGAGGGGAACCATATGAGTGATGATAAACGTATCATAGGTTTTGAGATCTTCACAGCTCCAAGTTATAACATCCTGATAGATAGTGAGTGCCTTGACTATACCTTCTCTCTCTTCTAAAGTACAAATTTTACCAATCAAAATATTCCCCAATTCCTTAACAATCCCCATTATGTGGCATGCATCATGATATACCTTTGTAGACTTTACCTCTAAATATTTGTCTCTCCTTTAGTGTGGTGCACATGTTTGTGTATTTACTCATTTTCTAACATTTGCAAATGATATGTCTTCATTATTCAATGCACCCATCAAGAGACATGTATTTTTTACTTGATCAATATCAAGGGCATACTCATTTGCTGAGCAACATTTTTTATCACTTGAACTTTACTACCATTCACATAGGTGCATTCCACTGCATTGAGTGATTCCTTGCCTTGGTGAATTTTTTCCCTTTTTCCATCATCTAAGCTTTGATCTTCACCTCAACAGATACATGATAAAGCTTCTTTCATTAACCCTATAAAGACACTAATTAGAGACAACAAAATTGACATGATGACCATGAGGAATCAAGTACAACTAGCAATTTACAAATGACAAGATTTTGGTTTGAAATTTAACACAATTCCAAAATCTTTAGTTTATTTGTAGACCAATGTTTTAATAATTGGGCATAGAGTCACACTATACCTAACTCACCTAAAAGAATAGTCTTAATCACCTAAATAATCATAATAATAAAATATGGCACCACATCACTAAAGAGGAAACATGATAGAAAATAACAAAAAAAAAAAGTTTTATGAGCATGGATGGAGGTTAAAAGAATAGGTTAAACAAAACCATTACATGAGAAAAGTAGCAACCTTTCCTCACAATCTAAGAATCCAATCATGGTAGCACATAAACCTTGCAACCGATGAAAAATATATGTTGTGATCCAAGGTTAAAAATATTATTGGAGATCATAAAAAGAAACCCAAGTAAGAAATGTGTTTGGTTGCCCAAGGTAAACTAGAAAGTCTTCAACCTCACTAAACTATGTCCATTATTCATAAATACATCCTATGGAATCTTGTTACTATCGTACATCTTCATGAACAATGACAACCTCATATTTTTGGTTGATTATCACATGTTTTACATCTTTTATCTCTAGTGGTAGCATCCACAATTGACATAATTTGTAATCATGACTTTCATTAATGCACATGGAAACTATTGAATTCAAGGATGAGTTATACTTCAAGAGAGAATCCATTGTCTTGTAACAATGACTAGCTCTCAAGGTGTTGTAAGAAAATGTCAAGGTCTAGCATCAAATTTTCCATATGTAACTTTGGTATGATATGTGCATCTATAATTGAATTATTATCAAGAAGAAGATACCATTCTCCATCTAGTTGTGATCCACCATTGATATTCTAAAGAAATATGCTTATCTCTAGTAGAGACTTTTTAGCTCCAATAAAGACATCAACAAAGACTTTCCATCATTAGTGGCAATGGAGTCAAATGCTGATAAAAAAATATCAATTTTAAGTGTGAGACTCTCCATCTCCTAAATTGATATTGCCTGAGCAACTTGAGTGAACTAACTTTCTTCAATTTTATCTTATGTGGGTTCTTCAAACAACCTTTGAAATGAAGACAATAAGCAATTTGATTCATCATCTTCTCTAGCATGGCCAATTTTGTTTTTCTCAATAGAAAGAGTTAGAACACAACTCAAATCTTTAGGTGCTTGTGTGACCTCATCTTCCTCAATGAACATATGACATACTTGTGTAATAGTATAATTGTCTTCAATTAACAACCCCTCATCAACCTCAAAGTATTTGAGCAAAGTAACCAAAATCTTCAATTCTTGTTGTTCCACTTGATGTTCCATCCACACTTTTCCTCTTTTGCTTTTGCTTTCTTCTATCTTTTTCTTGCTTATTTTAATCTTGTCGATTCTATGAACACATGAAAGCATTCAACATATAACTATGCAAGCTACTCCTTACTTTGTAAAAATAGGTTCATGTTGGATATATCCCATCACAAAGTTGCCATTCTGTTTGTCTATTAAGCGTTGAGCAATACCCAAGTTTGTTTGTTTGGAGCATGCAAATTCCATAATTTGATTAAGTCTTTGCATCTTCAAACATGTATTTCCATTGATAATTCTGAAGAAAAGTGACCAGTTGATTGTTTGATGAAAACATCTTGAAAATATGCTCAAACCCTAGGCATTGTAGTAGCAATACTTGGAAAATTTGAGCTTAGATCATATAAAACCTTCATTGCCAAACCGAAAATCTGCAAACCTTTGTATGCGTGGGAGAGCTCCTTTCGTTGGCCCTGCAAAGGCACTGACTAGAGACAACAAAACTGACATAATGAACAAGACAAGATGCAAGTACAACTCACAATCAAGAAATGACAAGAAATTGGTTTGAAATTTAACATAATACCAAAAAATTCATATGGTTACAAACAAATATACTTAAATCTCAATATTTATTAAAAGCGGAATCCAGGATGGGTTATATTGGGAAAATGGTTTTGTCTGGGAAGAGAGAACTTCACAGCTTGCAGTGAACTCTTAAGATCGTCACTATGACAGCAGGCCTTCTTTTATTTATAGCTATTTCAGTAATTTCCATAGTTTTCTTGTTCCACTACAATTCAGAGTTTCAAGCTCTAAAGGAGGCTAAACTCCTAATCCATGAAGTAAATTTACTTGGTGGGTACTTCTAAGAGTTTCAGGGAGATTTTCCAATTTTATTGGTCATGTGCTCGTTTAATTTTTCTGCTTATTTAAAATAATTCATGTGAAAAAAAAAAATTTAAAGTTTTTTCCATGCAGCTCTTATGGGACTACCTAGGCAGTGAAAATAGGAGCAGTAGTCCACTACACGGAACCCCACCCTAGCATTATTGAGATTTAATTTATAAGAACTAAAATAATGGCAAGATCCAAGGCCTGCATAGACTTTGTGAGCAAAGTCTCTTTGAGAGGAGATCAATTGTTCTAATCATTGATCTACACTTTGGAACAATTATTTACTCACTAAAGATGGAGGCTTAGGCTTTGATTATTAATGCACTAAATGAAGCGCCGAGATTCCAATTTATCTCATACAAATTTCTACATCTCACCATTACAAACAACAAGACCTATGAAAATCCAAAATATAGACCAAAACATTATTAGAATTGGAAAATGTGTTGTGTAATTAAATGAACCAGAGTAGCCGAATACACAACTCGGATACATGTTGGATATCGTATCCACATGTGCCCAAAAAAATCTGATTTTCCAGTTATTGCCTGTGTGATTTGATTTTCAAAAAAAATGACGTGAATCTTCCTAAACTTAATATTAAAATACAACGTGAATCCTCCTAAACTTAATATTAAAATACTTCAATTGTGCAATAGTCTTTTTTTTTGTTTTGAATAAATAAAACCTACACCATCTAAGAAAGACAAATAAAACATTTTTCTATTTCAGTGAACCATTTTTTTGGGTCATCTTGCAATGCAATTCTACTTTTTTTTTTTTTGGAGTCTTAATTTTTATAGATTGATGAAAGCTAATTGTTTATAATTTTATGTTTATATTATGTTGTTTAAACGTTATTTATTTTTTTTTTAAAAAAAATTACTCTTTAAATATAAATAAAATTTATACATATATATTTAATTGTTTATTTTTTACTAAATTATTCATATTGAAATTTTAATATTATTTTAATTTATATTTACTTATTTGCTTTTAAAGTAATGAAAATCTCCTCTAATAACTTAGAAAAGTATTTTAAATATATGTGTGTATGTTTTATGAATGTTGTAACCAACCGTATCCATATTGGGGCTCTTAAAAAATAGTTGTATCCATGTTTGTATCTGTATTCATGTCCATGCAACTTTGAAATGAATAGAATGCAATTACATTTTGAGTGTACCAATTCAAAAATGTAATTAAAAATCTTAAGCAACTAGTCCATCAGGTAAAATAATAGCTCTCTACAATCAAAATCAACACTATGATTGTAATGTCCCTTGTCCTAATTTGCCTTAGAATTTGCCTATGGGTCACAATTTCCACAAACTAGGGTTAGGGTTTTCACCTTGACAAATGAATAGCTGCTTGATGATGTAATATGGAATTGCAAACCTGCATTCAACCCATGAACATACCCAAACGTGCATATATACATTTGTTAGCATTAACCCACGACAACACATTTATAGATTATCAATAATGCAACCTATTGTGAACTAGGAGTAACATGGTGGGTCCACTCGAAACCATATGCCAAGCCTAAGACGTTGTATACCACAACTCTCCCCATTGGCAACTTGCACTTGCTTTCCCCGTCCATGTCACAACCTCAAAAGACACTTTTCCCACTTATGGGAACAGGTAGAGCTCACAAACAATCTTGGCATTTCCACCCCTCCATGGCCCATCCTCTCCTTAGGATCAAGCAAATCTTGAGTGGGACCTCTAGGCACACACCGCTCTTCCCAGGCCCTTTCCATAAAGTGGGTTTCAGACAATCAAGCACATCATATATTATATCACAAGAAGTTATTCATTAAATATTCTTATTAACATATAGGCAATATGCATGCATATGTAAACAATGAGTTGCAAAAGAATAGTTGTTTGGGGTGAAGAACTGGACTAGTTTTCCTCTGTGCCTTGATCTGAATTTTGTTCTCCTTAATTGATCCATTTGTTCTTAACACTTAGGTGATATTGTTAGTGTGCATCAAATAAATAAGCATCATAATTACTTATAACGCTCCAATAATTGGAGCAAGCATCATTATTGCATAATCATATTATTTATATATATAAACATATATATCTATAACTATTATTAATCAATCTGACTACCTTTGCATGTACACATTATCTATATATATTTACTTACCTTATATATAAACATATATATCTATAACTATTATTAATCAATCTAACTACCTTTGCATGTACACATTATCTACATATATTTACTTATTCATATATGTATTCATTTATTGATCATTATATTCTCCCTTTCCAAACCTGTTATTTACTTCTTTAGCAAACTTTCTTTGTTGTGATAATCACAACAAGTGAAAGTCAAAGTTAACTTTGAATTGCACACACATGTAATCCACATGAAGTGAATATGATAGTTAACTTTCAATGTTAATCATACATACATGCACACAATAAATCCATGCAATACATACATACACACATACATACACACACATACATATATATGTTTACTTATTCATATATGTATATGCATGTTAATCATACATACATAAATACATACTATATGTTTATATGTGTGTGTGTGTGTGTTAATTTACTTATTCATATATGTATTCATTTATTGATCATTATATTCTCCCTTTCCAAACCTGTTATTTACTTCTTTAGCAAACTTTCTTTGTTGTGATAATCACAACAAAGTGAAAGTCAAAGTTAACTTTGAATTGCACACATACATGTAATCCACATGAAGTGAATATGATAGTTAACTTCCAATGTTAATCATGGATACATGCATACATACATACACGCATGCATACAAACTTTCTTTGTTGTGATAATCACAACAAAGTGAAAGTGAAAGTTAACTTTAATTGCACACACACATGTAATCCACATGAAGTGAATATGATTGTTAACTTTATATGTTAATCATGCATACATACATACATACATACATACACACATACATACACACATGCATACATGCATACATACAAACATACATACATGCATCCATATATACATGCATGCATGCATGCATACATACATGCATGGATGCATGTATTCATACATACATACATGCATACACACAATACATCCAATGTTAATCATGGATACATACATACATACATACACGCATGCATGCATACAAACTTTCTTTGTTGTGATAATCACAACAAAGTGAAAGTGAAAGTTAACTTTAATTGCACACACATGTAATCCACATGAAGTGAATATGATAGTTAACTTTCTATGTTAATCATGCATACATACATACATACACACATGCATGCATACATGCATACATATAGACATACATACATACATGCATCCAGATATACATGCATACATACATGCATCCATACATACATACATACACACAATACATCCAATGTTAATCATGGATACATACATACATACACACATGCATACAAACTTTCTTTGTTGTGATAATCACAACAAAGTGAAAGTGAAAGTTAACTTTAATTGCACACACATGTAATCCACATGAAGTGAATATGATAGTTAACTTTCTATGTTAATCATGCATACATACATACATACATACATACACACATGCATGCATACATGCATACATACAGACATACATACACATGCATCCATATATACATGCATGGATGCATGCATCCATACATCCATACATGCATCCATGCATGCATACATGCATACATACATGCATACATACACACATGCATGCATGCATACATGGATACATACAGACATACATACATGCATCCATATATACATGCATGCATGCATACATGCATCCATACATCCATACATACATACATACATGCAATACACACACACACACACACACACACAGACAGACATACATACATACATACATACATACATACATACATACATACATACATGCATGCATCCATACATGCATCCATACATGCAATACATACATACATGCATACATACATACATATAGACATACATACATGCATCCATATATACATGCATGCATACATACATGGATGCATGCATCCATACATCCATACATGCATACATACATACATACATGCATGCATGCATGCATCCATACATGCATACATACATGCAATACATACCCACATACATACACACACACACATACACACACATACATACATACACACACACATACACACACACACACATACATGCATACATGCATACATACATACATGCATACATGTGTGCAATACATACATACATGCATCCATCAATGCAATACATACATACATGCATGCATGCATGCAATACACACATACACACATACATACATACATGCATACATACACACATACACACACACACACATACATACATGCATCCATACATGCAATACATACATGCATGCATGCATGCAATACACACATACATGCATACATGTGTGCAATACCTACATACATGCATACATGCATCCATACATGCAATACATACATACATGCATGCATGCAATACACACATACATGCATACATGTGTGCAATACCTACATACATGCAATACACACATACATACATGCATGCAATACACACATACATACATACAAACATATACGCATACATGCATACAATACATACACACACACACACACACATTCATACACATACATACATACATACATACATACGCATGCAATCCACATGGAGTGAATATGATAGTTAACTTTCAAACATATGAAAGTTCAAAGTTCATTTATGTGTAGGAATACTTATGCGCACACAAACAACAAATGACATGCACATAGTGAAGACCAAAGTTATTTGAAACACACACAATGAAAGCCAAGTTTAATTCAAAGTAAGTTTGTACACACATTCCACACAAAGTGAACATCAAAGTACATTCATACACCACATAAATTGATAATGTCCACTTCAATCATACACATAAGAAAAGAATGTTAATTCTTTCAAGCACATTCCACAAAAAATGATCAAAGTCCATTCATACATTCTACACAAAATAAAAACTTTATTCAAAGTAAGTTCGTACATACATTCCAAACAAAGTGAACATCAAAGTACATCATAGACCCACATAAAATGATAACTAAACTTCAATCATACAAAAAAAGAGTGTTAATTCTTTCAAGCACATTCCACACAAAATACAAACTTTATTCAAAATAAGTTTGTACATACATTCCACACAAAGTGAACATAAAAGTACTTTCATACACCACATAAAATGATGATTAAACTTTATCATACACACAAGAAAATAATGTTAGTTCTTTCATGCACATTCCACAAAAAATGAACATCAAAGTTCATTCATACATTCCGCACAACTTCAATTGTACACAAAAAGAATGTCAATTATTTGAAGCACATTATGCACAAATTGAACAACAAAGTTCTTTCATACTCAAGCCATACAAAATATCTAAATTTTATTTGTACACAAAAAAAAGAAGAATGCCAAATCTTCTAATCATATGCAACACAAAGTAAAAAATTAAAGTTTATTTATACACTCCAAAACAATGATAATTAAAGCTCATTTATACACAAAAAAAACTAGAAATTCAAAGTTCCTTCAAGCATGCCAACAATGATAATTAAATTTCATTTGTACACAAAAAACTAAAAGTCAAAGTTCCTTCAAGTACATGCACATGCACACTCACACACACATAAAATGCAAAATTTAGTTCAAACACACACCACATTAAGTAAATACTAAAATTAACTTTCAAACACACAAACCAAACAAAATAAATGCTTGACTTTCAAACACAAAATTTAAAATACTTCATTCACATAAAGTTAGTACAAATATGCATTAAGTAAACACTTAAGTTCACACATACACACACCACACAATGTAAATACCAAAATTAACTTTCAAACACACAAAACAAACAAAATGAATGCTAATATTAAATTTCAAACACATAATTAAAAATACTTCATTCACACAAAGTTAGTACAAACATGCATGAAGTAAACCCTTAAGTTCACACACACACTTCACATAAAATGCAAAATTTAGTTCAAACACACACCACATTAAGTAAATACTAAAATTAACTTTCAAGCACACAAACCAAACAAAATAAATGCTTGACTTTCAAACACAAAATTTAAAATACTTCATTCACATAAAGTTAGTACAAATATGCATTAAGTAAACACTTAAGTTCACACATACACACACCACACAATGTAAATACCAAAATTAACTTTCAAACACACAAAACAAACAAAATGAATGCTAATATTAAATTTCAAACACATAATTAAAAATACTTCATTCACACAAAGTTAGTACAAACATGCATGAAGTAAACCCTTAAGTTCACACACACACTTCACATAAAATGCAAAATTTAGTTCAAACACACACTACATTAAGTAAATACTAAAATTAACTTTCAAACACACAAACCAAACAAAATAAATGCTTGACTTTCAAACACAAAATTTAAAATACTTCATTCACATAAAGTTAGTACAAATATGCATTAAGTAAACACTTAAGTTCACACATACACACACACACCACAATGTAAATACCAAAATTAACTTTCAAACAATACGTTCTACCCAAAATTTGAATGCTGACAAATTTCAAACACATACCAAAACATCATTCACAAAGCAAAACATGCATGAAGTTAAACCCTTAAGTTCCACACACTCACACACACATAAAATGCAAAATTTAGTTCAAACACACAACACACTAAGTAAATACTAAAATTAACTTTCAAACACACAAACCAAACAAAATAAATGCTTAACTTTCAAACACAAAATTTAAAATACTTCATTCACATAAAGTTAGTACAAACATGCATGAAGTAAACACTTAAGTTCACACATACACACACCACACAATGTACATACCAAAATTAACTTTCAAACACACAAAACAAACAAAATGAATGCTAATATTAAATTTCAAACACATAATTAAAAATACTTCATTCACACAAAGTTAGTACAGGCATGCATGAAGTAAACACTTTAAGTTCTCACACACACACACACTTCAATCATACTTCATTCACATAGAGTTTGTACAAACATGCATGAAGTAAACACTTTTGTTTAAAAATACATAAAAAGTGAATGCCAAAGTTATAATACATGTTAAACTACGAGCACACTTCACTTGAATTTGTGAAAGCACCCTTAATTTTTATTTTGTTCCAGCACACACCACATAAAGTGAATACAAAATTTAAATTTCAAAGAACATAGTTCATGCAAAAAGAATGTCAAAGTTGAAACACACTTCACACATAGAAAGTAACACATACCAAAAACCCAAAACCTCCTTCACACAAAGTTAGTACAACCACACCTAATGTAAACACTTAGTTCAAGCATGCCCAGTTACAAAACAAAGACAAAGTGAATACAAAACTTGTTGAGTCACACTCTTCCCATAAAGTTGGTTCAAGCACACAAACAAATGAGTACCGCAATTCACTCAAACAAATTAAGGGGATGTCTAAGTAAACAAATATGCTTTATATAAGAGAATTGGATGTCAATACACAAACAATAATTGGATCAATTCAATGTGAATACCAAGGTTAATTTGCTCCCCCTCTTCCCCACAAACACAAACACACAAAGTGAATGATTAGATAGAAACATTTTACACACATATAATGAATAACAAAGTTTACTCAAACAATATGGGGATGCTAAAATTTAAGCACACATCTCACCCAAATATAATGTGGTTGCCAATGCACATCTAAACAATAAATGACTCAAATCCAAGTGAATGTCAAAGTTAGTTCATAGACATTTCACACAAAAAATGAATACCAAAATCTCACTCAAACAATAAAGGGATATCAAAGCTCAAACAAATGATGGATGCTAAGTTCAAACAATTAGTGCATAAAAAGTGAATCTAAAGATCAAACACACTTCAAATAAATGATTAGTGAATACTAATACTAAACAAACAAAACTCAAAGGCTTCAAACAAACAATCAATGGATGATTAAATTTAAACAGATAAAGTAAATGTCAAAACTTAAACACACTTCATACAAACGATAAATGCAAGCAAAAGGAATTCAATTTTAAACATACAAAGTGAATCAAATATATTTCAAACTCATTTTTCACACAAACAATAAGTATATCAAATTAGAGTGCATGTCAAAGTTCAAATCCAAGCTCCACACAAACAATAAGTTTTATCAAAGTAGAATGAATGTAAAAACTCAAAAACATATTTCACTCAAACAATAAATGCATTCCAAAAATAATAAAATAGTGTTAATTATTACAATATTCCTAAATTACATTGTGATCAAAGAATATTGTCATGCTTGATATTTATAATGCGCCATTTGAGATTTTGTCTTTAAATGTAATGAAACTAAACAAAATTTTAAAAAAGTAATATATCAATTTCACCAAATAAAAAATAATGCAAAAGCTAAAAAAAACAAACACAAACAAGGCTTAAGGAATAAACAATTGACCATTCCTTTCAACCTTTAGAGAGAAACTAACCTAATAGAATGGTCATGGCCAATCGCTATTCCTCACAGCCGTAGGAAGGGGGGCAATTCAACCCCTTCCAAATAAAAAATGTTTGTATTAAACAACAAATCAGTTTACATATTACATTTATTGAAGTAAATCAACTTCAATAAACAATTTAAAAATGCAAACATTTTCTCAAACTTTAGATTCCAAACATTTTCTAAAATTTTAAATATAATGTTCATTGAAATCTAACTTAATTTAGTTGCTCATTCAAGCCTCCCAATATTTATAGGCACTAGCACCATGCCAAACAACCAGCATGAAGCATGGTTTAAATTTATATGAATTTCCCTGTCAATCAAATATACAACAATTAAATATACTATTATTAAAATAAAGCTATGACAGATAGATTAAATAAATGGTGTTAATAAAACTACACAAATACTTATATGAATTTCCCTGTCATGCCAAACAACCAACATGAAGCATGGTTTAAATTTATATGAATTTCCCTGTCAATCAAATATACAACAATTAAATATACTATTATTAAAATAAAGTTATGACAAATAGATTAAATAAATGACGTTAATAAAACTAGACAAATACTTGCCCAATATTGCAAAAAAATTTAGAAGCACCAAACCTAAAAAAACCAAAAAAACAGATCATAAATCTACATAATTCTGATATACAAATATATCAATTAAAACAAAAAATTAGACCCTAATTCTGATATACATTTATACACAATAATAGTCTAGACAAAGTATCCTCTAATATAAATTTATCAGACAAAGTAGAAATAGATGGTCAGCCCTAGACATACAATATCATTTTCTATTATTTCTTTGATCTAGTATTAATAAACATAATGATAGGATATGACTGATCAGGTCGGACTGCCATACAACTATACACCCACCTGAGCATTTCTGATATTTTATCTTATCAAATAAAGTAAACTTAGCACGTGCACAGCTAAGAGTGAGTTTTGCTTGAAACAACATTTTCTAAACTGAACTATTTTAGGCTTGAAAGCCCACAGGAAAAAGGTTATCAGCTAAAAATCTTGTCCACAAACTAAAACAAGTCGAGTTATTTTGTGAATAAAAAACTGACTTATAAGCGAAAATCTACTCACTGGCCAGTTTGCAAAACTGCAACTGACCTTTGACCTCATGCAATGACTCATAGATGTTAGTTTACCTTTGGCAGTTTGCAAAACTGCAACTGACAATATCATTTTGTATTCTTTATTCGATCTAGTGTTAATAAACATGATGATAGGATATGACTGATCAGTTCGGACAGCCATACAACTATACAGCCACCTAAGTATTCCCGATATTTTATCGTGTCAAATAAAGTAAACTAGCACGTGCACGGCAAAGAGTGAGTTTTACTTGAAACAACAATTTTTAAACTGAACTATTTTGGGCTTCAAAGCCCACAGGAAAAAGGTTATCAGCTAAAAATCTTGTTCACAAACTAAAACAAGTCAAGTTATTTTGTGAATAAAAAACTGACCTATGAGTGAAAATCTACTGACCGGCCCATTTGCAGAAACTGCAACTGACCTTTGACCTCATGCAATGACTCATACTGCACACTTGCACTAAAGTTTAGTTGAAGACAACGAAAGTACCATTTAGTACTGGAAAACTACTTTATGGTCAAATAAAACCTTATTTTGTGAGGCACAAAATTATGGTGTTCAACTACTGAATCCTCTCTCCTATTCATTTTAAGATGGAAACAACTCTATCAATTGGACAGTAGAAATTATGTGGGTGTAACAAAAAAACGCTAATGCAAAAGATAAAAACTATAATGTAATTGAATTTGTGCTTTCACATCATGCCCATAGTGTTGTATTCTTCAAAGATGTATCATAGCCAAGAATTGCAAGTAAAGAACAGGAAGATGCCTTAGAGGCTTGGAATTTGATGTTATATATGATATTGTTTTAATCACTATTGTTCACTCTGCAACCAAGCTTTTCAAGTTTGGTTTACGTTCAGCTATTCTGTTTCCTCTCAGTTTTATCTGCAATCGAGTAGGAGTAGCTATTCGATTCCCTAGGAGGTAGAATTCTCAATCCCAAAAAAAAACTTGAAGATGGCATCTATATTTGCAGAGTCCGTTGTTGGAAAGGTTGTGACATGACCATTCAACAAGTGGCTAATGAGATAAGCATAGTGTGGAACTTCACGAAAGACTTTTGAATGGTAGAACAAAATAGAGCAAATAAATTATTTTCTAAATGAAAATGATGAGAAGAGCAGTAGACAAAAGAAGTCTCTGAAAAAATGGCTGCAGAGAGTTCGCGGCATTGCCTGAGAGGAAGAAGACATACTTCAAAAATGTGTTGTGGATTCTATGTATACTATTAATACTCAGTTTTGCAATTTGAGTTGTAATCAATTGATTCCTCGCCATTAAATGCGCAGAAGTGGGGATACAATCCAAGATTGAAAGCATGGCGAATTCGTTAGAAACCCAGGAAATTCCAATTATTGCAGTGGTTGGAATAGGGGAATGGGTAAGACCTATCTTCTTCGGCAGGTCTACAACATTGAAAAGGGAAGGTACAAGATATCTATATGGTTTTCAGTTTCTCAGTTCTATTCTTTTCCCAAGTTGCTCAGTGATTTAGCCTTCCAAGTGAGTAAATATTAAAGGAAATTAAGGAGGGTGGAGTAAGTGAAGAGGTAGCAGCACAGTGGATTCATAGCTTTATCCCAGAAGAGGTGTCTTATTGTTTTGGATGATGTTTGGAGGGCTACTAGAGAAGGTAATTTGTTAACTAAACTTGGTATCCCAACTTGAGGTAATTAGTCAATGCAAAATTGTGGTTAGCACAAGAAGCAGAGAGGTTTATGTAAATCTTAAAGCTAAGATATATGATTGACACAACTTGAATCAAAATGCAGTTAAGAACATGGTCAAAATCACTTAAAACCATAATTTACAGAGACAATGCAACCAAGACATGATGTTTTAGGAACAAAAAATTGATAAGAGCTGGCATTATTTTTCATGAAATTTGGCATTCTTAACGGAAGAAAGTGCATAGAAATGTACATTACAAGCTTGCAAGAAAAGACAGGAAACAACTACAAACTAGTTGATGATAAAGCATATGAAGTTAAACCAAACAATAGTCTGGTGCACAAATATATGGTAGATTTAATTTTTTAAAAGAGGGATTTAGAAATTCTACAAATATATTTGAAGAAAGAAGTTGGAAAAGAATTGCACTAAAACTAAAACAGGGCAAGAAAAATAAACTTTCAAAATTTGATAAAACAGTGAATGCAAAATAAACTTTCAAAATTTGATAAAACAGTGAATGCAGCCAAGAAATTGGCAGCGAGGTAAGGAAAAAAGAAATGCCTCTATTCTATAGCGTTGCTCAACCTACTTATTGTGACAGGAGTATGTCTCATAAGTGAATGAAGGAATTCCAATCATCAAGGGTATGGGAGAGCCTGTGAAAAGCGATCCTGTCACAAATAATGAATTATACCCAAAACCGTCAATGCATCCTGACATTTGTCAGAAACATCCCTCGTAAAACAGTTTCAAGGGATTTACAATTATTAAGACTCAAAAGCTTATGATCCAAGCATCCAAAGCACTAACATCAACATTATGCTGAACCTGAAAAGGGCTGTAACTACGAGCTCCATCCTTGACTTAAATCAATGGCTCTACAAAAGAAGCACCGTTGCAAAATCTGTTGGAATGGTCATAGAGTTATTTTTTCTTAAGGGTATGCTCTGTATATCCTTTGAAACATATGTCATGAACAGACAGAAACAGTTTCTATCTCTTCTCACAGGAAAACTGCTTTATGTTGCAGATAAAATACGAATTACTACAGGCCATTATAGCACATTAAGAAGGGCAAGCCAGGTTTTCCAATTTTGAATTTTACAAGGCACAACATACTTTCTATATAGAAAGAATTAATTGATGCAATATATAACTTCTGAAACCTCTCAGAAGTAACATTGCATTTCACTTTCCCATCCCTAAGATGTGTGTACAAAAATAAGTAGAATTAATTAAACGAGATTTTTGGCTGGTAAGTTTGGGGTAGACAAAGAATTAAAAGAGGCAGCTGGAGAGTGAAGGACAATATAGCATCCATGTGCAGCAAAGTATAGGCAGACCTTAACCATTAAATCGGATTGACACGACTTTGATGGGGGCAGGCGTAGGGTATGGATATCTATCAGAGCATAAAGGATAGAGGAATTTCATCAAATGAGAGCTAGGTGTGGTTCATTGGGGCATGGGATTGTAGGTATTAAGGATGGCATTTTGACCAAGACTGGAGAGGTGTCTGAGAACAGAGCCATAGCAACTCCTCTGGAGCTTACATGTGTTGTAGCAATGTTTGTTGTGATGGTATGTGTTAAAGCTCAGGTGGGGAGCTCATGGTTTCCAGCAAAATAAGCACCGTTGCAAAATCTGTTGGAATGGTCATTTATTCTCGATAGAGGGTTTGGAGGCGGGCTATTATGAAATTTAATGATGCGGGCTACTCAGAGAAGCAGGGTTTCCATCTTCAAAATTAAAAATACCAACCAGCAATACCAAAATCATCGAAACCCCTCAACGTGAAATCTGAAACTGGACTTTGCAAACGAACTTAAGTTTCTAAAACTATCTATGCAGGTTGAAAAGATAACACTAGTATTAAGGATGAGTTGTAGCTGAAAGAGAAAATTCATAGTTGACCCCAAGAAACCTAACAGAAGAATCCAAAATTCCTTGTGTCTGCGAGAGTTTTCAACTGTTCTAGGGCTGGGTGACAAGGATGAGAAAGAGCATGTCTCATGACTAAAAGATGGAACTCCAATCATCAAGGGTAAGGGGGAGCCTGGTCAATATTATCTCTACTGTGAAAAGCGATCCTGTCACAAATAATGGATCCTTCATATCTCCATAATATTTTAAACTGCTAACCTCTGCTGTTCTTTTTGGGGCAACTCCACTATCAATCAATTATTTATACAAACAAGTAAAGTTCGGCGATAAAAGTTTAACAATGTTATTTGCAATAAGGATCACAAACTCACATCAATAAGCATTGATTATTGGCTACCTATCATGTAGAAACATAATTCACAACAGATCACACTATAAATCCTCCAAAACAATAACAGGTTGAAGAATATGAATGTACTCACTATTTTCTTCGCCGCGCATCTCGATTCATCCATCTCCTGACCGCTGCCTTCCTCCACGCTCCATTGAAAAATTAACATTGCAAATACAAAATACCAAGAAAATTGAAAAAGACAAGGAATCCAGAAATAGAAAACAAAGAAAAAAAAAATTCAAAACCAAAAGAAAAAATGAGGCATGGCCATGCCAGAAACAAGAAACAGGAGGATGAAACCAATCTGTCCCTGCAAACTGCGCATATATAGGTGAAATCATGCCTTTTTTAACGGAAATCTTATGCTTTTTTAAACGGTAATCTTATGCTTTTTTTTTTTTTAAACGGAAATCTCCTGACCGCTGCCTTCCTCCACGCTCCATTGAAAAATTAATATTGCAAATACAAAATACCAAGAAAATTGAAAAAGACGGGAATCCAAAAATAGAAAACAAAAACACATAAAATTTCAAAACCAAAAGAAAAAATGAGGCGTGGCCATGCCAGAAACAGGAGGGTGAAAACAATCTGTCCCCGCAAACTGCGCATATATAGGTGAAATCATGCCTTTTTTAACGAAAATCTTATGCTTTTTTAAACGGTAATCTTATGCTTTACTTTAATTTTTTAACGGAAATGCATTCATTTTTGGTTGTTGTTTTCTTAACATAGATTAGTGTCTAATTACAACTTATTAAAACTCTTACATCTATTTTTAGTGAATGAGGTGATAAAAGTTTAAATTTTGAGTATGATCTAGATCAAGTTCACACTTGTATAATAAAGTTTGATAGGAAATATAGACTATTTATGAAATTGAAAGAAATTTCAAGATGTGTGGTGATGGTATTTGGGAATGAGCCAATCTATTTGTCAAATTCTATTGTAAATTAGACCATCTTACACATTATTTAATGAATAAAGAGAAAACTTTCATTATGGGTTTCAAATATAACATGGAAAAGGGCAAGGATATGTAATTTTTGTCATTACAATATTATAATCAAATTATATCATACTATTGTGAAGGCATTGCCCTTTTATTAAAAAGAATAAACCAACATGGTGGTGATTTGTCATATCCTTTAGGACTTGTTAATTTTCTTGCATGACCTGTATAGCCCCATGGTAATTTGGAGTAGGGGTGGATTTTATGACCATTCTATGTTAAATAAACTTATGTATGAGGTGGCAATTATGATTTGTGGAAGCTAGTACTAATGAATGTAACTATAACATTATCATGTTATTGGTGAAATCTAAATGCATTGATTTTGTTTATACTAACTCCAACTAATGACTTGGTTGGTGGACTTGTGTGAGGTTTGTCATTGGTTGCAGGTACCTGGGGTGAAAGATGAGGTGGATTATATGGTAGGATGATAAAATATAGACAAACTTTAAGGCCATATCCCAATGACAAACTTCATAGATAACTTCACACTTACCTAATGTTTACTAAACCTAGTAATGAGTAAAGAAAATATTGCCAAACAATCTTTGTAGTTGAACATGCAAGGTTGCCTAAGGTGATAATTCCAACACAATGAATCGAGTTCTCGAGGATATTTAATTTCTCTTGAGCTAACCATAGGACCTTAGACATTGATGCTATCACAATCGTCTATTTGGTAGACATCGATGATAATCAAAATCATTTCTAGTCAATTGGAGATATTACATGATAATGCAAACTCAATACATAGTATTTAATTGGATAAATGTGTATAAATATAAATAATAATTAAAAATAAACAAAATATAAGTAAAAATGTACATGGCTAGATAAATAAACTATTAAGTAAACAAAATATTGCATAATGCAATGAAATAAACCTAAAACATATGTGAATCCAATGGATGCCTATGTAAATAAATAAAATTAAATAAGGGAGGTGATCTAATTGAATTTTATTATTGAAGAATTAAAATTTAACAAAGTCATCAACCCTTGAAGAAGTGAACAAGAAGATACATCCAAAAAAGGAAGAAAATAAAAATACATGTGAAAAAGATGGGTTGGGGTTTCGACTAAGAAGGGAAGTTGTAGGGATCACCATTTATGACCCATCATTTCCTTTCCCAAGGCTAGGTGACAACTTGGAGTAAATAAAAATGGTGCATGCATGGTGAAGAGGCATTTGTGCCATTAATAAAGCATGGTGCCCCTTTTTCCATAAAATAAAATCAATAGGTTGTAAAATCTGCCTCTCGGCCACTACAATTTTTTTTGTTCAATTAGCATCAACTACCAACTTAACCGACTAAGCATAACTTTATTTAAATTAGAAGTACCAATTTCAAAATTTCTTTCTTCACCATGATGACAACAAATCTATGTCACCACTTATTTCCTTACACTCAAAAGCGCTAAGCTCCTACAAATGCAAACATCCCTAGACCCAAACCTAAACCTTGAGGGTTCATGATGACCCTACCTATGCATCCCTCATGGGAAATGAGAGGCTTCATAGTTCACCTACCAATGTTAGAGGGAGTTCATTCTCTCCTCTTGTATGAGATCTTTGATCTCACCTTTAAACCATGAATATTCATTTAGCATAAGCTATCCACTTAGTTGCATTATATTAAACAATAATGATTTTTTCATCGGGTGTTGGTCCTATACCAAACATTACCAATACTTAGTGTACAAACATGCACAAATACACAAGGTTCATATCGTATCATAATCCCCAAGGTCATATACAATGATTGTCTCGAGAATACATCCCATATACATAATGAATAGATATAGAATACATCACATATACCTCGTGAATAGCTCCAACATACATAACAAATACACAATGACCAACTCCAACACACATCACAAATTCAATAGTGGTTGGCTCATATGCACATCACAAGTACATTAGTGACTAAATCATGTGACAAGCTCATATGTACATCATAAGTGCAATAGTAATTAGCTCATACACATCACATATACCACAGTGACTAGCTCCAACATACATCGCATACACATAGTAAATAGTTGACACATCTATAATGGCTAAATAACACTTAACCTTAGTGCATCCCACATAGAAAAGAATATTGATGCATTGCACACTACACCATGGGTCCATCCTTTTCTTTGGTCTTTTTCACCATTAGATGTAACTAGGAAGAGGATTCAGTTTATCCCATACTACATTGGGGGTCCATCCTCAACCCAACAAGGCCAAGTATACCATTTTGTAATCGAGAAGGGGATTTGATGCATCCCATACTACACTAGGACCCATCCTCCATCCCAAAGATTTCCACAAGTAGTGAACCTATCTAGCTCAATGCATATTCCAACTTCAACTACCTATAGGCCACTAGCGACAAGTTTGTCCACCCAAAAAGAAGTAGCTTTTGAAATATACCACATTGTCACCTTAGTGAGATTGTCAACTATATTCTTCATAGTCTTTAGTAACATTTGCATCAATCACCCTCCTACTATAGGTGAATGTCAATGAACCCTCCTAACACAACAATTATCTCTTATTACCATTACCCACACGGTGGATAATTACTTGTGTAACCATTAACATATCAAATCTTGGATAGCCCTTAGAAATCCACCTTTGTGAACCAAGTGAATGTTAGCTAATCCAAAAGATACAACAGTAGCTGTAGGCATTCACCATTGGCATGGTCCAAAGACAACTTGCTAATTATTATCTTATCATAACCAAGGTAGCCCCTAGCAATCCACCTCCATG
Source organism: Sequoia sempervirens (assembly GCA_007258455.2). NCBI lineage: Eukaryota > Viridiplantae > Streptophyta > Pinopsida > Cupressales > Cupressaceae > Sequoia > Sequoia sempervirens. Next base: position 433,163,735 of record VDFB02000017.1, read on the forward strand.
AACTAGGTGAATGTTGGCTAATCCATAGCAATAACCCAAACATCGATCATTGGCACAGTCCAATGATTGCTTGTTACTACTCAAATACATTAGAGCTTCACACTTAGGAGGTTTATACATAACAAGATTCACAATATTGGCCAAGTGACGTAGATAAATATATCACAATCGAGAGATCCATGACAAAGGGATGCACATGCACAATTTTCTCATAATCAAGGTATTGTTAATGTTTTTCTTTCATTATTAATTCTTATCAGTGAAGTTATGAAAACATAAATAAGTATATAATTTAACAAACTATACTATAACACTTCCCTTTGAGGATATCAAGGTCTTGAATTAAACTTGACACATTATTATTCGTAAACCAACTTGAACATCCTTTAGTCTATCTTATAAATATAGGGGCTAGGCTTATTACTCAACTTGAAATTATCTTGTAAATATAGGGGCTAGGCTTATTACTCAACTTGAAATTATCTTGGTTCTCACAAACCCTTATGAAAGTAGTTCCATTTGAAATTTACATATTAGATTCAATATTTCACATCCCGATCAAAAGGACTATGTGATCATTGGTGGATGATGTAGAAAAATAAATGGAGGCAATTTACTTTATTTTATGGCAGGGAACAATGTGCGTAATAGGAATGGGGCAGGTATGGCAAGGATGGTTCTAGGGCATGGCGCTCCTGTCCATGGACGACCAAAATCTGAGAATCGTGTGGAAAAATAAACCCTAACACTGCCTTAAACTCTCACGACCCCTCCATTGGGGGATACACACACAAATTTGGTTAAAAAAATGCAGACAAGAAGAATGCAAAGAAAATGTGGAGAAAAAATACAAAGAACACGAAGGAGTTGCTAGGTGAAATGCCTCAAAGAACCATGGTTTTGTGCACTACAAGGATTTCAAGGATATGCATGGACTTGAATCACAGAAAAGGCTTAAGGAATGTGCGAACATAGGTGATGGGCAGGTATAAAGCAAAAATTCCACCATTGTTGATAGTATCTTCCGTGCATGCTACAGATAAGAGTTTTTAAACAGGATAATGGAACCCATCGATGCATAGAGGTGAGAGTGCATAGAGAGGAGAGGACTTTTACTAGGACGTGGTGAGTTCCATGGTGCCTTGAGTGGTGGCGGTAAAGGAAATGTGGGGAAATGGAGTTGAAGGAGCAGTGATATTCCAAATGATAGGGTAGATTTCAACGCTTGCTTCAAGTTTCTTCATGATCATCCTTAGAGATGAGTACATTTATTCACTTTCTTCCTTGCAATAGCATTTAATTATGTAGTATCGACTCCGACAACAGAAATATGTTTGATATAGTTTGTATGAGATACCAAGTTTAGAAGAAAAGAAATATTTTAGAAATCAAGTTTTAGTTTTTTGAATTTTAGCGATTTTCCATTCTTGAATAGAAATTTTAGTGTCATAAGAGCTGAGTAGTGTAGCTCAAAGAAAATAAAATGAATCACATTTGTGGTGAAAATAATGTTGAAATCAAATGATTGTTAGCATATCAGAATCATAAAATAGAGAGTAGAGAAATAGATCAATATTTGTGTGGGAGCAAGAACAATTATGGTCTATAAGCTCTTGGAAAAGAACAAAGAAAGTTGTTGGATTTTTTTTTAAAAAACTCTTTTCATGGAAGGTAAGGGGACTCATTGGCTTATAAGGAAAATACAATTGAAGCATCCAATTTGTCCATCTAAACTTTATATTGTTAAGCATCACAAAATGAAATGGTAAATCCCAGATTTAGTGATCAATTGTATTCAAGGAAGTTATTTGAACATATGGAGTGCTCATCATGACTTGGGGGGAGACCATTTTGAAATCCTTTGAGAGTGGGACTTATATTATGGGCACAATTGCAAAATTAGAGGCTTATTTGGATCAACAATCCTAATTTGGTGTATAATGTTGACTATTACGTGGAATGCCATGGTAAACTAGAGATATAAATTTGGGGGCTTCAATTTATGGTTACATAATAGTATATGGACTTCATTAATTGGCATTAGAACTACATTATATTAAACAAATTGTGAATGTTACAAATGGATGCTTTGGTAACCTGCTTTAGATTTAGGGGTAGGGTATTTTTTTATGATTGTGGGATGTTTATTGAATTCTTAAATACAATAACCCTAATAGGGGAACTATCAGAGAACTAAGGAAAGGGTACTATGGTTTTGGTGGTCTAAGGGACATAGTGTTGTCAAATTTCTTAAGCAAGATTTTAATCCTCATAAAAGTAGTCTCTTGTATGTTTTCTCTAAAATTTAAATACTTATAGATTGTAAAGAAAATAATTCAAATAGGGATTTTGGTCCCATTGAATATGCATCCATGACCATGTACTCAAACATTGCATTACTTTAATAAAGACTTTGTTAATGACCGTCTTTCGTATTATGGAGTAGTTAATATATTGTTTTTTTTTAATCAACTTAACAGGTTATAGTCAATAGTGGTATAAGAGGTTTGTGTAATCATCTTGTTATTAGCCTGGATGGTTAAGAAAAGTTTCTTGGACCTTAATCCCAATCTTGAAATTAGATTTGTCATATTGTGAAGAGTTCGAGTAGGCTTGGCCTCAAGTGAAATATGATGTAGGATTATAATGCCATTATTTTAGAAATAATATCAATGCCAAATACCTATTACTTGAATCTTTCTTAGGATTGGTATCAATATGTCCTTTAATTTAGTAAACTGTGAGTCTTTAGATACTTGTGAATATTGAAAATATATGAAGAGGCATGTGATTATGGACCATTTAGGAAATTCTATTGTAATGAAAGTATGGGTTTGTGTGAACAAGATAATTTCATTATGATTAATAATCCTAACCGGGCTTGGTGGATAAGACAATCCATGGGACAATGAAGTTGGTCAATGAATAATAATGGGTCAAGTTTAATTTAAGACCTTGACATCATTAAAGGGAAGTATTATTGTATGGTTTGTTAAATCATATACTTAGATATGTTCTCCTAACTTTTTTTAAGCATTAATAATGAAAGATAAAAATTTATGAAACCTTGATTAAGGAGAAACTTATGTGTATGCGTCCCTCGAAAGACCTTTTATGGGCTACCTTGGCTATGGGCTACCCTGGTTATGATTAAGATACAGTAACAGTTACATGGGTAGGGACCCATCCGTGTGAGTAAGGGTAATCTAGGGCTAACCATTGTATCAAGGGGGTTCAATGGCTATCACTGAGGGAATGTAAGTGGCAGATGCTAGTGTTATTTGAGATTATGAAGAAGATAGTTGAAAATATCACTAAGGGACCACAAGGTGGTATATGTTGGGAGCTACTTCTTCCTGGGTGGACAAACTTGTCATTGATGGCCTACAGGGGATTGAATTCAAAATCCACCAAATTATAGCACATTCACTACTTGTGGAAAGCCTTGGGATGGTGGATGAACCCGCGCTTTAGTATGGGATGCATTGAATCCCCTTCCCAGTTGTCAAACTGTATACTTGGCCTTGTGGGGTTGAGGACAGACTTGTGGTGTAGTATGGGATGCATCAAGAATCCCCTTCCCAATTGTCAAAATGTATACTTGGCCTTGTGGGGTTGAGGACAAACTTGTGGTGTAGTATGGGATGCATTGAATCCTCTTTCCATTTGTCCAACAATGCAAAAGACTAGACGAAAGGATAGAACCTGTGGTGTAGTGCATAATGCACCAATATTCTTTCTATCTAAGATGCATTATGGATCTGTGTTAGCCATTATGATGTGTTAGTTAGCCATTGCGATGTGTTAATCAACCATTGTGGATGTGATGTATGTTGGAGATTGTCACTATGTATTTGTGATGTATGTTGGAGCTCGATATTGTGTATTCATGATGTATGGTGGAGCTCATCACTATGTATATGTGATGTATGTTAGAGCTTGTCACTGTGTATTTGTAATATATGATGGATCTAATCACTAATGTAAATGTTATATGTGTATGAAACAATCATTTTTGTACTTGTGATGTACATATGAGATAATAACCATTATACTTATGATTTGTCTATGATCTAATCACTCTTATACTAGTGATGTGTACGAGCTAGTCAGCTTGTGTATATGGAGGTATGCTCATGACTTACATTGTGTATGATCTTTGGGATTATGGTATGATATGCCCCATGTGAATATTGTGAATGTTTGTACACTAATATTTGGTAATGTTTGGTATGGACCCAACACTAGATGGAAAAGTTATTATCATTATATTATAACTAGCTAAGTTGATAGCTTATATGTACTTAAATAATAGTCATGGATTAAAAGCGATATCAAAGATCTCATACAAGAGGAGAGAATGAACTCCCTCTAACATTGTGGGGTGAACTAAAAAGCCTTTGATTCCCATGAGGGGATACGTAGGTAGGGTCATCATGAACCCTCAAGGCTTAGGTTGTAGGTCTAGGAAAGACCTTAACCTTGGGACCTTAACTCTCTTTTGTGCAAGCATATAATTGGCAATGATGAGTTGATGCCAACATGGGAATGGAGAAGTATTGACGTTAACACTATTAAGCTTCATGGAAGGTGGTCAATCATTTAAGTTGGTAGATGTTGTGCATGCAAAGCAAATAAAAAAAATATAGTGTGTGAGATGGGGATTTTACACAATATTTAGGTTTTTATACTCAATCGTTCAATAGATATCTCTAAAGGATATCTAATAATATTATAAAAAAAAATTAAGTATAATCAATCCTTGAATCCTACTTAAGAAATTTGGTAACATTATATCCATTGAACCAACATATGAAAATATAAACCCAATAGTAATTTTACTAATAAGATTCTTAGTCTTTCAATTTCCTTTACATGGTGGCGTAACCTCATGTTCTTATAATATTTTAGTTCATCAATTGGATAATTTATTCATTCTTGTCATTATACTAAATATATGGCCTTGATGGTCAACAGTAAGGTATCATTAGATGTTGAATAGCATGGTTATATAGGGTTTATCTCTTAACTCATCTCAGCCATATATGTCGCTCATTTAGTATGGAATCATATTGCAGTTCACTATAGCTCTAATGTCCTTCCTTCATTCATATAACAATCCCCATGATGTCACTTTAATATAATATGAGAGAGCGATGGTGAGCGGGAAATGGAGCGGTGGAGGAATTTTGAATTCCTCTGAAGGAGAGAGCGATGGTGAGGCTGATTCAGAGGATGATGATTGGGGCTACAAGTTGTTGGGCATCCTTGGCAGCCATTTCTTTTTGTTGGGCACTTGGGGGAGTGTTTCCTCTTGCTCTCCTTGCTCTATTCGGGTTGCTCATGTATTTTATGGGTTGTTTGCTTTTGAGTTGTTTTCCTTTGACCCCAATTTGGTCTGCCTGCTGGGGGTTGTTGTTTTGCTTGTGGAGGATGGGTCAGCTGCGTGGTCTTCCTCTTGTGTTTTTGCTTGTAGCATTCGTGGGCCTAGCTCCTTTGGAGATTCCTTTGTATGTCCCCAGCTTTGCTTCATCATGCATTTGAAGGGTGGCTTATGTTTGGCACTGGTTCTTTTGAGGCCCCTTTCTTCTCTTTTTCTGCTTGTGGGTCCTATGTCCCGCCTGGGCTTGGTTTTGGTTGTTGTGCTCCTTGGCCTCTTGTTGGGCTCCCATTGTTCTATTGCTTGGAGCTCTTGTCTGCGACCGAGTCTTCTTCTGGGCTTGGCTTCGTGTTGTGGTTCTTGCTCTTTTTCATGGGAGGGGACCTATGGTGGTTGGCTTAGCGATTGGGGCTGGTCTTTCGTGGGTTTGTTTTGACCTGTTTGGGGGCATCTTTTGATGTTGTTCTTTTCTCTGTGGTTGTTGTGGTTAAGTGTTTTGTTTGGCTCCCCTTCTGGTGCTTATTGATGTTGATTTCTGGTGGGGATTTTCTTTCTCTCTATTTTTTGGCTCTGCCTCTGGCTCTGGTTTTTGTGGAGGATTTGTTGCTTTGGGTTGTGTTCTTGTTTCCTTCTTTTCTGACACCTATGGTTGCTGTGAGTTCTCGACCTTCTGGAGTGGCTTCTTTTGGTTGGGTTCTACTGATGGAGTCTTCTTTAGAGTTGAAGTTTGCTCTTATGGAGGTAGAGCCATCTCCTATTGAGGTGGGGATGTTTGTTGGTGGCCTAGTTAAAAGGTCTCTTCTCTCCTACTCATTCTTGTTGAGGTGGAACTGGTTCCTTTTGAGGTGGAGATGGTACAAGCAGGGTGTGGGTTGCTTTGGTGGTTCAAATTCTTGCATCTTTCTCTCCATTAGAGGGGGGGCCTATCCTATGGAGGTGGTGTATGGGATGATTGTTTAGTTTGGATGGTGCTACAAGAAGGATGTTGTGTTTCAGTCTGTTGTGCTATTGGGTTTATGGTCCTTGCCAAAACTTGAATGTAAAAGGTTCATTGTCCCTTCAAAACCTATCTCTGGTTCATGGTTCCTGGCTAATCATGGTTGTTTGGTGCCTGGTGGATTCAAGTAGTTTATAGTTGCTTTGGGGTGAAATCTCGTTTGATTCCCTGGCTCTAAAGGGTTTCAGTCCCTTCAAAGTTGTTTTCTTGCAGTCTATTTTGTCTTGAATATCCCTCAGTAGACTACTGATATCGGGTTGTTGATTGTCTGTGTTCCTATCTTTTGCAGCTTTCATTGTTTGTATGGGGTTTTTGGTCCCCTCAAAACCTGTTTGTAAGGGGTTTCTGGTTCCTGCAAAACCTGTTGATTGCTAATAAAAAACAATCCCCATGATATCAAGGTTATTATGTTTAAGAGATTGCGGTCATGTAAAGAATTTACCATGGTAATAAGGGATTATCAAAAGCACCAAGTTTCAACATTAAATATATATTTAATAAAGTGTGGTTTTAGTGCCACTAAATGAAGCCATCATTCCTTATATTATTACGTAACTACCAAGCAATTAGACACAACAACACTATGCACATAAAGTATTTCAAACTCAATGGTTACTCTTCACTATTTAGTACTAAAAAGTGGTATGAACATTTATTACTTCGAACATTTTAGAAGGATATAGATAATAAGGGAATTAGGGCCCAATTAAATCAATAATATATATTTACCATGTTTTATTGAAAGATTTCCCACTAATGCACATGGATTTAAACAACTCACCCATAAGTCTCATAATAATGTTATTAATGAATATTTAAAATGGTCTATCACAAGCCATAAAATATCTTAGGTTTTCCCATTATATATATTCCAAGTTATCAAGGGTTACATTATGTAGGTTTCCATACCTTTCTTATTAATAACTATGCCAATATTTCAAACTATAATTGTAAAATATGAAAGCCCAACCATAACAATTCACATAGTGAATAATATGTTTACTTCCATGATGATAGTGCAACCCATTAACTATAACTCCTTCGTGGGAACATATATAAATAGTAGTGCACACATACACTTAGGCACATATACACACATGTATGTAATTTCCTATTAATATATGGCACTCAAGCACATGTGAGTTTATATATAATACAAACACAAAATTAGTTACTTGTTTTTTAGACTAGAATTATTCTTAGAATCAAACACTATTGTAAATCAAGCTCAAGCATCATCCATATATATTCCTTACTACATATAAGCAAGGTGAATGGAAAGAACTTATCTGATGGGGATGCCATACAAGCATGAAGTGATAGCCTCCTCCACACACGTAGACCCTTCAAATATTTTTTAGTTCTCCTCTCTTTGTACATGTCCTCTAATGAATTTTCTCTTCCCTTTTAGCTTGGGTAGATGCAATAATCTCTTCTCGAAATCTTAGGGTGGAATAGATAAAAAGGTTACAATCAAAGGTTGTGTAGTCTAGATTTTACATTTGCAAGCTACGCTTGCCTAAAAGTTTTTATAGCCTTTTTAACGAACCCATTTAGGAATTCATGACTAGGGTGAAATAAAATGGTAAAAGGATGCCTTATTCATGCTCAAATCCCAAATCGATCATCCTAAATCATTACCAGATGTAGCCAACTCCCTTTCTCCAATTGATTTATTTGAATTCTCCTCACATTTCTATCTCTTCATCTCCCACCTGATTAGCCATTTTTGTTTTCTCCCCATTGTGTCCCATATTACACATGTTTGATGAAAATCCTTTCTTATTTAAAAAATTATGGGGATTCTAATTGTTCTAGGGCTCTCATCACAATATGAGCAGGGAACCCTTGGGCAACGGTTGTGGAATTTGACTTTACACCTACCAAGTACATTTGCTTAAAAGTTTCTAACACCTTTTTAACAAATCTATTATGTGCACAACTTGTGATTATTGTAGTCCAAGAGACTGAATTTCTTTAAAGGACTCCACCTCTATTCCAAGCATGCCCCACATAATGAAGAGACTTAGAGTGCAAGGTATACATTATCCTCTTCTTCCAATGAAAAAGCTTCCCTTTGCCTTTTCTCCCTACACAATCTTTTTCTGATTTGAGTACATCCTATGATCATGGTATTCCTTAATGACATTTATTTTTGTGGATTTTGTCACACCTTCACATTCCCTTCCCGATCTCTTGAAATTCCTCTCCCGATCTCTTGAAATTCCTCTAAGCTCAATTAAGCCCAATCACCTCTTTTCACATGTTTGGTCTATCTTTTCTATCTTTCCCCCTATATTTTCTCCCATTCGATCAGGGAAATATGTCTCTCAAACTACCTGATGTTTCCTTTATGGAGGTTATAGGAGGGTTTAATGATAAATTTGCATGCCATTTCCCATACCTTGAAATATTTACTTCCTAAATAAGGGATGACATGCCTCCTTGATTTTGTAGTCGCCTCCACAACATACCCTCACCATTCCCATTTATTTCGAGTTGTCTCCTATTGTTCTTTCAATTTTAGGCACACATTCTTCTCAATTAGTTCATATAGTTCACATCCACACTCATATTTAGTTCTCCTCTCTATCCTTTTTGAATGAGTTAAATGTTATTTATTTTATTGGCTTTCCTTCCACAGTCATCCACTATGGAAATGGGTGATGTGGGGAATGTTACATCCTTCCCCCTTAGGAATAAGTTGTCCCTACTTATTAGAACATTTCAAGTGTTAATTTCTTCAAAAAATTTAGATACTAGCCAAATTAATTACTTTTGAACCCCTTATAATTACCTCTCAAGTGGTTCCCTTTTTCCTAATTTAGCCAAGTTGTAATAAATTTATAAAGTTTAAAAGGGCGCATACTAAAAATATATCCTCGACTAAGCATTCTTGCTTAATCTTATCCTTCATTTTGAGTTTATGGGTTGATTTTTCTTAAAAGAGGTCAATATTATCTCATCATGGGCATACATGGTATCCAGACATAATGACTTGGCCAAAATAACCCTGGACACAATAACCTCGTCATAATAACCCAAGGAAAAAATAACCCAGGGTCATAATAACCCATGGAGAGAATAACATGTGGTCAAAATAACCCATGGACAGATTAACCCATATGTAATTTATAAATTTTTTTTTCCTTTCTCTATATACTTACAAGGATATTTTGTCCATGGGTTATTCTGACCATGGGTTATTTTGGCTTAGGTTATTATGACCCTGGATTATTTTTCCCTTGGGTTATTGTGACCAGGTTATTTTGTCCAGGGTTATTTTGGTCGGGTTATTATGTCCTACAACCGGCATACATATACTAGTTAATCCTTGCAAATTACTAAATTAGCAAGCATAAAAAACTACTCTTCGCAATTAAGTATTAAGGGAGTCACAACCTATCCATTCAAACATACAACCTCAATTATTTACATTTTTCTTGTTCCTAGAAATTCATGTTCATACCATGAGAAATATTCTTAATATTCTTAAATATGCAATGAAATTTTCCTCATAAAAAGGGGTAAAATCAAATTCAATTAAGTTATTTAGGGAAATATCAATCATCAAATACCTTAACCTTCCGCTATGCACTTTTATTTTCATGTACAATTTATATGATCCAAATTTCCCTTTTCACCCATTCAAATTCTCCTAGTTAGGACTAGCCATGGATTCTCACAAAATTAAAAGTCCATTTAAGAATATTTAAAATAAATTTCTATACATATTAAGTGACCAACTTAATTATGGTCAGTTGGTAATGTAAGACAACATACATTACCCAAAGTCAACTAAGCTTCATAGGTCCTACAATTGAACTTAATTGCTCTAATACCAATGTAAAATCTACCCCTCAGCCACTATATTTTTTTTGTTCAATTAGCATCAAATACCAAATTAACTGACCAAGTGTATATTCATCTAAATTAGAAGTATTGATTTCAAAATTTATTCATTCACCATGATGACAAAAAATCAGCATCACCACTTATGTCCTTACACTCAAAAAACACTAAGATCCTACCATTAGGGTCATCCCTAGACCTAAAACGAAACCTCAAGGATTCATGATGACCTTTCCTACATATCTCTTCATGGGAAATCATAAGCTTCATAGTTCACCTTCCATTGTTAGAAGAATTTCATTCTCTCCTCTTGTATGAGATCTCTTATCTCACCTTTAAACCATGATTTTTAATTTAGCGTAAGCTATCAACTTAGGCCCTTTATATTAAATGATAATGATTTTTCTATCAAGTGTTGTTCCCATACCAAACATTACCATTAGCATGTACAAACATATAAAAATACATAAGCATCATATAGTGCCATAATCCCCAAGGTCATTATAGTGATTGTCTCGAGCATACATCTTATATACAAATTGAATAGTTATAACATAGATTAAGGTTGGTTTGAAGGGATTCAATATCCACTTGTAGGTCTAGACAAAGCATTCCTACGTGCCACAAGCTCCCAAAATGACTTCATCATGGTTTGACAAAATTTTGCTTTTAGGGCTCTTTAGAGACTATCCCAAAAAGAGCACACAGAATAATCAGGTGACTTGGGAAATGAAAAGAGACCTTCCCTAGTATTTACTTTCTTACCTTGACATTTCCACACTGCCCATTTTTAAAAAATACAATTTTTTTAGCATTTTTTTCTCTTAGGGTTTGTTGGCCTCCTCTAATGGTTCAATAACTAAGCCCTTTGAGCTATGACTTAGAGATTACACATCTGCACTAAGTAGTTATCTTGATCATCATGAAGGTGCATTTCATTGTCAACCTAGGGACATAAACTTGAAATAGGTCAGCACTATTTGTGCACTAGGACTCAACTATAGTCATCCTTATCCTATAACTAGAAAAGGAACAATATTGAAACAAAATGCTGGAAAGAGATCAACAAAAGTGTTGAACATAAATTATTAACTAAATTGAGCATCAACAACTGAACTGGAATGGATGACAGAAATAGAAATCTTAGTAAACAGACAGGAACTTAATATGTCTACCTTGGTTGAAGGAATAGTCACAGAACAAAGTTCCAATGGCTGTAGGAACAGACAACTGTTGAAACCAAAACTAATTACTAAACAAAAAAATAACTATTAAACTAAATGAATGGAATTCTCACCAAGTAGTCCCCCTTGAGTGATTCTTCCTTAAGCTAACTCAAATGCAACAAATTAGAATATCATTTTATTCCTTGAAAACATGACTACAACATATCAACAATGACTGTGTCACTTGAGTTGAAAATGCAAGTACAACCTTAGAACATCCAACCTTGTGAAAAGGGGCATCTGAGGATTATTTATAGAGCTAAAAGCTTCTAATTAACCCTAACTAACTAGGCAGTTGACTCCAACAAAATAGGAGGATGCCATTTATTGAAAACATGGAAAAGAGGAGGAAGTTATGCATGCACCAGATTTAGTCAAAGCAGACTTGCCTCAACGAGGATCCAACACAACACACTTCCTAGATTTTCTCAACTAACAAACATGATCATTCAAAAGGTAAGTTACAACTTCCTCATGAGATGGAATTTTCCATCCATTGACCTCTTTTAATGACCATTTTTTTGACTTCCTTAGCAACCAACCAGCTGGCATGAACTTCTTTCACTTTGTAGGCTTCATTTATATCTGCATCTTAATATGAACCCGCATAATGACATTAGCACACACAATAAAATTGCATATCCAAAATCACCTTAAAGTAACATTCATTCAACCACATGTAAGATTAACATAGATATATCACATAGCAGGTTAATATTATCAAAATTCACAAGGATAAGTTCATGCCCAAGGTTCATAAATTTAGGGAAATAACATGGAGAGTGTCAATAACCAGGTGCTAAAGTCCATAGTAACAACAACAAATATATGATAAACCCTATCAAAATTGAGCCATTAATTGGACTCATCATCTCCCCCCAACCTAATGATCTGCTGGTCCTCTAGCATAGGGAGCTTTATTCCTTTTCCTTGTCAAAGCTCTGAAGTCACCAATTGCTAACTATCCTAGATCAATATCTGCAGTAACTGAGTTTGGATTCCAGTAGAACCCCTGCTTGTTTTCTAATATGCTCTACCTTGGCCTTTTTGTATCTATATCATATTGATAGTATCTGTAATCTAGTATTGGCCACAACATAATAGGTGGTTGGAATGTCAATGGAAGCCAATAGTGTTGCTTCATCCTTCCAAGTTATATGTACCCAGTGCTCCGTTTACATGCTGCAAAATAATTTTGTAGGGAATGAGGTTCAGCTTGTTTTAACTGATCTGACAAACTATTCCATCTCTGTGATAGGTATCCCAATACTATTTTCCCTATAGTAGTAGTTACTTGCTCATATTCCTGGTATGTTTCATCCCTAGCAGGCATGATCCTATTTTTGTAGCTTGAACGATAAAGAATTATGTGCCATGTATAGTAAATGTCTGAAGGGTTATTGGGTTTAGCTCTGAGAGACAAGGGAGTATAGAGTTCTCTTTCCCTATATATTTTAAACTATTTCCCCTAGCTGACTTCATTTTGGATCCATGACATGAATGCCCTCAAGTGAATATCTCCAATGTATAACAATGGGTTCCAGTCATGATCATTAGGAACAACATAATTATGTAAGTACAATTCACACAACAAATTTTTAACTTCAAGAGGAGAGGATCAGTAGGCTTGGAAGAACTCATGTGGGGTTTCAATAGAAAGGCTTAAACCTAAAATAACCCTTGATAGCTTGAAGGAAAGATGACTCTCTTTCAAATTCAATGCATATACTCTTGGAGGAGTTCTGCATGCCATCATTTGTGGCACAAGAGCCACCACATTATCTACCTTATCCTTTAATGCAACAATCTTTGCATTCTTCTTCTCAATTTCTGCATTTTTCTTTTTGACTTCTTCTTGTAGCTTGAGTCTTTCCTCTTTCCACTCCTCTTTCTTTTGCATTTCATTTCATAGGTTCAGGGCTACAATATTCCATGAAAAAGTGGGAGGTTTATGTTTCCCTACCAAGATCTTTCCTTGCACCGGCTCATGTTGTTCAAATTGCTCCAGTTGCAGTGGTTCTTGTTGTTCATCTTTCTTTGGTTGTAGTGGTTCTTGATTTCAACTTGCTCTACAATAGCAGCAAGCTCTACCAACCCTATGTTTGCTTGTTCCTCACAATCTTCTTCTGCTTCTATATTTACTTTCCCCTTAGGAGCTTTTGTCTCCTTCCTAGGTGTCCTTTTGAGTATAGGGATTCTTTTTAGAGGAATATCAGTAGCTGGCTTAGCTGATTTGGATTTCTTTGGGGGGATTTTATGTTTCTCAGCGGTTGTAGGATGACTAGTGTCATCAGCCTTCTGTTTCCTAGGGCTAGGTTTCACTTTTTCTAGTTTTTGCTTCTTAGCCTTTCCTTTTCTAATTTCCACCTCTCTCATTTGTGCTTCCTCTTTTTGAATGGAAAACCTAGTACAAACTAGAGTTTTAGGAAGAATATTGACATTAGGGTCTGAGGATGAACTTCCTTCATTTGAATACTCAGATTCAAAGGAGCCAATTTTTATTGCTGATTTGGTTGTAGGAGGGTTTCTGCGAGGGTTTGTACCAGAAGTTGAAGCTCTAGGAGTGGTTTTAGTAACCCTATCATCCCTACTAACCCTATGTGCTTGAGGCTGACCTCTATGACCCACATTCTCTAATATGAACTAATCAATGCTCACAAATTCTTCCCATGACATACCAAACACTTCTTGCAAAGATTTTTCTACGAACAATTTTATCAAACAATGATGGGAAACAAAAGTATCCCTATCTTTTTGCATTTCAGGTGCCATGATTTCAAGAAGGTTGTACAACACATTGGGCACGTTCATCCTCCTGTCATGTCTCATATGGTTCAGAAGCTTAAAATGCACAGAACAGAGGCATGATTGGCAACCCTCACAGGTAATATATTTAATAATGTAGACAATAATTTGTTTCCACTTTTCTGGAAAAGAAGTTCTCCTTGTTCCTTGCTTATCTATAACAAGCAAAGGATCACTAGGCTTAGTGAATTTCGCACTAGCTAACCTAGCATCCCTGGAAGTAGGGTATTCAGTAGGAAAACTTGTTAGTTCAACAATTCTCTCCTTAGTGGCTATAACTTCTAGCCCTTTTACCATTTCCTTACCATCAGAAAGTGTCTGTGCAAATTCCAGAGCAATGTCCTCATTGAAACTATCTAGTTTCAAAAAGTAGTCCAACCATCCACAATTCCTCAATTCGGTCAGAGAGTGCATCCTGCAGTATCACATCATGAACTGTAGGTTCATTTATGATCAGCTGACCTCCCATTGTTTCTACTCACAATCTGGCAAATACTTCTACAAAATTTTATTTCCAGCAATGCTTCTTCTGAAACCCAATTTCTTCTGCTTCCTGCAACTCTTCTTCAGTGCTAATGCCAATGTCATGTGACTCTTCAGTTTACCTTTTTTGGTGACGTTAAGACTATGACTAAGGCAATAAAGAAAGTATAAATGAGGGGTGTCATCAAAGAAAATGGTGACGGTTCAGTGTCATATCATACATGTGATTTGTCACTTCAACTATATTGGTTCAAATTAGCTCATTTCAAATTTGCTACCATGTTGGCGCATGGATGACATGTATGACACATGGACATGTGGGTTCACACTCCCCCCAACCTAAATTAGAGCATGTGTCCACACAAGCCATGATGTAATTATGATGTGACAGGGTAGAGTACAAATATGTGCTATGTGAAATATCAACATTAATATACACAAATTAAACAAATGCATTTAAGATAATTAAGGTATAGCAAGTTGTTACACACGTACCTGAAAATTTGGAGTGTCATTTGCAAAAAATGTGGAAGTAAGTACGGGTTACTTTAAAAGTACAGTTGAGCTTATTAAATGAAGTGATGATGAAGTGAAGTGATGGTGAAGTTATGGAAGAGAGAAAGGATGGAGATGAATGGGTGGATGGATTTATTGATGGAGAATTTGATTCCCACAAAAGTGGAAATATTTATTATGATTGCATGCATACTTTGACTAGCCAAAAGGATGGACACTAGGTCCGCTTCCTTCGACTGTAGGAATTTTAGAGGTCTAGTGTTGCATGAATTCTTATTTGGAAGTCGGTTTATGGTATAACCTAAGACGGTGACCGTTGACCAAGAGTTTAAATCTGACAGGGTCAATGGTTGTGAGTTTAACACCATTAGAGAAGACCTCTGCAACTTCATATGGTCCCAACCACCTGGTCTGCAACTTGCCTGCATTATCTTGATACCTGGAATCATAAAGGAGTGCCTACTTACCTAGTTGGAACTTCTTTTCCTTTATGTATTTTTCATGCCATCTGATTCTCTGATTTTGCACTATCTCAACATGATGAAGAGCCAACTTTCTCATTTCATCTAAGGCATTCAGCTGCACGATCATATCCTTCTATGCCTCAGGTATGTCTATCCCAAGGTCTAGTGTTGTTCTAAGAGTTTTATGCTCAAACTCTATAGGCATCATGGCTATTTTTCCATACAATAATTCAAAAGGAGTGAAACTAGTGGTTGTCTTTCGAGTGGTTCTATAAGCCCAAACAACTTCTAGCAACTCATTTGTCGAATCTTTCCTGTGAATTGCCACTGTTTTGGTCAAAATAGCCTATGTTTCCCTATTTGTCACCTCAGACTGGCCATTGGCTTAAGGGTGATAGGGGGTAGATTTCCTGTGCCTTATATTATATTCATTGACCAATGTTGTGACAAGAGTTGATGAAAATTGAGCCCCTTGATCTGTAACTATCTCCCTAGGAACCCCATAACGTGTGAAGATTTCTTCATAGAGGAATTTTGTAACTTTATTATCTCTAGCACGTTTCATAGATTTAACCTCAACCTAGTCACATAGTCAGTGCAAACCAAGATGTATGATTTTCCATTTGATGGTGGATCAATGGGACCTACAAAATAAAGTCCCCATTTGTCAAATGGTGTGATGACTACCTACGGGTATAGAGGCATCTCATCATATTTAGTTGGTCGACCCATCCCCTGACATCTATCACACTTCTTAGTATACTTGTCTGCATCCTTATGAAGTGTGGGCCAGTAGTACCCTGTATTTAGAATCTTCATTACTGTCCTCTTAGCTAAAAAGTTCCCTCCACAAGGTTCATTACGACATGATGTAGTACATCATATGTTTCATCCTCCCTTACACATCTCCTAATCACATGATTTGGTATAGTGTAGAATAAACATCCTACAATCCATGAGAAAGGAAAAGTTTTCTCAATAAGAACCCTTCTCTCTTTGGGAGATAAATAAGGGGGAACTCTCCCTGTAACCAGATAATTGGCTATATCTGCATACCAAGGTGTGTGCACACTGATGGAAAACAAATTTTCATCAGGGAAGGAATCATCAATGACTTGAGTGTCATTTGATGTAGTCAATCCAGAGAGAAAGTTTGCCACAACATTTTCCTTTCCCAGTTTGTCTACAATGGTGATATCAAATTCCTACATTAGCAACAACCACCTTGCTAGCCAACTTGAAATCAAGGGCTTATTTATGAGGTATCTTATGGCTACATGGTCTGTATGGACAAAGATCTTGATATCCTATAATGTAATGCCTGAAATTATTAAGAGCATAGATGACTGCCACATCTCCTTCTTTGTCACTGTGTAGTTAAACTCATCTCCATGTAGGTTCTTGCTGACAAAGTAGATTACATTCTCAATTGCTCCCTCTTTTTGCCCCAAGACAACCCCTATAGCATAATCAAATGCATTTATGTGAATATGAAAAGGGAGTTCCCAATTAGGGCCTTTGAGTATACGAGCATGGGTTAAAGCTTCTTTTAAATCAGAGAATGCTTTGTCACAATCCTTTGTCCACTGGAACTCAGCTTCTTTGGTTATAAGATTATAAAGTGGTGTTTCCATCTTACTGAAATATTTTATGTAGCACCTATAGTATCCTACATGTCCCAGGAAACTTCTAACATCTTTTTCCTTGGCAGGAATAGGAAGATTGGTAATCACCTCAATCTTGGTTGGGTCCAATTGAATTCCCTCCTGAGAGATATAGTGGCCAAAGACTACTCCTTGCATCATCATGAAGAATTTCTCACTATTCAAGGAAAAATTATGGTCCTCACATCTCTGCAAAAGTTTCTTTAGGTTTTCTAATGCTTCATCAAAATCAGCACCATAAGTAGTAAAATCATCCATGTAGATCTTCATACAATCATGTGAGATATCTGAAAATATACTAATAATTGCTCTTTGAAAGGTTGCAAGTGCATTAGACAACCCAAAGGGAAGTACTAAATAGGCATAAGTCCCCCAAGGATAGGTAAAAGTTGTCTTCTCTTGATCTCAAGTGCAATCTGTATCTGATTGTAACCACTAAATCCATCTAGGAAGGAAAAATACTGCTTACCTGTAGGTGAATCCTGTACTTGGTCTATGAAAGGAAGAGGAAAATGATCCTTCTTGGTGGCAGATTTTAGTTCTCTATAGTGAACACAAAATCTTCATTTACCTCCCTTTTTAGGCACAATTACCAATGGGGACACCCATTGGTTGTTTGAGATAGGGTAGATAAATCATGCATCCAATAACTTTTGTAGTTCCCCTTTTACAATCTCCCTCAATGCAAGGTTGATTCTCCTCTGTGGTTGCCTTAGTGGTGTGTAGTCATCTCTAATGTAGATCTTATGAGTACATAGCTTGGGATCCATTCCTTTCATGTCATGGTAATCCCATGCAAATGCATGTTGATGGGTCTTCAACAAGTTTTCCAAGGACAATTGTTGTTCTTGACTCAACTTGCTATTAATATTCAAATGTTTTCATTATGAAACTTGTACCTGTGTGGTCAAATCAATCATGGTTGTTTCACTAATGCTTGGCATTTTTAGTTCACATGGCAACAATGTATGAAGCATATCTATTGCTACAGGAAGTTCAAGTGTAGGAGGAGCGAGAAGAAGTGTCTGCAATGGACCTGCAAAACCAGATTCATGAGTGGGTGATTCTTCATGCACCTTGCAATGGTTCTAAATTATATGGGATAATACTTCATCTTCTTGGAGCTGCATGAAAGGACTTTTGTTTATCATCATGAGCCATGCCACTAAATTGACTTCCTTGGCCTCTTCTCAAACATGTGGCCATATGGGGTTATCCATATCATGGGATGGTTGAGCAGGAGGGTAGAGAATAAGCTTTTTAGTGCTTCTCCCATAAAAAATAGTCATGTCCCCTGACCGACATCCAATGTAAGCATCTGTTGTGGCTAACCACGACCTACCCAAAATAATGGGATACCCCCCCAATGTGGCTTTAGGGGAAAGGATAATGAAAATTTTTGGGTACTCCCAAGAGTCTAGAGTTACAATAAGGTCTTCTACTATACCATCTGGTTTGACAATGGAGCTATCAGCAAGTTGTAGGACAATAGGACTAGGTCTCATATTTGTAACATTTAGCTGTTGTAGGATATCCTTAGTCATCACATTGATTGTTGCTCCCAAGTCTATTAGAGCATTTTTTACTTGAATTCCATTTATAATGACTCCTACCACAGGACTACCTGGGTCAACATATTTAGGAACATTAACTTTCCCAAGCATGATATCTTCCAACCGTCCCATCACATGAACAGTAGTGGGGTCTTTCTTTTTCCTCCCTGGCTTTTTGAGACATGCATCCTTGATTTTCTTGCTATATATGGGGACATATTTTATGTTTTGGAACAAAGGTATCTTAACACATATGTGTTTCAATTGATCCAAACTATCAAAGGTTGTTTCTTCCTTCTCTTCCTTTTTTTAACAACTTCTAACCTTTGAGGAAATGGTGGGTCTTGGTTCAGGATTCTTAGACATACTTGGCTAAATAGGGACATTTTGATGCTCATCTTCTTCCAAAGGAAGCTCAGTGATGATAGGAGTGGAAGGAGTTGGAAAAGTGGTTCCTGAATGCAAATGAATATCACTCACACTCACAATATATGTAGGAAATTTATTAGGATCTAAAGAGTAGAATGGCTGCTGTTGTGGTTTGCTATTTGGGTTAGATGTGGGTTGATCTAGTAACTGAGTAGGTCTAGGTGTGCTAGAGCTTGAGCTAGTAGGAGGCATTATGGTAGGCTATTGAGGCTATGGAGGTGGTTGCATGTAACTAGTTGCCTAGTTTGTCCATTGCTATCCTTGCCTCTTTTGAGATGTCTACTACCAATTTCCTGGAGGTTGTTGCCAATTCCCCTAGAATTGCTACCAATTCCCTTGGGATTGCTACCAATTCCCTTGGGATTGCTGCCACTGGGGTGGAGAGTTTTGGTAATTGGGTCAAGTATTTGGAGGGTTGTTCCAAGGTTGTGGTGGATAGCCTCAAAAGGTGGATGGGTATGGGGGTTGCCATTGATTACTAGATGCATAGGAATTGAAATAAGGTCCACTAAAAGATAATGGATCTAGTGGCATACCTTGTCTTGGAGCCCATGGTTTTCTTTGTGCAATGTAGAAAAACTAATCATCATCAACTTGAACTGGCCTGAATTTTGGTGGAATCTTCTTGCTATCAATGTTGGCTACCATTTTGCATCTGCATTCCTTCTTTTGTCTACAATGAGGACAATATTCTGTCAATATTGTCTCTGCCTCCTCTTGTTTCTTCTTTTCTTGAAGAGTGTCTAGCTGAGTAGCCATATTGTTTATGATATCCTGCTTGAAATCTACCAACAAGTGAGTAATTTCCATCCTTCAAATTCCATTGGTGGAGGATTTATCCATAGAGGAGTGGTAACCTCTTCCTTTCTTTAGAGTTGTCTTGGAGTAATTCTGGCATATCTTCTTAATATCATCCGAGGGAACTTGGGTGATATCTCCTCCCCCCATCAGGTCCAGAGCATCAATGCAGCTCTCATTGATCCCTCTAAGGAAGATCAACTTTTGAGACTCTTCATTGAGTGCATGATGTGGATATTTTTGTTGGAAAAATAGAAACCTTGAAATATAGTCCTCCAAACTCTCATCTTCCTTCTACTGCATTCTGAAGATATCGTCTTCTCTCATATCACTACCCCTAAAGTATTCTTTATACTTCTCACGAAACTTTGTTTTCATATCATCCCAAGTCTCCACAATATTCCTACCTAAGTCATAAACCATCTTAATACAACTTATTTCAAGGTGGTAGGAAATAATTTAAGCCTATGAGCATCAATAGTATAGTCATAACTTTTGTAGAGGATATCAAACTCAAACAAGAAAGTGTCAGGGTCCTCTATGACAAGCCCATAGAACTTAGGAAGAATTGAAGTAGGGATGTTCTTGAGATTATCAACCTCATTCTGATGAGTGATAGGAAATGGAAAAGATGGTTAGCTAGGTCTGTTTGGATTTGCATGAGTCATATCTGCTTGATGGAGTGCCAAAGAAAATGGATTCTCAATTAGGTTTTGGGAAGCTTGGTCCTCAGAGGAAGTTTCAAAACTGGTCAAATTGGGAAATGCATCAGCAAAAAGATGTGCCAAAAATGTTGGCCTTCTCTTCTTCTTTGTCTCTTGGTAGATTTTGAAACTCAACTAGCTAGTTATCAAAATTAGGGTCATTAGGAAGGAATCTCCCATGAGCATCTCTTCTCCTGCCTCTATGCATGTGGTATTGACTCAGTATCAACCAACTCACACAAAGAATTGGTGAAAGAATAGCAGATCATTACTTTTCATAAATGAAGGGTATGCTAAGAACAAACTTTAGAGATACTAAAACAAGAAAGAAACTATAAATGACTCCAAAGAATTTCCTAGCTTGACACCATCCCCATCAATGATGCCAAAAATGTTGGCCTCCTCTAATGGTTCAATAACTAAGCCCTTAGAGTTGTGACATAGAGATTAGACATCTGCACTAAGTAGTTATCTTGTTCATCATGAAGGTGCATTTCATTGTCAACTCAAATATGTAAAATTGAAATGGGTCAGCACTGTTTGTGCACTAGGACTCAACTATAGTCATCCTTATCCTATAACTAGAAAAGGAATAGTACTGAAACAAAATGTTGGAAAGAGATCAACAAAAGTGTTGAACATAAATTATTAACTAAACTGAGAATCAACAACTAAACTAGAATGGATGACAGAAATAGAAATCTCAGCAAATAGACAGGAGGTTACTCTGTCTACCTTGGCTGCAGGAACAGTCACAAAACAAAGTTCCAATGGCTGTAGGAATAGACAACTGTTGAAATCGAAACTAATTACTTAACAAAAAAAAACTATTAAACTAAATGGATGGAATTCTCACCAAGTGGGCCCCTTGAGTGAGTCTTCCTTAAGCTAACTCAAATACAACAAATCAAAATATCATTTTATTCCTTGAAAACATGACTACAACATATCAGCAACATGACTATGTTACTTGAGCTGAAAATGCAAGTACAATCTCAGAATATTCAACCTTGTAAAAAGAGGCATCTGACCATTATTTATAGAGGGAAAATCTTCTAATTAACCCTAAATAACTAGGTAGTTAACTCCAACAAAATAGGAGGATGCCATTTATTGAAAACATGGAAAAGAGAGGGAGGAAGTTATGCATGCACCAGATTTAGTCAAAGCAAACTTGCCTCAACAAGGATCCAACACAACACACTTCTTATATTTTCTCAACTAACAAACATGATCATTTAAAAGGTAAGTTACAACTTCCTCACGAGTTGGAAGTTTCCCTCCATTAACCTCTTTTAATGACAATCTTTTTGACTTCCTTAGCAACTGACCAACTGGCATGAACTTCTTCCACTTTGTAGGCTTCATTTATATTTGCATCTTAATATGAACCTACATAATGACATTAGCATGCACAAAACAATTGCATATCCATAATCACCTTAAAGTAACACTCATTTAACCACATGTAAAATTAACATAGCTATATCACATAACAGGTTAATATTATCAAAAGTCACAAGGATAATTTCATGCCCAAGGTTCATAAATTTAGGTAAATAACATGGAGAGTGTTAATAACCAGGTGCTAAATTCTATAGTAACAACAACAAATATATGATAAACCCTATCAAAATTGAGTCATTAATTGGACTCATCAGGGCTCTTTGAAGACTACGTCAGAAAGAGCACACTAGAATGATCGGGTGACTTGGGAAAAAAAATAGACCTTCTCTAGCATTTACTCGCCTACCTCAATGTGTCCATATTGCCCATTTGTCAAAAATACTAAAACTTTTATAATTTTTGTATTTTTTGCTCTTAGGGCTCTTAAGAGACTACCCCAAAAAGAGCACCCCAGAATGATTGAATGACTTGGTTAATGAAAAGAGACCTTGTGTAGCATTTACCTACCTACCTTAACGTCTCCACATTGTCCATTTGTCAAAAATACTAAAAAACTAACAATTTTACATTTTTTGCTCTTAGGGCTCTTTCGAAACTACCCTGAATTAGTGCACTCTAGAATCACAAGGGGAATTGGGAAAAAAAAGGAGTCCTTACCTAGTATTTACTTTCCTACCTTAATGTGTTGGCACACTTGGTTTCACTCCATGATGTACAAAACAAAAAAAATGCTCCTTTTCAGTTTTGCACTACTTTCCATTGACAGTTTTTGAAAGAATGCATTTGCCACTAGAAAACACAAATGGTGTTGAGTTGAAAAAAATTGAGAGAGGTTAGTTTTAAGGGATTTTATATCCAAATATAGGTCCAGAAAAGCATTCCTATGTGCCACAAGCTCCCAAAATGACTTCGTCATAGTTTGATAATTTTTTGCTTTTAGGGCTCTTTAAAGACTACCCCAAAAAGAGCACCCTAGAATGATTGGGTGACTTTGGAAATGAAAAGAGACCTTTCATATTCTTTTCCTACCTACCTTGATGTGTCCATGCTACCCATTTTTCAAAAATATTGAAAATTTAACAATTTTGCATTTTTTGCTTTTAAGGCTCTTTCAAGGCTATTGTGAATTAGTGCACTCCAGAATCACAAGTGGAATTGGGAAACAAAACAAGGCCTTCCCTAGCATTTACCTACCCACCTTGATGTGTTGGTGTACTTGGTTTCACTCCATGATGCATAAAACAAAATAATATTTCTTTCCATTTTTGCACTGCTTTCCATTGACAATTTTTGTAAGAATGCATTTGGCATTGAAACACACAAACGGTGTTGAGTTGACCAATAATGAGAGAGGTTTGTTTGAAGGGATTTGATATCAACTTGTAGGTCTAGAAAAACATTCCTACACACCACGAGCTCCCAGAATGACTATCATATTTTGACAATTTTTTTGCTTTTAGGGCTCTTTAGAGACTACCCCAAAAAGAGCACCCCAAAATGATCAGGTGACTTGGGCAATGAAAAGATACCTTCCATAGTATTTACCTACCTACTCGACGTTTCCACACAACCCATTTGTCAAAAATACTAAAAAAATTATAATTTTTATATTTTCCAATATTCATGTTTATTTTTAACCATTGTTGAGTCAAAAGTAGGTTGAAATTTATGTTTCTTAACAATTCCTAACAAATGTGGGTCTTTTTGGTGGAAAATACTATTGTTTCAAGAAGCGATTCAAAACAAAAGTTATAAAATTTTGCTTCAACATTGAGGACACATTCAATGCAATTCATAAGGAGGTATCTTCTTCATATACTTTTATCTCTTGATTTATAATATTACATTTGATTTTAAATAATGATCAGTTGACTTTGTTGTTCATGTTTTTTATAATCCTTAATTTTCTAGTATTTATATGTAAGAATTTCTCAACACAATATTTGAGTAGGATGTGAGGTTAGTGTTACTAATTTTTAGCTACCAGCTAAATTAGTAAAATTTTATCAGGTAGTTATTAAACTGGGGTGAGAAATTTTTTGACAACTTGAGCAAATTAGATAAGAAAACCAGACATTCAAAGATTTACATATACCTCAAACAGTTCATTTGGTTATTTCATATTATGTAGTGATTCACAAATGAAAATACACAAGTCATTATATAATATGAAATGACTGATATATTCGAAAGCAATGTTTTTGAAGTCCCACACAAGCCGTGGGAGTAACTAAATCTAAATAGGTATAAAACAACAAGAAGGTAAAAGAAAAGAAATGCATAAAATAAGATATGGGACCCATCATTTCCTGGTGAATGTTGAATCCCGTTGTTGAAGATTGTGCTAGCATTGTTGAGTTGTCCAGTTGCTATTCTAGGAGAGAAATCTGCAAGGGTGAAAAAAGAGATGTTAGAGCTTGGGGTTCCATACAAATCTCATGCATGTCTAATCAAGCAAATACTTGCTATCTTATAACTAATCAAGAAAAGTAAGATGAACAACTGTATTCAAGATATCCAAAGCAAATCATCAAAAAAACATTGAATTTCACTAATTTTATCTAACATGTTTGTTCACTGTGCAGGTACAGGTACATGTTTCATTCTTGGTTTATCATGTTCAACATTTTAGCATGTGGTGTAAAATGTGGCTCCCACAAGGGTTGAGCCCAACATGCTACCCCTTATCATTCAAAATGGGTTTGAGAAGAAAACACATTCATAATTGCTCAAAAGGAAATATACATCTAAAGGAGTAAATCATAAGGTTCTGTAAGAGCTCAAGCAATTGATCATTTAGGACAGTCAAATCCAAGAATGCAATGAGTTGAGAATCATAAATGATCAGTTTCTCATATGAATAATCACAAAGAGTGCATTGTCATGAGTGTGATAGTGAACAGGCATACATAACAAGGTGCCTTTCAAGAATGGAGCAGCAATAAGAAGAAATGAATAACCACTCAATGTTAAGAATAAGCCTACACATATGGAGGTCAATACATATCTATATGCAAAACTCTGAGAGAAAGCAAGTATTTTTGCTTAAAGACAACATTTTTAAAATAGTTAAAAGCTCAATGTTCAATTTTCATACATCTTTCCAAGGGTAAAGTAAGCTATCATCAAGATAGCCAGACATTGGAACATTGATATCATAATATTGAAGGACAACAATCATGAATTAGAGAATAATATTATGATCATGAAGGAGTTCAGAACCTGTAAATTTATTGTATAAAAGCATGAAAGAAGAAGATATTAAGGTTTACAATCTTGCTAGAAGTGACAACAATGTGTCTTTCTATCATGACTCTTACTTTGAAAAACTTTTATATCTAGAAATTACATGCAACAAGGCTTGAGATCTCAGAGAACAGAGCTTCACATTGGCAGGAGAATCTAGAAATTATGCAAAGCAAAATCAAAGTGCAACAAAGGTGAAGGAACAAATGATAAAGTCTTGTATAATAGTTAAAGGCTTACACATAATAAGAGACTATGTTGATATCTTGGAATCCTTGATTAAGCTAAGAATAAAGGAGAATACTCAGATTTTGTTTCTTATAGCATATGAGAAGAGCACAAAATCCTCAAAACCCAGATTTTTGCAACAGTAAGGTCGTGACCTGTACACTATGATATGGGTTTTGAACTTAGATTTTTGCAAGAATCAAACCCTGTGACTTGTGCAACTGAAGGGTTGAAACCCTTGAAATAATGAAAGAATCAATGAATCAAGGCCTTACCTTAGGTTCCCTGTTGATTTCTCATATGATGAATGCCCTCAAAGTGTGTGAGCTTGCTCATAGAAAATAAATTCTCCCACAGTGTAAAAGCTTTCGAAGGCTCTCAATGGCGGCCAAGGAGATGAGGAAATATCACAAAGAGAATGAACATAGAAAAATGCATCAGAAAATGTGCATGGTCGTGGCTTTGAAGGCTTGAATGACTTTCAAAATAGAAAGAAATGCCTGTTCTTGTGACAAGAAACATTTACCATGTATTTTTCCTGCGTACTCCCTCAAAAAATCACCAGTAATAGCAGGAAGATGATGAAGAACTGACAAAAATGGTGCAGGTCGAGTTTCAAACCCTACCCAGTAGCATGGTGACACTCTATTTTCTCCAAAACTCAAAACTCAAAATGATCAAATATTAGGGTTTGAGTTTTCTTTTACTCACCCTAGTTCAAATGATGATGTTTTTTTTACTATTCTTTAAAATCATTTCGAATTATTATTATGGTCTTGACTTCATAGTCAATCGACCTAGTAAATAAAGGTGGCTCGTAACTTTGAAGATGGAAGAAGTCCTTCACTTATACCTTTTGCATGATAATTGACAAAAATAACAATGTAATTAAATATTAAGGATAATATTAACTTAATATTTAACATGTGATGTATGAAGAGGAGAACTTTCACATATTAAACATTGAATTAATCATCGATTTATTATCTTTAATGTTTAATCATACAATTACCTTTTCCAAAATCATGCAAAAGTGATAACTAAAGTGAATTGAGGGTTAGATCATGAAATGGCAGAGACTTCAGTCTATTTTCAATCAACTAATCTTGCAAAGATTAAATGGAGTAAATGGTGGAGATTCTTGTGGCATAGCTTCAGTTTCACATCAGTTTCAAGGGTCTTTTGGTCATGCACAACATGGGGATCAGTTTGCAACATTTAGAATTCAGTTTTCTTTAGTTGTGGGCCCTATTTTTGAGGATTTTCTTCTTTGCTCGTGAGAGGATATTTTCGAGATATTTTTCACTTTCAGTTGGCTTTCAGTTCCACCTCTTGGTGCATTGGAGTTATCATACATTTGTATATATTGAGAAAAGACTTAGTCTTTTTCTCAGTTCTTTTTTTCTGCTTTTGCATTCTGCAAAGAGATTATCTTGTAACTCAACTTTTATTTATAGTTTAATATAATACAACTTTTACAGGTTATCATAGTTTGTCAATTGCAGAATTTTCCTTTCATCTTTCAAATATTGTCAAGTTTTCCTTCCAGATTTCATGTGTCATCCTTATGCTTGATTTGATGAGAAGTTTACTATGTTTCAATCTTGAAACTTTTATTTTTCTGTCTCACTCATAAATGTATGAATTCAATTAAGTTTAGTTTCATAGGTTATGCATTGTGCAAATAATTCAAAGTTATCATCTTCATTGTGAAAACATTGCCTTTCCTTCGAAGAGGATAATTTCATTAAATCCTTTGTATGAAATATTTATGTGATTGAACTGTTTAGATCTAGTCGTGCAGATAGAATCTTTGAGAGGTCATTGTGAATCAATTTGTAAGTTTATCATCTTTTAGGTGCATCACCATCATTTAATTCAGTTTTGCATTCCATTAAGCCTTCTATCCCTTTTCCTGCATAAATCATTAGTATCATAGAAAAATCAAAAGGGGAACCAACCCATAATCTGAAGATTCACTTTCATTATGAGCAACCCACAGGCTCAAAATTGTTTCCATGTTACATGGGATTGTTGAGATTTACAACTTTGCATTCGGGTGCAATCCCTCGTGATAACAGTTTTTGGCACGCCCAGTGAGACTCATTTGGACTCTCCTAGTCCAAATATTTTCCACACAATTCATATTTTTGGTGTGAAAATTAGTATTTATAGCCTTTAGAGGCAAGATCTACACACACACCTGATGACTCCAAGCAAATCTATTGGTTTCAAAAGATCAAGTGCTGGTATGTTTCAAAATAAGCTTCTTATTCAGATTTCTAGCTCTTCATATGAATAGAGATGTAAAATTTTCATAGCCAATATATATACCCACCCCCATACTATGAAAATACTAGCCATGAACCCTCTTATCAGCCAAATCCAAACAACCATAATATTGGTTTTGATCAAAATTCTCATATCACAACGAATAACCAACAAGTTTATCATTCTTACCATCCTCCTACCCATGCTAATACTTCGTATCAACCCTTGTATGCTCAAGATCAATCCCAATGCCACCATTTTTCTAGCAATCAGCAGATCAATCCCTATGATCAGCTTCAAAAGTTTCAAATTTTTAAGGATAAGCTCAAACAAATTCACAATCTAGATTTAAGGTTGAAGATAAGGAACATGTTTCTTGAAGAATAGTTTAGAAAGAGTGAATTGAATGTGCAAAAAGAATAGTTGGTTTGTCTAGCCTATGATTGTCAACATGATTATGAATATGATTGCTCCCAGAATTACAACTATGAATGTCAACAAGAATGTGATTTACAACAAGAACAAGAAGAGCATCAAACTTATCTTCAAGATCAACAATATGAATTGGTAGCCTAAAAGAGGCAATTTGAGGAGAATATTGCTCAACAGCTTGCTACAAAAGATGCAAAATTGATGCTAAAACTTGCCAAACAGGAGGTTCCCAAAGTTTAAATTCCAAGTTTCAGTCAAGGTGAGTCTCCTATGTCTTCCAATCTTGAAATTCCAAGTTTTAGGAGCTTCCATTCATTTCAAGAGTCTCTCATTGAGCGAGAAGCTAGCCTAGTTATTATTTTTCCAAACCCATTTTTTGGAGAAGGTATTTCTATATTCAAAACAATATGCTTCATACAAGAGGAACCTATTCTTGAGCAGGTTCAGCCTACAATCTTTCAAGAACAACCTTTTTCCCAACTTGTTCAGCCTCAAGAACCTCAACAAAATCAGACTTCTTGTTTAGACACAATCACCCCATCCATAGAAGAATCCATTAATATATTTATTTCTCAAGATAACCAAGTTGTAGATCAAGAAATAGAGGAGGTTGTAGTTGAAAATCAGTGAGTTATAGATCAAGAAAAGGATGATGTTTCTTATGATCTAACTCATGTGATTAACGAACTTCCATGTTTTGTTGATGATGAGCAAGAAGAGTCTCACATCACAGTAGTATTAGCCTCAAATCAGCAAGAAGAAGGTAAAAAGGGTGATGTTCCAACCCCTCAACAAGGCTACAATAAGGTACTAAACAATCCTCTTCCAAAATAAAATAAAAATAAAAATGAAGAGGACTCATTTTGGGATGAGCTTGAGGTATTTGTTTCAAGTTTCACTGGTGCATTTTGACCCATTTTTCGACGAGCGTTCGTTGAAATTTCGACGGCCGTTCGTCACTATTATTGCATAAGAATTTCGACGACATTTGAAATGTCGAAATTCTGGCCCGACATCCTTTCGACGGACGCTCATCGAAAAATGGGTCAAAATGTACCAGTGTTTAGACTCTAGACAATCATCTTTTAAAGAGCAAAAGGTGGGACAACAGGTAGTTTAAGTAGAAACATATGTTCAAGTTCAGATTTTTGTTGGTTTATTTGATGAAATTCCAAGATTTGTAGGTAAAGATGAGCAATGCATCATTAAACTAACATCAATGCCTAGTTTCAAGCAGTAGCATGGAAGGAATCAATTAGGCAAGGTGAAAATCCAAGAAGAGACAAATGAAAATAGTCATGTTTCAGAAAGTCAAAAGTTTGATTCACAAACAAAGGTTGTTCACGTAGAGCAAGAAAAGTAGCAAATCACATATTTTGAAGGTATGATCTTTGAAGACCATCATGAAAATGAGTTAGAGCATACTTTCTATGATATGGTTGATCATGATACAAACTTATTCTCAAGCATCATTGGAGTTTTTTTCTCTAACATTGTTGACAACTTAGCACCTTTCAAGGCAAAGAATTGTGATCAACATAATCAGGTGACCAAAGAGGTTGTGGTTAAAGAGACAACACATGAGAAAGAATTTGGTAAAAAGTCATCGGTTTAGCATCTCAATAGGATCCCCAATCAGGCATCTCTCCATAATAGAGTCCAAGCATGAGATTGGGATTAAAGGACAATAGGGCCAACTTGCTCATTCACTCCAAACCAGTAGTTTGGTTGATCAAAATCAAAGGGTGGGTGAGTTTGTTTACATTCTTCATGCAACACTGTAGCATTTTATTGAATATATTTTTGTGCTTCATCTAGTTTCAGCTGCTCATAAGCATGTAAGTCAACGTTTGTTGTTAGGGAAGGGCAACTACTTTAACCAAACAATAAATGGATTCATTTGAGACTTTCATAGTTGTTTGGTTAGGGTAGGGTAGTTTAGTTTCAGTTCATTCAACTTTAGTTTCATTCCTCTAAGTGTCTATGACACATTTCTTTTTAGTTCAGTTTGTTTTCAATAAGTGCAGATGTTGTACAATTTTTTGACTCTGTCTTAAACAGATTTATGCTAGTTTCTTTCAGTTTTGTTTGTTGTTGTATGGTTTCTACAACTGAGTTGCTAAAGTTTTGAGTCCGAAAAGGACAAAAGAATGGACTCCATGCCCAATGGATAAGCAAGGCAACTAATCTTATTTGTTTGGTAGGAAAACACCCCTAGGAGGTCGCCAGAAATGTTACTAATTTTTAGCTACCAGCTAAATTAGTAAATTTTTATTAGGAAATTATTAAATAGGGGTGAGAAATTTTTTGACAACTTGAGAAAATTAGATAAGAAAACTAGACATTCAAAGATTTATCAGGTTTTGAAGCTAAATTTTTTCTATAGTTCATGTTTCAAGTATCTTGTTGCTATTATTCATGATAACAAAAAATATACCTCAAACAATTCATTTGGTTATTTCATATTATGTAGTGATTCACAAATGAAAATACACAAGTCATTATATAATATGAAATGACTGATATATTCGAAAGCAATGTTTTTGAAGTCCCACACAAGTCGTGGGAGTAACTAAATCTGAATAGATATAAAATAGCAAGAAGGTACAAGAAAATAAATGCATAAAATAAGATATGGGACCCATCATTTCCTGGTGAATGATGAATCTCGTTGTTGAAGATTGTGCTAGCATCGTTGAGTTGTCCAGTTGCTGCTCCAGGAGAGAAATCTACAAGGGTGAAAAAAGAGATGTTAGAACTCGGGGTTCCATACAAATCTCATGCATGTCTAATCAATCAGATACTTGCTATCTTATAACTAATCAAGAAAAGCAAGATGAACAACTGTATTCAAGATATCCAAAGGAAATCATCAGAAGAACATTGAATTTCACTATTTTTATCTAACGTGTTTGTTCACTGTGCAGGTACAGGTACATGTTTCATTCCTGGTTTATCATGTTCGACATTTTAGCATGTGGTGTAAAATGTGTCTCCCACAAGGGTTGAGCCTAGCATGCTACCCCTTATCATTCAAAATGGGTTTGAGAAGAAAACACATTCATAATTGCTCAAAAGGAAATATACATCCGAAGGAGTAAATCATAAAGTTCTGTAAGAGCTCAAGCAATTGATCATTTAGGATAGCCAAATCCAAGAATGCAATGAGTTGAAAATCATAAATGATCAATTTCTCATATGAATAATCATAAAGAGTGCATTGTCATGAGTGTGATAGTGAATATGCATTCATAACAAGGTGCCTTTCAAAAATGGAGCAGCAATAAGAAGAAATGAATAACCACTCAATGTCAGGAATAAGCCTACACATATGGAGGTCAATGTTATTAAAAAGGAGCAGGACAACTGAGAGGTGGGGGGGTGAATCAGTTGTCACAAAATTCAAACTTAAAACTTAAACACTTTCAATTCCACAACCACGCTATTTTGTTATTAAGTATGAACATGAAACACAAATAACAAAAAGTAAAAATCAACACAATGAACACTAGATTTTTATGTAGAAAATCCAATGAGGGAAAAACAACAGTGAGGATTAACTCACAATATAAAGAGATTATAAAACAAAATACAGAGGCTCACTACCAAGGGCTCATTGCCTAGAAGAGGACTCACTATCCAAATACAAAGCCTCACTACGTACATAAAGGACTTAATGTCCAACAAGGAGGCTCACTACCTATAGAAAGGACTCATTTTCCAACATGGAGGCTCACTTCCTATTGATACAAAAGAGAAAAAAAGATCCACCAGAACAATTAACACACATTTGCAGCCTTGATTAAAGGATTGCAAAAACCTTTAGCTCACTACCTTCAGGAATCTAACACAATGAAGAACTGTTGCCTTGACTCACAACTCACTTTCACACACTTCTTCTCTTTTGATTTGTGGCTTAATTCATCACTTTTCATTTGCATCTAAATATTTGAAATCCAACTTGCACTTATACCATCTTCAACCTTATAAACTTTCTCCAAGGTTGGCCACAAAAACTTCATTTCATAAAATTCAAATTAGGTCGGAAACTCAACATTCCCGTGGTGGAAAGGAATGAGAGTGGACCAAAAAAACTTAACCAAGACCAAAAATAATGTCTCAGATCAACCACATGCTTCCTTAATTAAATTTTATTCTTCATATGAAGTGTAAACACCAGGTCGGCCAAATCTAATGAAAACAATAATGAGCATTGATGTACACACTTCCCAACAAGAAGATGACATGCGGATGACACAAAATGCTTCATTATACATGAGAACGCATCTCAGATTCCTTCATATACATTCGTAGCAAGTGCAACAATCTTCGAACACCAAACTTCTTCCATCAGTCCATCCGGACTGTGCAACCACATACAATAACTTAGAAACATGACTTCCAGATCACCAAACTGCACACATCTTTGCTAGAACCAAGAGAACACCAATATAAGACATATGCCATATCCGTAAGATCTCAAATAGAACAGCAGAGGACTACGAAGCAAAAAAAATTCTCCCAGTCCATAGAAGACCAACTTTGCTAGAACAATTCACACACCGGTGAACATAACTTTCACATACCAACAAACCAAAAGCTACAGCTCAGGAGATATCACCACTAGATCACCATTAGCAAGCCTTTAGATCCACACAAGCATGGGATCAAAACAGGAGAAATGCGGAGCACATACCGAAGCATATGAACACATTCATCACTCTTACTTCTCTTCTTTATTAATTTTCTCAAAAGCACTTGAAAACTCATCATTTCAGCACATCTACAATGTCATGAAGATAGCTCCATGTACTCACAACATCTCAGCAGTATCTCAACTATACATCTACAATCTGCAACATATTGAACTATGTTGACATCAATGACAAAATTAATGACAACACCACCAAACTTGCTCATACTCACAACAAATACATATCTATATGCAAAAATTTGAGAGAAAGCAAGTATTTTTTCTTAAAGACAACACCATTTCTAAAACAGTTAAAATCTCAATGTTCAATTTTCATACATCTTTCACAGGGTAAAGTAAGCTATCATCAAGACAACCAAATACAAGAACATTGATATAATAATATTGGAGGACAACAATCATGACTTAGAGAATAATATAGAGGCAAAATATTATGATCATGAAGAAGTTCAAAACTTCCAAATTTATTGTATAAAGGCATAGAAGCATTGTAACGCCCCGCCACGCAACCCTAGGGAAAGTTGCAATTTACTAACCAAACGAACCAATTTTTTTTTTTAAATAAGATCAAATAGCATGTAATTTAGAACAATTAACATACAAGTTCACTTAACCATTGCCAACCATTTCCCTAAGGCTACAAGACTGTGTTACTTAACCAAACGTGGAACACGAATTAAAACCATATCATATAATTACTTAACAATTAAAGTTCACATACATTCCATACATAATAACTTACATCCAAGAGTATGAGAAACCACATGATTCCAACAATATAGCTTACAACATAATTACAATACTAATTCCCCGAATGAGACGAATCCAATAAGTATGAATCACATATTACAAATTCCACCTCGATAATAGATGAGGAATAATAAATACAATAAGAACTGAGACAACAAGGCATGAGAAGAAACCAATTCCCACGTGCTCTCCAACTGGTAATCACGACCACACGAATAAGAAGAAGAACCAACATATTAAGATGCATGCCACCCGACCACGTGGAACCCAAAGGTCCCACTCCCTCCGTGCTAGGAGATAGTAACAAGGAATTCCTACACAAGATCATCTACCACTAGACACGGGCTAAAACATAGCTGAACTGAAACAACTACAATCACAATGTCACTTAACCACTACAAGGTTACAATGTTTCCAGAGAACAATGATCATGTACATCTCACAATAACTGATTAACTATCGACATAGGAAGAGTGTCATGCATAAATTGCCATGAGTTACCCTGGCTCAACCTTCCTAGGCTACCGGACCCCCATCCTGGGTTACCCTGGCTTGCCTCTACCGGCTGCCAAACCCTCACGCAAAACTATGCGTCCCATCTCATCTCGAGTCTTATCAATCACTTGCTTCACGAGAGAGGCATCCATTATCTTTGTTAGTGTGAAAGATCCCCATTAATTCTTTTAAATTATCACTTAATTAAATTCTAGGTGAGTTACCCTGGCGCCCCTTTGTGTGTCGGAGCCCCACAAAGAGCCACTCTCCTCACGACAACACAACCACAATAGGTAACTAGATAACACGTCCTCTCCAACTCAAGGAGGTAACAAAACAAGGATACTCACTCCGAACACTAGAGGAAACACAAAGTCAAAACCCTCTCCAAACACTGGAGGAAAATAAAGTACAAAACCCACTCCTTCCAAAGGAGGTACAAATTACATTACCCTCTCCTATTCCCAAGGAGGCACAAATCCCTGCTCGTGGAAACTGGGTACAACAATATAATACAACTCTACACAATTCCCAAGGCGATTCACAAATTGAACCTCTACACAAAACATCCCACTCTAAAGAACTTCTCTGGAAGACTTACATAGACTCTTAACCCCATTTGCCCGACATGGAGAATGAAAGAAATATGATATAAAAGCATTCCATGCAACTCAATATCTAATGTTAGGGTTTCCTAAACCCAGTCAATCACAATTTTCATTCTTGCATTTACTCAATCAAATACATCAAATTCACTTCCCAACATTGAAGTATTTACAACCCAATCATTTACTCTAAATTTTACAAGTAACTTCTCTAATCAAAGCGTTCAAATAAATACAGTCATTCGACTAAAATAATCAATCATTTCCCTAGTTTCATGATCATATACTATAAATGAAACCATTTGTTTAACAAAACATTTAGATTAAATAATAAGTCAATCAATTTCGTCACACAAGGAATTAAGTAAATAATTGACCTTATCCGCACAGCTCAATAGTAACTCAAAGCACGTTGACAACTTTAAGGGGGTTCAAACCAATAGTATATTTCGTTTTCCCCATTTCATACATTAATAAAAATCAACCTTGAAAATGAAAACACTTGGTCATTTAAAATCTACCTTTTTAAAATAAGTCATTTGACTGTTAAAAATTCATCGTTCAAAATAAATCCTTTGTCTCAATTATCCATAATAAACAAAACCCAATTATAATTAAATCAAACATTTGATAAATAAAATCGTCTGATTAAAATAAATCATGCATTAACTCTAAGCTCCTCAATTATGTTCCATAATCAAAATTTAATGATTAAAACCATCTGATTAAAATGAATCTTTCATTCTCTCTTAGTTTCACAATTAAATTCCATATTCAAATGTTTTAATAAATAAGGTCATTTGATTGTAATAAGTCAATCATTAACTCTCCATTTAACAATTATCTTCATAATCGAGATATTTTAATAAATAAACACTTAGTCAAGTCACTTAATCTATATTTCAACATAAGATAAATAATTTAATCAAAATCAAAATCAATATTTTAATTAAAAACATTT
This sequence comes from Sequoia sempervirens, assembly GCA_007258455.2. Taxonomy (NCBI): domain Eukaryota; kingdom Viridiplantae; phylum Streptophyta; class Pinopsida; order Cupressales; family Cupressaceae; genus Sequoia; species Sequoia sempervirens. Next base: position 433,199,715 of record VDFB02000017.1, read on the forward strand.
GATCATTCGTCAATTTCATTTCCTCTATACCAATGCGATAATCATTTCCAATTGATTCCTATTTTTAGATATTCAAATATCATTTAAAAGCATGCCTCCAAAATATCATTTAAAATTCCAAGACTTCCCGATTAAAACCAAATTTGAATAAATTCGATTAAATAAAAGAACTCAATTTATTTCATCTTTGACGATAAAATCAACTCCTTAAATAAATTATATTTAAAATAGAACATATCTTAAATACAATTTATTCTTTAAATATTTCTATTTAAAAACTTCCAATTAAATTTCCATTTTTTTACTACCTAATGCGAAGACGAGAAAACATTAAATATAATATATATGTACACATTATATATATTATATATTTAAAAATCCATATTAAATATATATTCATTAAATATATATTAATATCCATATACATAATTTAAAATTAATAAATATAATATATATATATTATAATAAATATATAATATATATATATATATATATATATATATATATATTATATATATATATATATTATATATTATAATATATATATATATATTATAATAAATATAAATTATAAAATAAAATTTAATAAAACTAAACTTTTTAATAAAACAAATTAAAATTTAAAATTTTAATTATAAATTTTAACTAAACAAAAGAAAGGCAAATGCCTTTCATTTGCTGCTACGTAGCAACCAACATGGACGCACTACGCAACAACCACAAGGGCGCGGCCCTTTTGGTGGCTGCTCTGCAGCCTCCTCCCCATTCATGGGGTGCGTTGCACAGCCAGCGCCCCCATGGATGGGGGGTGGCTGTGGGCAGCCCCCACAAAGATCTTAAAAATAAATTTTATTTTCATATGCACAATTTCGTTTAAAAACAAAAAAACGGAAAATCAAACCCCAAAACAAAAATTTCACACAGCAAAACATATGAAATGAAAGTTTCAAATCTGCAAAAAAATATATAACTATATCATTCCACAGCCCAAATTGGGCAAATTTTCTTGAAGAAAAGATTGAGAAGAAGAAATTTAGAGCACAACATCATGATGAATTTTTCTAGGTTTTCCCTAAAACGGCCAAGAAGTTAAAACTCTTCGTTGGAATCCTTCTAAATTCTCTATTGCTAGTTTTAAAATGAATTATCATGGGTTTTAATTGAATCCAAACAATATTTCACAGATTTTCACACAACCCAGTAAAGATTTTCAAACAATCATCAAAAGATTTAAGCTATTTTCAAAAATGAGCAAACAAGAACAAGAGGAACCTGATTTTTCCTCCAAACTTGAAGATTCGAATGGAGCTTCCAAATCCTCTTCAAATCCAGCTCAAGCAATCCTTCAATATCCTTCACAATTCCAAGCCAAAAACCATAGCCAAGCAAATTTTCCCCAAATTGAAAGATTGAAAATTCATGAAATTCCCTTTTTTCCAAAATAGGTTTTTCCCCAAATTGGTCAAAAACCCTAAAATTCTCACTCACCCAAAATATATTTTAAAATAATATGTGGAGAATATTTCTAATTTTTTAATTCTAAAACCACTTTCAAATTTTTAATTCTAAAACCCATTTCCTAATTTTTAATTCAAAAGCCCATTTCTAATTTTTAATTCAAAACCCATTTCCTAATTTTTTAATTCAAAAGCCCATTTCTAATTTTTAATTCAAAACTCAATTTCAAATTTTTAATTCAAACTTCATGCATTTTCCAAATTTTCATTTAAAACATAAGCATTTCAAAATTACAAATAAATGATTTTCTCATTAATTTTTCAAAAGTGGAATAAAAAAAACGCATTATCATTTATTTATTTTAATTTATCTTTAACTGTAACTATTCAAACAAGATTCTTATTTTTATTTGAATTAAATCTTAATATCCATAATAATTTCCATTGTCAATTTAAATTCGAATCTAAATATATAATAATGTCAAAATGACTATTTTAATTAAAATCACCATTAATCTAATCAATCACTAATCTCAATTTAATTCTATTAATTGGTCAAATCAATCAATAACCCAATAATTATTTTATTAATTAAATCAAATAAATCAATAAAATAAATCACATTTCAGCATTGCAATTAAACACATTTAATCATCAATTAAACTACACCTAGCATTTAATAAACTTTAAAATTTGAAATTAAATAAATACTCAAGGGGAAATTGGCCAAATTAAAACAATTAACCCCGACGACAATCCCGACAACACACTATGACTAGGGTAACGACTTGGCTCGGAAAACCTAGCTACTATCTCCCAATCAATTACCATTGGTAAATGGACACGCTCAAACCTGTGAAGCCAGGTGGAGTCAATGTCATGTACCTGTCAACCTGCAACAAAGAGCATGTCGAACGTGCAAAATATATATAATATGATCAAACACACCGTGAAGAGGAAATATCGAAATTGTAGGGCGCTCGCAAAGCGAGTGATACAATCCTGTCCCTTTCACCAATACAGTATCACTAACTGACGCATCTAACATCAATGATATGATCAATAGCATAAAACATCATTTAATCAAATATCTTCTACACTTATCTATAACACGCCATAAAGATAACATCAGAATAGAATAACATTACATCAAAATATAACTTTCACATCATTTAACAATCATGATCACAAGTACTCAAGTTGCAAAGTCAAAGCATGTTCAGACACAATCATCACATAATAATATAACATACGCATCACTAATCAGTTCACGACCAAATGATCACCAAGTTCCACAGTCACATCATAAGCATAATTAGAGATACAAAGAAGAACACTGCCGATCCAAATATCCAAAATGGAGGGGTGTTACATCCTCCCCCCCAAGGGTTAGGCTTACTCATGAAAGCCTACAAACAAGAATAGGGATAGAACTCCCTCAAACCAACTAAACACTAACTAACTCAGAACCTCGATTCACGAGGATCAACACTTGAAACCGAAGGACGAACTGCACCCAGATGCTCAACCTGACGGATATCCACCGCAGTGAATGCCCTATGTGATCGACCCGCATCTCCTACTGTCGGCTCTGAAATTGTCGGCCTTTGAATAAAACTAGAATTGCCCCGCTGGGGACACTCACGAGCAAAGTGGCCCTGCTGACCACAAAAGAAACATCATGTTCCTCTACTAAAACCCTGCACAACTAGAGGTCCACTAGGTTGTGGAAAACCACCTCAATTGAATGCCAACTGAGAACTCTGAGCAGGCTGATCAACACGATCATGATGAGCCCGCATCCAACTCCTATCTCTCTTCTTCTTCCTCCAACTTCTAACGGATTTGGACTGAGAATTCTGTTGCAAGGACTGTGAAGATTGATGTTGCCCACCCTTAGTGGGTGACTGATGCTCTCTAGAAAACCCTATAGCCTGAGATCGGCCACTCTGTGAACCAACACCAAAAGAAGGTGCACTACCAAACTGAACTCCCACTTGACCGCCTAAAACCAAAGCTAAATTCTCTTCAACAATGCGAGCCTTATCCACAACTACCTCCATGGTCTTCAGCTCAAATACCCAAACTCCACCACTAATCTGGGAGTTTAAACCCCTAATGAAATGTTGTACTAACATACCCTCGTCATCACCTATGCCTGCAAACTGTTTGAGTTCGAAGAAGCAACACTCATACTATTCCATTGTTATATCCATATGTCGTAGAGCATGAAACTCATCTCCACGACGTTGACACCAATGATCAGAAAGAAATCGAGCTCTGAACCGCTCTAGGAATAACTCCCAAGATATAGTTCTGATATCCAAATGGAGCTTCTGCTCCTCTAACCTCCACCAAGTAGATGCGAAATCCCTCAAATGCATAATCACACACCTAGCATTGGTGTTGCTACCATACGGATGCATGGAAAAACACCTATTCAAATCAATCAACCAAGTCTCGGCCTCTGATCCACTGCCCAAACCATCAAAAGTGGGTGGACAAGCTCTAAGGAGATCCCTCATGTGAGTAGCCATGTCTGCCTCAGATGGAGCTGAAACCTGATCTCTCACTCCTACAACCTCCTGATCCCTATCTGGCCTAGGCCCCATACGAGCAAGAGTCTCCTCAAGCAAGCAACGCAACTGAGCATCACCAATCCCTGGTGGATCCTGATGCTGAACACTAACCTCTGGCACAAACTGAGAAGCCTGATGCTTCTCATGATCAGAAACATGGGGAACAATGGGAGGTGCATCATGCTGATTACCTCCTCCATCGCCTACATGACCACGACCCTTATGACCCTGCTTAAGTGGCATGATCCTCAAAAGATACACACCACAACATAAGACAAGGTACACAAACAAAAATTCTAAACAGCTAACAACTTAATGGGTCCCAAAGCGCCCAGTGTTTAAACCTGGGCTCTGATACCATATGTAACGCCCCGCCACGCAACCCTAGGGAAAGTTGCAATTTACTAACCAAACGAACCAATTTTTTTTTTTTAAAAAAAGATCAAATAGCATGTAAGTTAAAACAATTAACATACAAGTTCACTTAACCATTGCCAACCATTTCCCTAAGGCTACGAGACTGTGTTACTTAACCAAACGTGGAACACGAATTAAAACCATATCATATAATTACTTAACAATTAAAGTTCACATACATTCCATACATAATGACTTACATCCAAGAGTATGAGAAACCACATGATTCCAACAATATAGCTTACAACATAATTACAATACTAATTCCCCGAATGAGACGAATCCAATAAGTATGAATCACATATTACAAATTCCACCTCGATAACAGATGAGGGGTAATAAATACAATAAGAACTGAGAGAACAAGGCATGAGAAGAAACCAATTCCCACGTGCTCTCCAACTGGTAATCACGACCACACAAACAAGAAGAAGAACAAACAAATTAAGATGCACGCCACCCGACCTCGTGGAACCCAAAGGTCCCACTCCCTCTGTGCTAGGAGATAGTAACAAGGAATTCCTACACAAGATCATCTACCACTAGACACGGGCTAAAACATAGCTGAATTGAAACAACTACAATCACAATGTCACTTAACCACTACAATCACAATAACACTTAACCACTACAAGGTTACAATGCTTCCAGAGAACAATGATCATGTACATCACACAATAACTGATTAACTATCGACATAGGAAGAGTGTCATGCATAAATTGCCATGAGTTACCCTGGCTCAACCTTCCTAGGCTACTAGACCCCCATCCTGGGTTACCCTGGCTTGCCTCTACCGACCGCCAGACCCTCACGCAAAAATATGCGTCCCATCTCATCTCAAGTCTTATCAATCACTTGCTTCACGAGAGAGGCATCCATTATCTTTATTAGTGTGAAAGATCCCCATTAATTCTTTTAAATTATCACTTAATTAAACTCTAGCTGAGTTACCCTGGCCCCCCTTTGTGTGCCGGACCCCCACAAAGAGCCACTCTCCTCACGACAACACAACCACAATAGGTAACTAGATAACACGTCCTCTCCAACTCAAGGAGGTAACAAAACAAAGATACTCACTCCGAACACTAGAGGAAAAACAAGGTCAAAACCCTCTCCAAACACTAGAGGAAAATAAAGTACAAAACCCACTCCTTCCAAAGGAGGTACAAATCACATTACCCTCTCCTATTCCCAAGGAGGCACAAATCCCTGTTCGTGGAAACCGGGTACAACAACATAGTACAACTCTACACAATTCCCAAGGCGATTCACAAATTGAACCTCTACCCAAAACATCCCACTCTAAAGAACTTCTCTGGAAGACTTACATAGACTCTTAACCCCATTTGCCTGACATGGAGAATGAAAGAAATATGATATAAAAGCATTCCATGCAACTCAATATCTAATGTTAGGGTTTCCTAAACCCAGTCAATCACAGTTTTCATTCTTGCATTTACTCAATCAAATACATCAAATTCACTTCCCAACATTGAAGTATTTACAACCCAATCATTTACTCTAAATTTTACAAGTAACTTCTCTAATCAAAGCGTTCAAATAAATACAGTCATTCGACTAAAATAATCAATCATTTCCCTAGTTTCACGATCATATACTATAAATGAAACCATTTGTTTAACAAAACATTTAGATTAAATAATAAGTCAATCAATTTCGTCACACAAGGAATTAAGTAAATAATTGACCTTATCCGCACAGCTCAATAGTAACTCAAAGCACGTTGACAACTTTAAGGGGGTTCAAACCAATAGTATATTTCGTTTTCCCCATTTCATACATTAATAAAAATCAACCTTGAAAATGAAAACACTTGGTCATTTAAAATCTACCTTTTTAAAATAAGTCATTTGACTGTTAAAAATTCATCATTCAAAATAAATCCTTTGTCTCAATTATCCGTAATAAACAAAACCCAATTATAATTAAATCAAACATTTGATAAATAAAATCGTCTGATTAAAATAAATCATGCATTAACTCTAAGCTCCTCAATTATGTTCCATAATCAAAATTTAATGATTAAAACCATCTGATTAAAATGAATCTTTCATTCTCTCTTAGTTTCACAATTAAATTCCATATTCAAACGTTTTAATAAATAAGGTCATTTGATTGTAATAAGTCAATCATTAACTCTCCATTTAACAATTATCTTCATAATCTTGATATTTTAATAAATAAACACTTAGTCAAGTCACTTAATCTATATTTCAACATAAGATAAATAATTTAATCAAAATCAAAATCAATATTTTAATTAAAAACATTTGATCATTCATCAATTTCATTTCCTCTATACCAATGCAATAATCATTTCCAATTGATTCCTATTTTTAAATATTCAAATATCATTTAAAAGCACGCCTCCAAAATATCATTTAAAATTCCAAGACTTCCCGATTAAAACCAAATTTGAATAAATTCGATTAAATAAAAGAACTCAATTTATTTCATCTTTGACGATAAAATCAACTCCTTAAATAAATTATATTTAAAATAGAACATATCTTAAATACAATTTATTCTTTAAATATTTCTATTTAAAAACTTCCAATTAAAATTCCATTTTTTTACTACCTAATGCGAAGACGAGAAAACATTAAATATAATATATATTCATTAAATATATATTAATATCCATATACATAATTTAAAATTAATAAATATAATATATATATATTATAATAAATATAAATTATAAAATAAAATTTAATAAAACTAAACTTTTTAATAAAACAAATTAAAATTTAAAATTTTAATTATAAATTTTAACTAAACAAAAGAAAGGCAAATGCCTTTCATTTGCTACTACGCAGCAACCAACAGAGATGCACTACGCAACAACCACAGGGGCGCGGCCCTTTTGGTGGCTGCTCTGCAGCCACCTCCCCATTCATGGGGTACGTTGCACAGCTAGCGCCCCCATGGATGGGGGGTGGCTGTGGGCAGCCCCCACAAAGATCTTAAAAATAAATTTTATTTTCATATGCACAATTTCGTTTAAAAACGAAAAAACGGAAAATCAAACACCAATACAAAAATTTCACACAACAAAACATATGAAATGAAAGTTTCAAATCTGCAAACTATATGTGGATAAAAATATATAACTATATCATTCCACAGCCCAAATTGGGCAAATTTTCTTGAAGAAAAGATTGAGAAGAAGAAATTTAGAGCACAATATCATGATGAATTTTTGTAGGTTTTCCCTAAAACAACCAAGAAGTTAAAACTCTTCATTGGAATCCTTCTAAATTCTCTATTGCTAGTTTTAAAACGAATTATCATGGGTTTTAATTGAATCCAAACAATATTTCACAGATTTTCACACAGCCCAATAAAGATTTTCAAACAATCATCAAAAGATTTAAGCTATTTTCAAAAATGAGCAAACAAGAACAAGAGGAACCTGATTTTTCCTCCAAACTTGAAGATTCGAATGGAGCTTCCAAATCCTCTTCAAATTCAGCTCAAGCAATCCTTCAATCTCCTTCACAATTCCAAGCCAAAAACCATAGCCAAGCAAATTTTCCCCAAATTGAAAGATTGAAAATTCATGAAATTCCCTTTTTTCCAAAATAGGTTTTTCCCCAAATTGGTCAAAAACCCTAAAATTCTCACTCACCCAAAATATATTTTAAAATAATATGTGGAGAAATTTTTTAATTTCTCAAATTTTTAATTCTAAAACCCATTTCTAATTTTTAATTCAAAAGCGCATTTCTAATTTTTAATTCAAAACCCATTTCCTAATTTTTTAATTCAAAAGCCCATTTCTAATTTTTAATTCAAAACTCAATTTCGAATTTTTAATTCAAACTTCATGCATTTTCCAAATTTTCATTTAAAACATAAGCATTTCAAAATTACAAATAAATGATTTTCTCATTAATTTTTCAAAAGTGGAATAAAAAAAATGCATTATCATTTATTTATTTTAATTTATCTTTAACTGTAACTATTCAAACAAGATTCTTATTTTTATTTGAATTAAATCTTAATATCCACAATAATTTCCATTTTCAATTTAAATTCAAATCTAAATATATAATAATGTCAAAACGACTATTTTAATTAAAATCACCATTAATCTAATTAATCACTAATCTCAATTTAATTCTATTAATTGGTCAAATCAATCAATAACCCAATAATTATTTTATTAATTAAATCAAATAAATCAATAAAATAAATCACATTTCAGCATTGCAATTAAACACATTTAATCATCAATTAAACTACACCTAGCATTTAATAAACTTTAAAATTTGAAATTAAATAAATACTCAAGGGGAAATTGGCCAAATTAAAACAACTAACCCTGACGACAATCCCGACAACACGCTATGACTAGGGTGACGACTTGGCTCGGAAAACCTAGCTACTATCTCCCAATCAATTACCATTGGTAAATGGACACGCTCAAACCTGTGAAGCCAGGTGGAGTCAATGTCATGTACCTGTCAACCTGCAACAAAGAGCATGTCGAATGTGCAAAATATATATAATATGATCAAACACACCGTGAAGAGGAAATCTCAGAATTGTAGGGCGCTCATAAGCGAGTGATACAATCCTGTCCCTTTCACCAATACAGTATCACTAACTGACGCATCTAACATCAATGATATGATCAATAGCATAAAACATCATTTAATCAAATATCTTCTATGCTTATCTATAACACGCCATAAAGATAACATCAAAATAGAATAACATTACATCAAAATATAACTTTCACATCATTTAACAATCACAATCACAAGTACTCAAGTTCCAAAGTCAAAGCATGTTCAAACACAATCATCACATAATAATATAACATACGCATCACTAATCAGTTCACGACCAAATGATCACCAAGTTCCACAGTCACATCATAAGCATAATCAAACATACAAAGAAGAACACTGTCGATCCAAATATCCAAAACGGAGGGGTGTTACAAGCATAAGATAATAAGGTTTACAATCTTGCTAGAAGTGACAACAATGTGTCTTTCTATCATGACTCTTACTTTGAAGAACTTTTATATCTGTAAATTACATGCAATGAGGCTCAAGATCTCAAAGAACAAAGCTTCACATTGGCAGGAGAATCTAGACATTATGCAAAGCAAACTCAAAGTGCAATGAAGGTGAAGGAACAAATGATAAGGTCTTGTATAACAATTAAAGGCTTGCACATAATAAGAGACTATGCCAATATATTGGAATCCTTAATTAAGCTAAGAATAAAGGAGAATACTTAGATTTTGTTTCTTATAGCATATGAGAAGAGCACGAAATCCTCAAAACCCGGATTTTTGCAACAGTAAGGTTGTGGCCTATACACCATGATATGGGTTTTGAACTCAGATTTTTGCAAGAATCAAAGCCCGTGGCTTGTGCAATTGAAGGGTTGAAACCCTTGAAATGATGAAAGAATCAATGAATCAAAGCCTTACCTTAGGTTCCCTATAGATTTCTCATAAGATGAATTCCCTCAAAGTGTGCGGGCTTGCCCATAGAAAATACATTCTCCCATAGTGCAAAATCTTTTGAAGGCTGTCAATGGCAGCCAAGGAGATGAGGGAATATCACAGAGAGAATGAACATAGACAAATGCATTAGAAAATATGCATGGTCGTGGCCTTGAAGGCTTGATCGGATTTCAAAATAGAAAGAAATGCTTGTTCTTGTGACAAGAAACACTTACCATGTATTTTTCTTGCGTACTCCCTCAAAAAATCATCAGTAACAGTAGGAAGATGATGAAGAATTGACAAAAATGGTGTAGGTCGAGTTTCAAACCCTACCCAGCAGCATGGCGACGCTCTATTTTCTCCAAAACTCAAATTGAAGAATGATCAAATATTAGGGTTCGAGTTTTCTTTTACTCACCCTAGTTCAAATGATGATGTTTGTTTGACTATTGTTTAAAATCATTTCGAATTATTACTATGGTCTTGAATTCATAGTCAATCGACCTAGTAAATAAAGGTGGCTCGTAACTTTGAAGATGGAAGGAGTCCTTCACTTATACCTTTTGCATGATAATTGACAAAAATAACAATGTAATTAAATATTAAGGATAATATTACCTTAATATTTAACATGTGATGTATGAAGAGGAGAAATTTCATATATTAAATATTAAAATAATCTTTGATTGATTATCTTTAATGTTTAATCATACAGTTACCTTTTCCAAAATCATGCAAAAGTGATAACTGAAGCAAATTGAGGATTAGATCATGCAAAGGTGGAGACTTCAGTCTATTTTTAGTCAACTAATCATGCAAAGATTAAATGGAGTAAATGGTGGAGGTTCCTGTGACATAGCTTCAGTTTCACATCAGTTTTGAGGGTCTTTTGGTCATGTACAACATGGGGATCAGTTTGCAACATTTAGAATTTAGTTTGCTTCAGTTGTGGGCCCTCTTTTTGAGGATTTTCTTCTTTTCTCATGAGAGGATATTTTTGAGATATTTTTCACTTTCAATTGGCTTTCAATTCCACCTCTTAGTGCATTAGAGTTATCATACATTTGTATATATTGAGAAAAGACTTATTCTTTTTCTCAATTCTTGTTTTCTTCAAAGAGATTATCTTGTAACTCAACTTTTATTTACAGTTTAATACAATACAACTTTTATAGGTTATCATAGTTTGTCAGTTGTAGAATTTTTCTTTCATCTTTCCAATATTGTCAAGTTTGCCTTCCAGATTTTAGGTGTTGTCCTTATGCTTGATTTTATGAGAAGTTTACTATGTTTCAATCTTGAAATCTTTATTTTTTATCTCACTCATAAGTGTATGAATGCAATTAAGTTTAGTTTCACAGGTTATGCATTGTGCACATAATTCAGAGTTATCATCTTCATTGTGAAAACATTGCCTTTCCTTCAAAGAGGATAATTTCATTAAAGCCTTTGTATGAAATATTTATGTTATTGAACTATTCAGATCTAGTTGTGTAGATAGAATCTTTGAAATGTCATTGTGAATCAATTTGAAATTTTATCATCTTTTAGGTGCATCACCATCATTTAATTTAGTTTTGCATTCCATTAAGCCTTATATCCCTTTTCCTACATAAATCATTAGTATCATAGAAAAATCAAAAGGGGAACCAACCCATAATTTGGAGATTCACTTTCATTATGAGCAACCCACAAGATCGAAAGTGTTTCCATGTTACATAGGATTGTTGAGCTTTATAGCTTTACTTTTGGGTGCAATCCCTCATGATAACAATTACGATGGCAATGCATCCAACATTGGAGTTCATGTTGCTTTCATTGTTCAATTACTTTTAGTTAGTGTTCTTTCTATTTTTTAACATTTTTATAATATTACAATGTAGGTGTCTTTGAGAGTAGCAATGGTTTGAGATGTACATTATAGAGTGAGGATATCAAGGGCACATATTAGTTGTGTATCTATGATAGCTTTCAATAGAAAGATACATTGATGTATTTGTACATGAGGACATCAACAAAATTATATGGGTGCATTATTAGTTGTATTGATGATTATGACGGTTAAAAGATGATATAAAATGTATTTGTACACAAGGACATGTAAAATATGATATACAAGCATTATTGGTTATATTTATGGTGGAATGTATGCAAAATATGATGATTACATGAATTTAATGTGTATGTTGAGAAATTTCACTTTTATGTGTAATCATGATTAAGTGTGTCGAATATATACAAATAATGATGATTATGATGAAAAGATGTATAGACTAACAAATATTATGTGTATGAATTTACTTATGTATGTTCATGAATGTCACATTTATATATTTTCACATCAAAATAACTCACATATTCCTACATTGGTTCATGTTGTCACCTACTTAATAGTCAAGCAATGGTGAAGATTTTGGACTTGTATATGAATGAACTCTTGAATGTAATGTTTGTGAACCTTAATGTGTGTGGTTCACTTATGATGGAATAGCTTCTAATGGATTAATGTAGCACTCTCAAATTGTTATAAAAAAAATATAATAGATGGCCTACATAATTGGATACTAAACTTAGTAAGAAAAATTTGAAGAAAAAGAAACAATAGTAGTGGAATTTATAGAACCTTGATACTTTGCTTCTTTGGAAGAAAGAGAATGAGAATGACACTTTGCATCTTATTTGGCCAACATATACCTAACTAGAAGCTAGTGAGAAATTATAACTAGAAGTAGACTTACAATAAATTAAATCAATTGGCCCATCAAAATTAGTGTACCCAATCAAATCAATATCAACCCATGTTGCATAGAGAATCCTAAAATTGTGAGTTCCTTGGGTATAGTGGAGGAACTATTAGTTTTCCTTCTATTTTAGTTCATGAGGTTCTTACATAACTAGAGACCATGCCAATGACATGAAATGCCAATTGTCAATAATATATGAATATATAGTAGCATCAACTAATGGTGAATCTAACATATCACCTAAATTTTAACTTTGGATATAAAGGGAGTAGGTTTGCAATTGTCCATATGCAATTGTGAGAGGAAATCAAGTTTATTTTTGGACTATACAGGGTAGATCTTGGATGTAAAGTGATAGAGCTTAATCCCACAAAAACAATCTCAACAAAATCAAGTTAGTCATCAAAAAATTATCACATATAACAATTTTCACTATCACAATTGAGGATGAAGAACTCATTGTGATCAATAAGTCATCAACATACAAAACTAGGAATATGAGAGAATCATCCTATTACAAAGTGTAATTTTTTTTTTATTTGTAAGTTGTGGGTGAGGGCCCACTCCCTTTATTAAATCATAAAAATGAATGGAAAAAAAGGCCAGCCAGGTCGAGTACAGAGAAGAATAAAATACCATAAGACAACCTGGAGAAGAAGAGGAGAAGCCTAGACAAAACTAAGGAGAGAAATAAAGACTCAACCCTCCAGAAGAATTAGAAGACAAATGGGAGAAAAACACTCAAGCTTCAAGCCCAAAACCAGTACAAAACTAATATTTTTTTCATGACGTGAGAGGAGAGAATCCATAGTCCACTGGGAACCCTCCTCCACAGCCACCATTCTTTCAATGCAATTTTTTTTAGCCTTGGAATTTCATCCCTTCTTCTGTGAACCACAATCCAATTTAATTTTGTTGCTTTCCCTCTAAGCAATCCCAAGTTTCCTAGGAGGAGCCACAAAAATATCATGGTCATAATAATGAAAGTTCTCATCTAGGTTCTCCATGAAGGGGAAAGTTCCATCTGACTCATTGCCATCATCCTCTGAATCGGGTAAAAAAACATCCTCCAAGTTGTTTACTGGAACAATAGGAGGAGCAATAGAGGGAATTGATGGATGCATAGGAACAAGCCCAAGATCAAATTCAAAGAGTGAATTTCCCATGATTCTGCCAGATGAAATCAACATTAGGGTTACCATATTTTTTAACCCATTTTTTGAGACTGATATGTCTCACAATAGTTGAACGTTGTATAGTACAACTCTCAATCTTGTGACCCATTATGTTACAACAAAAACATTGAAAAGGAATCCCTTTGAAGTTTAAAAACCGAATCCAAGTGCCCATGGAGGAATGAATCCAATTAGAATGAGGAAGAGGTTTGGAAATTTCAACCAGAGCACAAGCATGAATGAATCTATGAGAGGGAACCACCTCATCATAATCAAGCTTAAGCTTAACAAAAGTACCCACCTGATTGATCAAATTTATGATGAGATCCAGATTCCACATGAGAAGAGGAAAATTGTAGAGTCTAATCCACATAGGAATGTCTGTAATATTTGCATTGGCTAGATCAAAGAAAGGGGTCCATGGAGTGATAAAAAGACCAGAGTTTTTGAAGAACCAAGGGCCATTCTGAACCACATAGTTACAATCAACAACTAAATAGAAAGAAAATAGAAAGAATCCAAATCCTAAAGATTCAACAACAGGGTGGTTATATCCTTCCAAGTAGATTTATCCCAACCTAAAATTGATTCGTAAGACGAGCGCCTACACATGAATCTCAATATTAGAGATAGATCTCCAACATAAGTAGAAACAACATTAATGCAATCATCTGAAACATAAATATTTTTCGGCCCTTTAGAGAAAGAAACCTCTGAATTACCAAAAAAAAATAGAGAACGATTAGAATAATGGGCATGCTTCACATTGGGAGTGGAAGAAGGAACATGCGTCAATACAAGATGAGTAGGGCTAGGGTTATCCTTTTGAATCTACTCCATGCAAAAAGCATTGCATTCATGAAATGGGTTTGCCCTATTCTTGCAATTTGTAAGGGTTTCTACATCCAAACAAGGAGGTGTTTCCGCATTCGGAGAAGCCACGCCCTGCCCAACACCTAGATGATCGAAAGTAGGAATGAGCGATGGGGAGGGTGGCTCAAAAAAAGGCTCTGGTGATAGGAAATTCATAGCAGAATGGAGGGCATAATTCCAACATCCATCCCCCACCCTCGCACGATCAACATGCTTCTTGGAAACCAAACACTTCTTCCCCTTTTTTGCACTCTTCACTCTCGCACCAAGAAAATCATTCTTCCTGCCATCACTCACAATAGCTATGCAGCTAGACCTACAAATTTTCTCCACTCCTAGACTCCCCTCACTCATGTTTGTTGCATGAATTCTTTATTTTTAAAAAAGTAAAGGAAACAAATATTCATTTGTAATGGATTACAAGGTGTAAATTTTTATATTATAATGACATCAAGTGAATTCAAGTAAGAGAAATAAATATTCCATCTTTGCATGCCAAGTCATGTTTACAGTTGCAAGGACATTCTTGTGACCACAATATTGATCCTTTTAATTGTAAAAGAAAAATCAAACATTTAGCTAACTAGCCTATCTTACACTTTGGTACCAAGCCAACGTTGCATAAATGTTCACAATTTAGTGTTACATTTTTTGTATAAAAGGATGTATTTGTAGTCATTTTGATAATGGTATGACATTGAAAATTCTTGTAATTTATCCTTTCACATCTACACCTAGGAACATAAGCATCCATGTTATGATTGACAACATTAAAAAAATGGTCATAAATTTGGTGAAGTTTCCCAAGGAAACCAAATTTAACACTAACATAGATGGATTACCAATTGTAATTCATAAGATCTATTAAAGTGAAATTTCATTAATTTATAACATGTTATTGATCATAACTTAACCATTCTAAATTGATTATACGTTCCAATTTTAAGTTTCAAAATAGAAAGACATGCACACAAGGAACAAATTAGATTGTATATAATTTTTTATATATCAAATTATAGAATAATTATGCGTGTGCATATACAAATTTGGCATATATGCCAACTCAAAAAAAGTTTCACAAAATGTGGCATATGCCATCTCAAGATCTATATGTGAGACGTGGGAATGTTGGTGAGGGTCGATTACACTTGACTCATGATGAATCGAAGCATAACTTCGCCAAACATACCTGCATCTACAAACAAGATCATTCAAAATGGAAATCTAAACTAAGCATTTAATTGAAAATGAAATCTACAAACTAGACAAAAACAATTAAATTCCTAACCTAGCCCATCTAAAACTTATCTTGTTTTGGAATTGGTGTCGTGTTGATGTGAAATGACGACCCTTTCGCAATCCCTTGATTAGTGAGCCTATTTCAGTCGATTCTATGGAAGAGAATCAATGAAACCATTGTGATTGATGTATGAAAACCTATATTATGCTAAAATTAACATGATGCAAGTTAAGTTACCATGATTTTATGCTAAGTATGCACTAATTATGCTATTGCTAAGCTAATCTAAGCTAAAATTATGCTAAAAGGTGAAAACCCTAATTCATATACAAACTAAGATGGATGCATGGAAGCCATTAATGGATGCTCTAAGCTATTATGCAATGAAAATGAACTAAAATAAGCTAACAAGTGAGTAAATTGAGAGTATGGATGCAAGTGAATTCAACAACATAAGTTTGTAGTTGAAAGATGGATGCATTTGTCTCCAAATATTGATCTATTTATAGGAGAGAAAATGAGGAATGAATGGTTGAGATCAAAAAGCTTAATAAATGGTTCAAGATGAAGGGGATGGGAGGCATGGAACATGGATTCTCATGAACGAATGATAATGCAAGATGAAAGTTAATCAAGGGCTCACACTTGCCTTAAACAAACACACTTTTGACCTGCTCACACAAGTCAAAGGTAACTTGCTCAAAAGGTTGAAGGTTTAGCTTGTTCAAGAAGCCAAGTGAGTTGATTGGAGGAGAGAGAATATTCCTTAGAATATTCCATTGGGTGAGGAAAAAGGTAATTTACAAATTAAAACAAAGTTTTAATTGTGCAAAAAAGGGATAAAGAATATTCCATGGGAATATTCCCTTTGCTTAGAGGAAAATTAGTTTAATTGCTAATTAAACAAGATTTAATTTATGCAACTAGGGGATTAGGAGAATTTAAAGAGATATTTATTAAATTAGGTGATTTAATAAATGGGGGAGAGGAGAAATGATGTTTAATTAAATAACTTAGGGTTATTTAATTAAATAATATGACTTAGGGAATTAAATTAAATACTTTAATTTATTTAATTTAATTAGATGAAGTTTAGTGTGAAAAGAGATTAATTAATTGTTAAAAGGTGCAAGACAACTGAGAGGGGGGTGAATTAGTTGTCACAAGATTCAATCACAAAACTTCAAACACTTATCAAGTTTACAACCACACTATTTTGTTATTAAGTATGAACATGAAATGTAGATAACAGAAAGAAAAATCAACATAATGAACACCATATTTTATGTGGAAAACCAAATAAGGGAAAAACCATAGTGAGGATTAACTCACAATATAAACTGATAGCATAACCGAATACAAGAAGCTCACTGCCCAGGGCTCACTACCCGAATACAAAGGCTCACTGCCTACAGATACAAAAGATAACAGAAAGATCCACCATAGAAATTTACACACATCCGCAACCTTGATTAGAAGATTGCAGAAACCTTCAACTCACTGCTTTCAAGAATCTAACACAATGAAATATTGTTGCCTCAACTCACTTTCACACAACTCTGCTCTTCACTTGGGGTTTACTTAGTTACTTTTCTTCATCTAATCCTTCACATCTCAACTTGATTATATACCATCTTCAACCTTAGAAACATTCTCCAAGGTTAGCCACATATGCTTAATTTCATAAATTCAAACTAGGTCGGCAACTCAACATTCCCGCGGTGGAAAAGAATGAGAGTGGACCAATTAAACACTTAACCAAGACCAAAAGCAATGTCTCAGATCAACCACACACTTCCATAATTAAAGTTTAAATTCTTCATATGAAGTGTAAACACCAGGTCGGCCAAACCTAATGAAAACACAAATGAACATTGAAGTACATGCTTTCCAATAAGAAGACAACATGTGGATGACATAACATGCTTCATCATGCACGAGAACACATCTTAGATACTTTCAGATACATCTGCAGTAGGTGTAACAACCTTCGAACACAAAACTCTTTCCAACAATCCATCTGGACTATGCAATCCCACACAACAACTCTGAAGCTCATCTTCCAGAGCACCAAAACTTGAACATCTCTGCCAGAACCTAGAGATCATCATTACAAGACATATTCCAGATCTGCAAGACCTGAAATGAAACAACAAAGGAATGTGGAGCAAAAAAAATTCTCCTAGTCCATAGATAACAAACTCTTCCAAAATAGTTCACACACTGGTGAACACAACTTTCACCTTTAGTCAAACCAACAACAAAAAATCAGGAGATATCACCAACAAATCACCAACAACAAACCTTCAAATCCACACGAGAAAAGGATCAACACAGAAGAAATGTGGAGCACATACCGTAGCACATTCATAACACATACATAACTTTGTCTTCACTTTTTATTAATTTTCTCAAAATCACTCGGTAACCCATCATTTCAGCACATATGCAACATCATAAGGATAAATCCATGTACTCACAACATCTCAACTATACATGCACAATCTACAACATTCTGAACTATGTTGACATCAATGACAACACCACCAAACTTGCCCATACTTGCAACAATCTCCCCCTTTGTCATTGATTGCGACACATTATGTGAAAATCCATCAAAGACCACATTCTCCTTTAAACACCCTGCACAATATTTTGGGAGAACACCTTTTCTCTTTCTCTTTTACTATTTTTCACATGAATCTCTCTCCCCCTTTAACATCAATGGAAAAGATCAAAATATCTTATCACTCCCCCTTAGGAGTGCACCCATTCAACTCATACTACAACAATGCAAAATTTCTACTCCCCCTGCGAAGTAGACCCATTCATCAGTCCAGATAAGTGAAGAATCTGTGAATCCACTAGACTGATCAACCTCCATGTTTAGCTAGTTCAGAGGGACAATGCCCCCCAACCTCTCCCTAAGATACTTAAAAGTATCCTTCGGTAGAGCCTTAGTGAATATATTTGCAATTTGTTCCTTTGTTGACACATACTCTAGCCTAAATTTGTTCTCCAACACTTTCTCTCTCAGGAAATGATATCTGATAGATTTATGTTTTTTTCTTGAATGCATTACCGAATTCTTTGAAATGTTTATATCACTTGTATTTTTATAGAAAATAGGAATAGGCTCATCACATACCAGTCCAATATCTTTCATAGTTTGCTTCATCCACAAAAAATGTGTGCAGTAGGATGATGCAACAATATACTATGCTTCTATAGTGGATAAAGAAACTGAGTCCTATTTCTTACTCAACCAAGAAACCAATCTTCCACCAGGAAAGAAAGCACCTCCACTAGTACTCTTCCGGTCATACACACAACCAACCCAATCTGCATCGGTTTAAGTACTTAAAGTGAAATCAACATCCTTAGGATACAATAAGCCATAATTCGGTGTACCTTTAAGATATTTGAATATCCTCTTTATAGTTGTAACATGTGCTTCTTTAGGATCTTCTTGAAATGTGGCAACTAAACATATTGCATGCATGATATCTGGTTTGGTAGCAGTAAGATACAATAGTCCACCAATCATAGATCTGTATTTGCTCTGATCAGCTTTAGCAGATTCATCATCTTTACTCAGCTTACATCTGGTTACCATAGGAGTACTAACCAGTTTGGATTCATCCATTCCAAAATTCTTTAACAACTCTTTCACATACTTAGATTATGAAATGAATATCCCTTTATCAGTTTGATTTACTTGAAGGCCAAGAAAGAAATTCAGCTCACCAATCATGGACATTTCAAATTCTTTTTGCATTTCCTCTACAATTCTCTTACACATACTTTCATTTCCTCCAAAGATGATATCATCAACATATACTACTGCTATCAACATTTTGTTACCTTGCACTTTGAAGTAGAGATTGTTTTCAACGGAGCCTTTTTTGAATCCTTGTTGTGTCAGGTATCTATCTAGTCTTGCATACCATGCTCTGGGAGCTTGTTTTAGTCCATACAATGCCTTCTTTAATTTACAAACCATATCTAGTTTGTCTGATAACTAAAATCCTTTAGGTTGTTCCATTTATACTTCTTCTTCCAATTCACCATTCAAGAATGCAAATTTGACATCCATCAGATATACCTTGAAATCCTTGTGGGTAGAAAATGCCAAAAACATCCTAATAGCTTCCATTCTAGCCACTGGGGAAAATGTCTCTTCAAATTCTATGCCTTCAACTTGTGAGTATCCCTTGCATACAAGTCTTGATTTATTTCTTATAACTTCACCATTTTCATTCAACTTATTCCTAAAAACCCACTTTGAACCAATTACATTCTTATTCACGCGTCTAAGAACCAGTTCCCATGTTTGATTCTTCTCTATTTGTTGCAACTCTTCTTTCATATCTCTAACCCAACTTTCATCTTCACATGCTTCACATACAAATTTAGGTTCTATTTTAGAAAGTAAGGACAAATTTACCTCAGTTTCTACTTTACTTCTTATCTTCACACCTTCACTCTTATCTCTAATTATTTGTTCTTCCAAATGATTCTTTTGCACATACTTAGGAGTCTTAATGACAAGTTCTGGAGTTTCTTCTTCTTCTTCAATTTGTTCTTCTTCTTCTTCCTCCTTATTCTCTTTAGGTACTTTTCCAGAGATAGGATCATCAAGTTCAACTTCACTTATCTCAATGGGTTTGTGCATATCCTCATCAACCTTCACATTAGCACTCTCAACAATCTCCCTCAATCTTTTATTAAAGCATCTATATTCTTTGTTGGTAGTTGAATAACCAAGGAAAATAATTTCATCACATCTAGCATCAAACTTCCCAAGATTTTCATCATCTCTTTTAATGTAACATATGCTTCCAAACACCTTAAAGTATTTCACAGTAGGAGCCTTACCAGTCCATAACTCATAAGGATTTTTTGTGTTGTTGCCTCTGATCTAAACTCTGTTAAGGACATAAACATCAGTGTGTATTGCCTCTCTCCAGTAAACATCAGGTACATTTTCTTCTTTCATCATGGTTCTTGTAGCTTCCTATATAGTCCGGTTCTCTCTCTCAACCTCTCCATTCTACTGAGGGGTTCTTGGAGCAGAAAAGTCTCTTTATGCCATGCTCTTCACAAAATGTATTAAACTCACTAGAAGTGAATTCTCCACCTCTATTAGATCTCAAACATTTGATTCTTAGGTTTGCTTCATTTTCTACTCTTGCTTTGAACACTTTAAACCTATCAAGAGCCCAAGTCTTTTCTCTAAGAAAAGCAACCCATGTCATTAGAGAATAATCATCAATAAGGAGCATGAAATACCTATCACCATTTAGGCTTCCTATTCTATTAGGACCATAGAGGTTTGTATGAATTAATTCCAACATTCTGGTAGTAGTTTTCTCTTTTCCTTTGAAACTGCATCTTGTTTGTTTCCCTAGTTGACAACTTCTACAAACTGTATTAGTAAGCTTTATGATTTTAGGTAGACCTTAGACAACATCTCTTGAATTGATCCTGACCATATTATCAAAGTTTACATTTCCCATTCTTCGGTGCCACAACTATCTTTCATTAACTTGAGATACAAGGCACTGACCATCACCACCCTTAAGCTGATAGATGTTTCCATGAGTTCTCCTTCATGTAGTAACCATAGCTCTGAATCCTTTTCTAATCTCACAGTTATTATCCTAAATCAAAAGTTTAAAACCTTTGCTACACATCTATCCAACACTCAAAAGCGTATGCCTTAGACCCTTTACATAATATACATCATCAGTGTTGTGTATTCCATCAAAACTAATTATACCTTTCCCAACAATCTTTGCTCCTGAATCATCACCAAACATGACCAAACCATCATCATAATTTTCAAGTTTAGTAAACTTACTTTTATCTTCGGTCATGTGATTAGAGCATTTTCTAGAGTTAGTAGACATAGATTTACTCTCTAAATCTAAGAACAAGAATTCACTATCATCATTCTCATAATCAGATTCATCATCAGAGATTCCAACTTCTTCTCTAACATAGTACAACTTTTTGTATTTCTTATCCTTTCTATCTTTATGATCTTTGTTCTTCTTATGTACAGTTATATTTGGACATCTTGAAGCATAATGACCAATATTACCACAACTAAAACATTTAAAGGGAATCATACCTTTATACTTACTAGTACCTTTCTTCAACTTCCTTGTAAAGTTCACTTCCAACTCATCTAAACCATCACTATCTAGATTATCTTCAGTCTTTGTTTCTTTAAATTATTTTTTTGTCTTTTCCTCTTTCTTTCCAAACTTTCTCATTTCAAATGTAGTCAAGGTGCCAAATAGCTCTTCTTTAGTATATTTCTTAGGATCATATGTTTCCTCAATAACTGAAACTTTGTCACTGTAATATTTTGGTAGAGTCATTAGAATATTCTCAATTATATCTTCATCAATCAAAGTACCCCATTGATTTCTAACTTCATTTGATGCTAGATCAATTCTATGAAAATAGCTTACAATATCCTCTCCTTCTTCCATTTTCATATTATCATATCTACGCTTTGTCGTCGGCTTCTTTGTCAATTTCACTCTATCATTTCCTTCATAAATATCTTCCAACTTCTTCCAAACTTCATAAGCAGTGCCTAGAGAGATAAATTTTGTTCGCTAAGTCTTGGATAAAGAACTATAAATAGTATACCTCACTTTTTCATTCTCCTCATAAGCAAAAACCTCATTTGCAGTAGTAGGACCACTCATCGAAGCAACATACTTCGTCTCCACAACCTTCTAGGTCTTGTAACCAAGAGAGATAATATATCCTCTCATTTGCACTTTCCAGTCATTGTAATTAGATCCATCAAACATAGGGATTGCCAACTTATGTGCCATCGGATCTTCCTTAAGCAGTTAAGCTCTACACCAAGGAACCAAAGCTCTGATACCAATTGTTAAAAGGCACAAGACAACTGGGAGGGGGGGTGAATCAGTTGTTACCAGATTCAATCACAAAACTTCAAACACTTATCAACTTTACAACCACACTATTTTGTTATTAAGTATGAACATGAAATGCAGATAACAAAAATAAAAATCAACGCAATGAACACCATATTTTATGTGGAAAACCCAATAAGGGAAAAACCACAGTGAGGATTAACTCACAATACAAAGTGATAGCAATACCAAATACAAGAGGCTCACTGCCCAGGGCTCATTGCCCAAATACAAAGGCTCACTTCCTATAGGAAGGACTCACTATCCAATAGGGAGGCTCATTGCCTACAGATACAAAAGATAACAGAAAGATCCACCACAACAATTTACACACATCCACAACCTTGATAAGAAGATTGCTGAAACCTCCAGCTCACTACTTTCAGGAATCTAACACAATGAAGTACAGCTGCCTCAACTCACTTTTGCACAACTCTGCTTTTCACTTGTGGCTTACTTCGTTACTTTTCTTCATCTAATCCTTCACATATCGACTTGCTTATATACCATCTTCAACCTTAGAAACATTCTCCAAGGTTGGCCACATACGCTTCATTTCATAAATTCAAACTAGGTCGGCAACTCAACATTCCCGCAGTGGAAAAGAATGAGAGTGGACCAATTAAACACTTAACCAATACCAAAAGCAATGTCTCGAATCAACCACACACTTCCTTAATTAAATTTTAAATTCTTCATATGAAGTGTAAACACCAGGTCGACCAAACCTAATGAAAACACAAATGAACATTGAAGTACATGCATTCCAACAAGAAGACAACACGCAAATGACATAAAAAACTTCATCATGCATGAAAACACATCTTAGATACATCCAGATACATTTGTAGTAGGTGTAACAACCTTCAAACACAAAAATATTTCCAATAGTTGATGAAGGGTACTCCCCTTACAATCTAAAACTCACAAAAACAACAGATAATGGTGCAAACAAAATGCAAGAAGGAAAGAAAATATTTTCTATTATCACTAAAATGAAAATGAAATTGCAACATTATATTTCCATCACATGGGCTTTCTGATTACATAAATCTGCAAATCTGCAAATCAGAGCCACCATCTACTTTGCTCTGGCCTCCTCTCTGTAGTCCTCCTTTACATCCTTTATTTGGAAGGTGTAACTACCTTAGAATCTTCTAGAAAGTGTAACCGCCCTAGAATCTTTTGGAAAGTGTAACTTCCTTAGGAAGATATTTTGAAATTTTATTAGTTTTGGTATTACAACTTCATGGGGTCATAACTTTTGATCCAACCATCGGATTTTCTATTCTAATACCTTTTTAGAAAGTTCTCAAGAAATATTATGCCAAAATTTAGGGCCTAAAGGCTAGCTACTTTTGTTTTCCACCAATTTTCAAGCCCATCTGGAGCCTCTAAGTGCCTCAAAATTGACCCTAAAGATTTTACTAGGATTTTTTAAAATTAAAATTTTAATATCTCTCAAATGACAAATGGTATTGAAGTGATTTCTTCTCCATTGGCTTCAATTTACCATTCTGGAGGTCTGTGTAATATTTCGTGTCCAACTGTGCATAAATGCAAACTTAGTAAAATAGTAACCCTACCAAATTTAGCCCTTATTGAAAAGAAACAACATTTCTTTTTTGGGTGATGCAAGATAGCTCTTACACTCTAGATGCTCCTGCATCAAACACCTAGGGTAATTTGAAAAGTGACCCTTTCACTTCTCAGGAGTTAGAGGGAAACCAAGCCGGTTAACCTCAGACTCAGATAACCATGATGAATCTTCAACAACCCTTCCTCTCCATTTCGTCAAGTACTCTGCATATTGCTTGTTTCTTGTGTTGATTCCCACATGGCTATCCAAAATGTCTTCTATCTCCTCTTTTTTTGAAGTAGGTGCTCGAATGTTCCACTATTCCTCTATTATTTCTTCATCAATTCCTCCC
This sequence comes from Sequoia sempervirens, assembly GCA_007258455.2. Classification (NCBI taxonomy): domain Eukaryota; kingdom Viridiplantae; phylum Streptophyta; class Pinopsida; order Cupressales; family Cupressaceae; genus Sequoia; species Sequoia sempervirens. Next base: position 433,224,585 of record VDFB02000017.1, read on the forward strand.
TCATGATATTTTGTTAAATCTGAGATGTCAAACATAGGTGAAATATAAATTCCATCAGGCAACTCTACCTCATATGCTTTTCCTTAATCACGCTTCTTCGGGATCTTTCATGGTCCAAACTTCTTCATCTTAAACTTGTTGTATGTACCAACTGGAAACCTTTCCTTTCACAAATGAACCATGAATTCATCTCCTACTTGGAACTCCTTATACCTCCTTTTTTGGTCTACATTAGCCTTATACTGCGAGTTCATCTTATTGATATGCTTCTTCACCTCATCATGCAGATTCTTCAAGTGCTCAACAAAATATTCAGCCTTAGTACTACTCTTCTCTCCTTTATCCATCTTTCTCAGTTCAAAAGCATTCCTTGGACTACTCCCATATACAATCTAGAATGGTGATTTACGAGTGCTCTTGTTGACAAAATTGTTATAAGCAAATTCCACCTATGGTAAAATCAAATCCCATCCCTTTGTTTTATCTCCTACTAAGAATCTTAGCAAGTTACCCAAACTCCTATTGACCACCTCTGTTTATCCATCAGTCTGTGGATGGTGAGAAAAACTAAACCTTAAATATGTCTTCAACTTCTTCCATAATGTTCTCCAGAAATAACCAACAAATTTGGTATCTCTATCTGAAACTATACTCTTTGGTAGACCATGTAGTCTCACCACCTCTTTGAAAAACAACTTTGCAATATGAGCAACATCACTGGTCTTATGACATGGAATGAAATGTGCCATCTTTGAAAATCCATCCACCATCACAAATATGGAATCATGCCCTCTCTGTGTCCTCGAAAATCCAAGGACAAAATCCATACTAATGTCCTCCCATGGCCTCTTAGGTACAGGTAATGGCTGATACAATCAAGTCTTTTGACTTTTTCCTTTTGCCATTTGACATACTCTGTACAAATTTGTACAAAATTCTTCACATCCTATTGTAATTGTGGCCAGTAATAATTCTCACTAACAAGATCAATGGTCTTATCTTGACCGAAATGCCCATCCAATCCTTCACTAAGTGTCTCCTTGATTAGATTCTCTCTCATAGAACTCCTTGGAATACACAATTGGCTTCCTCTAAACAACATTCCATCTTGGATTAAGAAATCCAACCATCTTGTCTTATCCAATGTAATAGGTTCCAAACAAGCCTTCCAAGCTTCTGCAAAGTCTAGATCTTTTGGATACAAACTCTTGAGTTCATTGAACCCAAAAACCTCTATATTCATCTCTATCAACAAATTTTTCCTTCTACTTAAGGCATCTGCAACTCTATTTAGCCTTCCACACCTATGCTTCAAAACAAAAGTATAACTCTACAAAAACTCAACCCATTTTAAGTGCCTTTGATTCAACTTTCCTTAACTTTTGAGATACTACAAATCCTGGTGATCAATATATAAAACAAATTCTTTTGCCAACAAATAGTGTCTCCATTTCTTCAAAGCCTAAACTATAGCATAGAACTCTTGATCATAGACATAATATTTCTTCTTATCATCATTTAACTTCTCACTAAAAAAGGCAATAGGCTTGCCTTTTTGACTCAAAACAACTCCTATGGCAATGCCACTAGCATCACAATCTACCTGAAAGACCTTATTGAAATCTAGAAGTGCCAAAACAGGTTGCTATGTAGCTTTCTTCTTTAACATATCAAAACTTTTTGCTGCTCATGTAGTCCACTTAAACTCTTTTCTATCCCCTCTCATTGCTTCAGTTAGAGGTGCACAAATACTACTGAAAATCTTAATAAAATTTCTGTAAAAACTTGCTAGACCATGAGATGATCTTACCTCTGTAACACTCCTTGGGGTAGGCCATTCAATGATAGCTCTCACCTTCTCTGGATCCATTTTAAGACCCTTTGTTGAGACAAAAAATCCTAGATACACCAACTCCCTTTTTACAAAACTACATTTCTTCAAATTAATCAACAACTTCTCCTCCCTTAGCTTCTCAAAAAAATTCCAAATATGCATCAAGTGCTCCTCCAATGTCTTACTGAAAATCAAAATATCATCCAGATAAACAATAACAAAATTTCCTAAAAAATCTTTTAATACCTCATTCATAAGTCGCATAAATGTGATCGGTGCATTGGTTAGCCCAAAAGGCATGACTAACCCCTTGTACAAGCCCTCCTTGGTTTTAAAGGTTGTCTTCCATTCATCTCCTTCTCTAATACGGATCTGGTGATACCCGCTCTTCAAATCTATCTTCATGAAGTACTCAACTCCACCCAAAAAATTCATAATGTCATCCATCCTTGGCAAGGGAAATCTATACTTGATGGTGATCTTGTTGATGGCTCTAGAATCAGTACACATCTACCATTCCCCATCCTTCTTTGGTGCTAGTACTGCAAGTACTGCACATGGACTCAAACTCTCTCGAATTAATCCCTTCTTGCACTTGTTTGTTCAACTCTTCGCTCTTTGCCGAAGTCATACAATGAGCTGCCTTATTTAGAAAATTGGCTCTAGGAATCAGGTCCATCTAATGACTAATCTTTCTTACCAGAGGAAAACCTTCAAGTACGTTATCAAAAATAATAGCTTGAAACTCATTCAAAGTAATTGAAAGCTCTACAGGTACCTCAATAGTATCTTCTTTATCAACTCTAGGGATCAATGCAAAACACATATGCTCATGTTTCATACCTTCTAGGAACTTTCTTCCATCAACCAAACAAATTCTTGCATTACTGCATACCTTTTCCTTTGCCTCTTTCAAGGGCTTCAACTTATGACAAACTCCATCCTTTGTCAAAGAATAGGTGTTGGCATGTCCATCATGTACTTCTCTTCAATCAAACTACCATGGTCTACCTAACAACATATGACAAACATCCATAGGCATAATATCACACAATACCTCATCATGGTAATTTCTAATCTTGAACTTTACTAGACATTGTTCATTTACCAAAACTTTATGGTCCTTTTTCAACCAAGCAATCCGATATGGGTTTGGATGCCTTCTTCTCTCCAATTGCAATTTACTAACCATCTCTTCTAAAACAAGGCTATCACTGCTACTTCCATTAATAATAACATTGCAAACTTTACCTTCACACTTACATTTGGTGTGAAACAAATTCTTGCTTTGAGTTGGATTTTTCTCCTCATTCAACAAGGCTCTTCTAGTAACAAGAACCTCTCCTCTTTCTGCATCCTCATAATGTGAAGACTTAGCATCTTTGTCTACATGTGAAACTCGTGCATTACCCTTAGGTCTTCTATTTGTCCTTCCTTGATGTTGAGGACACTCATATGACCTATGCCCTTCTTCTCCACATTGGAAATAGGTTCCATGAAAGCCTCCTCTCCCTGGTCCTCACCCAGATCTTCCTCTTCCTCTTTGGTCTCCATTATTTTGATCACGAGGACGATAGGTGTTATCTCCTTTCTAGTTCTGGCTGCTACTAGATCCTTCACCCTTCTTTTTGTCTTCATTTTGACCTCCATATGACCGTCCACTAGTCCTTCCACTGTGACCCCCACCTCTTTGCTTACTTTCAAACCTCCTATTCAACTTCTCTTCTACCTTCAAAGAAAACTGATATGCATCTTCAATGGTAGACATTCTTACCAGACTCGACTCTTCTTGAATGCTTGGCTTCAACCCATTTATGTAACGAGCAACTTTCTCCTTGTTGGCCTCATAATGGCCTGTTCTGATCAGGACTCAATAGAATTCTTTTGTATACTCCTTAACATATTTTCTTGCTTGTTTCAACCCTTGCATCTTCTTTAACAAACCCAACTCATGGTCCCCAGGAATGAACTGTCTTTTCAATTTTTCCATCATCCGATCCCATCTTGTTATTTTCTCTTTTCCTCTTCTATTTCTTTCCAACTGGACTTCCTTCCACCATATGATAGCATGGCCTTTCCATTTGGACTTTGCAAATTTGACCCTATCTAGGTCTTCTATTTCCTCATATTCAAAATACTCTTCCATGTCATTGATCCAATCGATCAACTCCTCTAGATTTAGGTTTCCAGAAAAAATAGAAACTTCTATCTTTGGCCTCTTTCCAATCCTAAAAATGGCCCTAATCAGTCTAAATTCTCTAGGATCCATTACATAATGTGCTTCCTCTTTGAATGGCTCCTCATCTTTAGCCTCATCCCCACTTTCATCTCTTCTTCTGACATCAGCTCCCCTACACAACTCCTCTTGTAATGCTTGAACTTGTCTCTAGAGGGCTCTAAAAACCTCTTCTATTACCCCAATATTTCTTCCAGCATGGTTTCTTCATGGAGGCATCTTTTATCACAAACCCACAACCACAAGTCCTGGTGCAAACTGCCTCACATTCGGCGATCTATTTACACACTTAGGAAAACCCACTCTGATACCACTTGATAAAGGGTACTCCCCTTACAATCTAAAATTCACAAAAAAAAATAGATAATGGCACAAACAAAATGCAAGAAGGAAAGAAAATATTTTCTATTATCATTGAAATGAAAATGAAATTACAACATTATATTTGCCTTCACATGGGCTTCTGATTACATAAATCTACAAATCTGCAAATCGGAACCACTGTCTACTCTGCTCTAGCCTCCTCTCTGTAGTACTTCTTTACATCCTTTATTTGGAAGGTGTAACCACCCTAGAATCTTTTGGAAAGTGTAACTTCCTTAGGAAGATATTTTGAAATTTTATTAATTTTGGTATTAAAACTACGCGGGGTCATAACTTTTGATCTGACCGTCGAATTTTCTATTATAATACCTTTTCGAAAAGGTCTCGAGAATATAAAGGCCAATTGGTTTCATTTTCCATCAATTTTCAAGCCCATCCGAAGCCTATAAGTGCCTTAAAATTGACCCTGAAGATTTTACTAGGATTTTTGAAAATTAAAATTTTATCTCTCAAATGACAAATGGTATTGAAGTTATTTCTTTTCCATTGGCTTCAATTTACCATTTTGGAGGTTTGTGTAAGATTTCGTGTCCAACTGTGCATAGATGCAAACTTAGTAAAATAGTAACCCTACCAAATTTAGCCCTTATTGAAAAGAAACAACATTTTTTTTGGGTGATGCAAGATAGCTCTTACACCCTCGATGCTCCTACATCAACAGTCCATACAAACTATGCAATCCCACACAACTCTGAAGCTCATCTTCTGAAGCACCAAAACTTTAACATCTCTACCAAAACCTAGAGATCATCATTAAAGACATATTCTAGATCTGCAAGACCTTAAAGGAAATAGTGGAAGACTGTGGAGCGGAAACATTTCTCCCAATCCACAGATAACCAACCCTTCTGAAACAGTTCACACACTGGTGAACACAACTTTCACCTTCCATCAAATCAACAACAAAAAATTAGGAGATATCACCAACAACAAACCTTTAAATCCACATGATCATAGGATCAACACAGAAGAAATGTGGAGAACATACAAGAGCACATTCAAAACACATACATAACTTTGTCTTCACTTTTTATTAATTTTCTCAAAAGCACTTGGTAACCCATCATTTTAGCACATCTGCAACATCATAAGGATAGCTCCATGTACTCACAACATCTCAACAACATCTCGACTATACATGCACAATCTACAACATTCTTAACTGTGTTGACATCAATGACAACATCACTAAACTTACTCATACTTACAACATTAACCCAATTAAATTAATTAGGCCAATAGATGAAAATGATGCAATTAATTAATTAGCTAGGCTAGTTAAATCAATTAAGTGAAGAGAGGATGGGTCAAAGAGGAAATGATGTTAGTAAATATGATTTAAATGTATGATATCATTTAGTACATTTTTCAGTGTCTACACTATATACAATATACATGTTGAATAGCTATGTATCAATCCCTAAATGTATCAATCACTAGCAAATACTAATCTTGTGCTAAATCATCAAAATCGAGCCTCCTCAAAGTACTTGGTGGCTATGAAGTTTCCTGCACAATAACAATTCAAACCACAAATTAGATTAATTATGTAAATGGTTGAAAAGTTAGACTAATAAATAGAAACTTATATACTATAGTTCAAAATTGTCAAATAAACATCAAAATCGGTATATTGAACTATAATTATCTAAAATGGAATTCTTGATTACCTCAAGTCTTGCTCTCTTTTTTGCAAGTTTTGCAAATGATTATCCCCTACGACGATCGGGAGTCCTATTATCCCCTAGGATGATTAGGAGTCCTATTATCCCCTAGGATGATTAGGAGTCCTATTATCCCCTAGGATGATTAGGAGTCCTATTATCCCCTAGATGATTAGGAGTCCTATTATCCCCTAGGATAATCAGGATTCCTAATGTATTGAGATGGTCAAGGATTCCTCGCATTTCTAAATTGGGCAAAGGACTATAGTAGGTAAAATAAAACTGATATAAATTAATATATAATTATTGACAAATAAACATAAACTAAATATATATCTACTTCTATATAAATGTATACATCTACAATATAAAATAAACACATACCTCCTTTGATGTTTGTTCTCTTGTTGTAGAAGGGCTCATCATGGATGAACCAACTATGATGGTGCAGTGTCGTAAAATTGCACCCTGTGGCAATTTCACACTTGCGCATTTAGTCCGTTGCATTTATGATGCCTACCCGCATTTATGACAAGATCATTATGAGTTGGAATTTCATGATTTCAATTCCATAAGGGATAATAACAAATGATTAGCAATCTACCACCTTATTTCTTATAAAGTTGTGAGTTGGATGCCTGCATGGTGCGCTAGTGTTTGGGAACTTTCTGAGTTCAATTGAGGGAATCTCGCAAACTTTACCCATGGCACACATCATCGTGGCAGAATCACAAGTGTAACGACTCTTCTCACCCATGCAACATCACAAAACTCTCTTTTTCACCTTAATTCTCATTCATTCTTACCATTTTTCTCTCCAACTTGCTTCCTCACTCTCTTCTCTTCTACATCTCTTCTCTATGGTGAAGCTCTGTTAGATTCACGTCTCGTCAACAGTCCAGGATCTCTTGCAAGCATTTAATTTCATGTCTATCAAGCCAAGAGGGAGCCACAAACTATTGGTAACACTCTCTTGTAGAATTATCTTGTCTTGTCTATTTACAAATATACTTGTCTTGTCTATTTATTTGTGATAGGGTTCTCCTCCATAGCAAGGTTTTTATTTATCACATGTCTCATCTATTTTATTACTCCTCTTCTCTATTTTCTATGTATTTGGCTGGTTGTGGAGTGGAAACAAAAAAATGAGGGTTTGATTGAGGTAAGCCGTAAACAGCCCCAACAATTTTCCTCATCTCGGCTATGTGCAAGTTTACAGGTTTAAAGAGTTGGGTACTTACTAGTTTTTGGATTTTAGCTCCTAATTTGACTGGGATGACAATGCAGAGCACAGATGTCTACACAACATGTTCGTGTACGTTGGTCACAACTTTGTCCTTTCATGATCAGATTTTGTGAGTTTTTCTCTTTCTTTTCCTGTAATCAGGTTTTTGTAATATGTTATCATTTTTTGTTAATTCACAGTTTTATCTTATTAGTTTAGCATTTCCTTTTATTATGCTTTTTCAATCTCTTTCATCTTGAACCCCATCACTTGAGCTTTGTACATAGAGGTGAGAGGTTTATTTACTCCCTTTAGACCCTATTTGTCTTGGGACTTGGGATTAGTGAATCCCCTCCTTCACAAATAGTTTCTTAATAAAAAATGACAAGAATGTAAGACTATAAATGCACATGTACATATAATCATAATGCCAAGAATTTAAAAAACATATACTTGTTGCGATGCTTCTTCCAATTTTTAGAAGCAATCATCATGGATGTAAAACCGACAGGTTGCTGCATGAAAGGCAAGAATCCATAAGACTATCAATCTATGTACATGTATAATCATAATAAATTTGAAAAATTAACATCTAAATCACAATTTAATGATATGCATATACAATAAAAAATTGTAAATGTGTATTCCAGCTATATTCTTACAATCCTGGGTAACATTTGGTATCAATCATCCCTATGCTATAGGTGAATGCTAGTGAACCCTCCTAACACAATGATTAGCTCCAATTATTGTTACCCACATGGTGGGTAATTACTCATGTAACTATTAACATATCAAATCTCGTATAGCCCCTAGAAATCTACCTTTGAGAACTATGTGAATGCCAGCTAATCCAAAAGATGCAATAGTAGCTCTGCAGATCCACCATTGACATGGTCCAAAGACAACTTGTTAATTATTATTGTATCATAACCAAGTATCCCCTAACAATCCACCTCCGTGAATCAGGTGAATGTTGGCTAATCCATAGCAATAGCCCAAACATCGATCATTGGCACAGTCCAATGACTGCTTGTTCACTTCACACTTGGGCGGGTCATACACAACAAGATTCATAATACTAGTTAGGTGACCTAGATAAATATATGACAATTAGAAACCTCTCTAAGGGATGCACATACCAAATTTTCTCATGATCAAGGTATCGTTAATATTTTTATTTTATTATTAATTCTTATTAGTAGTTAGGAAAACATAAATAAGCATATAATTTAACAACCTATACTATAACACTTCACTTTGAGGATATCAAGGTCTTGAATTAAACTCGACCCATTATTATTTGTAAACCAACTTGAACATCCTTGGATTTGTCTTATAAAAATAGTGGCTAGGATTATTTAGAAAAGAAGTTCCATTTGAAATTTACATATTAGATTCAATATTGAGGTTCTTATACTCAATAGGTCAATAGATATCTCTATAGGATATCCAAAAATATTTACAAGTTTTTTTAAGTATAATCAATCCCTCAATCCCACTTAAGAAATTTGGCAACATTATATCCATTAAACCAACATATGAAAATATAAACCCAATAGTAATTTTACTAATAAGATTCTTATTCTTCCAATTTACTTTACATGATGGTGCAATCTCATATTATTATAATAGTTTAATTCATAGATTGGTAATTTATTCATTCTTTCCATTAATACTAAATACATGACCTTGGTGGTCAACCACAAGGTATCATGAGATGTTGCATAGCATGGTTATGTAGGGTTTATCTCTTAACTCAATGTCAACAATATATGTCTTTTATTTAGTATGCAATCCTATTGTGGTTCACTATAGCTCTAATATCCTTCCTTCGTTCATATAACAATCCCCATATCAAGGTTATTATGCTTAAGAGATTGTGCTCATGTAAAGCATTTATCATGGTAATAGGGGATTATCAAAGGCACCAAGTTTCAACATTAAAGATACGTTTAATAAAGTATGTTTGTAGTACCACTAAATAAAGCCATCATTCCTTATATTATTATGTAACTACCAAGCAATTAGACACAACATCACTATGCATGTAAGGTCTTTCAAAATCAATGGTTAGTCCTCACTATTTAGTACTCAAAAATTGTATGAACATTTCTTATTTCAAACATTTTAGGATATAGATAATAAATGAATTAGGGCCCAATTAAATCAATAACATATGTCTTACCATGTTTAACTTATCAAAATATTTCTCACTAATGCACATAGATTTAAACAACTCGCCCATAAGTCTCTCATAACAATGTTATTATTAAATATTTAAAATTGGCTATCACAAGCCACCAAATATCTTAGGTTTCCCCATTATATATCTTCCAAGTTATCAAGGGTTATCATTATGTAGGTTTCCATGCCTTTCTTATTAATACCTATTCCAATATTTCAAAACTATAAGTGCAAAATATGAAATCCCAACCACAACAATTTGCATAGTGAATAATATGTTTACTTCCATATTATTCATAATATGTTAGCGCTTGCCTAAAAGTTTCCATAGAATTTTTAAGAAATCCATTTAGTAATTCATGACTGGGGTGAAATAAAATGGAAAAACAATACCTTAGTCATGCTCAACTCTCAAGTCGATCTTCCTAAATCGTTACCATATGTATCCACCTCCCATTTTCCATGTGATTTCTTTGCATTCTGCTCACATTTCTATCTCTTCATCTCCCACATGATTCTCCATTTTTCTTTTCTCCCTTGTCTCCCAATCATCATTGATGTTATCACCATTGTCTATTCAGTAGACATCGATGACAATCAAAACCATTTCTAGTCAACTAGAGCTATTAAATGATAATGCAAACTCAATACATAGTATTTAATTGGATAAATGTATATAAATATATAAATAATAAATAAACAAAATATAAGCAAAAATTTATATGGTGAGATAAATAAATTATAAGTAAATATACCATTGCATAATGCAATGAAATAAAACTAAAACAAATGTGAAACCAATGGATGAATATGTAAATAAATATAAATAAATAAGGGATGTGATCCAATTGATTTTTATTATTGAAGAATTAAAATTTAACAAATTCATCGATCCTTAAAGAAGTGAACAAGGAGATGTAACCCAGAAAGGAAGAAAAAAAAATAAATGTGAAAGAAGATGGGTAGTGGTTTCAACCAAGGAGAGAAGTTGTAGGGATCGCCATTTATGACCCATCATTTCCTTTCCCAAGGCTAGGTGACAGCTTGGAGTAAATGTAAATGGCACATGCATGGTGAAGAGGCATTTGTGCCATTAATAAAGTATTGTGCCCTTTTTTCCATAAAATAAAATCAATAGGTTGTAATATCTGCCCCTTGGCCACTACAATTTTTTTGTTCAATTAGCATCAATTACCAACTTATCCAACCAAGCATAAATTCATTTAAATTAGAATTACCAATTTTAAAATTTCTTCATTCACCATGATGACAACAAATTAATGTCACCACTTATATGCTTACACTCAAAAGTGCTAAGCTCCTGTAGTTAGGATCATTCCTTGACCTAGACCTAAACCTTGAGGGTTCATGATGACCCTATCTACGTATCCCTCATGTGAAATTAGAGGATTCATAGTTCACCTACTAATTTTAGAGGGAGTTCATTCTCTCCTCTTGTATGAGATCTTTGATCTCGCCTTTATTCTTTTAGTGTAAGTTATCCACTCAGTTGCATTATATTAAATGATACTAATTTTTCTATCAAGTGTTGTTCGCATACCAAACATTACCAATACTTAGTGTGCAAACATACACAAATAAACAAGGGTCATATTGTGTCATAATCCCCAAGGTCATATAAAATGACTATCTCGAGCATACATTCCATATACACAATGAATACTTCTAGCATACATCACATATACCTAGTAAATAGTGCTGACATTTCATGCCACCATTAGATGACCCGTCATTGGTAATCGATCTTAGAGATCCTACATGGGCCATCTTGCATGAATTCTCCTTGAAGGTTCCTAAAATTAGCTAAGTCTTAAGGTTTCAAGCTTTCGGGTTGTCACTTACTTGATTTTCTACATGCCTTCTCCATCACTCTAATTCCCTTCTTCTTTCCTCCCACCCTTTCTCCTCTTAAGCCTCTCACATTCCTTCCCATTTCCCTGAAATATTTTTTCAAAAAATTGACTAAGTGTAAATTTTTTAAATTTTTAAGGTATGCCTTGACCCCTACCTCTGATTTCAGGGTTCAGGGTTTGAGCTTCCCTCCTACCTCTTACCTTCTTTAAGTAAGAGGCAAGGCTTCTTCTCAATTTTTGAAAGTTTGTTTCTTATGGGATTTCAGTCTTCCTTTTGCTTTTCCTTTTTTATTAGGTAAACCTTTCTTCCAACCACCCTTTCCCTGAAAGCTTTTTTTCAAAAAAAATTAAGTGTCAAATTTTTGGATTTCGAGGGTAAGGCTTCACCCTTACTTTTGATTTCAGAGGTTGGCCTTCTCTCTTACCTTTGATTTTCCAAGGTAAGCCTTCTCTATTACCTCCAATTTTTGGGGTTCCAACTTTTCCTCATCCCTTCTTCTAAGCATGTGGTATTAGGCAAGCTCGACACCCAATTCTTGACAATGTGCTCTTTCGGGGGTCTAGACCATTTAATGCATAAGAAAGGGTTTCCTTTCAGGCCTAATGCCCTACCCACTAGTAGAATTTGGAAAATATATGACTAGGTGACTAAAAATTTTAGTCACAACAACTAAAAATGACTAAATTCTACTAATTTTTTGCAACTCAGCTATAAATGAGTAAATAAATGACTAATTTGGTCATTGACTGAAAAATTATTTAGTCATAGAAATAAAAATGACTAAATAGTTAGTCACCAAATACAAATTAGATAAAATTTTAAAAACACATTTCATCCAATTATTGGCGCAATGTACTACGCCACGCTTGATTTATTGCCGTTTATTTGTGTTCATTGCAAAAATATTCCCCGCTTCATTCATTAGTTGTAGGTTAGCCTAGCAATGAGGCGTTTTGATCAATTATAGCAACTACTTGCATGGGCAATAAGGATTTAGAGAGGACCTAGAGACTTTTGAAAATGCAGGAAAGGGCAAGGAATTCAGAGTTTGTTGCAACAAATTTGAAGTCGACGAGGCCCTTTGTAGTGAAGTCGGATTTGGGGACATCCTCTACAATGAATTCAAAGGTAATTTGAAACCCTCATTACATTAAACACAAAATCTATAGCTTTCTGATTGGAAACTTATATTAGTTACAATCTACTGCTCTTAATAATGTTCTTTTACAATCTTGCCACTATGAACTGCTTCATAGTGTGTTGGAGATAAATACAATAAAATTTGGGTTTTAGTGCCAAAATAGAATTTCCTCAAACAATTTTGATACATTTTCACTGCAAGTGCAAACTATCCTTGTGCAAAGTAAACATGTGCTAGATTTACCCACACATCAGTCATCTGAATAAAGATGTTTCCTACTGCAATTTCTTTACCTATGTAAAAATTTCTTTTGCAATATCAAATTGACCCCTTTCAGCTAGCACAATGGCTGCCCCATTCGCAACATAAACATTTCCTGGTCTCTGTGCCAACACTTTACAATACAATTCTCTAGCCTTCTCAAGATGTTGTGCCTCCACCTTTGGATCCCTCTCATTTTGAAAAGTTGCAAAATAATTCCAATTTCCAAGTGAAATGTCAACATAAAAATTATTTGCATCTGATTCACTTTGTGCAACTTTAATTGTTTCTTTTGCTTTAAGTCAATCATCTGTTTTCAGTTCGATTTTTCCAAGCAGAGATAAAGCATTTGATGAGTTTTTATCCACCCCCAATAAATTTTAGGCTTAGTTGGGTCTCATTATGAGCCTGAGCCATTGTTGCAAGACGTAGATATGCATCCACATAATCAAGAAACTTGAACGATATTAGCCTGTATAAAATATTTTCTTTTTTAGTATCATATAGTTGTTCAAACAACATAGAAAGATTAAATAGTGTTGTGACTTTATCCCATGGTAACTCAAGTGAAACAACACCTTCTTCTAGTCAAAGGAAGAATTTCATATCCTTAAAGAGCACAGGAAAAACTACATAATTGGAACTAGGGATTTTATTTATGAATTCAACCCAAATGCCATTTCCTAATGCCTCCATAAAATTTTGTTGAGCCAACTCTAGTTCATCACACTCAAAATGAAGAACCCCAATTTTGTTTAACAATTGAATGGGTTGTTGGAAAAACAAGGACAAACAACTGAGAGGGGGGGTGAATCAGTTGTCACAAAAATTTAAAATTTTCAAACTTTACTAAACTTAGTCTTAGATTTGATGAATAAGCAATTAACCAAAAATAATTAACACATCAAAGAGACAAAGAACACCAAGATTTTTATGTGGAAACCCTATTAGGGGAAAAAACATGGTGGAGGTCAGTCCATAATATTATACCCTATTAAAAGTATAATGAGAAATAATGGGAATGCACATGCATTCAGGCACACTGCCTAGAGTTCACTGCTCAAATACAAAAGAGGACTCACTATCCAAAGAAAATTTTGGATTAAAACCATCCAAATTGTGAACTGAGAAAATAGCTTCTACACAAGCCTGATTACAGTTCCAGTTAAGCATAGAAAAACCTTCTTCACTCTTCGCTCACCTTCTTCACTCTTCGCTCAAACTTCTTCACACTTCATTCAGTCTTCTTTACACTCTACTCCACAATCAAATGATATTCAAACATAAACACAGGGGAGCACACCGAGCACACTTTACATCGATGAAAAAATCACTCTTATATATCCACAACAAGAGATTATATCAACTAAGTCGGCCAAAAAAATAAAACATATTTACAATGTCAGCCCAAATTTACAATTGAATTTTGAATGTGAATCCACCAAGGTCGGCCACAACATAGTGGGGACCCAAATTAGCAACTCCAACATGAAAAAGACTTCAATTAATTTCTCCCCGAAGATCCACCACACGTTGCACCCATCATGTCAGCCAAGAACATGAGAAACTGAACATACACAGAAAAAATCTTCGACCACAAGCACACCGATCAATGTGGACATACCAAAAAGATATAGCATGATCTAGAAACATCCAAGAACACCAAGAAACAACAAAGAAACATCTGCAACAACTAGAATTATCATAATCACACAAACTTCATTCAGGAACACTGACAGAGACCACATAAATATTGTCAAACCATAACTCGATCAAAACTTCACACTAACCTCTGAAACCTCTGGTAGATGATCTAGATACACTAAAAAATAAACCCTTTAGTCCACAATAGCTGATCTTCAATGAACAGAACAAGACGTCTTCATGACCTACATAGTTCCACTAGGAACCTAGAACACTTTCTTTTACAATTTTATCAATATCCTCGACATATACAACCTTCATTACACCAGATACTAATATTGTTGACATCAATGACAACCACATATCAACAACACATCCACAACATCCAACATGGGTACTTCTTCTTTGCTCTTCTTTAGAAGAGACTTTGTTGTCTTAAGAGAATCTAAGGATGCACTGGGTTCTAATAATATTAATAACTCAACCATCTTGATAAATGCATGGGAATCACGTGGATCTATGTGATTTTCCTTTCCTAATTTCCAAAGCCCTCTTTTCCTTCCCTTGCTGAGCATATATATGGCCTACAACTTTTAATCTCTCATAGTTCTCAGGGTGGACCTCCATAACCTTTTCAAAAATTGAGAGAGAACTCTTAAGATCTCTAAACTTTAATTGAACCTGACCACAAAATCTTGTGGCCTCTGGATTTCCTTGAATGATGTCATGTAGTAGCGGTCAGTGGTGTCATAATCACCTTGACTATGATAGGATCGTGCAAGATTATAATATGAATGAGATTTCATGAGAGGGTGGTTAGTTGAAATAAGAGTTGTCTTAGTCAACTTTCCACAAGAAAATGTTACCCTGTAGTGAAGAAAAAATGGTTTGCTAAATGATTCAATGCCATTGCACAGTATGGGTATAATTTTAAGGTTGTACGCATCTTTTCCATTCCTTCATGAACACTACCTTTTTCACTAACTGCAAGAATCCTACAAGTAAAAAATGCACAAGACTGACCACATGAATTTATGTAGAGGCAAAACATCATTTCCTAATGCCTCCATAAAAGTTTGTTGAGCCAACTCTAGTTCATCATGCTCAAAATGAAGAACCCCAATGTTGTTTAACAATTGAATGGGTACTTCTTCTCTACTCTTCTTCAGAAGAGACTTTGGCATCTTAAGAGAATCTAAGGATGCATTTGGGTCTAACGATATTAATAACTCACCCATCTTGATAAATACATGGGCATCATGTGGATCTACGTGAGTTTCCTTTCTTAAAATTTCCAAAGCCTTCTCTACCTACCCTTGTTGAGCATATATGTGGCCTACAGCTTTTAAGTTCTCACAATTCTCAGGGTGGACCTATAGAACCTTTTCAAAATTTGAGAGAGAACTCTTAAGATCTCTTAGCTTCAATTAAATCTATCCACAAAATCATATGGCCTCTAGCTTTCCTTGACTGATGCCATGTAGTAGTGGTCAATGGTGTCATAATCACCTTTACTATGATAAGATAATGCAAGATTATAATATGAATGATATTTCATGAGGGTTATTAGTTGAAACAAGAGCTATCTCAGTCAACTGTTCCACAAGAAAATATTGCCCTACAGTGAAAAAAATGGTTTGCTAAATGATTCAATATCATTGCACAGTACGAGTATAATTCAAAGGTTGTACACATCTTTTACATTCCTTCATAAACACTACCTTTTTCACTAACTGTGAGAATCCTTCAAGTAAAAAATGCACAAGACTGACCACATGAATTTATGGAGAGGCGGAACATCATTTCCTAATGCCTCAATAAAAGTTTGTTGAGCCAACTCTAGTTCATCACGCTCAAAATGAAGAACCCCAATGTTGTTTAAAAATTGAATGGGTACTTCTTCTCTACTCTTCTTCAGAAGAGACTTTGGCGTCTTAAGAAAATCTAAGGCTGGACTCAGGTCTGATGATATTAATAACTCACCCATCTTGATAAATTCATGGGAATCATGTGGATCTATGTGAATTTCCTTTCTTAAAATTTCCAAAGCCTTATCTACCTACCCTTGCTGAGAATATATGTGGCCTACAGCTTTTAAGCTCTTGTAATTCTCAAGGTGGACCTCTAGAACCTTTTCAAAATTTGAGAGAGAACTCTTAAGATCTCCCAGCTTCAATTGAACCTGTCCACAAAATCCTATGGCCTCTGGCTTTCCTTGAATGAGGCCATGTAGTAGTGGCCAGTTGTGTCATAATCACCTTTACTATGATAAGATTGTGTAATATTATAATATGAATGATATTTCATGAGAGGGTGGTGAGTTGAAACAAGATTTGTCTCAGTCAACTATTCCACAAGAAAAGGTTGCCCTGTGAAGAAAAAAAGGTTTGCTAAATGATTCAATGCCATTGCATAGTGCAGGTATAATTCAAAGGCTCTACACATATTTTCCATTCCTTCATGAACACTACCTTTTCCACTAACTATGAGAATACTATAATTAAAAATTACAGAAAATTGACCACAAATTTTTTTCCCCATTTCAAATAGCAAAATTGCCAAAAAAAAATGCAAATAAAATCATGTTGTTTTTTGCACCAAAAAAAAAAAACCATGAGACCATAGCTTGTTGCTTTCTATTATGCTTTGATATATTTTTTCCAAACATAAATAGCTTTTTTAAAATCACCTTTTTTAGGCTTTTAGCCATAGCAGCAAGGCAGTGAACTATTTGATAAAATGCTTTGGTAGACATGTATGAAAACTATGGTAGCATAAACAAGGAAATGAAATTTGAAAAAAATGACTTAAAGAAATGTGGTCTCATGTTGATGGAATGGCGTGATGAATTACATTACAAGCGAATTGTTATGGATTGTCATGGCATTCCATCACCATGAGACCACATTTCTTTGAGGAAAATTTTCAACTAGTTCACTGCCTTGTCTATGCTATTGCTTACTATTATGCTTTGATAGATTTTTTCCAAGCATCCATAGCTTGTTTGAAAGCACTTGTTTTAGAATTTTAGCCATAGCAACAAGGTAGTGAATTGTTTGATAAAATGCTTTGGTAGACAATATGTATGAAAAATGTGGTAGCATAGACAAGGCAGTGAGTTTTTGAGAAAATGCCTGAAAGAAATGTGGTCTCATGGAATGCCATGACAAGAAAATGCAATTGGTAGCTGCTCCTAGTTATTAGTTATGCAATGTGAAGTAGTTGCATAATTTCTTAGGTTGACTAAATGTAAAAACTATATTGTAATTGAAATTTTGTCATCTATCAACATCTAGTTATTAGTTATGCAATGTGAAGTAATGCTTTGAGTTTGAAATATGTGCAATGCAATGTAATCAACAATTTGAATATGAACTACAAAAATCTATTTTTTACAATTCATTAGTTAAACTCTCTATTTTATTTTCTCTCTATAACTATATTGCTATGGAAATTTCTTTCAATTAAAAAAATAGTTGTCTCTTAGTCTACAATTTTTTGTTGCTATGTGCATAACATTACAGATGGATCAACATTGAAGGTTGACTGGGGATGATTTGATGAGAGAATAGCTGATGAGAGGGACATGGAAAAATATCCATGTCCATGTAATTATTGTCTTGGTGGAAAGGTGAAAAAAAGAAGTCAGATTTATCAACATATTATAAGATATGGGAATAGTGTTATAAGCCCTTGGAATGTCAATTATTATAAAGATATGATAGAATGGAAAGGTGTGAGAGATGAAAAGGAAAAAAACATAGATGAAGTGGCACCAAACATAGATGAAGAGGAAACAAAGTTAGACAAAGGGTTTGAAGTTGATAGAATGTTGAATGAGGGTCTAAACGATGATTGGGCCAAGTTGATGGAGGATGCTTCAAAGTCTGTGTATGCTAATTGCAAGTTAAATTGTTTGACAACAATCCTTCAAATTCTTAACTTACAAGTGGTGTTTGGTTGGACAAATGAGAGTGTAGATCAATTATTGGCATTATTAAGTTCGTTGTTACCACTTGACTCCACATTGCCAAAAAAATGAAGTCAATGTAGAAAGGAAATCACTAAGCTAGGCTTTGGGTATGAAAACATCCACACATGCGTGAATGGTTGTGTATTATTTTGCAAGAATCTTGCAAGTGATAGTGAATGTATGAAATTTCATGAAGCGAGGTATAGAGAAGGGTTGAAATCAATTGTGATTCCTAGAAAGGTTCTTTGCCACTTTTTGGTAATCCCACGATTACTCCAAATGTAGAGGTGCAATGGCATGCCCAAAATAAGAGCACTGATGGAAAACAATGACATGTTCCTGATTCTAAAACATGGATGGAATTTTATAATAGATGGGACGATTTTTCTCAAGATCCTCATAATATAAGGTTGGGTTTGGCTCTAGATGGGGTGAACCTGTTATGCCTTGCATAACCACCCCATTTTGTTTTTGGCCAAATGGGTCCCCCTTCATGTTTGTTTGTCCTTGTGTTCTTGCTTGGGCCTTAGGAGTTGTTCTTTTTTTCTCCTAAGTCCTTGTTTCTTTTGCTTTGCAGGCTCGGGTTGCGGGTCAGAACATGCACTTGTTCCTTTTCAAAAGGTTCAAGTTCTTGTCCATGTCCTAATCCTGGCCCTGTCTTTTTCCTTGTTCCTTTTTGTACTTTTTTGGGTTCGGGTCACGAGTCAACACTAACACTTGTTGCTTTTTGCAGGGTGCTAGTTTATGTTTGAGTCCCAATCCCAGTTTTCCTTTTTTCCTTGTGCGTTTTGTTCCTATCGGAGTCGGGTTTCAGGCCAAAAATAGAACCAAGAACTTTTCAAAGTTCTTATTCTAATTTATGACCCAATCTCGGGGTCTAACCTATCTTCGTTTCTTTTCTCTTTGCGGGAATGAGTTGTGTAATGTGACTTGAACTTTGCACCTAGTGAAAGTTCTGGTTCTTCCTCTTGCCTCGATCCCGGTTGTCGTTTTATTCTTTTGGGATTGGACTTCGGTCTGCAACCAAACTTTGAACTCTTCAAAGTTCTTGTTCCTTCTGGATTCTCGATCTTGGTCCCCATGTTGTTTCGTTTGTTCGTTAGGACCGGGTTGTGGGCTTTTGATTGAACCTTGCACCTAGTGAAGGTTTGGTCTCGGTCCATGTCCCAATCCGACTTCCACTTACCTTCTTTCCCACGCCTAGTATTTATGAATCTACACGAATCTCAATACCTGACCAATCTGCCATTAATTCCATAACCTCTTGCACACGCGAACATGTATAAGTCCCGCAGCTCAATTTTTATCCATTATGCGACTGAGAAGTTTGGAGACAAGAAAGAGAGCCACAAAGAGCTAGGGTTTTCAGGAATTCACCACAAATTTGTCAACGTGCTGCCATAATTCTTGGGTGCGTTCGAAGGTAGGTGTTCTTGTTTCCATTTCTATTTTGGTTGCTTGTTCTTTCTCGTGTTTTGTTTGTTTTCTTTTCCTTGTTTCATTTATTTTCCTCATTCAGTTTCATTTTGCTTCTCTATGTTTTTCGTCTGCAATGTTTGGTGCATTTTTCCTTCTCATTTGAATGCATGTTGGGTTCATTGTGTGTTATTTTGTGTTTTGGTGTCTTCATTGTGTCTATTGGTTGTGGGATTATCCATATTGTTGTGCCCTAGTTTCCTAGGGTTTCACTCTGCATGCAATTGGGATACTTGAAATTGTCAAAAATTGAATTACCAACTGTTTGAAACAAAGTTTTGATCCACAACACAACCCGGTCCCGAAGGCATATGCTTGCAAATTTTTATATTTGATATCACCTTCATTATCCATCACCTTCACATGTCCTGATCCTGTATCGTTGTTGAGGTTGGGAATTAGTTAACGCTTAGGTTTATATTCTTTTTGGTATTGATTCTTTCAGTTTCCTGATCCCCGCATTACTATCAGGATCGGGAGATGGACTGGTACCAAGAGTTTGGTTTAAATTCATTTGATTAAGTGTTCTCCAAAGTCCCGTGCCTGACCCCCTCATTTATCATCGGGGTCGGGAGTTGTTTTGAGACCAAACCTTTACCTTGCTAATTGATTCATGGACCTAACAATACCCCAATCCCAATTCTCGAAGTGTAATCAGGATCAAAACTTGAACTTGTTGCATTCCCACTATGCATTTTGGGCCTTGACTTGATGATGGATCAATCCCGACACCCGATATCTAATCAGGCTCGGAACTTGGAAGTTTACTTACACTTTTCCATTCTTGATGGGTCTGGTGTCTAATCGTGACCTAGTTCCAACTCTCGGTTACACTACGGGGTCGAACCATGTGTTGATACCCAAATTGTTTACTATCAATTGTTCAAGTGTCTAGTAACAACCCATGACCCGGTCCTGATTCATGAATATTGTGGGTTCAGCCTTTGGGATGACACTGAACTTCTTCAACATTGGTTTGGTCCCAAATGATGGTTTGATCCCGACCCCTGATCACATTGAGGGATCGGACTACGGGTCAATACTAAAACTCATTCTCCATCATATGACTAGTGTCGATGCATAACCCAAACCCGATCACGATTCTTGAATACTACGGGATCAGACTAAGGAATGATACTAAACTTCTTTAAACATAGGTATGGTGCCTGGCCATGACCCAGTCCTAGATCCCGACAAAACTCTATTTATGCATAAAATTGGCTAAGTTCTTGGTATTGTTTTGAACCCAAAGCCTGAAAATGATCAAATTAACTTGTTAAACTAAATTCTTTCTAACTTAATGTTGAATTATTATGAAGGCCTATGTTATGGGGTTATTTACATGTTCGTTTGTGTATCTAATGATGGTCAGTAATGCAAGATATTTAACCAATGTCAGACTCTGAGGAAGAGAAACCTACTGAAGGATTTCCTGCTGAGGGAACATCTAAGGGAGCATCAAAGAGGGCCAGACCCAAGAGAGTGAAGCCAGAACAACTCCCCTACATAATGAAATAAAAATATCAAGGGAATCCAGGCCCATCCAAATTTGACTCTAAAGTCTCAAAAATAACTGACACATCAGTGGGACATATGGATTTGGATTAGTTCATTAAAGATACATTTTTAGAGGATGATACTCTGAGAGAAAAAATAATTGTAGAGTTAGGAATGGCCCATGTAGCTTGCTTCCCCATTGTTGTACAATGCCCTGAATTCATCCTAATGGTTGTACAGGCATACAACCCTACTCAGAGACAATGTATTGATGCTCAGGGAAATGTTATTATAAATTTAACTCCAGTCACGATCAAACTTGTCTTTAACCTTCCACCTTACCCTAATGTGAAGATGATGACTGAGGATAAGATACTTGAGCTATGGAATAGAGATATGGAGGGGAATAAACAAGTCATCAACAAACGATGGCTGAAGAAGGAAAAGAAGTCAGCAAACAAAGTGCCTAATAACCCAAAGAGGTCATATTTTTATGAGAACATTGGAGACATTAATAGATTGGTGGCCAGGGCATTTGGAAAAGAGAATTATCGTATCTTTGAACTGTGGATTTTTCCATTCATCCAGTTGATACTTGATGGAAAGCAACACTTGGACTGGGGGAATATCATTTTAGACAATATTCATGACCAGCTCCTCAAGTTGACACAAACCAAGACATTTTACATGTCTTATTATGTTATATATTGTGCAGGAAGGATTGGAAGATTTCCTAGACTAAACACTATAGGGTCAATGGAAGAAGGCTCAGATCAAAAGGTCTAGGAGCACTATGCCAATTGGAGATTAAAGAATCAGAAATACATTTCAAAAGCGTAGATGATACTTTCCTATATCTGATTATAAATCAGCTCACAGGGGACATAGGTCTCAGATTGTCCCAGGAAGCCATGGGATTCATTTAGGAATTGGGATATTGGTTCCTTCAATACCCTAGGTCAACATATTTTAGATTATTTGGTTTTGATGGTCATCCATTTAAATTGCTAAGATGTTGTGGCAATAGGTGGGCTTTGATGGAATTTGTCAGGCAAGTTGTAGAGGTGAATGCAGTTTTATCTTCACAACATAGGACTGTTGCACATTCTTTTCCCTTGCAATTGGGATTTTATTCTTGTTCTTCATCAATCATGGCTAAAATAGGAACTGAGGAATTTCAGTCTCTTAATCTCCAACAACATACTTCTAGGAAGAATTTTGATCCTAAGAATAAGATGCATGTAGTTTTCCCTACTCACTTTATTCATCATGTTCTTCTTCTTGAGGATTTTTGGGAAAACATCTAGGATTAGTTTGAGGTAAGAAAAAGAGGTTATGAGAGGTTAACAATCCCCCAGATGAGGGATTTTGACATTAAAACTGATATACCTGGTGATACTACAGATGATGGGATCACTCTTGATCCCTGGTAGGATATTGATCAAGTAGCTACACAGGCCCTGACACCTATCAATTGGGTAGAGAAATAAGAGACCAAGATTGGAAAAGTGTCATGAGTAGTGGTAAATAAGAGTTTGAAATGGATAGAACTCCAGTTGAAACAACCAAGGGGTGGGGTAACAAGGAAATGAGGTCCTAGCAATTAACCCACTTCTTCTGCAGAGAGCAATCCGTACAAAATATTAAAGAAAGGTGTTGCAATGACGGAAGCGGTTACTAAAGAGCCTCCACAAACGGAAGAAGAGATTTCCTTACAACAACTTGATTATGCTTTGTGTAAAGAAAATTTTACTAATGAGGTAGCTCTTGCAAGTGTCACTTCAGGTTTTGTTGTTGTACCTTTGTTTGTTGTTCACCCTAGTGAGGAGAGTTCTGTGGAGAGACAAGTTGTTGCTCCCCCACAAGATGAGGAAAGTGATCCTACCATGCCATCAACTTCGGGAGCACCAATCATCGAAGAAGAAGGATAGGCTGAGGTAAACATTCAAGACATCTCCTCAGATTATGAAAGAACTCCATCCCAAGAGGGAGAAGCACCTGAATGGGAGGAGTATTTGAAATAGGTTGAAAAAGAAAGAGGAGAAGAAGGAGCTGAATTTGAATTTGGCAACCTACATAGTGTTTAAATAGAATTAAATGATGTGTTGATGAAGAAGAACATCAAGAATTGATGGAAGGTGCTCAGAAGCTAGATGATGAATGAGCTACCCAAGAAGAAGAAGAAAAGAAAAGAAAAGATGAGGAATTAGCTCAAGAAGTGGAAGAAGCTGAAGCACAGAAGAAGGAAAAGGATGGGGCCTTGGAATTGGAGAGAAAAGATACACAAGGAAAGGCTATAGAGGAGGAGCTCTGAGCTAAGGAGTTAGAGAAGAAAAGGCTAAAAGATGAATAAGAGGCTACCAAACAGGAGGAGGAAATGAGGAAGATAGCAGAGATAAAAGCTAAAAATGAGAGGAAGGAGCAAGAAAGACTACAAAAGGAATAAGAAGAGCTTCAGAAGGTTGTTTCCCAACAAACTGTTGAAACAATTTCCTCTACACCTCCATCCTCAAAACCTTTGAATGTTCAACAAGTAGTCACTCAACCAGCTACACCCACTTGGCTGAAATTGAATCTAGAGAAGAGGTAGCAAGTACAAGCCCAACCAGTAATGTGGGATGACATGAGGGCATAAATTGACAAGGTAAAGGGAAAGAAGAAGGCCCATGCAGTGCATTCGACCAAAATCATAGATGAAGGAGATTTGGTGGCTGAAATTGCCACTCCAATTACTGACAAGGATGACAGAGAATTGCAGCCCGAGGATTATCAGATAAGGACTATCAATCTGGGAAAGCACACTAGAAGTGAGAAAATAAATTTGATTGAAATTATTGCCACTACTACCATGTCTAGGTTAATCAAGGACAAGTAGGCCAAAGATGAGCTTAAGGCTCAAGTGGTTAAAATGAAAGATTTCTTGAAGGAGTTGATGCCATCTACACCTAAGCAGCCTACACCATCTAAGATTATCTTTCTTATGAGAAGCAAAGAGGTAGATGGCTTGACTGAAATGAAAAAGAAAGCCATGTGGGTTGACAATTGGCTTAATACCTTCAAAGATGATATGGATAAGTTTTTAGAAGGTTTTAAGTATTATTACAAGGGGATGAAATTAGTTAAGACCATAGAGGCAGCCATGAAGAAATGGTGGGAAGAAGAGGAAAAGATTAGAGAATATTTGGGAAAGTTGAGCAATTGATAAGATTTCCGATAAAGAGTTGGTCCAATCCAAAATATTGGGTGAAGAAGATTCTGGATATGTGGAAAAGGCTATTCATATATCTACCTTTAAGTCACAGACTCTAATTGAACACAAGATAATCATGTTAAAGAATGTTTGTGAGATATTTGAACACATGGGTGTATTTGAAGAACTCATTTGAAGGTTTATTGATAAAGCCTTACCTCCAGATCAGAGACTCAAATCTTTGGGAGATGTCAAGGATGCATGGGAGGAATGGTTGAATGGAATGCTAGTGGAAGGAGATACGGCTAAATCACCACTCATGGATAGGTTGTTGGAACTTAGATGTGACCTACATTGGGCAACTAAGGATGTCGATCAGATGAAAGTAACTATCAATGCAGAAGAGAATTTTTTTGAAGAGTCAGAGTTCAAGGTTGACTAGGTAGATGGACCAGATGATGATACAGTGAAACAAATTTTGGCTAATTATGATGAATATCATGGATTCCAGCATGAGGGTGGTAAGCAAGGCTAATTATTTTTATTAAATTTTGAGTAGCAACACCTTTCTGGATGGGTTTTAGAACAAAGGGATGACTAGGCAGCAGAGCTGGCGAGTCAAGAATAATTCTTGGTAGTGGGAAATGATCAAAGTGATGACTTGGAGTTCAGATTTTGGTTGAAGGGGTAGTTGGAACACTTGTTAAACTTCAACAATTATAGCATAGACAAATCTAGAGTCCCTACAATTGTGGATCTTAATTTTTGATGGGAGGAATTAGTGCTGAATTTGTCTATATGTAGAATTTCTCTCCATTTTGTAAAGGTCGACTGATTGAAGTCAAGATTGGCTGCCTAAGAGAGATTTAGAATATTTTTCACAGCTTTTAGAAGTTTTACAAGCTTTCATGCAAAGATACACAAAAACACTTGTTTACAGTTTTAATGCAATTTATGTTATTTCCAGAAGTTTGTTAGTTTAATGGTAATGTTGATGAACAATAGTTATTTGTATGCCAGTGATTTTTTGTGTGCATAAGTGTCTCTTATTCGATGAAGTCAATAGAATATTTCGAATTTGAGAGTATTTCATTGAGTTATATGTGAATGAGATTGCCTTATATTTATTGATCTATGAATTCTAGTAATGAGTTGGTGATGTGTTCTTGTTTAAAAATGAAGTTTTAAAAAAAAGTGATGATGAAAGGTTGTACATCTTGAATTTTCACTGTGGATGAATGCAATGGTATAGATTACTCTATTGATTGTATCATTTTATGGTTTTATTTGGTTAAAATAAATGCTCATTATGAAGTTTATATGTCTAAATTAAGAAAAAACTATGTTCATGCGTTGTTGTCTTAGGCTTTGTTCTATCTTTTGTTGTTTATTTACACTCCACAAACATTAGATTAATTTGTATTATGTAGTTTGTACTCTTTACCAGTAGGCCCCTTGAACACTATAGTTTCATAGGCCACTGAACAAAATCAACACAGTTGAGAACCAACTACAAAGACCTTGGAAGATGGGTAGTTTATATTATTTGTCTTTTTCAGGAGAAGTAGAGTAGCAAAATTCTATTTTAACATTGTTGTGTTATTTTTGGCCATCAACAGAACTGGTGCTAGAAGGAGGGCCTAGAGGAACAAACTGGCTTGAATCAGGTCCTTTTCACAAGAAAATTTTGAAAGAGTTCTTAGATCTACTACAAATCCATAACCATTAGTTGAACTCCAAACCCCTATTAGGCCCAAAGCCCGTAGGGTTTTAATCCCACAACCGCTAACACCACCACTTACTCCACCTAGGTTTCCACTCATATCACAGCTAGGACAACCAAATCTACCACCACCTATGGTGTTCTTTGCCAAAAATCCTTCACCACTAGGAGTTATGCTTGGTGGCATACAAAAAATTCCTAAGAATCCAAAGAAATTATGCCCCAGGTACACTCATGGATAGTCATGAAGTGCTAAAGAGCACATATAGGCATTCAAAGATGTTTGTACTCGAGCTCAAATTGCTCATGATGATGTTGCATATAGACGGTTTCCCTATTCGTTGGGAGCTATGGCTTATAATTAGTATTTGAATCTGCCTACCGGGTCAATCTTGAGTTGGAAAAACTTAGAAGATGCATTCATTAACCAATTTCGGGTTTATGTCAATCTTGCAATCTTATATCACCAATTTGCTACTATCAAGAAAGAGCCACATAAACCATTACCCCTGTTTAATACTAGATTTCAGAGGATGTATAGGAGGTTACAAGACCTGTACTTAGTGGCCAAAAATATTGCTATCCAAGCTTACCTAAAGGCCATAGATCCCTTGATTGGCCTATTTTTGCAAAGAATGTACCTCACAAATGACATTGATTCTCTATCCATAGTTTACCACCTGGATATTAAACTGTAGCAACATATTAGTTCACAATCAGGAGGTCTAGGAGGGGTTTTCTCTCCTCTAGGATATCCTTAGATGCCTAATCCTACCCCATTGTTTAATACAGTCCTAGGGATGTCTCACTTTGCATACATGCCTTTAATTGAGCTACAAGATCCATCTCAAAATTATTCTTTAGTGGTTAGACCCCCGATTCTTTGCAGCAAGCTCAAAATTCCCATAATCACACTGGAGCGTCTAACCCCATGACACATACGTTAGCTGCAACCACTACAGAAAGTGAACGTACGACTCATTTGACAATGGAGTTGGAAACTCTAAAGAAAAAATTGTCTCAAGTGACCAATGAGATGGAACAATTCAAATACAATCCCCCTCAAAATCAAAATCAAAATCAAAATTACCAAAATTAGGGAGGGCATTCCAATCAGGGTAGTTATTCCAACCAGAATTCCAATCAAAATCAAAGGAATTTCCAAAACTAGAATCCCCCCAATCAAAACCAAAATAGGGGATACAACTAGAGATCCAATAACAACAAGCAATGGAACACTAGACCAAACAATGGGGGAGTTCCCCATAACTATCAAGCTAGTGAGGATAAAACACACACTACAAATGTTGCAGATCTTAATTTCATGACAAATTGGTGTAGGTTGCACGAAATTGCAACACATTCTGAGGTTAACTGTCTCGAGATGCATAAAATTGTTAAGATTGCATAAGCTAACGCTCCACTGCAAGGTGCTCCCAAGAAAGAATGAAAAATCCATAGATACATCCATGGCTTATGAACTCTTTAACAAAGGATCTCCTTTCCCTAGACAAGAGGAAAATGAGCTAGAGGAAGATGTATATGGCACACAAGCCTTCCAATCCAAAGGGGGTTATTTCTTGAGGAATCAGGGAAAAGGACCATTCACCACATTTTCCCCTCCAAATACTATGGTTCCACCCAATCAAAATGCTAACAACAACCTACCTCCATTGAAAGACCCACTTGAATTTCAAAATAAAGGTAACTCATCTTTTGTTCCTAAATATCAGATAAAAAATGACATGGAATTCGATTTTATTTCGGAGATGCAGAAGCAAAAGACCTTATTGTCATTCTTTGACATACTGAAGTGGTGCCCTGCCTAATGCAACATTGTGTTAAGAGCTTTAGAAGAGGAAGATCAGTCAAAAGGGAAGAATAAGGAGACTCCAACTACTAACATGAATGCGGTCCTATACAAAGGTAACACAGGGATGCCACCATTCCTTCTAAGCCTAAGAATCTTTGGAAAGAATCTACATAATTGTCTCTTAGATTTCAGAGCCTTGGGTAATGTTATGCCATTTTCCATTTGCAAAGAGTTAGGTTTGAATCTATTTCAGACTCATAAGAAAGTAATACAGTTAGACAAAACTGACGTTAATGTGGTAGGAGAACTAAAAAACATACATGTGCAGGTTGGATTAGACCCATAGATTCAGACCTATATGAAAATCCAGGTAGCTGATATCCTCAAGACATACGACATGCTCTTAAGCCGAGATTTGATGAAAATCATTAGGGGTTACCTATCCTTGGAATTTTCACACATGTGGATTCCCTAGAAAGGGATAGCAACACAAATTAGGATTGAAAGTGAGCCTCATCTCAAACATATGATCACTGAGTACAACTGTCCTAACGAGGTAGCCTACTTTGAAACTGAGATAGGAGTATATAGGAGAGGAAATCATGACCTTTTCAATGTACAATCCTAATAGCTTACAACCTTTAGAGTATAGTGACCCAATGACCACTACCAACCAACAGGTTTTAATTAGAAAGTTGTAATAGGATAGGTAGGTTCTTAGAGAAGAGGTTGATTTATGGAGTTTGTTACTCCCCAACTGGTGCATAATTCATTACCAAAGTCATTCTAAACTGACATGTCAAACTTGTGTAGACATTTTGAACCATGTCTGTTAGTCAATAGAAACCTCTGAGTGCCACATTGCCACACCTCCAAATCAATTTCCCTTTGAGGCTAGAGATGCCACTATTTTGACATGGACCAATAGTACATAGGAAGAAGTTCTTTCTCCAACCAAACGAACCCAAGTTTCATGTTCTACCTTGGGAAATGAGATTGCAAAATCTAAGGAACTATCTGATACACCTATCCCTGCCAACTTCCAATCTCCAAGGGCTTGTTGAGAACAATGACCGACTATAAAACCACTGATTAAGATGAAATCCAAGAAGAAGTGTCTACACAAGTTCTAAATCTGAGAAAAATTTATGATAATCGTTATTCACATCACTCCTCACATCTAGAAGCCTTAAACCAGTCTAAGTTGCCACCTATTTCTTGTGAACAATTACCTCTAACTCACCCTAAGAAAGAAACACCATTCTAGGATCAATTTTGGGTCCTCAAATTTGATGGCTCTAAGTCTAAAATAGGGAGTGGAGCTAGAATTGAACTAACAAACCTGAAAGGGAAAACATACTTTACTTCTTAGAGGTTGCAGTTCGGTTGTACCAATAATGTGGTGGAATACAAAGTGCTAGCCAGAGGACTGATGTTCGCACATCAGAAGAAGGTTACAAATTTGAAAATCATGGGAGATTCTGAGGTCATTGTCAAGTATGTTTGGAGTCAATCCACATGCCATAACAAGAGGTTAGTTGTATATAGGAATAGGATATGGAATCTGATAGAAGACTTCGACGCCTTCGGAATCAAATTGACTCCCAAAGAGGATAACCAGATTGCAAATGCACTTTTTGTTACTATTAGTACCTTGGAACCATGCAAGAATCTAAACTAAAAAGGTTCTTAGTAGAGTTAGTCTCAATCTCGGCCATCCCAGACAACGTTTGAAATTTTCAGGTCTTTGATGATGACCAGCATATACTTTCCTTCTTGGCGAGTTTAGATGTCTTTGAAGGACAAATTATATATGAATCAGACAGAGATCATGGAGATTGGGATCCTAAAAATTACAATCTAGAAGGAATAGTTAACCTAAAAACCAACAACATTCCCAAGGGAATGGTGGTGCTGGAAAGAATCTTCGATTATGATCCTCGAGCTCGTGAAAGGTTACCTACATATAGTGATGGAGGAAAGTATGAGTCAGTTAACTTGGTAGATTTAGGTCTTGAAAAGAATGTATTTATTGGAAAAACTTGCCCCAAACACATTCGGGATAAAATCCTGACAGCATTGAAAGCAGATATAGCAACGATTTCCTAGGGGTACAAAGACTTGAATAAATTTTCCAGTAAGGCATTCCACTTGGGTCACTAATCTAGTTCCCATGCATAAAAAGAGTGGAGAAATCAGGTTATGCGTTGACTTTAGAAATCTTAACAAAGCTTCAGAGAAGGAAAATTATCCTCTTCCTTCCCTTGATGAGGTGTTGCAAATAGTGAATGGATCACAAATGATGTCATTCATGGATGGATATTCATGGTACAATCAGGTGATGGTCAACTACAAGGATAGGATGAAGACTGCCTTCACTACCAAGTGGGGGACATTTGCTTATCGGAGGATGCCATTTGGTCTTATCAATGCTAGAGCCACCTTTCAATGAGCAATGGATGTGACATTCAAGGATTTGGTAGGTAAGTGTATTATCATCTATATGGATGATTTGACTATATTTTCCAAGAATAGAGAAGACCACATTGTGGTTCTGTCAAAGGTCCTTAGAAAGTGCATAAGCTACTGCGTCTCCCTCAATTCGAAGAAATGTGTGTCCGAAGTTTCAGAAAGAAAATTACTAGGCCACATAATCTTAGAGAAGGGAATTTCAATTGACCTAGACATAGTGGAATCCATTCTGAAACTGACCATTCCTAGTAGCAAAAAGGAGATGAGGTCCTTTTTTGGGAAGAGAAACTTTGTGTGGAAATTCATAACTTGGTTTGTAGAGATTGTCAAACCCCTCAATGAAATGATGAAGAAGGATGCTAAGATTGAGTGGAGCAATGAGGCTAAATCTACATTCTCGTAGATTAAATAGTCTATTTTATAGGCACTGGTTCTAACTAGCCCTGATTATTTGAAGCCTTTTTATATATATTCTTTTCCATCTGATCATTCTTGTGCTTCCATATTGACACAATGGAAAGGTGAAGGCGATGAATTGTCGATTGCTTTTATAAGCTCTCCATTCAAAAATGTTGAAGTTAGATATCCACCTCTAGAGAAACAAGCTTTTGCATTGGTACGAGCTATCAAGAAGTTTAGACACTATATCCTCCACAGTCAAATTACTGTCATAGTTCCTGACCCTGCTGTAAAGTCCCTTCTTATGCAAAGTAAAGTGGGGGAGAGACGAGGAAAGTGGATGGAAATATTACAAGAATTTGACGTTGAAATCCATCTGATGAAGCTAGTCCAAGGACAAGGCTTATCCAAGGCTATGGAAAACGTTGATACTAAGATTACTTGTCAACAATATACAGTACAATCATTTACATGTGATCCTTGGTATGCTGATTTGATCTTTTTGTTGCTAAATAACAAATGCCCAGATGGAATGAATGCCACTCAGAGGAGAGCACTGAGGCTGAATATTTCCCATTACATGCTCAAAGGGGGAGCTTTGTACTGAAGAAACTTTGAAGGAATTTATCTATCCTACCTTGATCAGTAGCAAGAAAAACAAGCCATAACGAAATTTCATGGTAGACATGGTACTTGACATGGTTTTGTTGATTCCATGGCACACCAAATTCTAAGATCGGGTTACTACTGGCCCCATGTGTTCTGCAATGCACACCAACATGCGAAGACATGTCATACATGGCAGACTTCCGCATCTAGGGAACACAATCCGACAATGCCCCTACAACCGGTATACAAGGTAAGACCATTTGCCCAACGAGAATTAGATTTTTTCAAGGTAATTAATTTGAATTCTTCTATAGGTCACAAATTTATTTTAACGAAAACTGATTATTGTACACGCTCGACTGAATCTCATCCTTGTAAGAACAACACCACTAAGGTTGTCATCAAATTCCTTACTGAATGCATCATTACCAGGTTTGGATTACTGTTTGCCCTGGTATGTGATAATGGCCCTGCTTTTTCTTTTGTCAAATTTATTCAATGGGCATATGAGCATAAAATCGTGTTGAAATATTCTTATAATTAGTACCCATAGGGGAATGGAGTAGTTGAGTCTACGAATAAAAATCTATTGGAAGTAATTAAGAAGCTATTAGAAAGTAATCCTAGGGATTGGCATACTCAATTGAGATTTTCCTTATGGGCAGATAGAACGCAAATCAAGGCCACCTTAGGAAATTCTCCCGTTCAAGTTAGTCTATGGACAAGACCCGGTCTTTCCTATCCATCTATATATACCTGTTCTTAGGTTTATGCAAGAATTTTATTCAAACGATGGTAGGATAGAAGTTAGACTAACCAGTTTACTGAATCTGGAGGAACAAAGAGATGCCGCTTTACAGTAGTTTTCTAAACATCAAGCTATTGTCAAAATTTTGTTCGACAAAAGAGCAAAAATTAAAGCTTTTAGAATATCGGACCTTGTACTACTGTGGGATAAAGCTAGGGAAAAGAAAGGAGACCACCAAAAGTTTGACCGACTTTGGCTGGGTCAATATCAAATTGCTGAAATCCTAGGTGAGAATGCCTTTTGGTTGAGAACTTTAACGAGAGAACATGTTCCATTGCTTGTTAATGGGCAGTTTCTCAAACACTATTTTTGCCCATGAGGGTCTGATGGCCTATTTGGTTGTATATATGTAATTAGCTATTTTTTTGTTTTGTTTGTTTATTTTATTTGTTTGTTTTATTTTGTTGTTGTTGTTTGCGTTTTCATTCTTTTGTTTCTAGGTGACCTACATTTTGCTCTATCTCGAAATACAGAGTGGTTATTCAATGTATGATGAAGGTACTAGGAGAGAAATTGGTTTAGGTATTTTTAGGTATGTTTGTGGAAATTTTTTTGGTTCAAGACCTATGTCTTGTGTTCTTTTTAATGACATCCTGAAAGGTTAAGAACAAATGGGTATTGTAAGTAATCTCATAAACCACGACTAAATTTGTCATGGAATAGATACAAACATCTGTTTATATGAAGATCTATTTGTCTCAAAGTAATTGTATTCTAGATTTAGGTGAAAAATACAAGTCCTGATACTGTCATGAGTTCCATTGTAGTTCTCAACCCAAATTTTAGGATGATACATTTGAATATTGAGGAGAAGATGAAAAAGAATTTATTCAAGTAAGCCTATATAAAAGAAAAGAAAAGAAAACCACTAAATAATGGAAAAAATCAATATAAGAAGGGTAATTCAAGTATCTCTATTGGGGCTATGGACGCCTGGCTAGCAGTAGAGCAATGCTTTGAGAGAAATAGAGGTATCTTCATCTAGGCTATAGACACCTGGCTGGCAATGGAGCAATACCCAGGATATCATTGCATGACAGTCAAAAAGATTCAACTCATGTAGCCTAAATCTTTAATACACTTATTCAGGGATAAGAAGAACCTTTATGGAAATAGATACACCATACATACACACACTCAAATTTAATGTGGTAATTGTTGATTTACATTTGAGATTCCAGCTCAACCTTGTTTACAATAATTGATCATACTCAAGTTTAAAATGTACATTAACCAGAGGTTATGGGTGACTAAATTCTTTAGTATCTTAAAAATGGGTAAACCATTTTCCCAGCTGAGTTACCAATTGTTATGCCTTGCATAAACACCCCATTTTTTTGGGTCAAAATGGGTCCCCATTCATGTTTGTTTGTCCTTGGTGTTCTTGCTTGGGTTGTAGGAGTTCTTTTTTTTCTCCTAAGTCCTTGTTTCTTTTGTTTTGCGGGCTCGGGTCGTGGGCTGGAACATCCACTTGTTCCTTTTCAAAAGGTTCAAATTCTTGACCATGTCCCGATCCCAATCCCATCTTTTTCCTTGTTCCTTTTTGAGCTTTTTTGGGTTTGGGTCACAAGTCAGCACTAACACTTGTTTCTTTTTGTGAGGTACTAGTTTATGTTCATGTCCCAATCCCAGTTTTCCTTTTTGCCTTATGTGTTTTGTTCTTGTCGGAGTCGAGTTTCAGACCAGAAATGGAACCAAGAACTTAAAAAAAACAAATCATTTATTACCCAATCCTGGGGTCTGACCTCTTTTCGCGTCTTTTCTCTTCGCAAGATCGGGTTGCAGAATGTGACTTGAACTTTGCACCTAGTGAAAGTTTTAGTTCTTTCTCTTGCCCCAATCCTGGTTGTCATTTTTTTCTTTCAGGATTGGACTTCAGGATGTGACCAAACTTTGAACTCTTCAAAGTTCTCATTCCTTTTGGAGTCCTAATCCCGGTCCTTGTGTTGTTTCATTTTTTTGTCGGGACCGGGTCATAGGCTTTTGATTGAACCTTGCACCTAGTGAGGGTTTGGTCTTGATCCATGTCCTAGCCCTGACTTCCACTTACCTTCTTTAATACACCTAGTATTTACGAATCTACACGAATCCCGAGACCCGACCAACCCACCATTAACGCCATAACTTCTTGCATGCATGAACGTGTATAAGTCCCGCCGCTCCTCGATTTTCATCCATTTTGCAACTGAGAAGTTTGGAGACAAGAATGAGAGTGATGAGAGCTAGGGATTTTAGGAATTCACCATAAATTTTTCAACGTGCTACCAAAATTCTTGGGTGCATTTGAAGGTTGGTGTTCTTGTTTCCATTCCCATTCTGGTTGCTTGTTCTTTCCCTTTTTTTTTGTTTTCTTTTCCTTTTTTCATTTGTTTTCCTCGTTCGGTTTCATTTTTCTTCTCTGTGTTTTTTTGTTTGCACCATTTGGTGTGTTTTTCCTTCACATTCAAATCCATGTTGGGTTTGTTGTGCATTCTTTTGTTTTTTGGTTTCATCGTCGTGTCTGTTGGTTGCAAGATTGTCCATATTGTTGTGCCCTAGTTTCTTAGGGTTTTTCTCTACGTGTGGTTGGAATGCTAGAAATTGTCAAAAATTGAATTACCGACTATTTGAAATGAATTTTTGATCCACAACACAACCCGGTCCCAAAGGAATATGCTTGCAAACTGTTATATTTGATATCGCCTTCATTATCCATCACCTTCACGTGTCTTGATCATGTATCGTTGTCAGGGTTGGGAATCAAGTTAACACTTAGGTTTATATACTTTTTGGTATTGATTCTTTCACTTTCTCAATCCCTGCATTACAATCGGGATCGGGAGATGGACTGGTACCAAGAGTTTGGTTTAAATTCATTTGATTAAGTGTTCTCCAAAGTCTCGTTCCCGACCCCCGCACTTACCATCAGGTTTGGAAATTGTTTCGAGACCAAACCTTTACCTCGCCAATTGATTCATGGACCTAACAATACCCTGATCTTGATTCCTAAAGTGTAATCGGGATCGGAACTTGAACTTTCTACATTCCCACTATGTATTTTGGGCCTTGAATTGACGATGGCCTGATCCCGACACTTGATATCTAATCAGGCTCGAAACTTGGGAGTTTACTTATACTTTTCATTCTGGATGGGTTTGGTGTCTAATCGCGACCCAAAACCGACTCCTGATTACATTGCGGGGTCAAACCATGCGTTGATACCCGAATTGTTTACTATGAATTGTTCAAGTGTCTAGTAACAACCCATGACCCGGTCTCGATTCCTGAATACTGCGAATTCAGGCTTTGGGATGACACTAAACTTCTTCAAAATTGGTCTGGTCCCGAATGATGGTTTGTTCTTGACCCTCGATCACATTGCGGGATTGGATTGTGGGTCAATACTAAAACTCATTCTCCATCATATGACTAGTGTCAATCCATAACTCAAACCCGGTCCCGATTCTTGAATACTGCGATATCATACTAAGGAACAATACTAAACTTCTTTAAACATAGGTTTGGTGCCTGGCCATGACCCGGTCCTAGCTCCTAACAAAACTTAGTTTATGCATAAAATTGGCTAAGTTCTTGGTACTGTTTTGAACCCGAAGCCTGAAAATGATCAAATTAACTTGTTAAATTGAATTCTTTCTAACTTAATATTTATTTTTTATGAAGGCCTCTATTATGGTGTTATTTGCATGTTCGTTTGTGTATCTAATGATGGTCAGTAGTGTAGTATATTTAACCAATGGTTGAATCCGAGGAAGAGATACCTACTAAAGGATTTAATGCTAAGGGAACATCTAAGGGAGAATTAAAGAGGGACAAAGCAAAGAGAGTGAAGCCAAAACAACTCCCCTACACAATGAAATAAAAATATCAAGGGAATCTAGCCCCATCCAAATTTGACTCTGAAGTATCAAAAATAACCGACACATTGGTGGTACATATGGATTTGGATCAGTTCATTAAAGACACATTTTCAAAGGATGTTGCTCCAAGAGCAAAAAGAATTGCAGAGTCAGGACTAGCCCATGTAGCTTGCTTCCCCATTGTTGTACAATGCCCTGAATTCATCCTAACAACTACACAGGCATATAACCCTACTTAGAGACAATGTATTGATGCTCAAGGCAATGTTATTATAGATTTAACTCCAGCCATGATCAGACTTGTCTTTGACCTTCCACCTTACCCTGATGTGAAGATGATGATTGAGGCTAAGACACTTGAGCTATGGAATAGAGATGTGGAGGGGAATAAATAGGTCATCAACAAACGATGGCTGAAGAAGGAAAATAAGTCAACAAAGAAAGTGCATGATAACCCGAAGAGGTCAGATTTTTATGAGAACATTGGAGACATTATTACATTGTTGTCCAGGGCATTTGGAAAAGATAATTCTCGTGTCTTCGAACTATGGATGTTTCTATTCATCCAGTTGATACTTGATGGCAAGCAACACTTGGACTGGGGGCAGATCATTTCAGACAATATTCATGACTAACTCCTCAAGGTGACACAAACCAAGACATTTTACATGTCTTCTTATGTTATATATTGTGCAACAAGGATTGGAATATTTCTTGGACTAAACACTTTAGGGTCAATGGAAGAAGGCCCAGATCAAAAGAAGGTCTGGGAGAACTATGACCAATTGGAGATTAAAGAATCAGAAAAACATTTCAAAAGGGTAAATGATTCTTTCCTTTATGTGATTATAAATCAGCTCATAGGGGACATAGGTTTTAGATTGTCCCAAGAAGCCATGGGATTCATTCAAGAATTGGGATACTGGTTCATTCAATACCCTAGGTCAACATATTTCAGATTATTTGGTTTTGATGGTCATCCGTTTAAATTTCCATGATGTTGTGGCAATAGGTGGGTTTTGATGGAATTTTCCAAGCAAGCTGTAAAGGTGAATGCAATTTTCTCTTCACAACACAGGACTGTTGCACATTATTTTCCTTTGCAATTGGGATTTTATTCTTGTTCTTCATCAATCATGGCTAAAACAACAACTAAGGAATTTCAGTCTCTAAATTTCCAACAGCATACATCTAGGAAGAATTTTGATCCTAAGAATAAGATGCATGTACTTTAGCCTACTCACTTTACTCATCATGATCCTCTTCTTGAGGATTTTTTGGCAAACCTCCAGGATCAGTTTGAGGTAAGAAAAAGAGTTATGAGAGGTTAACAATCCCCCAGATGAGGGATTTTTACATTAAAACTAATATACCTAATGACACTATAGATTATGGGATCACTCTTGATCCTTGGTATGATATTGATCAAGTAGCTACATAGGCCCTACCACCTATCAATTGGGCAGAGAAAGAAGAGACCAAGATTGGAAAAGTGTCATGAGTAGTGGTCAGTAGGAGTTTAGTAGAAATCCAATTGAAACAACCAAGGGGTGGGGTAACAAGGAAACAAGGTCCTAGCAGTTAACCAACTTCTTCTACAAAGACCAAGCAGTACAAAAGATTAAAGAAAGGTGTTGCAATGATAGAAGCAGTTACTAAAGAGCCTCCACAAATGGTAGAAGATATTTCCTTACAATATCTTGATGATGCTTTGCATAAAGAAAAGGTCACTTATGAGGTAGTTGTTGTAGGTGTCACTTCGGGTTTTGTTGTTGTACCTTTTTCTATTGTTCGCCCTGGTGAGGAGAGTTTTGTTGAGAGACAAGTCATTGCTTCCCCACAAGCTGAGGAAAGTGATCCTACCATGCCATCAACTTTAGGATCACCAATCATTGGAGAAGAAGGATAGGCTAAGGTAAACATTCAAGAAATCTCCTCAAATTCTGAAAGAACTCCATCCCAAGAGGGAGAAGCACCTGAATGGGAGGAGTATTTGAAAAAGGTTGAAGAACAACCGGGAGAAGAAGGAGCTAAATTTGAAGTTGACAGCCTACATAGTGTTGAAATAGAATTAAATGGTGTGTTGAAAGAGAAAGAACAACAAGAATTGATGGAAGGTGCTCATAAGCTAGCTAATGAATGAGTCTCCCAAGAAGAAGAAGAACATAAAAGAAAAGCTAAGGAATTATCTCAAGAAGTGGAAGAAGCTAAAGCACGAAAGAAGGTAGAGGATGGGGCCTTGGAATTGGAGAGAAAAGATACACAAGAAAAGGCTATAGAGGAGGAGCTCCGAGCTAAGGAGTTAGAGAAACAAAGGCTAAAACATGAAGAAGAGGTTGCCAAACAGGAGGAGGAAATGAGGAAGATAACAAAGATAAAAGTTGAAAATGAGAGGAAGGAACAAGAAAGATTGCAAAAGGAACAAGAAGAGCTTTAGAAGGTTGCTTCCCAACAAAATGTTGAAACAATTTCCTCTACACCTCCATCCTCAACACCTCTAAATGTTCAACAAGTAGCAACTTAGCCAGCTACACCCACTTGGCTGAAATTAAATCTAGAGAAGAGGTTACAAGTATAGGCCCAACTAGTAACGTGGGACATGTTGGTGGTCAATGTAACACAACAACATTAAAATAGAATATTTCTACTCTATTTCTCCTGAAAAAGATAAATAACCTAAAGCCACCTATCTTCCAAGGTCTCTATAGTTGGTTCTCAACTGTGTTGATGTTGTTCAGTGGCCTATGAAACTGTAATGTTTAAGGGGTATGTTGGTAAAGGGATACAAACTGCATAGTACAAATTAATCTAATGTTTGGGGGGTGTAAATACACATGAAAAGAGAGAACATAGCTTAGGATAGGAAAACATAAACACAGATCTCCTTTAATTTAGACATATAAACTTCATAATGAGCATTTCTTCCAACAACTAAACCATAAAATGATACAATCCATAGAACAATCTATACCATTGCATTCATTCATAGTGAAATTTCAAGACATACAATCATTCATCATCACTAAACTCCAAAATCAAACAAGAACACAAAACTAGCTCATCATTAAAATTCATAGATCAATAAACTCCAAGAAATCTCATTCACAAATAATTCAATGGAAACAATCTCAAATTCAGAACCTTCTATTGAATTTCATCAAATAAGAGACATTTATGCTCAAAAAATTCATTGGCATACGAATGACCATTGTTCATTGACATCATCATTAAAACTAATTCTAGAAAATAACATAAATTGTACTGAAAACTGTAAAAATGTCTAAATGTCTTTGCATAAAACTGTAAAAGCTTATGAAACTGTAAAAATTATCCTAACTTTCTCCTTTAGGCAGCTAATCTTTCTTCAATTAGCCGACCTTTACAACATGGACATAAAAACTACATATAGACAAGTCTTAACACTAATTCCTCCAATCAAAAATTGAGATCCACAAATCTAGGAGCAACTGGAGCTACATGAGATGACTACCCATCATGATCTTCAGTTCAATTGTTGATGACTCTACATCAAAATATGGATGCAAAAGGAGAAGGTCAAACTGTTGGGGGGATCCTTAGTTGAACTGGTGTTATGATCCTAAAAAATAAGGGAGAGCTGCCCAGCTAGCCGTATCATCTGATGCTTCATTCAAAAAAGAATATTCCATACACTTCACTCCCTTGTCTTTTGTTCAAGTAGATATTCATCATAACTGTCCAATACTTGTTTAAGTGTGTCCACATTATTCCCATCTACCCACTTGTCTTCAAACTTTATTCTTTTGAACTCAACAGAGGTGAGTTTCTGCATATCATCCAACTTACCCATCTCCTTCTGAACAATCTTTACTACCTCTTTGATGTCCATAAACTTGTCAATTAATAAGTCATCACCATCATCTCCCTTCTGCATTGCCTCTTGAAATCTATTATTCCATTTGTTTCTTAGTTCATCAAGATGGAATCCATCCTTCACGGGAACATCTTCATTTACCATCATGGCTATAATTGCTTCTAACTCCACAATTTGATCTGTTAAATCTTTCCCAACCTATTGTACCTCATTCCTTGGGGAAAAAATAAATGAAGTCCTAAATCTGATAATGTTGATAGTCTTATCAATGAAATCCTCATTAGCTTTTTCAAGGATGGATTGTTCTAGGAGTGTTTGTTGAGGCAACTTATTAATTTCTTTCAATTTCCTCACATGCTCTCTATATTCTTCTTCTTGCTTCCAAAGGATCTCAACATATGTAGTCATATCATTAGTTGATTCCAATGCTTCTTTATGAACCTTGTGGATTTCAACAAGCAATTCCTCCACCCCTTGGTTCAACCTATCAGTCCATTTATCCAACATCTTTACCTTGCTTTTCATTTCAACAAGGTCATCAACTTCTTTCTTCTCAATAAAACTGGTGTCTCAAGAGCAACAGATTGCAAGGAAATAAGAGAGGATAGGTCCTTTAAGAACCTATGCAATTGATCCAATTGAGCTTTGAGCTCATCTTTTCTTTGTTTATCTTTTATCATCCTAGACTTAGTGGAAGATGCTACAATATCAATCAGGTCCATTTGTTGGTTCCTTGTAGGCCTTCCCAAGTTCATAGTGCCCAGTTGATAATCACTCAACTACATCTCTTGTTTGTCCTTGTCCACCATAGGAATGACACATTCAGCTACAATCTCTCTACCATCTATCAATTTGGTGGAGTGAATGACTCGAGCCTTTTTCTTGGGCCTCTCCTTAATTTCTTTCATCATATCATCCCAGTTTAAGGGCTTGGGATGGACTATCTATTTCTTTTACAGGTTAAGCTTTAACCATGTTGGGGCAGTAGGAAGAGTAGCCACTTGTTGTGAAGAAGAAGTGGTAGAAAAGAGGGGTTGCAGAATTGCTACCTTAGGCTGGGAATCAACCTCTTGTTGCTCCTTTTCTGCCATTTCCTTAGCAAGCCTATCAGCTTTAGCTTTCTCTCTTTCTTCCTCCAATCTCCTCTATTCTAACATGTCATCTCTTTGTTTTTCCAATTGCTTAACTGTCTTCCACATTTTAGCTGCCTCTTGCTCATGCTTGGCTTGCTCTTTTTCCTCCAACTTCTTTAGCAAGAGTTCTTCTTCATATTTATTCTTTGCGGCCTCCTCTGCAACCTTTTCCTTGGCTTCAAGGTCCTCCTTTTCTCTTTTCTATTGGGCCTTTTCCTCTTCAAGGTCATGAATATTTTGTAAGAGAGCCAACTTATCCCTCTCTGTATTAGCTTTCCATTCACTTTCTTTTTCTTGCTACAAGAGGTCTTCCTTTTCCTTATGTTGCCTTACAAGCTCTTCAGTCTTTGCTATAGCTTCAGCCTCTTTTTGCTTTGCAAGTGCCTCAGCTTGTGCTTTGGCATCATCCTCCTTCTTTGCATCCTCAAATAATTTCCATTGGTCCTCTGGAGTTAGGACATGTTCGATTCCAACATCTTGAATGTCCTCTGCAGATACAGTTACAAGAGGCTCATGGTCTGATTGTGTGGCCTCTGAATCAATGTCAATATCATGAATCTCAACCTCCTTGTGTTTAGCCTTTTCAACTTTCTCATGGAGGCTACATGTAGGTACTTCCCTAGTGGATTCCTCTAGGAGAGAAGGTTGATATGAGGCTCCTTCTTTGGTTTTGGTAGCTTCTACACCTTGTGATTCATGGGCTTCTTGAGTAGGCACTCCTGGATCAACCTCTCCTCCAGAGCTAGGAGGAAAGTACTCTAATTGTTCCTTAGGAGTTGTCCTACTCTTTGTTCTTCTATATCCTTGAGTACCTATTGCTTTCCTCTTCTTTGAGGATTGAGCTTCTAGCTCCTTTATCCTCATGACCACCCATTGAATGCTTCTATCCATCACTATCCTAGAAAGTTGTTTAATATCAATGAATTCTTCCTCATCCCAATTTATTGGGTCCAAGCTTTTGGTACCTATATTTTCAGCTTCATACCTGGGGTCCAAAACTACACCATCATCTGATAGTGTATCAAGAATATCTTCCTTTACCCCATAATCAATCATCTGTGGGATGGTAAGCTTTTCATAATTTATTTTCCTAACATCATAGTCATCTTGCAAATCAATCCAAAAATCCTCTAACAAGTTAAATTGCTTATCAAAAATGGTAGGAGCTATGCCATTCATCTTATGCTCAGGATCAAAATGTTTCCTGGCAATATACAATCCCAACTTTAGATAACTTAACTCTTCACACACTACCTTTGCAGCCAAATTGTGAACACAACAGTATTCTCCCAACTTCATGGGGAATTTGTGGCATCCAAGCTTGTGTTGGAAAATTTTGCATTAACTCCCATAGCCTGATATATGAACTCCATAATAACAATCCTATCACTACAACATCTTGGTAGTTGATGAGGATTTCCATCAAAACCTGCCAACCTAAAATAAGAGAACTTGGGGTATTGGATGTACCAATGTCCCCATTCAGCAATGAAAGCCATGGCCTCCCTGCTCATCCTGTACCCAACATCTCCTATCAACCGGTTGATGATGACATAGAGGAATGCATCATTGACCCTTCTATAATGTAGCTCTAAAGTTTGCAGGGTCAACTGATCATAGTGCTCCCATGCCTTCTTTTATCCAAGAGCCTCTCCTAATGTTCCCACTGCATTCAATCCAGGGAATATCCCCCTTCTTGCAGCTGAATATATGAGATAAGAAGTCATGAAGAAGTTTTTCGTCTACTCCACCTTGAGTATCTGGTTGTGTAAGTTATCTAAAAAAATCATACCCCAATCAAATTTTTTCCTACCATCCAAAAAGGTTTCAATGAATGGAAACATCCATTCCTTAAAGTATGCAAAGTCCTTTTTCCCAAACACCCTGGAAAGCATCATGATCAAGTCATTTATTTCCTTCCTAAAGTCTACCCTCTTAGGTTGTTCAGGAACCTTAGCCAAGGACTTCTTTTCAATTCTCAACCACTTCATATTCATGTGGTACCTATTAGCTTCTTTGTCCCTGTTAAATAATTGAAATTTCTTTGCTTTAGTCAATTGCTTGGGGTTCTTGGGGTAGGTGCATTAAACAAGAACCTCATCATTTGATGGGATAGATCAATGATCACATTCCATTGGAGGTCCATATATTGTCTTGATAAGGGATTGTAAGCCCCTACTACTGTGAGTATGAGCTTTGGGCATTGGATTGATAAGGGGAAGAGTGCAACATGTGCTGGACCAGATTGGGCTATTCTTTTAGTCCTTCCAATTATATCCTCAGAGAAAGTATCCACAATCAACTCTTCACAGTTGAATAGGCCTAGATTAGTGTCTTTTATGTCTGCCCATTTTGAATCTAGCTTACTAGCTGTAAGAGTAGCATCTTGGTGTTTGTATCTCAAGGTGTAAGGGAATTTCTCCACCTGTATCTTCTTGGGCTTTGCTCCCTTTGAGCTTTCTGCAACATTCCACTCTTTTTGTGAGACTTCTTTGGATGCTCCTGGCATTATTTACTCCTACAAGACAACCTTGGATTAGACCAACAAAAGGCATGAGAATCATCACCACAAGCGTTATCTTTTCACACTTCTCTATTCTTCCCTAGGTAACCCTCCATACTTAGTAAAATTTCAAACCTAGCGGGAGCGGGACCGAGAGAAAATCAAGAACTAGAGAGGTGAAACAAATAACATAATTGGAACTGGGACAAGGACCAGATCAAAAACTAAAACTTTCAAAGTTTCAATACCTCATGACATTTGATGACCCAATCCCAATCAAGTTCATGGGATCAGGATAGGAATCAGAATCAGAATCAGAACCCATCAGAGGTGGATTCATTTTCAAAATCGAACTCTCATGCAAAAGTTCAATGGACGAGTTCATTTTTGGCTTCGATTCCACCATGCATAAGCAAAGTTAAACAGATTCTCACTACACGCTGACACTAGTTTAGACATGAGA
Source organism: Sequoia sempervirens (assembly GCA_007258455.2). Classification (NCBI taxonomy): domain Eukaryota; kingdom Viridiplantae; phylum Streptophyta; class Pinopsida; order Cupressales; family Cupressaceae; genus Sequoia; species Sequoia sempervirens. Next base: position 433,268,805 of record VDFB02000017.1, read on the forward strand.
TAAAATAATGTGGAGAGGAAAAAATTAAGCTCAACTCCGCCTAAACAAATGGGACCGGATCAAGTGAGCTAGGGAAACTACGTGAAAAGGGTGTGAAACGAAAAACCCTAATTTTTACGACTTGTCGACTTACATATAAAATAGGGCATCAAAAACCCTATGAAAAAAATCGTAAGATCAATAAAAAACAAGATCAGAGGGGTTCAAGAAAAGATTTAAAACAACCATAAGGCACTAGAAACCCTCAAAAAAAGAAATCCCTAATCGAAACTAGGGCATGATGGACTGAAAATGCCACTGAAAAAAAACAAAAAACAACAAGAGACAAACAAAAAAAATGGGGAACTAAAAAATACAAATGGAAAATGGAAGAGGGAATGAAACAAAACAAAAGAACGGAAAAAATAAACCAAAAACAAGAAAGGAAACAAGAGAATATTCACGGGAGAAGTCCCATGAATGCGCGAAGAACAACGGAGCGAACAAGATGAATGGGAAAACACAAAACAGAATGGGAGAAAACCACCTACCTCAAAATGCGATCAGAAAAGGTTATAAATCAATAGGGATCCACTCACGAATGCCCACCCGCAGCCAAATCACGCTCCTCCTTGAGTTATTTTGGCTCTTTGTTCGTTAAAATGATTTGGATAGTTGTAATGAGCCAAATAACCTTGATTAAGGTTTTAAAAACCATTTTGCACATGTGAGGAGACTGCAATTAATGTATTTAATGTAGTTTGTTAGGGGCAGAATCAAAACGAAGTCAAGTACATAGCCAACATGTACGTCAGAGGTAAAATGGGAGTGGAAGCAGAATCGAGATAGAACTAGGAACTTTGTCAAATTTCCACTTTTCATTCTGGATCTAACACTGGTCCCGCAGAAAGGAAATGATGACAACAAAGGAATGGGGCATAATCGGAACCGAATCTGGATCTAGAGCTTGATAAAGTTCCAGGTTTGGTCTGATTTTGGTTTTTCTCCTGGAAAAGGGAAAGAAAACCAACATAGGGAAACCAAGGAACAAAGGGAAGTGGGACTGGGGCAAAGGCGATCCCAAAACAGAACACAAAACAAGACAAAAGAAAAGACAAACAAATGGGAGCAAGATTGGAACGAAACCAAGATTTGAAATTTTTGCAAAGTTTTGGGTCCAGTTTCTGTCTTGGTTGCACTTCCACAAAGGGAAAAGAAACACAAAGGGGAAGAAAACAAAAGAAACCCAAGGGAGAGAACAAACCCAAGAGCACAAGACAAGAAACAAAAAAGAAGCAAACAAAACAAGAGATGGGGTTGGGACCAAAACAAAAACTGGACCAGGAACTTTGCAAAAGCTCCAAGTTCGGGTTCGGTCCACATTCTGAGCCTCCAAAAACAAAAGGAACAAGGTATTATGAAGAAAACAAAAAACTCCTAAGACACAAACAAAAACACCAAGGGAAAACAAACACAATGAGGACCCATTTTGATCAAAAACAAAATGGGGTGGTTATGCAAGGCATAAGAATTGGCGACTCGACTAGGAAAATGGTTTATCCATTTTCAAGATACTGAAGAATTCAATCACCCAGAACCTCTAGTTCATGTACATTTTAAAATTTAGTATGATCATTTATGGAAAATGGTCATTCGTATGCCACTGAATTTCTTGTGCACAAATGTCTCTTATTTGATGAAATCCAATAGAAGGTTTTGAATCTGAGACTGGTTCCATTGAATTATCTGTGAATGAGATTTCTTGGTGTTTATTGATCTATGAATTTTAATGATGAGCTAGTGATGTGTTCTCGTTTGATTTTGGAGTTTAGTGATAATGAATTATTGTATGTCTTGAATTTGCACTATGAATGAATGCAATGGTATAGACTATTCTATGGATTGTATCATTTTATGGTTTAGTTGTTGGAAGAAATGCTCATTATGAAGTTTATGTCTCAATTAAAGGAAATATGTGTTTATGTTTTACTATCCTAAGCTTTTTTCTATCTTTTGATGTTGATTTACACCCCCCAAATGTTAGATTAATTTGTACTATGTAGTTTGTATCCCTTTACCAACAAACCCCTTGAACATTATAGTTGCATAGGCCACTGAAAAACATCAACACAGTTGAGAACCAACTACAGAGACCTTGGAAGAAAGGTGGATTTAGGTTATTTATCTTTTTTAGGAGAAATAGAATAGAAATATTCTATTTTAATGTTGTTGTGTTACATTGACCATCAACAGGATGACATGAGGGCATAAATTGACAAGGTAAAGGGAAAGAAGAAGGCCCGTGCAGTGCATTTGACCAAACTCACAGATGAAGGAGATTTGGTAGCTGAAATTGTCACTCCAATTATTGATTAGGATGACAGAGAATTGCAGCCCAAGGATTATCAGATAAGTATTGTCAATCTGGGAAAGCACATTGGAAGTCAACAACTTAATTTGATTGACATTGTTGCCACTACTACCAAGTCCAAGTTAATCAAGGACAAGCCCAAAGATGAGCTTAATGCTCAAGTGGTTAAAATGAAATATTTATTGAAGGATTTGATGTCATCTACACCTAAGCAACTTGCACCATCTAATATTCCCGTTCTTATGAGCAAAAAAGAGGTAGATGGCTTCACTGAAATGAAAAATAAAGCCACATGGGTTGACAATTGGATTAATACCTTCAAAGCTGATATGGATAAGTTTTTAGAAGAAGGTTTTAAGTATTGTTATAGGGGACTAAAATTAGTCAAGACCATAGAGGTAGCCATGAAGAAATGGTGGGAAGAAGAGGAAAAGCTTAGAGAATATTTGGGAAAGTTGAGAGAAATTGATAAGATTTCTGATAAAGAGTTGGTCCAATCCCAAATCTTGGGTGAAGAAGATTTTGGATATGTGGAAAAGGCTATTCATATATCTTCGTTTAAGTCACAGACTCTAATTGAACATAGGATAATCATGCTAAACAATGTTCATGAGATATTTTAACACACGGGTGTATTTGAAGAACTCATTTCAAGGTTTATTGATAAAGCCTTACCTCCAGATCAGAGACTCGAATCTTTGGGAGATGTCAAGGATGCATGGGAGGAACAACTGAATGGAATGCTAGTAGAAGGAGATACAGGTAAATCACCACTCATGGACAGGTTATTGGAACTCAGATGTGTCCTACGTTGGGAAACTAAGGACGTTGGTAAGATGAAAGTAATTGTCGATGCAACAAAGAAGAAGTTTGAAGAGTCAGCGTTCAAGGTCGACTGGGTAGATGGACTAGATGATGAGACAGTGAAACAAATTTTGGATAATTATGATGAATACCGTGGATTCTAGCATGAGGGTGATAAGCAAGGCTATTTTTTATTAAATTTTGAACACCTTTTTGGACGGGTTTTTGAACAAAAGGACGGCTAGGCAATAGAGCTGGCGAGTCAAGAATAATTTGTGGTAGTGGGAAGCGATCTAAGTGATGACTTGGAGTTCATATTTTGGTTGAAGGGGCAGTTGGCGCACTTGTTCAACTTCAACAATTACAATAGAGACAAATCTGGAGTCCCTACAATTGTGGATCTGGAGCCCCAAATTATGGATCTTAATTTTTGATGGGAGGAATTAGTGCTGAATTTTTCTATATGTAGAATTTCTCTCCATTTTGTAAGGGTGGGCTGATTGAATTCAAGATTGGCTGCCGAAGAGAGATTTAGGATAATTTTTACATCTTTTAGAAGTTTTACAAGCTTTCATGCAAAGATACTCAAAAACACTTTTTATAGATTTAATGCAATTTATGTTATTTCTAGAAGTTTGTTAGTTTAATAGTAATGTTGATGAACAATAGTTATTCGTATGCTAGTGAGTTTTTTTGTGCATAAGTGTCTCTTATTTGATGAAAATCAATAAAAGATTCTGAATTTGAGACTATTTCATTGAGTTGTCTGTGAATGAGATCCCTTTATATTTATTGATCTATGAATTCTAGTAATGAGCTGGTGATGTGTTCTTGTTTAAAAATGAAGTTTTGAAAAAAAATGATGATGAATTGTTGTACATCTTGAATTTTCACTATGGATGAATGCAATGGTATAGATTACTCTATGGATTATGTCATTTTATGGTTTTAGTTGGTCAAAAGAATGCTCATTATGAAGTTTATATGTCTAAATTAAGAGAAATTTGTGTTCATGCTTTGTTGTCTTAGGCTCTGTTCTATCTTTTGTTGTTTATTTACACCCCCCAAACATTAGATTAATTTGTATTATGCAATTTGTACTCTTTACTAGCAGGCCCCTTGAACATTATAGTTGCATAGGCCATTGAATGACATCAATACAGTTGAGAACCAACTACAGAGACCTTGGAAGATGGATAGTTTATATTATTTGTCTTTTTTAGGAGAAGTACTAAATGGTCAACTTGTTCAGTGTTTTTAATAAATTGTAACTTTCCTCCATGGTTAGCAACTAAACCATTTTTCATAATGCTATCATTGATTATACCAGGAAAGAAAAGTGTGACTTCAGATACAATTGATGCTTATCTAGAGCCATTATATGATGAGCTAATGGAATTGTGGAAATGAATTGAAGCAATTCAATCTTTAAGGGATGGTTATTCAATTAAATTCACTTTAAGAGCTTCCTTATTGTTTATGATTCATGTTCTTCCTGCATATGGCACATTGTCTAGTCTTAGTGTTCATGGATACCATGGATGTCCTGCTTGCAACTTTAGGTTTTTGTAAGGCACTCAAGAAGTTTGTGTAAGTGTATTTATTGTGGACATCATGCTTACCTTCAAATGGATCACCCATATCATAAAAAAAACCACATTTCAATGGTTAAGAAGAGAATCATGAAGCACCATTGCTAATAACAAGTGATTGCATTGTTGAGAATGGACAAAAAGGAATGTCATTTATTGAAAATGATGGTATTTGTTGGTAGTAGATATGATCCATTTAATGAAAGTGATGTAAAAGGTTGTGAATATTCTATAAGTTTTCAAACTTCAAGGATATAGCCATTAGGCATACTGTTGACTTTATGCATACTAAGAAAAATATAGCCTATGCTATTATAGAAACTCTTTTTGGTGCTTTTGATACTATTTCATCACATGAAGACTTTTGACAACTAAAGATTCGTCGAAATCTTTGGGTTGAAAAATGTGATGATGAAAAATATAGAAAACCTAGTGCTCCTTATGTTTAGACAAAGGAACAATGTGCACAATTCTTACAGTTGATGTCTCAGACTCGCTTTCCCATTGGATATGTAAGTAGTAGTATTAGAATCGAAACTAACATTAATGGCTTAAGAAGCCTCAAGACCAATTACTATCATGTCATAATGGAGAATATTTTACCTATTGTGGTAAATATATTAAGTTTGGTAAAGGGGCCAAGATTGGAAGTTATAAGGTTGGGCCTAATATTAAAGAGAATGAGTTTAAATGTATTATATCCTTCAAAATTTGATAGTTTGAGGGAGGAGGTTGTTCAAGTCCTTTGTCTATTGGATCGGGAATTTCCACCAACAATCTTTAACATTTCTGTGCATCTTTTGATACATCTACAATATGAACTAAAGCATTGTGGCCTGGTAAGAACAAGATGGATGTATCCTATAGAACGATATATGAAGGTTTTGAAAAAAATTGCTTGTACTAGGGAAAAACTGAAAGGCAGCATGTCTGAGGGATATTCAATGCAAGAGGCTATGGGATTTTGCATATAATATATGAAGGATTTTAAAAATGTCAATCAGCGTGAATGGGACAATGACGAAGAAGAGACAGTTGCAGGTGAAGTATTCGAAGGCAATGGATTCCACTTCAATGTATCACATCAAGAAAGAAGTGTGATACATGTGTATATTCTTGAAAACACATCTTTGTTCTATAAGTGGCACAGGTAAAAAAAAATTACACAATAATTTATTTACTCAATTGCATTTACACATTTATATTATCAATCTTAGTATTTGTACATCAATATTCTATGTAGAAAATATGAAGAATACAATCAAGCTTGGATGCAACATCGACCTCAAAAGTGCAGACATCATGCTGATTTGATTGGAGGTGATTCTTTTCCAAAATTTGAAAAATGGATTGTTAATGCAATCAGTGATTCAAAAGGAGAAGTTCAAGATATAACAATGGAGGAAAGTGAGCTTTCACAATCTCCACATTTATGGGCTATGCATCTCAATGGAATGTGGGCCTATGGTAGTCATTTAAGAGTGGAAGAAAAACAAAAATGAAAGATAAATTGTGATTGTGTTGTTATTGCTGAATTTCTTCATGGAATTGAGAAGAAATTTTATGTTGGATTCATCCAGCAAATTATTTTGTGGACTATGGTGAAAATAGTCCTATATTATTAAAATGAAAGTGGATCCGACCATCTGTAGTACAATTTGATGAGAATGGATTTTCACGTGCAAATACAAGACAATTTTTATCAGAGATGGATGAGTCGTATGTTTCCCCTCTTCAAATTAACCAATCATTTATAATTGATGATGTAAGAAGCCCAAGATGGTTGTATGTCATTCAAATAGAGTCTTGTTCGAAACAAAAATTCATGGAAGTTGTTGATATAATGCCTGATGGACAATTTGTTAATTTATAAGAAACATTTGAAAAAGTGGATGAAGATGATGATGGAGTGTTTGAAGAAGACATTTTGATTACCAATGAAGAGATTGGGAGAGAATGCATTTCATGTCATAAATGAGGATGAGGAAGAAAATCAAGCAGATGCAGACATGAATGATTAGGATTCTGATCTTGCTTGCAATGGAGATGATTATGATGATGTTTTGTCACCTTAAGAGGTTAGCTTTCCACCTAAACTTTGATTACATGTATGTTTCAATTTATTATTGAATGTAAAAAAGATCTGAGTATAGGTATGCTTATTCACTATTGTTTTACTGATACATTTTTGAATGTAATCATCATTATTCTGTTGGTACATTGTATATAAAACCTAAGATGTTCACTACTGATTTGAAGTGCATTTGAAGTTAGTTTCAATCATTCTTCTTAGTTTTCTTATTAATTTGTTTAGTTATAATATAATTTCTTGTATGTCCTATATGTTTTCTAGATGCAAACACATAATGAACATCTTTAATTTAATAATACATATAGATATCTTAACATTAAGTGAACTAATCCTCCTCATTACAAACAAAGAAATTATCTCCTAGGTCTGATTGACACTAAAAACTAAAACTAAGAGACTGCAAAATTAGAAAATTGTTCAATCTTTTCATAAAATGATATCTAAAATATTGCATTCATAATAAAATCCAATATCGCACTACCGCACCAGTCAATAGAGGTATGTGCAGGATGGCGAGACATATAGGTCAATGTACAAATGCTTACCACAATACCACAACAACCAAATATGAATACCGCAGGCTGGCAGTGAGAACATGTTAACAACTAAAGTAAATTGTAGCCCCACAAGGGGTAAATAGTGACATTGTGGTATGGTGGTGAACAATCACTCAACTGCTAGAATTAACCCACTGTCTTATGGGAGTCCAAAGGGGTGTGCACGGGGTGGCGGTACTTCTAACCCTACCTTATGGCTACCCCGTAGTGTTCTTGATATGATAGAGCGGTATGGTGGTGAATAGTCACTCAATGCTAGAATTAACCCGTCAACCCACAGGTGTCCAAAGGGGTGTGTGACAGTACTACTAACGCTACCCTGTAGTGCTCTTGAAATGATAGAGCGATATGCAGTACAATTTTTCAAAGCATTTAATGATTACACCATTTGATTTCCCAAGATCAAATGCATATATATAAACTCAAAATATAGGCAGATTTTGAAATATTTTGTATGAATTGACATTAATAGTGAGGTGACCGAGCTTAGCAACAAATATTACTTGGGACTTGATGACATTTTGGAAATCATTCACATAACTTAGCGTACCAGAGGCAAGGGAGTTCAAGCAGGAAGAATTTGTAGCTATTATTCACTGAGTAAGTTCACAGAAACCCTCTGTAGCAAGTATATAATAATTTAATTTTCTTCTACAAGTAGACACTTAAATAAATCAAGTAGGAGTAAATTCTTTATCATGCCACCCAAAATAAGTCAACTTGTGAGTAAAAAGGAAGAGCCCATAGTTTCTAAATCAAAGAAGAGGTCCCTACAACAATCCATTTTAGATGTGTTACCTAATTTTGTAGACAAAGGATTCAAAAAGATATTTAAAGATACAACCCATGGATGTAGAGACCCAATTGTCCCTATCTCGGGGTGGGATATGTTTTGGTACTTCTATGAAAAAAGGGATGACAAGATTCCAGTTTTGAATTCTTGGACCTTAGATTTGGCCAAATTGATAGTCCCAAATGTCTTCATAGATGTTTAGTTTATTAAAGTATTGGCACAATATTATCACCCAACTACTAGGACTATAAGAATGTCAGATGGTTCACCATTAGTGGTGTTGACGAAAGAAGCAATTATAGAGTGTTTTATGTTAAACAAGCAAGCTATCACTAAGATCAACTTGGATAGAAGTGAGGAGGATTATAGGAGATTGAGAAAAACCTACAAGAGTGATTAACTTCCTTTACACATGAAAAGGTGTGTGAACAATAGGAAGATACCTATCTCCCCCTCCCAAATTGAGCCATTTTCCATAAAAGGCTTCCGAGTATATTTCAAAAGAACTTATTTTTCTTTGTGCCAAGTGCTTGGAATAGATGCTAAAGAGAGGATGCCAACCTATCTCGTGATGATGGCAATGAAGATACAAAATCCTGAAGTTAACATTGAGTATGACTTTGCTGCTGAAATTGAGAAAGGGCTACATGAGGGTTTTTTGCAAGTAAGAGAGAACTTAGCTCCCATCACTTTCAAGAAATACTCTCTGCTATGTCATTTAATCTTGTACCAAAATAGAAACAGATGGACTAAAAGAATTTGTTTGGGAATAACTGATGATGAAGGGAATAGGTTGCTTGTACAAAACTAGTGTTACATCTCAGATAGTAGATGCAAAAATAGTGATTATGTAATATTTCATGATGATTTTGTAGTAAAGGTCATGGTCACTCTTGGTCATATTTCACCAAGATTTCCTAATAAAATCATGCAATTATTAAGACCTTTAGCATTGAAGCTAGAGTAGGGACACCCTCACAATTTCAGTGACTAGTTCTTCTTAGTATACCAAATAGTAATAAGAGTCTATGGGTGTCCTTAAGCCCAACATGTTTTACCTAAAAAAAATTCTATTTGAATTACATTTTTAGAATTCATGTGGTAAATGTTATCAATGGAGTAGGATGTTATGAAAAGATAGGAAAAGGGGACATTCCTCCCTGACCTAACTGAATGTGAGGAGCTATCCATAGGGTCTGACACTCTTGAAGAACTACAAAACTATAAGAAGATTGGGTATTCATTGAAGTCACAAGGAGAAAGGGTCTTTGATCCTGAAGGACATATTAATTTTATAAATCAGACACTTCTCACTAAAGTTGGGATTAGACATGTAATGGATTACGAAGAAGATGTAATAAGAAACTGCTTTACACCTGATAAAGTTTTTCAGAGAAAGATGAAGTGGGAAATTATAAAGAGGCTTTAGGAGGAGAAGAAGAAAAGGGACTTTGGATTCCAAGGATTCTATGTTGAAGAAAAGGATCCTATCAAAAGGATGAACGTAGTAATTGACAACTTTGAAAGATGATATGTTGAACCAGAAAAGAAACCTGAGGGTCATCTTCAAAACCCTCCAAGTTGCCCATCAAACCAAGTGGTATTGTAATCATAAATCCCCTACCAAACACTGCCACAATACAATCATAAGTATCCCCTAAGCAACCAAGTCCTAAAAGAAAGAAGACACATGGAGTGGCCCCCTTAGTGGCATGTGAAATAAGTGAAGGAGTAGAGGTTACTAAAGAGGTAGCCAATGTAATTTTGAATTTTAAAGATGATGAAGTTGATCAGCCACTGCCTAAGCTTGCAATTGATGCTCACAAACTAAAAGAAAGAGTGGATATACATGGGCATAATGATCAAGAAGTGCATGATGATGAAAGGGTGATTTTTGCCCTTAGATTTATTGAAGATGATGAATTTATTCAAACTCCCGAGTTTAAGGATTTTTGGTTTAAGATGAAAATGAAAGAATTTGAGGAGAGACTCCAAATTAATAAGATGGGCACTGAGGATTCACAACATGACTAGATTTTTTCCCAAACTCTTGAAGAACTTACGATTAATGAAATTACTGTTAGCCCCCAAGAAGCAAGAAAATTGGTCTTAGAAAGCAATATACTAATTATTCTTGGGATGGAGTTAAAAAATATATTCTTATTGGATCAAGTAAGAAGGAAAGAAGATCCCATGTTGGTTTCTAAATTCAATTCAGATGATTGAATGAGTGGCACAGGTTACAATCCAAGACTTGAAACCCTATCCTTTTGGAAAAAGAAAAAAAGAACAAATAAACCAAATTGCTTGATGTTGTAAAAGAAATGAGAGGGACTGCCATGGTAAAGACACTTCAAGACACATCAACATTAGAGGTAGCTAGTATGATAATGCACCCAACAATGTTTACTAGGGATGTGGTTAAAGCTATGGAGCTTAGATTGGTAGAATATGAGAAAGTACAAACTGATCTGAATGATGAAGTGAATAGGTTATTCATAGAAAATATGAAATTGAAAGAGAAGTTGAAGGGTGAAGTTCCTTCCCAAAGCAAAGAATTAACAGTATACCAGCCCCTTGCCATCCAGACCGATATAGGTGCAATCACTATTGAACAAGTAAATGTGCTAAAATAATAAATTGAGAAGTTGAAAAATACTAATGAAGAAACAAAGGAAAGAGCAAAGAGAGAAACTCTCAGGGTATTGGAACATATCTTGGAGCATAGGGTTAAACTAATTGTGGAAAATTTTGAAAATGTGTATGAATGTTATGTCTCCTTGTCATAAGCAATTGATCAAATAAAGGCTCATGTACTTATATTCGACCCCTTATTCAAGAAATGGCAACCTATACATCACACCTTAATGACTTTGTGTAGAATTTTACAAAGCAGTTACGAGGCCCTTGTAGCTTTAAAGCCTACTGAGCAAATGGTCTGAATGGTCATAGATGAATTTCAATACATATTTGTAGAAGACCAAAATATCAAAGCAAGAATGGATTCATTTCACACAATGAAGTAGTGGTTTATGCCTAAGATACTAAGGGGTGATGATCAACTGAAAGGCTCCAAGGATTGGATAGATGAGTTTAGAAAAATTGTTCCCAACTACCTCACAAATTTACAAAAGGATGGTGACATAAATATTCATCGCCTCAATATAACCTTGGATGGAATAATTGCACTTGATGTTGGATAATCAAAAATTATCACGAATAGCAAAGATTTATTAGACAGTAGATGAAAGAGTCACTTGGCCAACCCACAAAAAATACAGTAGTACAAATGGCCTCATGAATACATGGTGTACCAATGGGAGAAAACATATCTAGCTCCCCCAAAAGAATAGGCCTTGTAGTGAATTACCAAGCCTTGCAAATACTATCATGGAGACAGGACCTTTCCAGATCTGAATGCTCACGGGTACCTTGTGATGAGTAATGGACTTCTGAATCTTGTGAGGTGCTCTGTACTTTAACATCTAATCATTTCTCTTCACTTCTCATCTTTCATTGCTTTTATGTAATCCTATGTAAATAATGATAATTAAGAATTTTTGATTTATTTTAAAAGTGGGTAACTAAAAAGACACTTTTTGACATGTCAGTCAGGACAAAATTTTGAAATGTATTGTAAAATCTTTTTGAAGATCAATAGAATGAAGTTATAATTGGTGGTTGAATTCTAGTTTCAATTGTTTGTTGAAGTGAATTAATGAATGCTATCTTGTTGTCTCCAATTTGGTATTTCCTTGTTATTTAAATCAATATATCAAGGATATAACTAGTTTATCAAAACACATTTTCTACCAAAAAAATTATTTTGTATTATATTTTAGTGTCAAATCTTTGGTAATTATGGTTAGTTTCATTACATTCAAATTTTGAATTTTGGGAAATTATATATAGTAAATAGATTGATGGTTGTTTGGATAGTGAAATTAGCTCTCTTAGAAATTAACTGAAATATCTTGTCTTGAAACATTTACAAGGATTATTTTAATTAAAGAGGATTTTGTGGTTGTTTTTCTAAGAATGATTTTATAGTGCAACTAGCTTGCTATTTTCATTCAAGATACAAGTCATGATCAAATTCAAGCACATACCAAGAATATGGCACTCTACTTCAAACCCTCAACCTCACTTAGTTTAGTCTACTTACATGGGGATATTGAGGAAGTTGCTAAAAAATTAATATATATCATTTGTTATTTGTGAAGGAGAATCCTGTGAAATCCAATATGGTAGTGGAACAATATCCAGTTTCTTAAGAAAAGATGATTTCACAGTTGGGAAACTTGTTGTGAAACATCAGGTTAGTAATTTTTGGATGTTAAGGCTACCTAGTTGGATATCAAAGATCTTTTCTCATCAACTTAATTTGGAATTTCTGTATAAATGGATTCTTTCATGGTGTAGGTCTTTACTGAGACAACACATGAACTAGGGTTGACATTTTTGTTGTCCAAGTCTGATGGCAATCTTGGGCTTGGTTTTTAGGAAATTTTTGTTGATAATGTTGTTCCAGTCAGGTTAGTGTTGATAGCCTTCATTCTATAATATGTCAACTTCATTCTATAATCTAAGTGTATCACCTTTCTTAAATTTTGAACAAGGTTCTGAAATCAAGGGTTCAATATGCATATTTTAGGCCTATGTTGAACACTCTGTTTAAGGAATTTATTGACAAGACTATAGTTTTTTAATTGATTTATCTTTCTATTGTGTTTGGACTTACTTTTGTAAACTTGCAATAGACAATGTAATTTTATTCTTTTTTAATTGAGACTAATAGTAATTTTATAGGTTGTATTGAGGCACTGCTTCATTCATGGCAGAAAAGGAAACACCCTGTTGCTCATATCAAATGGCATGTTGCATATAAATGAGGAAAGATTCTAGCTAGGTTATTCTTGACTGCATTGAAGGAGAGAGCTTCATATATGGGACATGATCAACACTCTCCTTGGATTCTACACTTTACAGCTTGCTCTAGGAAGATTTCCCATGTTGTAGAAGTTTTAAGAGATGAAAGGGGCATGTGCTTGCATTGAAGGGCTTCAAGCATGTGTTTCCATCATTGTAGAAGTTTTTTAGAAGTTTCTTTCTTGCAGTCATTTATGTGCAATATTGTAACTCACATTTTCAATCTTGTGACTGAAAATAACAATTGTAATACTCTATTTCTAAGTTGTAACTAGAACACCTTTTTTTAATTAATAAAGCTCACCAATTTTTCCTTCTCAATGGTTGTCTTATTGTGTGCAATTGACAATTGATGTGTATTTCTATGTTTTATGCTTAAATCCTCAAATATCAGTCAATTAAAATGACTAAATATACTACTAATTGACATCAATTAATAATTAAATTGACTAAATATACTACGAATTGATAGAAATCAGTGAATAGTGAATAAATATGACTACATATATGAACAGTGAAATTAGTGAATAAAAATGACTAAATATACTACTAAATTGATCAAAATGATGATTAAATTAATGACTAAATACACTAACAATGCATATAAATCAGTGAATAAAAATGACTGAATAAGTGAGCAATTAACAACAATCAATGACTAAATACATCAGTGAATAAAAAATGACTAAATAAGTGACCAAATTACAACAATCAATGACTAAATCAACAACTAAATAATTGACCAATTAAAAATATTAGTGAATAAAAAATGACTAAATAAGTGACCAGATTATAGCAATCAATGACTAAATCAACAACTAAATATATCAGTAAAAAAAATGACTAAATAAGTGCCTAGATTACGTCAATCAATGACTAAATCAATAGCTAAATATACTACCAAATCGATCAATCAAAACAACCAATAAATGACTAAAAATGGTTTAGTCATCAATCTGGTCGTGTTATATATGACTAGAAATAAACTACTAATGGTCATGTGACCAAGTTCAGTCATTTATAAGCAATTTTTAGTAGTTTTTTCATTAGTTTATTGTTTTTTTTGTACTAGTGAACCTTCCCACAGATTTGGCGTGTTTTCTGGATGATGCCATCAATGTTTGAATCACTTTTTGAGTGCCAAAATTTGATTTTTAGGGCTTCAAGGACAACATTAAATGCTTTCTTTGACTCCTACAAGTGGATTTGTGGTGGCCATCCTCATTCATTGTTGTTGCTTTATTCCTTCTGACGAGCTCATACTCATATCCCTAATTTCATGGGGGATTTGGATTACTTTCAAGAAAATATTTATGGCAGGGGGAATGGCATGCAAACCTTGTTCTCTCTAGGCTCTTCTTGGCACAAATTTCACAACAGATATTTCCTTGATCATATCTCTTCATCTACTAACCCTAGCTGGGCTAGGGTTTGAGTTGTATTCATCTGAGTTATGCTTCATCTATAAAATCAACACTTGTATATTTTCTAAGGGTTCTTCCTCTGCCTCCTCTAGGTTTTTTCTATTGCAAACATTGCATTTTTTTGCATTTTACCATTTTAAAGATTGCTTCTAAGCTTTATGTTAATAAAATCCAACTATTATCACTATAATCTTTTGCATGTTTGAGTAAAATCTATTTACTTCCATGTATGAGTGCATGTGTTTTAGTTGTTTCATTAATATATTATGTTGTTCTAAAGTAGGAAGAAACAAATTTTGTCTTGGTGCATCACCTTCTTTTACATTTCGTGTATCTTTCTATCCTTTTTCTCTATGATATGTTAGAGTAGAGTAGTAATAGGTTTCATGTGTTGGGTTAGACTAACACATCTGCACTTAGTTTAGAAAAGGAAGTCGGCCTTCTCTAGAGATTCAATATTATTTACACAAGATTCCACACCTTGAGGTTTTTTCCATTGTGTCATTGGAACACTAAACTCTTCTTTAGTAGGGTATAGTTTTATGTGATAATAGTTTCTAGCACACCCGATGGAGACAAGAAGAAATTTAATTTCATTATATTGAGAGAGTGGTGCTACTCTCGACATTCTAGCCTTGAGGAGGATCTCAAACAAGTACCTGGTGATTATGCAATCAAGGAATAACTCTACATACAAATTGGTGATCTTGTTGCTACCCAAAATTCCTAGTTGAAGATCAAACCTACAAATTCATGCCAAGAATTCAAACAAGAGCATCTTCTAGAGGTAATTTCTAGTATACTCAACTCTCATTTTCCACTTCTAGAAGAAGTAGACAATATTTATCACCTATAAGAAGAAATAGAAGTACAAGTCCATCTCTTAGAGGTCAATCCATGCCACCTATGGGAAGATTATTTCAAGCTAGAACACATGTTGTCCATACAAATAGGAATTTATTACATATGGATTTACCCAAAAATCATCCTTTTGTATCTTTTACTGGTGGAAGCCCCTTGATTCTAGCCCAAATAGATGATATACCAATCAATGCCCTCAAAATTACTCCCCATTTTACTAGTGAAACATCTATAACTCTAGCAGAGCACATTATAGATGTGGAAAAAATATGCTCAGTGCATGATGTAATAGAAGACAACGTGGTTGTTAGGTTGCTAGCCACTTCCCTTAAGGGTAAAGCATTGTAGTGGTATATAGGAATGCCACCCAACTCCATTCACAATTGGGATGAGTTAGGGGAGAATTTATGCAAACATTTTAAAGATAAGAGTGACCACTTATCCCTAGTGGAACAGATGACAAATATTAAAAGAGAACCTCATGAATTCATGAGTGATTTCAACTACAAATTTCTAAAGACTTGGGATAAAATCAATTCCTTGGTCAAACCTTCTCTTGAACATTCTTTTTTATATTTCTTAAGAGCTCTTAATAGTGATATAGCTATTATAGTTCAGTCAATGGGAGGATATACCTTACTAGGTGCATATGATGTTGCCATAAAGGTAGAAAATTGTTTAATATAGGCTAAGAAGATCTCTCCTAGGCCACTAATGCCTTTATTTCTATAGCTTCATTCACAACCAACATTGACTCTTATCCTAGTGGCCCCAACTCCAGTGGTTTCCACAAGCCAACCTTCTACTTTTGTTGCACTTCCAGAAGATTGGGGCACCTTGCTCCAAAGTATGAATAATGAATTAGTATCATATAAGAGGTGGTAAGCTCAAAGCAATAGGCCCTATCAACCTCAAATTCAAGGTTATCAGCAAAATAGGCCACCTTATCAAGAACAAAATCAATGGAATCATACTAAGCCAATGAATATCATACATCCAGCTGCTATCAACACTTCTAAGTATTTTTTCCCGTACAGAATAATCTAGCACAAGAGAAGTGGTGTTACCCTTGTGAGAAAGCTCATAATCAAAATGCTTGTCAAAATGGAGAGTTTGTACAAAATTTAGTAGCTCAAAATGAAACCACTACTTCAGAGTAGTGGATTGGAACAAGCCAGCCAACTACGAGTAATCAAAATCATGCACAAGATGACTCCTCATTTTTCATTTGGGGTCAAGAGAATTTCTATGGCATGAATCAAGCAGATGTTGATACAATAGCCTAGAATACAAGATCAAAGAAAAGAGAAATGGAGGGTGGTACATCTTTCATGGTTGGGCAAGCATCAGTTTCTCAGCAACCTCAAAAAAGTGTAGATGTTGGACCAACAGGTAGGACAACAAATGTTCCACAATCAAATCATCATGTTAATAGGCCTAAACAGTGGTGGATCAGCCTAAGATCGCCCAAGCAAAAAGAATGGACCTTGTTGTTCTAGAGGTTTCTTCTAAAGCTAGTCAACTTCCTTTCAACATAGTGGAGCAAATGAAGAAAGCCAATTTGAATGTTACTATGTGGGAGGCTTTATCCATTCCATCACAAAGGGATTTGTTGCAGCAAGCTTTGAAAGAGCATAAATAATCAGGTGATGTACAAGAAAAAGAGAAAACTACTCTATCAAGTAGCCTAGTGCAATTTAAAGAAGAAGGGAACTATAGAAAAATTAGTGATCCACCTCCCTTCTATCTTCCTCTAATTATTGGAAATCATATAGTGCACAATTATATGATAGACTTTGGGGCTAGTAGTTTTGTTATGCCTAAGGGAATTGTTGACATGCTTAGTATCAAGTATGAATCAGTGGCTAGAAAAGTTTTACAATTGGATGGCACTACTATCAATACAGTGGGAGTAATTAAGAATTTAAAATTGTCCTTACATGCATGCCCTGGATGTGATGTGTTGCAAGATATTTTAGTCATAGACCTCCCCGCTCATTTTTCAATTTGCTTATCTAGAGATTTCACTGTTAAGATAGGAGGATGTTTATCTGTTGATTGGTCTCACATGTTATTTAGAACTAGATATGTTTCTTAGGCTACCATCAAATCTGAGCCCATAGCAAAGGATCATTTAGAGCCTTACACTCTTAGTCCAATAAACATGAATTGTACATTACATGATCAAAAGGAAGAGTGTTGTGTTCACGAGCCTACCAATCCTATAGAGGAAGTACCTGATTGCATGTTGGATGAATGGGGAAATTCTTTACATTTTGATCCAATTGTTATTATTGAGGTAGAGGAGACTGGCCTTGGAACTTATTGCATTTATGAAGAAAACGCTATTATCCCCAATCTCATAAAAACTCAAGAAGACTTAGGGGGATTGTGGAATTTTTTTTTTGATGCTTCTAGAAACAAAAATGGTGTTGGTGTAATGCTAGTATCTCCAAGAAAGGAGAAATATTATTTCTCTTTTAGGCTTCAATTTAGTTGCACTAACAATGTGGCTAAGTATGAAGCACTCATCCAAGTTCTCTAGCTTGCACAAACAAGGAACATCAAATTCTTACAATTTTTTGGTGACAATGAATTGGTTGTCCATCAAGTTAGAACTTAGAGCTCAACCAAGAAAAATATGCTCAAATTATACAAACATAGGGTTTGGGATTTGATTAAAGGTTTTGAAGGTTTTAACATCTAAACAACTCCAAGAAATTAGAATAAACATGTTGATAGGCTTGCAACAGTTGGTGGTCAGTTTGATATACCAACACATATTGCAAGCAAAAAGGAGCAGCATATCAAGATTTTTGTGAGGCATGTTGTTCTAGATAATCAAGATCACTAGAAAGTCTTTGATAGTGACCAACAAATAGTGAATTTTATGTAGTAGGAGGCAAAATTTTCTAAAATAAATCAATTTAAGTTGTAAAATCAGTATGGTGATCAGATTGTGCGGCTGAGTAGCAACAAGCTACCAAATGGTCTCATCACCCTTGAGGGTATATTCAACCTCGATGATTAGTTAAAGCATAAAAGGATGAACTTAGCTATAAAGAAGGGTGATTTCAAGTCAATAGAGATTTCAGAAGGAAAGTTTCTAAACTTGGGAAATGTATGCTCTACCACTGAACATGATGTTTGCATAGATCTTTTTCATAGATACAATGATGTAGTTTCTTGGAATTATGAAGACCTAAAGGTTTTTGACTCGAGCCTTTCCCAACATACTATTAAATTAGATCCAAATGCCAAACCTATAAGGAAAAAACAAAGACCTATAAATCCTAAGATTGAGCCTTTGATGAGAAAGGAGTTGGCCAAATTGATTGAGGCTAGAATCATTTTCCCCATCAAGTAATCTTTATGGGTGGAAAATCTTGTTCCTATTAGAAAAAAGAATGGAGAAATAAGACTTTGTGCAGATTTTAGGGATCTAAATAAAGCCTCCCTAAAGAATCATTAACCCTTCCCCTCCATGGAGCATATTTTACAAAGAGTCAGTGGGTCAGAAAGGTTTTCCTTCTTGGATGGTTACTCAAGCTATAATAAAATTTTGGTCCAAGATCTGATCAACATAAGACAACATTTACTACAAAGTGGGGCACCTATGCTTATTATAAAATGCCTTTTGTTCTAACCAATGCAGGTGTCGCTTTTCATAGAGCCATGGATATGGCATTTCAAGGTGTGTTTAGATATTTTTTTTTTGTCTACTTGGATGATATCACAGTGTTTTCAAAGAATGCAAGAGACCATTTTAGTCACCTTGAGAAAGTATTTCAAAAATATAAGGAATATGGTATTTCCCTAATCTAAACAAATGTTGCTTCACCACTTATCAGGGCAAGCTCCTTGGACACATTATTTCAAAGGATGACTTGGTCATTGATCTTGCAAGAGTAAAATCTATCTTGGCCATCCAACTTCCTAGTCACAAGAAAGGATCCCAGATTTTCTTGGGCACAATTAACTTTGTGAGGAGGTTCATTCCAAATTATGTTGCTTTGGTAAAGCCTCTTACCTCTATTCTTACAAAAAATATGGTCTTCAAATGGACCAAGGAAGGTAAAGATAGCTTTGAGGATATCAAACATGAACTTTCTCAGGCTCCTACCCTTGTCAATCCTAACTATGACAAGGATTTCATTCTTTATACCTCTAGAGGTGAAGCAAGTATATTAGTTGTCCTAACCCAGCTAAATAAGGAAAATCTAGAGAAACCCATTGCTTTCTTCAGTGAGGGGCTTAAAGATTATGAGGTCAAGTACAACTATGTTGAAAAGAAAGCTCTTACTGTTGTTAGAGCATAGAAAAAATTTAGACACATGTTATCTAATAATAGGATACACCTAATGGTGCCCCATGTTAGCGTTAAATATTTCTTAAGTAGAGATATCAATGAAAAAAGGGTTGGATAGATCACCAAGGTGATGGAGTATGATGTTGACATCAAGATCACTAAGCCAGTGAGAGGAAAGGGGTTGTGTGAGCAACTTGTCTCAACATTTGAGACTCCTACAGAGGTTTCCCTTGTGCTATAGGAACAACAAGGACCAAATGAAAACATACAAGGTAGCTAGGTGTGTGATATGACTACCTTTTGTGGGAAGGTAGGTATCCTCTAGGTCTAGATAGGAACAAAAGAAGACATTTCAGATTACATTACATTCCCTATGTCATAGTGGATGGCATACTCTTTAGAAAGGATTTCAATGAAGTCCTATTAAGATGCATAGAATCAAATCAGGTCAGCAGAATGCTAAATGAATTCTATGATGGCTCTTTAGGTGGCTATTTTTTTAAAGGACTACTGTTGTAAAGATCATGAGGGCTAGTCATTATTAGCCACCATTATTAAATGACACCCACAAATGGGTGAGAAATTATAAGAAGTGTGCTTTCTTTTCTGGAGAGAAAAGGTTGGTTTCCCTCCCTCTTCATCCCATTCAAGTTGATCATCCATTTACATAGTGCGGTTTGGATTTTATTGACATGATAAATCCACCATCAAGTGTTGGTCATAAATGGATTTTGACAACCACAAATTTCTTTACAAGGTGGACAGAGGAAGTTTCCTTGAAGGATGCCACTATGCTTTAGTTTTAGAATTCTTTAATGGAATTGGTACAAGATTTGGCACTCCTTCCACCATCATTTTAGATAGTTCCAAGGCTTTTACTAGTGCTCATATCCTTGATTGGGAAATTAGGCATGGAATTTACTTAAAGACCTCATCTAATTATTATCCTCAGGGTAATGGCTTAACTAAGTCTTCAAATAAAAATCTCATCAGGATTATTAAGAGAACCATTGAGGACACCAAAGAGTCTAGCATAGCAAGTTAAAGACAACCCTTTGGGCTGATAGAATTACTCCTAAAAGAGTAATTAGTAATTCTCTTTTCATGCTAGTTTATGGAAGGGAAGCAAGGTTACCATTATCATTGGAGTTTCCTTCTATTGAGTTGGAACATCAAGTGGATTTAGAAGGAAATGATTCTATTATAGTAAGGTTGCTTGAGCTTTTGGAACTAGAGGAGACAAGGAACAAATCTATGCAAGTCATAGAAACACATCAAGAACAAGTCAAAATAAATTAAATGACAAAAGAGCAGTCCACAAGATGTTCCAAGAGGGAGATCTAGTGTTGAAATGGGATGCGGCTAGAGCCAAAGTTGGAAGACATTCTAAGTTTGATGTCATTTGGAGTGGTCCATATGTCATCACTAGCTATAAGGAGTCCAATGCATTCTATCTTTTCAGGTTGGATGGTGAGGTTCTTCCAACCTCAATCAATGGGATTCATCTCAAACCTTATTTCTGATGATTTTTGAGTTTCAAGTACATATTGTAAATATTTTATTTTTCACAAAGTGTTTTTGCACACCCTACATTCTCCTTAAGTGAATGTATGTTCATATTTTCCATGCTTTTCTCCAAGTGTAGGCCTGCACATGTTTTTCTTACCCTTGGGAGGCCCAACTATTTAAGTGTTACCCTCATGACTATGCCCAATGGATTGATAAGGTCCCTGGATTCCATGATTAGTAGGAAATCATCGCATAGAAATCGCCAAAAATGTTGACATTTCATGCCACCCTTAGATGACCCATCATTGGTAACTGATTTGAGAAATCCTACATGGGCCATCTTGCATGAATTCTCCTTGAAGGTTCCTAAAATTGGTTGTCTTGAGATTTCAGGCTTTCAAGTTTTCACTTACTTGCTTTTCTACATGCCTTCTCCATCGCTCTAATTCCCTTCTTCTTTTCTCCCACTCTTTCTCCTCTTAAGCCTCTCGCATTCCTTCCCTTTTCCCCGAATGTTTTTTTTCAAAAAATTTGACTAAGTGTGAATTTTTTGAATTTCAAAGGTAATCCTTGACCCTTACCTCTAATTTCGAGGGTAAGCCCTAACCCTTACCTCCAATTTCGGGGTTCGGGGTTCAAGCTTCCCTCTTACCTCTTACCTTCTTTAAGTAAGAGGTAAGGCTTCTTCCCAATTTTTGAAAGTTTTTTTCTTATGGGATTTCAATCTTCCTTTTTCTTTTCCTTTTTAGGAGGTAAACCTTTCTTCCAACCACCCTTTCCCTGAAAACTTTTTTCAAATTTTTTTTACTAAGTGTCAGATTTTTTGATTTTGGGGGTAAGGCTTCACCCTTCCAATTTCAGAGGTAAGCCTACTCTCTTACCTCCGATTTTTGAGGTTTTGAATTTTCCTCATCCCTTCTTCTAAACATGTGGTATTAGGCAAGCTCAATGCCTCATTCCTGACAATGTGCTCTTTTGGGGTCTAGACCATTTAATGCATAAGAAAAGGTTTATTTTTGGGCCCAATGCCCTGAACTTCCCACAGATTTGGTGTGTTTTTTAGATGATGCTATTAATGTTGAATCACTTTTTGAGAACCCAAATTTGATTTTTAGGGCTTCAAGGACAACATTAAATGCTTTCTTTGACTCCTGCAAGTAGATTTATGGCAGTCATACTCATTCATTGTTGTTGCTTTATTCCTTCTAACAAGCTCCATACTGATATCCTTGATTTCATGGGGGATTTGGATGACTTGAAGGAAAATATTTATGGCAAGGGGGATGGCATGCAAACCTTGTTCTCTCCAGGCTCTTCTTAACATAGATTTCACAACAAATACTTCCTTGATCAAATCTCTTTGACTGCTAACCCTATTTGGGTTAGGGCCTAAGTTGTATTCATTTGAGTTATGCTTGATCTATAAAATCAACACTTGTATATTTTCTAAGGGTTCTTCCTCTGGCTCCTCTGAGGTCTTTCTATTATAAAAACTACATTTTTTTGCATTCTTCCATTGTAAAGATTGCTTCTAAGATTTATTTTAATAAAATCCAACTATTATCACTATAATCTCTTGCATGTTTGAGTAAAATCTATTTAGCTCCATGTATGAGCATGTGTTTTAGTTGTTTCATTGATATATTATGTTGTTCTAAAGCAAGAAGAAACAAATTATGTCTTGGTGCAACACCTTATTTTACATTTCATGTCTCTTTCTATCCCTTTTCTCTGTGATCTATTAGATTATATTAGTAATAGGTTTCATGTGTTGGGTTAGACTAACACATATGCACTTATTTTAGAAAAGGAAGATGGCCTTTTCCAGAGATTCAACCTCATTTGCACAAGGTCCCACACATTGAGGTTGTTTCCATTGCGTCATTGGAACACTGAATTCTTGTTCAATAGGGTGTAGTTTTATGTGACAACAAATAGCTCTATCATACATCACAAATACACAGTAACAAACTTCAACACACATTACAAATACAATAGTGGTTGTCTCATATACACATCACAAGTACAATGATGGCTAGCTCATAGACATCACAAGTACATTCATAACTAAATCATGTGTACATCATGAGTACAATAGTGATTGAATCATGTTTACATCACAAGTACAATAGTGACTAGCTCATATGTATATCACAAGTAGAATTGTGATTAGCTCATACACATAGTAATTGGTTGACACATCTATATTGTATAACTAACACTTACCCTTAGTGCATCTCAGATAGAAAAAATATCTACACATTGCACACAACACCATGGGTCCATCCTTTTCCCTGGTCTTTTGCACCATTAAAAAACTGGGAAAAGGATTCAGTGTATCCCATACTACACTGGGGGTCCATCCTCAACCCAACAAGGCTAATTATATCATTTGGTAATTGAGAAGGGGATTTGACGCATGCCATACTACACTGAGGATCCATCCTCCATCCCAAAGCTTTCCACTAGTAGTGAACCTATCCAACCTGATTTATTCCAACTTCAATTTCCCATAGGCCACTAGTAACAAGTCTTCCCACCCAAGAAAAAAGTAGCTTTTGAAATATACCACATTGTGACCTTAGTGATCTTATCAACTATATTCTTCACAGTCCTTGGTAATATTTCACATCAATCACCCTCATGTTATAGGTGAATGTCATTGAAACCTCCATAAAAAACAATTAGCTTTGACTATCATTACCCACATGGTGGATAATTACTCATGTAACTGTTGACATATCAAATCTCTGATAGCCCCCAGAAATCTACCTTTGTGAACGAAGTGAATGTCAGCTAATGAAAAATATACAAAAATAGGACTGGGCATCCACCATTGGCATGGTCCAAAGACAACCTGCTAATTATTATTGTATCATAACTGAGGTAGCCCCTAGCAATCCACCTCCATGAACCAAGTGAATGTTGGCTAATCCCTAGCAATAGCCTAGACATCGATCATTGGCATAGTCCAATGATTGTTTGTTATTGCTCAAATATAGTGGAGCTTCACACTTGGGTAGATAAATATATGACAATCAATAGATCCATGGACCTCTCAAAGGGATGCACATTCATAGTTTTTTCATAATCAAGGTATCATTGATATTTTTCTTTCATTATTAATTCTTATCAGTAGTTAGGAAAACATAAATTAGTATATAAATGTAAAACCTATGCTACATGATGTAGAGATATGAGGATTAAACAACACATCTCACAAACCTTCAATAATAATCCAAAACAATCTTTGTATAACACATGTTATTAGGCATTCTATATCACATTGGAAACATAACTATGGCAGCCCACAATTTAATGCAACGAACAGTCAATAATAAATTTCACAAAACAAATAATTAAGCCAATCTATCTAGTGAGATTGAATAAAACATAGTTATAGAATTTTCCTCCAATTTTTATGAAAATCCAATGGTGGAAAAGAAAGTTATTGCATTTTTCCCAAAACTGCAAACCCTAAGTAGGGTTCAGACCTGCCCTCACAAAAATGGTCATAACTTATTCAAATCTTAATGAAATTTGATGATACTTAAAGTAAATGAAATTAGATTCACATTGAAAAAAATAAAATTGGTTTCATATCCAAAATATATACTTTACAATCCGTACCATCACATGTTTTAGACTGTAAATTCTGCACAATATTGTTAGAATAGGTAGTCTCACCAAAATAGTCATATCTTCCACAAAAATAAGTAAAATTCAATGAGAAAAAAAAATTTGGAAACTAGAAACAAAGATATTTCCAGCCATATATGATACTCCATTATTTTAGTCCATAACAGGTCGTACAAAGCACAACTTCAACCTAGAAACAATGTAAAAATCAGAAAATGCACACAAAACTTGAGGTTGTCATTCATCAAACTTCAAAAATAATGTCTCCAACCCCCAATTCGAGTTTTTAAGGGTGTATTTATAAATTTCCAACCAAAACCAACCATTTTCAACTACCTTTTGATTAGTTTGTTGACAAAACACCTTAATGACACTTTTTGACAAGTTGCTTGACAACTTTCTTGAGCAACTTTTACAATTTTTATAATATGGAACCACTTTAAACATTATTTGACAAATGACTTAAAATATGACTTCCTAAGACTTAAAAACCTCTAAAATGGTTTGATAAACCTTATTATAAGACCCAATACACAAAATAAAACAACCATTTACAAATGGCCTCATGGAGGAAAGAAATGAAACAGGTGCTCCTACACCAAACTCCCAAGGGAAAAATAATTCAAGCCCCTTTGAATTGTCTTCTTCCTGATCTTCCAATTCCTTTGCACTTTTTCCTTCATCTTGGCAATTATCCTTGGGTCCTTCTTCCTCTTCTTCTTATACCATCTCTTCTCCATCATCTTCTCAACTTCTAGGCTCCAAAACTCCATTTCTTGTGTATAAACCTTAGTAGCATCATCTACATCTTCATTCTCATCATTAGAGTACCATATAGCAACATGTTTACCATAACCATAACCTGCATCATACTCTTGAAAACCTTCATATACCTCATTAGCAAATAAATCTGCAACATCTTTATTAACAACCTTATTATCAACAACAACTTGATCATGAATATCAACATCAATGTTATCAACAACTTTATCATCATCAACTTGAGTATCAATACCAAGGTTATCAGTAACATCAACAACCTTCTCAACTTGTTCATCAACTACTTGAGTACCAACAACAACCATATCATTAATCTCAACATCAACATGTTCATTAACCAACAAAGAAGTTTGTTCATCTTAAAACACAATCGGAATATCATGCATCTCAACTTGTAACTTACCTTGCTTAACTTGAACAGTAGATTCAAAATTTACCTCTGCCTCATTTGTTGCCTTCTTCTGTTTTCTTGGCTTCTTCATAATCTTCTTTAGAGGCCATATTAACCTCTTTTACATTGGTATATTCTAACTCCTTAGTGATTCCTTAAGAAGTTGGTTTTCCTTGGATAATATTTCCAACCTTTGGCTTATCTCTTCCATGGCTTTCTCAAACTCTATTTGTCTTTCCTTCTTTCTTTCCTTCTTTCTCATTTCCTTTTCCTCTCTTTCCTTCTTCCTTTATGAATCCTCAGCCTACAAACATCTTTCCAACCTTCTCAACAAATCCATATTAACAAACAAGTCTCTCCTTGCTTCCACTTCACCTTGTCTCACCTAGGCAATCAGGTTCCTTCCTCAACTTGCACAGCACAACACACAACCACAACCACAACCACAAAAAAAAACTCTTCCTCTACCTAGACCTTACTGGGCTCTAATACCAATTTGATGTAGAGCTAGGAGGATTCAACAACACATCTCACAAACCTTCAATAATAATCCAAAACAATCTTTGTATAACACATGATATTAGGCAGTCTATATCACATTGGAAACATAACTATGGCAGCCCACAATTTAATGCAATGAGCAGTCATTAATAAATTCCACAAAAAAAATAATGAATCAAATCACTCTGGTGATATTGAAGAAAACATAGGTATAGACTTTTCCTCCAATTTTTATGAAGATCCAATGGTGGAAAAGAAAGTTATTGCATTTTTCCCAAAACTGCAAACCCTAGGTAGGGTTCTTCCCTCACAAAAATGGTCATAACTTATTCAAATCTTAATGAAATTTGATGAGACTTGAATTAAATGAAATTATATTTACATTGCAACAAAATCCAATTGGTTTCAAATCCAAAATATATACTTTACAATCCGTATCATCACATGTTTCAGACTGTAAATTCTACACAATATTGTTAGAATAGGCAGTCTCACCAAAATAGTCATATCTTCCACAAAATTCAATAAAATTCAATGAGACAAAAAAAATTGGAAACTATAAATAGATATCTTTCCATCCATATATGATACTCCATTATTTTAGTTAATACCATGTCATATAAAGCACAACTTCAGCCTAGAAACACTGTAAAAATCAAAAAATACACACAAAACTTGAGGTTGTCATTCATCAAACTTCAAAAATAATGTCTCCAACCCCCAATTCGAGTTTTTAAGGGTGTATTTATAAATTTCCAACCAAAACCAACCATTTTCAACTACCTTTTGATTAGTTTGTGGAAAAAACACCTTAATGACACTTTTTGACAAGTTGCTTGACAACTTTCTTGAGCAACTTTTACAATTTTTATAATATGGAACTACTTTAAACATTATTTGAAAAATGACTTAAAATATGACTTCCTAAGACTTAAAAACCTCTAAAATGGTTTGGTAAATCTTATTATAAGACCCAATACACAAAATAAAACAACTATTTACAAATGGCCTCATGGAGGCAAGAAATGAAACAGGTGCTCCTGCACCACTACAACACTTCCCTTTGAGGATATCAAGGTCTTGAATTAAACTTGACCCATTATTATTCATAAAACAACTTGAACATCCTTAGGTTCATCTTATAAACAAAGGGGCTAGGATTATTAATCAACATGAAATTATCTTGGTTCTCACAAACTCTTAGAAAAGCAATTCCATTTAAAATTTATATATTAGATTCCATATTGAGGTTCTTGTACTCAATAGGTCAATAGATATATTTGAAGGATATCAAATAATATTTATAAGTTTGTTTTAAGTATGTAGTGTAGAAAATTGTCACCTTTCAAAATTTCACACTATGTTTTGCCCCCCCTCCCCGCCCTCCCCCCGTCCCCCAAATTATTGGACCTAATTAAGTCCCTGATTTCCTAAATAATGCATTCTAAAGCTTATTTTTATCGTTTTTTGACAAAGTTGCAAGCATTGAATAAATGAAAATAATTAATGTTATGATCTTGACACTTAATGTCCTAGAAGATAGAGCTAGGACCCATATTCCCATGGGCATATGGTTCCCCGTATCTTGTCGAGGACCAATTTTTAATATGTTGTTGGTGACATTTTAACATTTAAAATTCAAATTTCAATTGTCAGCTTTTAGAATTTGATTTTAAAAAAATTAGAACAATTACAGATAAATACCTAGTTATTCTCTCATTTAAAATCTAACACGCATGATCTAGCACTCAAGAGCAAATAATATTGTCAACATCAAGTCAAGATTAGCATTATTAGAGTTTATTACAACAATTCAAGATCCAACATCATGTCAAATTCTATGTGTCCATGTTATTCTTTTGTGAAGGATAACATTATTGTAGGTCTCCAAGCATTCAAGCATTCAAGAAATCTATCAAGAAAGATCCAAGATCCTTGAGGTGATGTGCATGACCTCAGTCCTTCAATGAAGCCACTGAAGGATGGTGAGTTGTGACATTTGTTCATTCATCATTCCTCCCTTTCAATTATCATTCCTATCATTGCCATTTCCATTGTGGAAGTGGAAACACTTACATGGGGTTTGACTAAGGAAAGCCCCTAAAATGGCCCAAATTTCTCCTCTTTGTGAATGTGTAGGTTACAGGTTTGAATAGGATTGAAGGTATCTTGAAGGAAAATTCTCCATTGTTGCATTTATTGTCATATATCTTCCCAAGGTACAAAAACTCAACTACTAAATTTATTGATGATATTCTGACAAGTTTGCAATTGGGAAAAAAAATCTTAGATCCAACATTAGAGGACTGTAGAATCAACTTTAGGACCCTGTATTAGGGACCCATACACCCTTGGGTGATTGAGTCCCTCTGCACATGCTAGATTCAACTTTTGGTGATAGGTACACATCATCTAACACTTCCCATATCCACTCACAATTTACAGTTTTAGTCTATGTATTTCCAGATTAGTGCATTTATCACATTAGGTCATATAGCTCAATTAAGTTAATAATTTGAAATTATTTCCCATCCATCTTCAAGGGCATAAGAAAGTGGATCCAGGTTTGACTGGCTGACCTCCTTGGTTGATAGTCAATCTACTCACCTTTTCGATCCATCTTCTAATGCAACTTGGAAAAAGGATCCTAAGCAACCCTAGGTTTAGACATTAAACATAGGGTCCCCTTTTTCTATGTTTCAAAGTATAATCAATCTCTAAATCCTACTGAAGAAATTTGACAACATTATACCCATTAAACCAACATATGAAAATATAAACCCAATAGTAATTTTACTAATAAGATTCTTAGTCTTTCAATTTCCTTTACACAATACTGCAACCTCATGTTCTTATAATGTTTTAGTTCATAGATTGGATAATTTATTCACTCTTGCAATTTATACTAAATACATGACCTTGATGGTCAATAGTAAGGTATCATTAGATGTTGCATAGCATGGTTATATAGGCTTTATCTCTTAACTCAATATCAACAATATATGTCTTTCATTTAGTATGAAATCATATTGTGGTTCACTATATCTCTAATATCCTTCATTCATATAGCAATCCCCATATCGAGGTTATTATATTTAAGAGATTGTGGTCATATAAAACATTTACCATGGTAACAAGGGATTATCAAAAACAACAAGTTTAAACATTAAATA
Source organism: Sequoia sempervirens (assembly GCA_007258455.2). Lineage (NCBI taxonomy): Eukaryota > Viridiplantae > Streptophyta > Pinopsida > Cupressales > Cupressaceae > Sequoia > Sequoia sempervirens. The sequence continues at coordinate 433,298,509 of VDFB02000017.1, forward strand.
TATGTTTAATAAAGTGTGGTTGTAGTGCCACTAAATGAAGCCATCAATCCTTATATTATTATGTACAACTACCAAGCAATTAGACACAACAAAACTATGCATGTAAGGTCTTTCAAACTCAATGGTTAGTCCTCATTATTTAGTACTAAAGATTGGTATGAACATTTATTATTTCAAACAATTTAGAAGAATATAGATAATAAGGGAATTAGGACCCAATTAAATTAATAATATATATATGTACCAAGTTTAACTTATTGAAATATTTCCCACTAATGCACACAAATTTAAACAACTCGCCCATAAGTCTCTCATAATAATGTTATTATTAAATATTGAAAATGGGCTATCACAAGCTATCAAATATCTTAGGTTTTCCCATTATATATCTTCCAAGTTATCAAGGGTTATCATTATGTAGGCTTCCATTCCTTTCTTATTAATACATATGCCAATATTTCAAACTATAATTACAAAATATGAAAACCCAACAACAACAATTTGCATAGTGAATAATATGTGCACTTTCATGATGATAGTGTGGCCCATTAACTAACTCCCTGGTGGGAACATAAATGCATAGTAGTGCATATATACACTTAGGCACATATATTCATGCATGTATGTAATTGCCTACAAATATATGACACTCAAGCACATGTGAGTTTATGTATAATACAAACATGAAATTTGTTACTTGCTTTCTAAACTAGAATTATTCTTAGAATCAAACACCATTATAAATCAAGCTCAAGCATCATCCATATGCATGCTTTACTACATAAACAAGGTGAATGGAAAGCACTTATCTAATGGGGATGCCATACAATCATGAAATGACAGCCTCCTCCTCCACACATGTGAGCTCCTTCAAATATTTTTCAATTCTCCTCTCTTTGTGCATGTTCTCTAATGAATTTCCTATTCCATTTTAGCTCGGGTAGATGAAATAACCTATTCTCGAACTCTCAGGGTGGACTAGATAGAAAGGTTGCAATCAAAGGTTGTGTAGTCTAGATTTTACACCTACCAACTATGCTAGCCTAAAAGTTTTTATAGCTTTTTTAATGAATCTATTTAGGAATTCATGACTGGGGTGAAATAAATGGTAAAAGGATGCCTTAGTCATGCTCAACTCCCAAATCGATAATCCTAAATCGTTACTAGATGTAGCCAATTCCCTTTCTCCATGTCATTTCTTTGCATTCTCATCATATTTATATCTCTTCATCTCCCACGTGATTCCCCCTTTTTTCTTTTCTCCCCTTTGTGTCTCATATTACACATGTTTGATGAAAATCCTTTCTTATTTAAGCATTTATGGGGAGTCTAATTGTTCTAGGGCTCTCATTACGATATAAGCAGAGACTGCTTGGGCAACGGTTATGGAATTCGACTTTACACCTACCAATTGCATTTGCTTCAAAGTTTTAATGCCTTTTTAACAAATCTATTGTGTGCACAACTTGTGATTATTGTAGTCTAAGAGACCAAATTTCTTTAAAGGAATCCACCTTTATTCTAAGCATGCCCCATACAATGAAGATTCTTAGAGTGCAAGGCATACATTATCCTCTTCTTCCCATGACAAAGATTCCCTCTACCTTTTCTCTCTACACAATTTTGTTTAAATGAACAAGACAACTGAGAGGGTGGGGTGAATCAGTTGTATCTAATAACATTCACCATATATCTTAAACAATTTCACATCCACTTTAATATGTTATTAAGTGTGAGCATGAAGAGAAAATAACAAAAAGAAAACACAAGAAACACCAGATTTATGTGGAAAACCTAATAAGGGAAAAACCACGGTGAGGATTAACTCACAATATAAGAGTAATTGCAAAACCGTTTACAAAGAGGCTCACTGCCAAAGGGCTCACTGCCCAAGATGGGACTCACTGTCTAGATAGGACTCACTGTCCAAATTGGAGGCTCACTACCTATAGATAAATAAAGATAATAGAAGATCCACCACAACAACTTGCACACATCCACAACCTTGATCAGAGAATTGTAGACACCATCATCTCACTGCTTTTAGGAGTCTAACACATTGAAGTCCTCGCCGCCTCAACTTACTTTTGCACAATTTATCACATCTATCTTGCTTCTCACACTTGTGGTGTGCAATCCTTAACATCTTGTCTTGTATTTATACCATCTTTAACCTTAGTAACTTTCTACAAGGTCGGCTACACACTCTTCATTTTACAAATTTAAATTAGGTTGGCAACTCATGTAACACCCCTCCATTTTTCTCTTTGATCTAACAATGTTCTTCTATGTTATGCTTTGTTTTTGTTAGCACTTTGACTTTGGTGCTTGGTTACTATTTGATTTCTTATTGTAAAAGTGGTGTGAATGTTATATTTTGATGTGATGGTATTTTATTCTGCTGTTATCCTTATGGCATGCTTTGGATTAGCTTAGCAGATATTTGAAATTAATGATGCTTCATGCTTTTGATTATATTATTGATGTTAGATTCATCGGTTAGTAATACTGTATTGGTGAAGGGGACGGGATTACATCACTCGCATGCGAGCACCTGTGATTCCGCGATTTCCCCTTCACGGTGTGTCTACTATGTTATATGCATGTTCGACACTCGTTTTCTTTGTAGGACTATAGATACAGGACATCGACTCCACCTGGGTTCACAGGTCTGAGCGTGTCCATTGACCAACGGTAATCGATTGGGAGATAGTAGCTAGGTTTTCCATGCCAAGTCGTCACCCTAGTCATAGTTTGTCATCGGGTTGTCGTTGGGTTTAGCGGTTTTGATTTGGTTCATTCCTCCTTGGCTAATTATTTCATTTCATATTTTAAAGGTTATTAAATGGCTTTTGAAGTTAAAAATGATGATTGATTGTATCTATTTGTAATGTGTAAAAAGTAGTTATTTATTAATTAATTTAATTTAATTAATAAAATAATCTAATCTTGAATTGGATATATTTTATTGACTAACTAAGTAATGGGGATAAATTAAATCAAATTAGTTGTTTGGCATAATGTGATATTTTGATTTAAATTGGAAAAATAGAGATATGCTTTAAATTTCACTTTTTGGAAATAAATTTGAAAAAGAATTCCCTTACAAAATTTTGAATTCTTTTTTTTGCAAAAAAAAGAAATTTATTTTAAGTGCATGAAATTCCATTTAGAAAGTAAAATTGTTTTAAATTTTAAAAATGAAAATATACTCAAAATGTTCAATAAATTTAGTGGGTGGGATATTTTAGGGGTTTGACCAAAATTTTGGGAAAACTCTTGGTAAGGAAAATAGAATTTCATTTTAGTTTTTAATTTTGGAAAATGGTGGAAGAAAAAGAGAAGCAAGGATTTGGATTTTGTGCTTGAGATTTTGAAGAAGCAAGGGGATTTTTGGTTGAGCTGAAATTAGAACAGGGATTAAAATCACCATTGTCAAATTTTCAAGCTTTGGGAGAAAACACCAGGTTCTTCTTTGATTGTTGTTTCATTTTGAAAAAGTTTTAAATCTGGTTATACTATTGGAAAGTTTTGAAATGTTGTTTGATTTTTCAATGGAAAACCCATGTCAATTTGTTCAATATTTGTAAATTTCTGTTGAAATTTTGGAAAGAAAACAAAACAACAATCAAACAATGGGAAAAATTGAAGAAGAACCAAAATAATATCTCTTTTCAAATTGAAAACTAAAAACCCAAAAGTTGTGTTGACAATTTTAATTTCATTACAAATTTTGCTGTGCATTTGCACAGTTTGGCTGAAAATGGAGTTTTTGGGTATATATATTTATAAATACACCTATGTATATATATATATTCCATTATATATATAGAAATATATACACACAAGTATATTTATAAAAATACTATGTTTTATTCTTTTCTAGTAAAAATTATGGTTTTTTGAGAAGAAAATTTACACAGGAAAAATTTCGTGTACAGGGTCTGCCTTGTGTTTTTTTTGTTTACTAAAATTTTTAATAAAATTAGGCCACTCCCACACACAGCCCATATGGGTGCTGTGGAAGCAAACACATGGAGTTATTCTGCCCACATGGGAGGCAGGGTAGCCCCTCTCCCTTTTGGGAGAGGCGTACAAAAATTTACTTTTAGTTTTTAATTAAAATTTAATTTATTTATTTTTAATTATTATTTTAATAATATATATTTATATAATATAATACATATATATTATATATAATAATATTATATTATATATATAATACATATATATTATATGTATATATATATTATTTTAATATTTAAATAATTTCTTTAAATAATTATTTATTTATATATATAATGTATATATATAATGGATATATATATATATGTATATATATAATGGATATATATATATATATAATGGATATATATATATATAATGGATATATATATATATATAATGGATATATATATATATATATATAATGGATATATATATATATACTTATGTATTTTTAAATAAATTAATTGTTGAGTTTAAATTGGTTAATTTTTAAATGATATTTAATATATATTTGTATTCGAATATAGTTAAATTTAAGTTGATTAATTGTTAGCGTAGTTGAAATAAAGATTGATTTATTTTAATCAAATAATTTTATCTAAAGATTGATTTATTTTAATCAAATGATTTTATTTATTAAGTTGTTTAGATTATTGAATATGATTGAGAAACTCAGAGTTAAATTATTGGTTTTCAATTCCTCAACGTCATGAAATAAATCTTATGTATTTTGGATAAATGCAAGTAACGTAGATTGAGATGACTGGATTTAGGAAATCCTAACCCTAGTTTATTTAATTGCCTGAAGTGTTTCTAGCGATGTTTTGTGCATTCTTGATGTTGGGAAAAAAGAATTAATTGTGTATTTGAAATGATTTATTTTGAAAAGAAGAAATGGTTATTCTTATGATTATTATTATTATTTGAAAAGAAGAAATGATTTACTGATTTGTTCTGAATAGAAGTAACTGTTTATTTTATTATTATTTAAATGCAATTAGGGAATTAAATATTTGGGTTAAATTTCATCTTTTTCTGAAAGAGACGTTATTAAGTCGGTTTGATTAAGGCAATAAATTCTTGAATGTTAATAAAGGAAGTGGATTTAGGAAATTAAAATATAGATTTAATTCCTATTTGATTGGCCTTTTTGAATGTGCACTTCTTCTGTTTTCACTTTGGGGAAGTTGATTAGAAGGGTTGTTAAGTCTTCCAGAAGGGGTGTAACTTTTGGGGTTGCAGTTTTATGTTAGTCAACTGTTGTGTTGCCTTGGGTAGGGCGTATTGTTGTATCATGTTGTTTTACCCGGTTTTCACGAACAGGGATGTGTTGTGCCTCCTTTGAATTAAGAGTGGATTATGATCTTTGTTTCCTCCAGTGTTTGGAGAGGGTTTGACCTTTGTTTCCTCCAGTGTTTGGAGAGGGTTTGACCTTTGCTTCATCCTGTGTTTGGAGAGGTTTTTGTGTTTTTTTGCCTCCAGTGTTTGGAGAGGGTTTTGACCTTTGTTTCCTCCAGTGTTTGGAAAGGGTTTGACCTTTGTTTCCTCTAGTGTTTGGAGAGGGTTTGACTTTTGTTGCCTCCTGTGTTTGGAGTAGGTTTTCATTTTATGTTCCTCCTAGAGTTGGAGTGGTTTTATCTTGTTGGTATGCACTTGGGATTCCCTTGGTGTTTGGTTTTGTTTGGTATGTTGTCAAGTAGAAGAGTGGCTTCTGTTAGGGGCTAGAACCCAAAGAGGTAAAGTGGGAAACCTTCAGATGTGGTTTAATCAAGTGATAACTAAATCAATGTACTTAGAAGTTAGGTGGTATTTCACATTAATTAAGATAATTGAGCCTCTCTCATGGATGCAAGGGCTTGTATAGACTTGGGATGAGACGGGAAGGCCTGGAATAGCAAGGTCATCTATCTTGTCCTTACGAGAGGTATTTGATTCTGCATGAGTGAGTATGGGTACCGGGATTTGGTAGAGGCCACCAGGATAACCCATAGTGGGGGTCAGAGCCTAGGAAGATTCTCAAAGGAGATCCCATGACGAGCTGTGTGATGACACTCTTTCTACGACAACAGTTGGTATTTGGTTTTATGTGTATGGTCTTCTTATCATACTTGTTTTGTTTTATTTCTGGAAGCAATGTGACCTATGTCAGTGATGTTGGAGTTGTACTTGTGTTAGCCTTATGGATGTATGGTTCATGTGTTTGGTTGTGTCTGTATGAGTTAGCCTATGTCTAAAGGTTGATGGTCTTGTATAGGATTCTTTGTTACTATCTCCTAGCACGGGGGGTGAGCCTTCGGGTATCACATGGTTGGGTGGAACATGCACCTTAATCCGTTGGGTCGTCTTCTTGTTCGTGTGGATGAGATTTCCTATTGGAGAGCTCGTGGGATCCAGTACCTTCATGCTTTATTCTTTCAGTTATTATTGTATTTTATTACCCTCTTTGTATAGAGGTGGAAGATGTAATTTGTAACCTTGTATATTGGAATTACCTCATTCGGGGAATGAGTGTTGTAATCATAATGTAAAGATTATTATTGGAATCATGTGGAATTACTTTTTCCTTGATGTAATTTTATCATGTATGGAATGGTTGTGAAATTAATTAGTTATAAAATTAAATGTTTTGGTTTTAATTCATGTTTCTTGTTTGGGTTTAAGTAAACCCAGTCTCGTAACCTTAGGGGTTGTTGGCAACGTGTAGTGAGCTTTCATGCTTTTGTTCTTATTTTTAAAAAACAATTATTGTGTTTGTGTTGTTAATTGCAACTTCCCCTAGGGTTGTGTGGCTGGGCGTTACAACTCAACATTCTCGTAGTGGATAAGAATGAGAGCAGACCATCCCAACACTTAAATAGGATGAAAAACATCTTGGATCAATCACATGCTTCCTTAATTGATACTTATCCTTTTCATGATGTGTAAACACCAAGTCAGCCAAACCTAATGAAAACACTAATGAACTTTGAAGGACACGCTTCCGTAACAAGAAGATAACATGTGGACCACATAACATGTTTCACCATACACTAGAACACATCTTAGATGCCTTCAGATTCATTCGCAGCTACTGCAACAACTTTCATACACATAACACTTTCAATCAGTCCATTCGAACTGTATAGACACACATAGTAACTCTAAAACTAGTCTTTTGGAGCACCAAACCACAAAAACCTTTAATAGAACACATATAACACCATTACAAGCCTTCTTCTAGATTTGCAAGACCTAGAACAAACTAGTGGAGGACTGCAAAGAAAATACATTTCTCCCAGTCTACAGACAAAGAAATCTGCCAGACCAATTCACCAACCAGTGAACTCAACTTTCACTCTTCATCAAACTAGAAGCTATAATCCAGGATATATCACCCAAGGATTCCCTGAAACAACACTACAAATCCGTACAAGCATAAGATCAACACAAAAGAAATGTAGAGCACAACCGGAGCATATTCTAAACAAACACACAATTATGTCTTCACTATTTATTAATTTTCTCAAAAGCACTTGGTGACTCATCATATCAGCACACCTGCAACACCATAAAGATAGCTCCATGTACTCACAACATCTTTACAGTATCTCAAGTACACATGCACCACCTGCAATCACTTGTTTCCTTTCTCTACAACCTATACTGTGTTGACATCAATTATAACATTAATGACAACACCACCATACTCATTCATACTGCGACCAAAATGCATCAGATGAAGACCTTCCCAATGAAAATTGAACACCTGAATGCTGGGCTCAACCCTTATGGGAGCCACATTTAATCCATGTGCCGAATTTAAAACATAATTTTCCCCTGTAGCTGCACAAGAAGCAAAAAAGTTAGAAAATATGTAACCTTGATGCAAATGTTCGATCTGAATGGAATGGAATGGAATGGAATGGAATGGAATGGAATGGAATGGAATGGACCAGGGAGAATGAATTGACCTGGAATGGAAGATGGAATGGATGGAAATGGAATGGAATGGAAACATGACCGAATGGAATGGAATGGAATGGAATGGAATGGAATGGAATGGAATCCGAAAGAATGGAATGGAATGGACAAATGGAAATGGACGAATGAAGCACTTCACCTTCGGCCAGGGCTGCTTTGTAATATTAGGTTTTGTGTCTTAATAATAAATGGACCCGTCCACATGCTATCAAACTTGGTGTGATGGCCTGACCTACCCTTTAGAACATCCCATTTCAACACAAGATCTCCCACCATGAAATTTCTTGATCTAGTTTTCTTATAAAATGTTCTTTTAATAAGGATTTGCTGATGTTCCATGTTCTTCATAGCCTTGTTTCTAGCTTCTTCTAACTCCATCATCTGCAGCGGCGGTTCCTAAGCGTATTCGTCTGCAATGTTCAAAACCGAAGCTCAACAAGGCAAATGAAAATTCGGTTTACCGGCACGGTGCGCGTGAGTTCAACGTATAATTCTTAGGGGTAATTCTATCTACCCAAAGAGCAGTCTTCAGTTTGGCATGCCAATCCCTCTGATTGTTTTGAAGTATCCTTTTGATAATGTTAATCAGATTTTTATTAGTGGACTCTGCAAGTCTGTTGCCCTGAGGATAATAGTTGGAGCTTGTATTCAAGTAAATTCCATTCTTTAATTCCCAATCAGCAACTTTCAAACCAACAAATGCCAGGGCATTGTCAGAAATTATTGAGTCTGGGACTCCAAATCTGCAAACAATATCTTCATAAAAATTTAGCACTGTTGTTTCATTAGCTTCCTTTAGAGGCAAATCTTTTGTCCATCGTGTAAAATAGTTCATTGTTGTAATAATCCACTTATGGCTTGCACTTGAGGGTGGATTGATTGCCCCTATGAAGTCAATTCCCCACTTCATAAATGGCTGCTCTATTTAAATTGGTTGCAATGGCAAAGCAACAAGTTTTTCTTTGCCTGAAAACAAGGCACATTTGGAACATCTCCTGACATATGTATGTGCATCCTTAAACAAATTAGGCCAATAATAGTCTGCTCTTAAAATTTTATATGTTGTTGTCCTTGCAGCATAATGACCTCCAGAAGGTCCGTCATGGAACTCATGTAATATCTTATCCACTTGATCATTATCAACACACCTGAGTAGTACTCCACTATGATCTTTCCTATAGAATACATCATCAATCAAGATGAAAGGAATAGACTGAAGTCGGTAGTACCTCCTCTTTGCTCTGTTTAGATTAGGTGGACATTCCCCAATTCTCAAGAAATGTGACATCTCCTGCAACCAGCTGGTAGTTTCATTATCTGTTGTCCCAACATTAACCAAAACTGAGTCTCGTTCACCCTTTACTGCTGAAATGTCTTCGTTAGCCAACTGCTGGCATAAACCTTTTCCCCTCACCAACTTGGTGACCTGAATATCCACATCGTACTCCATAACTCTTGTGATCCATCCAATCCATTTTTCATTTAGATCTTTGCTGAGTAAAAATTCTTTCACATTAGAATGTGCCACTTGTAGATGAATTTTGTTATGAGATAGTAGATGTCTAAATTTCTTCAAACTTCTCACAACAGCCAACACATGTTTTTCTACAAAGGTATACTTCTGCTCATAGTCTTCCAGACCCTTGCTGAAAAAAACAATGGGCTGCTCCAACCCTTCTACATTTTTCTGCACCAAAATTGTAGAAATTACATCAAAACTGCCAAAAGCATACAAGGTAAAATCCTTGCTGAAATCTGGGTTAACTAATGTTGAGGTTGAAGCTAACGCCTCCTTGATCAGCTGAAAACTATCTTTTGCTTCTTGGGTCCATTTAAACTCTGCATTCTTTTTTAACATAGTTGTAAGGGGTTTTAACAAGGCTACTATATCAGGCAGAAACCTTCTGACAAAATTAATACAACCAATGAAACTTTGAAGTCCTTTCTTATGCTGAGGTAAAGGCAGCTCCAAGATTGTTGCAACTCTTTTAGGATCCACAATGATTCCCTTCCTAGATACTACATACCCAAGAAGTTGTCCTTCATGAACAGAGAAAACACATTTATTGGGATTCAATGATATGCCAAACTCCCGACAATGTTCAAAAATCTGCCTCAAATGGTCAATGTGATTTGTTGTCTTCTTGGAATAGACAGTGATGTCATCAAGTTATACTAAAACAAACTTATACATTAAGTTGCTAAAGGCCATGTCCATAGCCTTTTGGAAGGTTGCTCTAGTGTTAGACAAACCAAATGGCATTTTCCTGTATGCCTTTGTGCCCCACTTTGTGGTGAATGCAGTTTTAAATTGATCTTCTTCTTTTACCAAAATCTGGTTATAACCAAAATATCCATCCAATAAAGAAAAACGTTCAGAACCTAAAACACATTGGAGAATCTGCTCCATAGACAAAAGAGGGTGCTTGTCCTTTAAAGAAGCTCTGTTCAAATCTCTGAAGTCTACACATAATCTGAGCTCTCTGATTTTTTTCCTGACGGGAACTAGATTTGCAACCCAACTAGTATGCTTGATGGGAAAGATAATCCCACTTTCTATAAGTCTGAAAACTTCTTTCTGCATTAATGGCTCCAATTTGGGATTAACTGGCCTTTGTTTCTTCCTTATGGGTTTGGCTATTGGCTCCAATTCTATTGTATGTTGTGCAAGACGTGGATCAAATCCCTTCAAATCTCCATACTCCCAAGCGAATATGTCAATGAATTCTTGGAATAATTGTAGAAAAGACTGCTTTTCAGCAGCAGTGTTTATTTTTCCTATCTTAAGGCTTCTCTTGGGTGCAATTTCTAAGTCCTCATAATGATTTTGTTGAACCAGTAAATTGGCTTTGTTACTTTTAGCCTAATCATCAGATTTGAAAATACTTTCTAAGGTGACCAAACCCTTAGGCAACTTGTTGTTCTTTAATTGCAGTACCTGGTCTCCATACTGTTGTTTAATTTTATCCTGGTTCGATGTTGCAAGCACGTCCTCTTCAAGCAGAAATTGTAGAATTTTCTCATCACTCTCAAAGACCTGCCAGTTAACATTGTTATTGGGCACTGAAGGCCTAATAATAACCTTGATGTGATGTTGATTACATTCCTTCCTTACGCTGTTCAGAATGTCAAACTGAGCCCCCACAGCTGCTAACCTGTCAGCATGTTGATTCTGATTTCTTGGAATTGAAATGATATTGAAAGCTTCAAAATACTCTATGAGGTCCCAAACTCTATGCTTATACAATTTAAGAACATCATTTTTAACAACATTCAGACCTATAACCTGATTTACTATCAATTCACTATCCCCATGCACCTTTAAACATTTAATTCCACGTTTCCTCGCCCATTCCAGCCCTCGAATAAGACCTTCATATTTTGTTGTGTTATTAGTGCACGAAAATGCAAATCTAAATGTTGCATAATATCTTTCAGCTGTTGGGGAAACCAATAATGCACCCCCACCAACACCATGCCTGCTCCTTGAGCCGTCAAAATACATTTCCCAAACTTCTCCCTGCTGATCACAATCATTCTCTGACCTTTTAACCAAGTTAGGCATCACTATGTTAGCTTCTTGAAACATGTAATTACCCATACCAGCATCCAACACCAAGTCACTTTTAGCACTAGAAGTTTGGCCTGCCGCCCACTCATCTAAAAGTATATTAGGAATATCATCAACAGCAGTACAAGGATCAGAGACAGCAGCATGCTCGTCTTGTTCAAAAATTATGCAATTGGCATTTATTGCACTAAGTATATAGGGTTCTATATTGTCTTTTGTAAGTAGCTCAGACTTAATGGTTACTTTAGTTCCATACCTAGTACGTAACAGCATGTGAGACCAGTCAGACGAAAGGTATCCCCCTATTTTAGTCGTAAACTCTCTTAACAAACATAACCCAAAATACGGAGGCAAATCTGCTACATAAATGTCTTGGGAAATTGAAAAATTAGGGCAAGCATGCAGAGTTAAGCTAGCATCTTTGATAAGACCCACTGTATTAACAGATGAGCCATCCAATTGGACTACTCCTTTCTCTAAAGGTTCCTACTTTAAACCTAACTGATCTGCTACTTGCTTGGGCATCACAGAACAAGTAGCGCCACTATCTACCATACAATTGTGCACTAAATTTCTTCCAATAATTAATGAAACATAGAACGGAGGAGGTCTCACGTTCTTACCTTGAATCGTAGATTTTCCTTTGCTACTGGGATTAGCAACTTTCCCTTGATCATCATTAGCCATCACGACCTTTTGGGAATCAACAACAACTTGTTTAGGATTTGCATCTTCAAATAATGTTTTTTTAAGCAGATTAGCTTGTCCAAGAATGCTTAAGGAGTCCCACATGGTCATATTCACGTTCATCTTCTTCATACTGTCCACAATGTTGTAAGGTGTAGTTAAAGGTACCTTCTGATGTACTTTAGCAGCAGTCGGTTCTATATTCTTGTGAGGCTTCTCATTGATTGGTAAGACAATAGTTTTCTTTGGTACATTTGGAATAGGTGTGGATGATGCTTCTACAGTTGCAGGCCCCTTGTTTTTATTAGCTGATTGCTCCACCTCTAGAGCTCTTTTCTTAGCTCGTTTATTGGCTGCAATTGCTGAATCACCATTCACACCACATAACTCTTCACCTTGCCAATTTAGAAATACAGTCTCATTAGAATGTATATCCGATTGTTGTTCAGGTATATTAGCAGGTGCATCTAGCTATGGACTGACAGCATTTTGGACCATAAGTGCCTGATTAACTACCCCATTTGAGCATGAGGCTGGGTTTTGTGCTTGATTACATGAATAACACCATTTGTTTTCTGTCACAAAGTTATTATGAGCTGGAACCATATCTTTCACTGGATTTATAGCATTAAGAGGAGCTGGATTATAAGATTGGAATGGTCTCTAATTAACATTTTGCCTCTGATAAGCACCTTGATAGGGTTGCCTATTTTGTTGATACTGATATCCTTGGTTTTGATAAGACTGACTTGCATTCTGACCTTGCTGTTGGTTTTGCTGTTGAAAATTTGGCCTTGCCCCTTGTTATTGTTTCTTCATGCTGATCAACTCATTTCCCATAGTCTGTAAAATACTTTCTATCTTTTGCTGACTAGACTTGATCTCTTGCAATTCACTTGATGGTCCTGTAGCTGACACTCCCTGACTCACAGCAATGGGTAATGTGGGAACAGTAGGTAAAGGGGCTAAAGATGGCATTTGCAATGGCATATTTGATTGAATTTCAAGGAAGTAGGGCATAGGTGGCCTAGGTGCTATCTTGCCTACTTGAATGAGATTATTTTCTACCTCAATAGCTATACTATAAGCCTAAGGTAAAGAAATACCCCCCATGGACTGTATCATGACTGAGATATCACTATTTAAACTTTTCAAATAGTACAAAAATACATAATCAGCAGAAGGCCTTACCGTAGCAGGTATTTTGTTCCAAGTCTTTTGAAATCGGATATTGAAATCCGTCATTTGTTCTTGTGGGGCTCTTTTAATGGTTGTTAACTGCTCTACCAAAGATAGGTGATCAGATTTTTCCTCAAAAAATTTGGTAAATTCATCACCAAGCTCATCCCATGTTCTTATAGAACCCACCAGCAAGCTTCTAAACCATTCCAACGCCTTCTTCTTGAAAGATGCAGCCAGCAATCTCATAGCTACATTTTCTTGTGTCACATGATGCACATTGCACAATGCTGCCACATCTCTGATATGTTCAAAAGGTGTTACTTGTCCTTCTCCAGTAAACTCTGGTAACCCTTTTAACACTGCCAATGGAATGTCATCATGTTGTGCTAGATTAAGGGGACTGCCTTGGTTGAACAGTACGAAAGTAAAGGCTCTTGGTGCTGCCATTGAGCTGGAATGCGTTGGTACACTTGCTAAAGTAGAACTTGAACTGACTAGTATTGAACTTGAACTTGGTTGAGAAGTATTTGTTGCAGCAGAAGTACTACTTGTTGAACACTTGAAAGCCCCAAATGAGGAGACAGAAGGTTTTGTTCTAAGAGCATGAGATGTTGAACGCCTAGCTAGAGGGTCTCTTCTTCTTCTCCTTTCGTATGAAAATAGTGCCTTGTCACTAACACTAGGTGGTGTTGATTGAACTCTAGGGGAAGGAACAGTCCTTCTAAGAGTTCTCCCTTTTCTTCTTGGAGGAGATAAATGCAAAAACTCTACAGATTTTGAACTTCTGGTTTCTATTTTTCTCATATAAACAAACACATTGATCCTTTTCTCCACACAGAGTCAACATATATGCTTAAGAAACAACCTCTAAAGGCTATTAGCTCACTGTCAACACATCAAAATAGCAAGACTTAAGAATTTTAATTCTGACTCTGTCCCACCGGGCATGCCAAAATTGTTATCTCTCAAAATTTGCACCCTAAACTGAACTATACAAGTTTCAGCAATTTTGGAGAAACATTGGATTCACTTCTATGTGGGACTATTGGAATGAAGTGAAACCTCCAGGTTCTAGGCCGGCTCCTATTCAGATAAACATTTAAACGCACTTAAACTTGAAAGGGAAAAGGTGTAAGAAGAAAGCTTAAACAATAAACAACTGAAAACTTTAAAAACTTTTAAGGTGATACACCAGAAATATGTTGATATCTTGTTTAAACAACACACCACAATGAAAATCTGACAACACTAAGTGCATAGGACACAACTTCGGTATATGAGCCACTGCATAAAAATGCCTTATAGACAGGTATTAAATTAGTTCTAGACTCTAACTTAGCAGGAAAATATAAAATTCTCACAACTAATCAAGCCTAAACTATATAAAATTTCACAATCTATAATCTTTTCAACTGCAAGATCTTCACTTCAGACACCATCTCAAGACATAACATGTAGGATTAAAATAAATCTCAGCATGAAACATCAAACTGAAAATAGGATAAAAAGCATACAAGAGTGAACTCCAAAGTAGGTCCCAAAAGCTCCTGAATTATCAGAAAATAACTGTGAGGAAGTCCTCAAAATATCATGAGTTACAAAGGTTGAATAATGCTTTCTCCACAATCTCTTTTCTTAGAACTCCCTCTACAAAGAGGAAAAAAATGCCATAAATACAAACAAAACTAAAAAGTGTCAGCCTCTGCCCTAAGGTTTACAAAAATGAGTCGGTTCCTAAACACGTCAGCCCTTAGATCTTTTGGAATAAAGTTAATGTTGCATTCAATGTGCATCCCCCGTGTCCATGTCGGTGAAGGATCGCTCCAAGGATGGCCTTTTAGATCTTTTGTAACTATCGCATTAACTTCTGGCCTTCGTTTCCACCCTCGAACTTCCTTGCAGAGCTACCTTGAATGTCCTGGAGTATAGTCATTAATATCGATCTACTTTTTCTAGTAGACATCATAGCTATTATTAAGACTCGCAACCCCTTCCCCTTTGGCTTTTCTATCATTTTAGATCCTTTTACAAGTTGACCCCCTTGAGAGACAACATTTGATTTTCATGTTAGATCCCCACACCATTGTTCACCGAGCTGATTGATCACCTTCGATCTCAGAGTAGATCGATGTCATTTATGCTTTGTTAATCTTCCTCACAAGAATAGTCACAGTCAAACTGCCAATGGTTCGCCTTCAGCCTCCTCTGATTGGTTGAACAAACACCACATAAGATCTTTAGGCAGTCAAAAGTTCTTCAAACAGAATCGCATGTCAGTGAGACACTAGCCGTGTCTCCCCGATGCGATTATACTTCACAGCAGCAATCGACATAACACACAACTGTCGGCAAGACCTCATATTGAGCTGCAAAAGTTATATCGATATCCCAAAATTGTTGCCCAAAATATTGCTATCGACCAAACATCATAGTGAGTCCTTAAGAGTTATACCGCTATGTTCCTCCATTGGCAAAACATCCGCATTCGACAAGACATCACTTGGTCGGCAGGAGGTCATAGCGGGTTCCCATTAGTCACACTGAAGAGTTAAAACCATCGGCGAGACATCACGAGTCCGCAAGACATCATAGCGAGCGAAAACCCCTCGGCCAAGAGTCTTACCGATATCCAAATACCCTTTTGGTGAAACCACAACAAGTCGGGGAGACATCATAGCGATCGCAAATCATTCGGCTAGACTATCGCCTTCGACAAGAGCATCGCTGGTCGGCAAGACATTACATAGAGCCCAACTTTCAGCGAGACTCCCCTCAATCGACAAGACCTTACACCGAAGGAACAAACCTTCGCAAGACCCTTTAGTTTGCAGGAGGTCATAGTGAGCTTAGACTTCCTTTCCCTCGAAGCTAAAACCATTTAGCAAGAGTCCACCCCGTCTGCGAGACATCATACTGATGGCACCTCCTTTCGGCAAGACCACCAATGGTCAGCAAGACATCTCCCCGAGCTCAACTTCTTCGGCAGGACTTCCTCCAGTCGGCGAGAGATTCATTTGTCATCCAGAGGCCACACCAAGCACAAAACATTACACCGAGACCATTTCATTTCTAAGAAGACCCTCACCCCACTGCGGAGTCATTACAATGAGCAGACCACTCTCCCCTCGACAGTTAACATTGTGAACAAACTTCATCTATGAGAAGTCTTCTGGTCGGAGAGATAGAAAACTTCATGGTGACCAAAATGTCTTTGGCAACCTCGAGGATTTCAAATGAATATAACACACCCGCTAGCTCCAAGAAGACATTCAACTATTCCGCTGACTTCTTCTCTTTGGCGAGTTTTATGCCAGATTGGACTAAGGCATACCTTCCAATAGACCTCCTTGTGAAAAAGCATCAGATGTATTATTTAACCCTACAAAACAATGCCTCCATTAGTTCTCAAATGCATTAGATGAAGACCTTCCCAATGAAAATCGAACACCTCCACGCTGGGCTCAACCCTTATTGGAGCCACATTTAATCCATGTGCCGAATTTAAAACATAATTTTCCCCTATAGCTACACAAGAAGCAAACAAGCTAGAAAATATATAACCTTGATGCAAATTTTTCCTCCATTTGGCCTTCTCTTCAAGGAACACTTTGAAAACATAGTTGCCCCTCGCCTGGACAATTCCACGTGAAAATTGGGTAACAAGTAGGAATTAGTGTTAAGACTATGAAGAAGCATCCCAAAAAAATTCAAGCCTTGATCTATAGAGAAATCACAAAAACCAACTAAAAATCTAGTAGCCTTGTTTATTTGGAAAAATTGAGATAAAATAAACAAATTAGTGTAATATTGCCTAATAAACTTCTACTTTCTAAGGATAGATGGATCTTCAGATTGATACCTATCTATGATATCAAAGTGGGCTAAAAAATCATTAAAACAAGATTCAATGAGTGACGACCTATAGGGAAGCCTTGATTGCTCCTAACATTGAATACGGTGGCCTTGACTGCCTAGAGAAACCTTATCTATGTCAAAAAAAATCTCCACAAATTCTATGGGATCTTAATCAAAAAATTTAAAGGGTGATTTTTCTCTAACACTTCTTTCGAAACTCTATTGATTAATTTAAAACTAACTTGTAATGAAACTTTCATGAATAGAAACCCTACAAAAATAAAGGTTAAAGGGGGGATCTATCTCAATCAATACCCTCGTGAAATTTAAACCATCAAACCATATTAAAAAGATGACAAATATTAGGCCATTAATTTTATCTATGCAAAGAAATAATACTTAATGAAATCATAACCATTAAAACATGTGACATGATGGAAAATGAAACATGGAACGACAACAGAGCTAGTGGGATGGGAGAATGGTTTTGGAAACAAGGTTTTGGTTCAATACAAAAGGTTTTGAGATGTTAAAGATATTTTATATTAAAATTACAAACCTCAATTATGAATCACTCTAGTGATATTTTGGCATGGTAATGGCTTACAATTCCAAATGGCGTCACAAAAGGGCTTTCATTCATAGAGGGTCAATGATAAACAAACCAAAATGATGAAATTAATTTATGATGATTGAATGAAAATAAAATAGGGTGGTTTGAAGGTATTAAATTATAAATCACAAATTTCTTTGATGGATGATTTGGGAAAATCAAGAAGAATTGGAAAAACACAAAGGTAAATGCATGAATAATGAGAATGTGGAGATGAGGAGATGAAAAAGTAAATCAAAACGGTTATAGAAATGGATGGTGGAGGATTGTATGGTTGTGGAGGAGCAGTAAGAATAGAAAAGTAAAAAATATTAGAAAAATAAGTTCATTTTGATTAAAAACTAGAAATAGAACTTGCTCACATAGTTTAAATTCTAAGAAATCAACCAACTAGTCTCAAAGATCCTATTACAACATTGTCCAATGGTAAAAAAAATTATACTTTGGGATGAAGCTATCTCACTCCTATAATTTTTTAAATATTTTTTGGGTATCATCCATGAGAAAAGTTAGATAAAACCTTATAAACAAGTCAAAATATATCTTTCTCTATGTAAAATGTAGCAAAGGTGGCTAGTTTTAAGGAGACTTCTTTGGGATTTATTAGATGAGAATTTAGTAGGTGGGAAGCCATAGAAATTAATTAATATTACATTCAAATATTTTGGTGGGAGGATAATAATTCAAGTACACCCTTTAGGTGGTAAATTATGGGTATTGTTTATGAATGTAATTTCATCTCAATTTTCTAAGGGACCTTATGCTTGAAGAGTCCCATCTAGTGATATGTTTCTTCATTAAATAAATGATTTATGATGGTAAAATTTTGGGTTTACACATAGGATGTGACTAGGCACAACATTATAAGGTTTTGACAAGGGGTTAATAGGAATAAATCAATGGAAATCAAATGTGGGGTTAGGACATAGGATGGGGATAAAAATTAAATGAAATAAAACACATAGGAACTCTAAACAAGGTCATGGGATCATGGGAAGGGTGAAAGAAATGGCTAGGAGTGGCATAGGCTAAAAATAGGTTAAAACAATACGAGACATACACATGGTATAGGGGCTAAAATGGACACAAAAGTGCAATGAGGAAGTTGAAAGGTATGTAAATTCCATTATTACAATAGAAAAATGGAAGTAGAATCATTAGTAGAAGGAGAAGAAATTGAATATGAAAGGATAGAAAAGGTAATGAAGGAAAAAAAGAATTCAAATGTATAGCTAGTAGACAAGTTTTTTGGGTATCAACTGGGTGTGACTATTCCCTTATCATGGTGGTTATTGATGATCCCTTTCCTATGTGCATATTCATTTATTTTCATTGGTATATCTCTCATGTGCTAGCACAATGATGGTTTTTATTACTACTAGCATGGGCATACATTCTCTCTTCTTGACATCAATTTCATTTTCTAACACATGTCTATTATATATTGGGAATCCATTTCATTCTTGTGAGAGGCCAATGACCCTTCACCTTCTTTCCGAAACATTTGTTCCTTTAGAGGGTAGGAAATGATAGATAAGGGGGTCGTTCAAATTCTTTGAGTTGAGAAGTGTTACTCAAAGATCAAACCTAAGAATTTGCACTATATATTGATGAGAGTAGAGTTGGTTTCATAAGCTGACAAAATTTGCTTAATATTTATTTGGAATGTCATTAATTCACCATGGCTATTACATGGTGCTAAAAGTAGATTAACCATTTTTGTAGATGGAACAAGCTCTATAAAGCTATATGCAAGAGCTTAAAGAAGCTATTTGTGGAGTACAACATTTGTATCTTATTCTTGTGTAGTGGGATTTCATTGAGAGCTCATTTTCTATGATTTTAGATAATCATAGAATCTCTTGCAAGAGTTGCATGATGGATCATTGGATTTAGTACAACTATGAACTTAATTAATGTAAGAGTAGAGTTTGTATTAGTCGGGTTTAAGGCTTGTATTATTGTTGGTGTTCAAATGAAAAATTATTGTAGATCATGTCATTCCTAGGGTGGTGTACATAGAGGTATTATATGACCCATAGAGGCAATGCAAAATCCCTCTACATTTGTGGATTAGTAGCCTGAAGAGTAAACTTGCTCACTCTTTTTGTATTTTTTCCTTGAGGGGGTTTCTTCATATATATCTTGTGTAGAAGTACGAGTAGAGCTCACGGACTAAATTTTCAACTTTTGATTCTGAAGGAAACTTGCTTACAATTTCAAATGATAAATTCATTCTATAGCCCATGCAATGAATGGAAATCATGTATGGTGAACAAGTATTTTATAACTTTATGCAAAGACTATTCCTATGATCTTTGGGAGAAGTATGAGTAGAGCTTGCGGACTAAATTTTCAACTTTTGATACTGAAGGAAACTTGCTTACAATTTTAAAAGAAAAATTCATTCTATAGCACATGCAGTGAATGGAAATCATGTATGGTGACCAAGAAGTTTGTAACTTTACACAGAGACCGTTCTTATGACCTTGCATTACTAAAGCTCCATTAGCTCCTACACACACCAACTTTTTGGCAATTGTGAAGTCATCCATACCTCCAATTTCATTCAAATATTTCCTAACTAGTTCAAACAGATTTTGTGATGTTAAACTCTCCTTCATTTTATGAACAAAGAGTAGATGATGTTGGCAGACATGTTGGTGCACATTATACACATGCATACATACTCAAGAAGTATTATGTACCGCAATAACTTCATCTAAAGATAATGCAATGAAGGTTGACTCTTTTATTTTTAATGTAAATCTTGTTTTTCCACCTCGGCAAGACAACTTGCCCATTCCCATCTAGTGTTTATTGACCAATGTGTGCTAGGAAAGTTAGGAACACCCAAAAAAGATAATAAATTATTATATTCAGGGTAGTTTATCATAGGATGTAAATGAAGGTTGACCAATGTGTGCTAGGAAAGTTAGGAACACCCAAATAAGATAATAAATTATTATATTCAAGTTAGTCTATCATAGGATGTAGATTATTAATGCAATAAAGGTTGACTCTTTTATTTTTTCCTATAAATCTTATTTTTCCACCTCGGCAAGACAACTTTCCCATTCCATCCATATTTATTGACCAATGTGTGCTAGGAAAGTTAGGAACACCCAAAAAAGATAATAAATTATTATATTCGGGTAGTTTATCATAGGATGTAAATGAAAGGTTGACCAATGTGTGCTAGGAAAGTTAGGAACACCCAAAAAAGATAATAAATTATTATATTCAAGTTAGTCTATCATAGGATGTAAATTATTAATGCAATGAAGGTTGACTCTTTTTATTTTAATGTAAATCTTGTTTCCACCTCGGCAAGACAACTTGCCCATTTCCATCTAGTGTTTATTGACCAATGTGTGCTATGAAAGTTAGGAACACCCAAAAAAGATAATAAATTATTATATTCAGGGTAGTTTATCATAGGATGTCCTCTGGACAAAATATAAAAAATAACACTCATTTGAACAGTTTTTGTTAGTTGTGCTTCGATCATTATCTTTCCAAATTGAGCTTCAATTGAACCTCCACATTCAGCAAGCTTCGCCATTCTTTGCATATGCTCATCATATTCCAAGGCATACTTAACATGAAGACATTCTTCCTTTGATTTCCATCTTACTACTAATTTTCCTTTTTGTCTATGATTTTTTTTCATAAACTTTACCGATATGCTTTTCTGTAGTGTCAAGTTTTAGCTACAACTTCTTGTCTCTTTTATATTTCCAACTACAAATCTTACACTTGCATTTTGTTGGAGGTTCATCTTTGTTTGCATTCTCCATTGGTTCAATGAATGGGTACTTTGACACCCAATCAATCCAAGAATTCCTTTTCATATCCCACTCACACCCCAATTTTTATTTGGCTTTTCTTTTCCTCTTCCCTACAACAACACCATCTATAGCACCAACATTTTCATCCAAGTCAATTAACTCATTTTGGCTACCCTAGGTATCCCTTGGAACATCTTTTGTGACATTTTCATCCTCATCTGACTCAATTAACTCATTCTAATATTCTTGTGAGGTATTGCCAATACCTTCATTAATATTTGGTGTAAGAGTTGATGATCTAATTCCAACTTGATATGATGGATCAAAAACATTGCCAAAGTAAGACTTTATGGTAACTCTATTTTTTGGGTGTTTTGATGGCCTCCCTTCACTACCCTGAGGATTCTTACTCTTGTTGCACTTGTTGCTCGACATCTTGATCTCTCATGAAATAAAATCTACCAAAAAATGTATTCTTAGTTTAAGGGCAAAATATAGATCTCATTCCCTACTCAATATCATCTTTAAGGTTGAAGCAAGAATGGCAAAGAGACAAAAAATCTTGTAACACTATGAAGAAATGATCACTTACCATTAGGTTTTCACTAACTCGCTATTCGTTAATGCAACAATGCTTGTAGCTTTAAGTTTGTAACTTGCCTATGGTCAAGGTTCCAACTTACAAATTGAGAGCTCACAAGTCCAAAACTAAAAAGAATGTGTAAAAATAAATCAAAGTTTCGATTATATTTATATCAATCCATATTTGGTGAATTCTATAAGATTTTTAAATGGTATAGTAAAAATTTGGTGAAGCTCGTGTGATTATACAATGATACATTTAAATGTTGGGCGAATCAAACCTCGAAGGAAAACATACGTTGTAATTTTCAAGGCGATTATGGCCCTACAATCAGCATGGGGTTATCATAGTATTGGCGAAATGGATCCTCATACGCAATTATTTTTAATGTAATTGATTTCAAAATGTCCTCTCAAACATAATATTTTTTAATGTTATTAGCGAAATGGGTCCTCATACGCAATTATTTGTAAATTTTATTGGTGAAATGGGTCCTCACATGCAATGAACATTTAATGATGTCGATGAACCGTTTCCTAATACGCAATTCCATTTTAATAGTATTGGTGAATATGTGGGTGATTTAATACAAGCTTTCAAAATTCTAGGTGAAAATATTAATTAGACCATTGGAAACGCATAGTTTGTTATGGCGAAACTATTAATTAATTACATATGCCTCATAAAATAAATTGATGGAAAATTGAAATGCATTGGACAAATAATTCGTAAAATCCAGGTGATTTGACCACCTTGTTGGTTGCAATATATTTTCCAATTTCGAATTGGCTGATATGAACTATTCGCCAATTGGCAAAAATTTGCCACTAAAAAAATCCCCGATCCTAAACCTCATTACAATCTTCCTCTTAGGTATTCCATTATTCATCAAAAAATGATGTGAATCCTAATGTTGTAGGTGTACATGTACTGAACCACACACATTGTCAAAATATAGCATCTTGTTTTTGTGTTTTGATGAGTGCCCTTTACCCCTTCCAAGGACATGGATACTACTTAACGTCTCTCAAGAATTGGAAATTGTAAAAAACATGGTTGTGTTTAATGTTACCATAAAAAACCAACACCAATAGTTTTAGTATCATATGTAATAATGGAACTAAACAAAGAAAATCACCAAAAATGAAGCATAGATCCCTAGGGCCTAAAATATTACTACTTAATATATTTTGTAACAATGAAACCAAACAAACAAATAAATAAGAGGAATCTTATATTCATAGAACAATAAAGAAATCACCACTTGCCTCTCGCTAACTTGATAATGCCTATAGTTGTTTGTGGCTCACTAAAACAAAATTCCAAGTGAGAAGCAAACACTCTAGGCATAGAAGAAACCAAAGAAAGGAGTCCAAAATATAATTCTTCAAAGGATGTAAAGATTCAAGAATCGAGTCAATCTAAATTAAGAGGAACAAAATGTGTAAAAGAAAAATTTAAAGTTTCAATTGTATTTATATGAACTCGAATTTGGCGTCACTTACCAAATTGTAAAACAATGGAGGAAAATTTGGTGAATCTTGCTTTATTGTAGAACAATTGATGTTTAATGTTGGGTGATCGGGACCATAGATTAAAACATGAATGATGATTTCAAAGAGATTATGGCCCTAATAGTAGTATGGATTTAAATTGGTCCTCACATAGGGGAAAAATTTAATGGTACTAGTGAATATGCCAATTAATAGAAACGTGACTTCAAAATTTTAGGCAATTCCCCACTAAAAGTGCATAGTTTACTATGACAAAAATATTTTGATATATATGCTTCATAAATATATTAACGACAATTTAGCATCCATTAGAACAATAAATTGTGAACCTCGAGCAATTTGGGCTACTAAATGTTTCAATATATTGACCAAAATCAAATTGGTTGATATAAGCTATTCACCAATTGGTGAAGTTTTGCCACTAAAAGAATCAATGACAACCATGACAAGTTTCTTTGTCTAGCACTTGCCATTTTTCCACTAAAGAGTTCTTGGATTTTGCCTAGTGTAAAATATTCATAGGCATCAGATGGCCCTAAGGAAGTAGAAGACACCACTCACCAAATTGGAATTAGTGAAATAAAGAAAAGACCTATCTAATAGAGTGGGGCAACCTTGATGATCAAAACCTCCCCCTACAATCAATTTTATAGCTTTAGCTCCCTATATTTTTTTATGTTTTTGTTAAACTTTGAACTTTTAACGACATAGATAATTGTTTTCTTTTGAGAGTCATGTTTATTGTCTAATATTTCCTTTTTAGAAATACCTATACTTTATTTCCAATTAAATTGATTTAATTGGTTTTGAGATGTGATGGCATTCCATAGAATGCTTCTTGCATCTAGTACATAAAATACAAATACTCTTGGAGAGGTGAATGACTATAAATTTATTGGGATTGACTTTAACATCAAGTTTAGTTGGGAGACTTGCAAAAGGAAAAGAACTTTGGGAGGTTAGAAAGCTTTGTATACCCTCCAAAACAAATGAAGAGAGGCGAAGTTATAGGATTGAAAAACTACTTAGACTCTTTTTGGGTTATTAGTTGTTTTGGTGGTGCTTTATGGGTGTGAACTTTGGGCTAGCAACACATTAACGACAAAGTGGAAGCAAATAGAGAGAATTCAAAAGCACATTATCACTAGTAAGTTCAGAATAAAAGTTTCAATCTCATATGAGATTTTGCTAGTTGAAATAGGGGTTGTTCCTATTGAAGCCATTGCTATGGTATGTCTCATAAGATATCTCATAAGAATTGAATAGATGGAAGCAAATAGATGGCCTAAGGTTGTCTTTAATGAGGTCTTAATCAAGAGAAAAAAGTCATAGATGAAGCAACACAACAAGTGATGAACAAGTTGAATACTTCCTTGAATGTTTGTCATAGCGACAACAAAGAAATCAAGGCTTTTGTCATAGACAGGCTATGTGGGGAATAATGATAAATGGAAAAAAAAAATATTACCTTGAGATATTTAACCCCACATGTGATCATCAACAAAAAGCATATATTAGCGTGAATATTCTTTAGAAGGTAAAGATTATGATTGCTCATTTAAGAACTAACTTACCCCAGTTCTGATGTGAAACTAGAAAGTGGAAAATGTCAAAAAAAGACATGTAAAGAGAGAGTATGTGACTTTTACACTACCAATGTGGAATAAAAGAAAAACACTGCACTTTTTAGTGCAATGCATGCAAGAACATTAAAACCAATTATACTATTATCTTGATGGCTGTTGCACTACCCAATTTACTTATCAAGAAGACAGTCGAGAAAGTTGAAGAACTCATCATTTTGAAAGGGGAAGAAATGAAAGACAGAAAGCAAGAATGAGAGGGCTGATTGAAGTCTCATAGACTATTTTTAACCCGTAAACATTAAAAATTATTCTATTCTCTTCTGTACCTAGGATCAATCCTCAATGCAGAGGTTAGCCCAGTGCCGAATACACTCGATAGAACAGGGATCAAGCCTTAGTAACTCTGTAAAGCATGAATAAATGCAGTGTTCGAATCGTAATCTAAGAGGAGCATTAGAACCCCCCAGAAAATGTTGACTCGAAAATCTTTATATTATGCTGCCACCAATTATAGGTTGTTAATGTTTAAAACACTACTTTTTTATATATAATGTGCAGGAGATGACTGCAGGTTCCGTCGTTCGTCAAGCTTGTAGAAACTCTTTTAGTGCTTTAAACAATCAGAGATTGATGAATTCAGCGGATATCTTCAAGCAAGATATTCCAATTGATATTCATTCCTATGCTTCTCTTTTGCAGACATGTGCTGACATGAAAGCTCTGGAGCAAGGCAAGCAACTGCATACCCACATGCTTAAAAATGGAACTAACCGTACCATTCTGTTAGGAAACAAACTTGCAATCTTATATGTTAAATGTGCCAATCTGGAAGATGCACGACAAGTGTTTAACGAAATGCCACAACGAAATAATTTGTCATGGACTGTGATGATTGGAGGAGTTGCCAAGCAGGGGCAGTGGCACGAAACGCTTCACTTGTTTCATCAAATGCGGCGTTTGGGTTTGCAGCCAAACAACTTCACCATTCCTAGTGTTCTTAGAGCGTGCGCCAACTTGATGTCTCTGCAAGAGGGTAAAGATATCCATGATTACATCGTCAGAAACAGGTTAGAGATAGATCTCTTTGTAGCAAGTGCTCTTGTAGACATGTATGCGAAATGTGGAAGTTTAGATTGCGCGCGCCAAGTGTTCAACAAAATGTCTCAGAGAGATCTTGTTGCATGGAACTCAATGATTGCAGGGTATGCTCACAATGGGCAAGATGCAGAGGCCCTTGAATTATTTTACGAAATGCAAAGGGCAGGTCTGAAGCCTGACTTGATCACTTGGAATTCATTGATTGCGGGGTATTCCCATATTGGAAAGACAGGTGAGGCCTTGAAACTCTTTAACCAAATGCAATCTGCAGGCATGAAGCCTGACACGGTCTCGTGGACTGCAGTAATTCAAGGCTACTCCCAAAGCTCCTGTTCTAACAAGGCTCTGGAGCTCTTTTGCCAAATGCAACAAGCAGGCTTCAAACCCAACTCGGTCACCGTTGCCAGTATTCTTCCTGCATGTGCTAACTTAGTAGCCCTGGGTTATAGCAGAGAAATACATTGTTATATGGCCAGGAATGGTTTTCACTCAGACATCTTTGCTGGGAGTGCCCTTGTTGACACGTATGGTAAATGTGGGTGTTTAGGAGATGCACACCGATTGTTTGACAAAATGCATCAACGAAATACAGTCTCATGGAATGCAATAATTTCAGCTTACACTATGCATGGACATGGTGAGGGTGCCCTCAAGCTCTTTGACCAAATGCAACAGGAAAGCATTATGCCGGACCACATAACCTTTACTAGCATCCTCTCTGCCTGCAGCCATGCAGGTCTGGTGGATGAAGGCTGGCGATATTTTGAACTTATGAAGCAAGAACACAACATCTCACCCACTGTGGAACACTGTGCCTGTATGGTAGACCTTCTTGGCCGATCTGGCCACCTGAATGAAGCATACGAATTCATCAGCAAGATGCAACTGGAACCTGATGCCTGCGTCTGGGGAGGATTGCTCGGTGCCTGCAAAGTACATGGAAATGTAAAGCTAGGAGAACGTGCTGCCCAACACCTTTTTGTGTTAGAACCCGAAAATGCAGCAAATTATGTGTTGTTGTCCAACATCTTTGCTGAGGCAGGCAAATGGGTTGAGGTAGGAAAGGTAAGGAGAATGATGAAAAAAAGAGGGCTGAAGAAGAGGCCAGGATGCAGCTGGGTGGAAGTTAAAAACAGAGTCCACACATTTATTGTTGGAGACAAATCACATCCTCAAATTGAAGAAATCTACTCCATACTTCAAAGCTGGGCTGGGGAGATGAAGGAGGCAGGGTATGTTCCAGATTCTAATTTTGTGCTACAGGATGTGGACGATGATGAGAAAGAACATATTCTATGTGGTCATAGTGAAAGATTAGCCATTGCTTTTGGAATAATCAGTACGTGCCATGGAACACCTATTCGGGTGATTAAGAATCTTCGTGTGTGTGGAGACTGTCATACTTATACTAAATTTATATCTAAGATATCTAGAAGAGAAATATTTGTGAGGGATGGTGTTCGTTTTCATCATTTTAGAAATGGTGTCTGCTCTTGCAGGGATTATTGGTGATTTTACTTGAATTATTGATAACTGATGTTTCTGTTGATAACTGAAGAGCTCTTCCTATAATCCATATTGGGAAAGTCAGTTAACTACCACTGACCTATTTGATTTGTTGCCTAAAGTCAGCTCTCACAAAAATAATCCTAAAGTACAATTCTTTACCCCAATTTCCCTGAATGAACTAACTTGGCATACCACCTAATTCCTATGTTTCTTTCTTATTTCGACTTTGATAAGATTCCAACCTAATTTTTGCTTTCATGGCTGTCTGCTATGTCATCTTGTTTCATAGATGTGTTGAATAACTTCTTCAAACTTCTCTATCCACACACCGATATCAAACATATAAATTCTAGTTGGAACGTTTTATCATCCAATTTCCAATAGTGTCTCTACAGGTATCCCTTAATCAATAGCTTCTAAGCTCTTTCTTAACTTTTATAATTTTCCCCTACTTAATGTTTTGTAGTTTGCATTACTGTTAAAGCACTTTTACATCTTCCATATAGATGCACTGGAAGCCCATGTTATTCTTAACTACCACGAGCCCATAAGTGGTACTTGCAATGGTTTTGTTTATGTTTTTGATAGATTTGACGCACTCATCCCTGAGTTGGAAGTCACTATTAGGAAACAAAAGTTCATTCTGAGCTACCACAAGTCCATATAAATCTATGAATGGGAGACTTCGGTATGGCGTAGTCTCCCGTAGGTGGTACCTGCAACGGTTTTGCTCATGCCTCGGTAACAAAAGTTCTTTTAGGGCTCTATGTACATTTCACACATGGAATCTCTTCTCTTTATGCTTGGACTCTACGGGAAGCATATTTCACTTCCTTCTAGATTGAATAAGTTCTTATAAAATGAAATCATGATAATTGTAGGCTTGATTTTTGTTGGTTTGGTTTTTTCAAGATAATTTAAATTGAAGCAATATGTAAGATAAAACCTTTCTTCAAATTAAAAGAAGTTCTCGCAAAATTAATGTTAATCTTAGATATTAAGCTATAGAGAAATCTACAATTACTGATATTATGCACAATTTCTCTTGGGGTTTTTGTAATAGTAAAATAAATGAAATAATCTTTTGCCCTATCTTGTTACTTTGAGTATGAACACAAGACTTGGAACGGTTATTTTCTAACAAGCAAGAGTTTATAGATTTTATGATTCTATACTAAGATTAAAAGCAACTAACACAAATACCACACCACCTTCCTACTAACTAAAAGCAAAAACCAACAAACTAATGCACACAAGATTTTGAAAGGAAAACTATTCTTATATAACACAACTTCAAGCTACAACTTAGATGTATAAATAATATCAATACAAAGCTTGATATTAATTACCTACGTTTAATCCAATCTTTGAAGTACTAGATAAAATTATGACATTCACTTAGAACAATAAGTTTATTAGCATAAATATAGCATCAACTGCAATTAAGAAAATTTGTGCTCAATATTTATTTATAAGGTTACAAAACCCAATTTTTAGGATTTAGGATAATTGTTAATTTATTTCAAGAATCAATGTTTTTAAGCAAAACAATTATAGCTACTTAAAAAGTCATAAAGAAAGCACTTCAAGTCTAAAGCCACTGCTTAAACAAAACTTAAATATTTTTTTACTAAAACAGCTTACTACACCCTAAATCATATAGATTCCAAAGGGATATGAGTAGTCAACTTGTGGCTATTGTTGGTGCTTGATTTCACAATGCCCAAATTGTGCTTGAATCCTACCCATTTATGCATTTTGGCCTAAGTATGACCATCATGGATAATTGATCTAAAATGTTTCCTAATGGGTCTCCCTTGGTCAAAGTTTACATAAGTGTTCTTTGTCTTCATCCCCATGTTCCTTACTCATGTGTTGGAGATTGCAAAGGTCCCAAAAGTTTTAAGTGTAAAGGTTTTATGTAAAAATTTCTAAGGATTGTGCCTATTTCAAAGTTTCAAAGTTTCCCTTCCTAGTATACCTTTCTACCCAACTTCGCCTATCAATATATTTGATATTTCCTAGTTTCCTTTGTTCCTATCAATATATTTGGAATTTCCTATGTTGGTATTCCTTTCACCTATTACTCGCTTTTGTTCCATTTCCCTATCCAAACTTCAGAGTTTTCCTCCTTGGCATCCTGTTCATCCATTCCTTGCTCTTTTCCCTTGCCTTTGTTAGATTTTTGGACTTCCTCTAACCAATATGCTTTTCATTTGAACCTTGACTTCTCAATCCTTCACACTAAGTTACCTTTCGAAGCCAAAGTTTTGGTTACCTCTTTACCCAAGTGTCTTTTCCTTGGCTTCTTCAATCCTCGACTTTCAATGTTTTCTTCTATACACTTTCAATGGCTCCTCTAATCCCTAAATTTCAATATTTTCTTCTATGATGTTTTCTTGTAAATCACAAGGAAATTTGTATTGTAAATTATATCTAAAAATGAATTTCTCCATAGTTCTATTTGTGGATTTTTCGGGAAGTTCTAGCTTTGGGTTTCCTCTTACCAATTTGTTGGTATGAATATAATCAAAGATTAGATGAATGAGGCAACATTCTAATATGTTACAAGCTTTGTAATGGTCTTATATTTATTGCAAATGAATTTCTATAGTCGGGGATGGATAATTAAGTATGTTCATTTGTTTGATATCATTTTTTGTGATTTATGCTTATGCACAACTCATATTCTTTCGTTTCAATGTGTTGTCTTCCTTGGTGCACTTAGACAATATGACCCAATGAATAGGCAATAATCATATAAGTAATTATTCTACATGCACTTAAATTAAAAACATCATTCACTAGTAGATTAGGAGTGGGAAGTAGCCCATATGCACTTCATGATTCAACATTATAACCAAGGGAAAATCTTTAGCAATCAATATAGCATTTTTCATCCTAGGCAATCATTTTGTACATACCCACATCTTGTTGTCATAACGCGATTTTCTTATTAGCTTAATAGAAGTTATAATAGTAGGTTAGTCCTTGGCCTATTGACAAATTGTGGGGTCAAGCATACGTCGGGTATTGTTGCATAGTTTATCCATTTGTCTATCTACATTTGTGTCCAATCCTATTTAAGATACATCTAGGGAAGCCCCCTTGGTCTAGCTAAGTCTAAATTCAAAGGTCTTACTTGCCTTAGTAAATTGGTCCAATGTGGCTCTACCTAATCATAAGTCAAAGGTTTGTTGCTCTAAGTTTGAAACCCCTACCATTCATATAATAGCTTGGCTTTAGAGATTTGAGACCTACAACTCTGAGCACCAACAACTATCATATCTCTTAATTAAGTTTTATGATCATTAATATAGTTGTATATAGGTAGTTAAGTCAACTTGGGTGGCACCCATAGCATAAGTAGAATATATATAGAAGGTAGTGGTTAGTTTGTTAGCATCATATTATGAATTATGTTATTATTGGAGACTTTTAAATGTTTTCCCCTCGCAATAGTTTATTACACTCAAGCATTATCAAGTTATTAACATATTTCATGTTATATTCTTCTCATGTACAAATCATTTCATGATAAATTATATCAAAGTGAGATCTTGACATCCTAACTACCAAAAAATCCTTCCACAAATAAAATGCATAACCAGAAAAATCCTTCCACAAAAGAGAAAATAGAAAAGCAAAGATGCATAACCCTAATCTTATCTTGAGCAACAAGATAGCTCAACAAGATAAGGATGAGAATAATAAACCTAGGAATTAAATATTACCTAAGTAAAGTTATGCAAGTGTAATTAAATATTAATTATACTAACACCCCTCATAAGTGTAACTTAGAGACTAAAAAAGCATGCACCTAAAACTAAGATGAATGCAAGAAAGCATGAATGGATCCCACAACAAGGCTCGATCGGTGCCCATTTACAAATGCAATAATGAGGTAGAGAAGGAAACCCGATGGGACAAAACCCCCCTACAATGAGATGACTATTGCAAAGAAGCACTGGAAGAACACTGTGGAGTAACACTGGAACCACAATTTGACAAGCAAGGAAAGATACTTCTGTCTACAAGAAACCAAAAACGGAATCATAATGTGATAGCAAACCCGATGCCATGGAACACTGGAAAACTCACAAACTGGAACAACCCTAGAATCTGTGAAGCAATAGTAGATGAAATGATGACAGAATCTAGAAACCGTGTATCTCGATGTCGATGCCAAACTGAAACTAAAACGCTCCCATGGGAAGGAGTACCATAAAGACTCTAGAACGTTAACCATAAAAATATGGCCCTCGAACTGAGAAGGATTTGAACCAATGCGGATCAAGAAACATAAACTCTCAACTAAAGTGTGAACCGATGCGAATATGATATGTGTCAAGCTAAGACAAGATATGGCCAAAGAAACTAAGAAACTAGATAACCCATGCGAGTTGTCATCAAATACAAAATGGAGATCAAAGTGCATGCACACTCTAATCATATTATTATGCAAGAAACCCCCCTAATGGAACTTTATCTCAGTTCATTTATTACAATAACCCAATGATTGTAAAAGGAGAGAATGCTAAATGTGCATAAACAGAAAATAAGATGATGTGGTACTGAAATGAAGTACAAATATTCAAGTTTCACCTTTCCAACTGCCAAAACATCCAAGTAATCTCCAAAACACCCATTGGGACAAATCTGGAATAACGATCAACCTAGGATAGATACAGAAAAAAGTGCATGGACAGCAAAATAGAGCTCTGCCACCCAGCGGAAAAAATAAAATTATTTAGGAAATCAATAATTACAAGATATGATTTGCTTTATAAAAGAAAAGATGCATAACCCTAATCTTATCTTGAGCAACAAGATAGCTCAAAAAGATAAGGATGAGAATAATAAACTTAGGAATTAAATATTACCTAAGTAAAGTTATGCAAGTGTAATTAAATATTAATTACACTAACACCCCCCCCCCCCATAAGTGCAACTTAGGGAGACTAAAAAGGCATGCACCTAAAACTAAGATGAATGCAAGAAATCATGAATGGGTCCTGACAACAAAGCTTTGATACCATGTTAGAAACCAATATCTGAAATGCAAACCAGAAAAAGCCTTCCACAAAAGAGAAAAACAGAAAAAACAAAGTTATTGCAAAAGATGTGCAAAATAATATTATTCATGAAATCAATAATTACAAGATATGATTTGCTTTATAAAAGAAAAGATGCATAACCCTAATCTTATCTTGAGCAACAAGATAGCTCAAAAAGATAAGGATGAGAATAATAAACCTAGGAATTAAATATTACCTAAGTAAAGTTATGCAAGTGTAATTAAATATTAATTACACTAACATATATTTTATTAGCTTTACTTGCCCTAGAAGGCAACCCTATTTTATGAAGGTGTTGTATTAATGTTGTATATTGTGATGTATTCTAAAAGTCTGATAGTGGTCGTCGTGCCTCTGGATCTCTGGTTAGTGATACTCTTATAAGAAGCTTGATCTGGAAGTATATTATAATCTTTTTTATTGTTGAATAATATATTGGGCGGCCTTTAGAGTGTGGGGTTTTTCTCTTGAATGGGTTTTCCCCACATAAATCACTATGTTGTGGTATGCACGATTTTTTTGTTTATTTTTGTTTAAGTTTTTGTAACTGAAAAGATCTATAAATTTTTTGCATTATTCTCCTCTCAAGATTAGTGTAGGAAGTTGTTCCACTACCTTAACTTCCTTACATTGAGAACAATGCTTTTGTGAAGGGAGGGGCATTCTATACACTTAATCCTATTGTGTGTGTAAGAATATGAGTAGTTAGCTTGTGATTATCATCACTCTTAATTAATTTATATGATCATTAATATAGTCTTATATAGGTATTTAAGTTGATTCAAGTGACGTCCAAGGCATAAGTAGGATCTATATAGGAGCTAGTGGTGAGTTTATGATTATCATATTGTAAATCAAGCTCTTCTTGGAGGCTTTTGTAGTTTCCCCCCTTGAAGTGCATTGTTATTATGAAGCAATTATCAAGAATTTACAACATATTACAGCCTCTAAGAATAATCTCTCCAAATATTGTCCAAAAATAAGTGTCTAATAATAACAATAGTTAAAAATATCAATCTAATATGTGAAAAACCACTATATGATTATGATGTATTACATGCATTCTAATCATGGTGAATCCTCTAAAGAAACTTGAAACTATAATGACCAAACCATCTTGGTGACTTAGATCCATGAAAAACACCTTTTGTTGATTTTTCACCCCAAAACCTTAGTCATTTTGGTTAAATCTACAAATTGAGTGTTTTCACACCCTAGGCTATAACAAAAGATGAAACACAATGTGTTAATGTTAAAACCTTCTTGAAAATAGTTCATATGGTGTACAAAAATTGTTGCAAATTTGTTGATAGAATCTAGGTAGCTTGCTCAGAGCATTTTAAAAGAATGTTGAAAACACTTGGCAATTGCTATAAATGAATTCCAATTAATGTGTCAACATTTCAACACTATTCATACACTTCATAATTTATTGTACAAGGCTGAAGCTTACAACTTGATGCAATAAAAAACTCACCACCATGCTTGAAATCTAAAATTTAGAGCAATCAATGTACTTAGGCATTTTTGTGTGTGGTACCTTTTCCCTTGAATGATGGAAAACTATCAAAAAGATTAGTATAAAATATTAAAAAATCTACAACCTTGCAAAACTAGCTAACAAAACCCTAGGCACTTTTGGAAAGTTACTAAAGATGAGTCCTCCAACCCTAGACACCTATAAAAAAACTATAGTTTATGTTTGAAACTTACGGCATTTTAAAAAATTATTATTTTTGTATTTTAAATGATGAAAAACTCATAATATTGTCATAAACCATAGGCAATTGATTATGGAGGTATTTTCAAAAAATACTAGTTTTCAAACCAAAAATTTATGAATATGGATGATGAGAAATGTAGAGCACAACCTTTATAAACCTTAAAAAAAATCTAAAATCTATGCTTAAAATTATAGGTTATAAACTGCACCAAAATCTAAAACACTAGATGACAAGAATGACTAGTGGGGTGTGAGTTCTCAAAACAACAAAACCCTAGCTTAAAATACTTCACAAGCTCTACTATTTCTCCATGAAAACTATTTGTATTTGCACACTAAACTCAAAAACCTACACAAGTATTTTGACACCATTAAAGGAACTCTAGAAAAAGGTTATAGAAATGATGAAAACCATTGAAACTAATGTGGTGCCATTTTCTTCAATGGAAAATATTGAAAATCAACAAACCCTAGGTTGAAAATCTACATCCAACACTTCTTGTTGGCTTTCCTCTTGAGCACTCTAACCTTGAATGCTTAATAACGAAACACTATGTTGATATAGAAGAAAGAAAGGGTTCACTTTTGAAGGTGTAAATCCAATGCGAAACATGCACCTAAGGAAATATTTCCACTTGAAATTTAATTAACTTGTAAAGCATGTGGTTTAAGACCTTTCAATACTTTTACATGCCTTTTCAAAATTTGAGAAACTTGCAAAAATGACTCTCTAGAGTCAACTACACTACTTTTGATACTTAGTATTTTTAATGAATTGGAAAAAGTGACTTTGGATTCATCTCCACCACTATTAGTACCTAGTAAACTTTAGCAAATTGGTGGAAGTGACTTGCCAAAATTGTCTCTACCACTTGTTCATGCATTAGAGAAAATTTCATCCAAGATTTGTTTTTTTGTATCACCTCATGTGTTGGAGAATATTCTTTTTTGTTATACAATGACACTAATTGAAACATACAAGCACAACATCCAAGAATATGGGACACAAGGATTCCATAACAAATCTTTAGAGGAAAAACAAATTTCATCTAACTAGAAAGCTCAACAACCATACAAAAAATCATATAAGTACAAGAATTGGCTCTATTTGGGGACCATGAATTATAATTGGATCATAGAAAAACCTCTAAATGTCTAGTTTTGTAGTAAATCAATGTCTATCCATTGGGATAAATAGTTGAGCTTATACCTAATCACCCAAATAAATGACTAATATATCACCTAAACAAAAATCATGAAACAAAAACATTGCATTAATGAAAACACATCATAGCATACCAAACACATAAAAAAAAATCTTCAAGTGTGGGGATGGGAAAAAAATGACTAGCTAGAAAAAACCATTTACAAACTAAGAAA
The DNA here is from genome assembly GCA_007258455.2 of Sequoia sempervirens. NCBI lineage: Eukaryota > Viridiplantae > Streptophyta > Pinopsida > Cupressales > Cupressaceae > Sequoia > Sequoia sempervirens. The sequence continues at coordinate 433,334,647 of VDFB02000017.1, forward strand.
AATAGCAACCCCTACTTTCAAGTTTAGATTCTTAAATATATCCTATAGAATTCTAATGTTGTTGTGTGTCTTCATGCACAATGATAAACTCATGATAAATTCCCTTATCACATTCCTAGAATCCATTATTTTTTATAATGTCACCCTCTACCATATAATCACCATAAACTATTGGAACATACAAGCATTCCTCTTGACTAACATACAAAAAATCTATCAAATTTAGGTTTGATTCATACTCCAAGAGAAAATTATCTTTAGTGCATATAGTTGTTATTCAACATGTCTATCTACAATTTAAAATTAATATTTTAAGGGAAAAATTCAACCTCTTGTACTGAAAACTCCATCTTTTTTTAAGACATTTATGAAGGAGCTTGAATACATTTAAATTATTTGACCTCATCATGAGATGGTTCTTTCAAGAATCCCTTGAATGAAGATAGAAAGTGACTTGAATTATTGCCCCCTTCCCTTATGTAGTTAGGTCCTTCTTGTATAGTAGCTAGAGTTGGTGTACACTTAAAAATGACCTAGGCCTGCAAGCTCTATTTTTACCACTTTCGTCCTAGCATAATTATGACATTTAATTATGTCCTTGGTCCACATTTGACTATTGATTAAATAATTCATAATTATTTAATTAATTCATGTCCATTTATTCTTCATGATTATTAAATAAATAAATTTTATTTATCGTCATTAATTGTCTAAGTCTTCCCTAATTAAATAAATTTCTTAATTTATTTAATTACCCTTTCATTTATTTCTTCACATTATTAAATAAATGAATTTCATTTATTTATTTAATATGTCACTAATCCTCATAATTAAATAAATTTATTAATTTATTTAATTATTAATCATATCTTCTAAATTAAATAATTATATTTAATTATTTAATTGTCAAAATTAATATTTCTCTCATTTTAAATAAATGAAAAATGTCATCACATTCTTAACTATCAATTCATTTTAGTAAATAATCTGAAAATCGATTATTTATTATTTCACAAAATCCATATTTTGAATTAATTTAATTCAAAATGGTAATATTCCTCCAAAAATCAAGTAATCAGGCAGATTCTTGATTTTTCAGATCTGATCTTCAGTCCAACTCTTATCTTCTTGATTTTTTGAATCTCACAAATCAGGCAGTCTTTATCTTCTTGATTTTCGAAAGTCTTTATTTTCTAATTAATTATCTCATTTATTCTCCACCGCCGATTTGATCTTTTTAGATGGCATCTCGACCACTCGTTTAAAGATTTTCCCTAACCCTGATTAGGGATTATTAGATTTAATCTCGTCCTCTGATTTTAGGTCTCTGTCAAAAGTCAATCTCGTATGTCCATTCAAAATGGCATTTTCTATAAAATGCTATTTTGCTCTCATTTTTAGATTACACACTTACACACTTAGACATTTTACAAACATTGCAACATTTATTATCATATTCCATTTAGTTTTGGCATATTTAGGCGTAGGAATTTTTAATCATTTGTCATAGGCATTTAGATTCAAATCCTTCAAATCTTGTGTAGGACTTCATCAAAAATTGCTCGCACATTTGATCTGAGGGCAACACAACAATCAACAAGTTAGAAGGTGCTACGAAGAGGAATCATGGAAGCTTCCACAATTATCTGGTATAATCGTTCTTTATTTTAGTTTCCATTGTTCTTTGTAGTTCTTTGGGTTTTAGTCTTTGTTGATTTGCTAACCTCTAATCGAACCTAAATTTAACCCATAGATACAGTTGGAACATAACTTTGATCTATAGATGCTCGTAAGGCCTAGTTATTCTTAGAGAAAATATGAAATACTTGTGCAACTTATTATGTCTAATCCTTAGTTAAAAATCATTCCTCTACCCCAAAAAATTAAATAAATTTTACAAAGTAGTTAGAATCTCTAACTCATCTTGATATGTTTTAATGATTTAGAAGAAAATAAACTCTTCATAAGTTCATAACAGTACTCCTTTGGCAATTCTATCCATACTACATCGTCATTTACTTTCCTATTTTCTTCTTTATGCTATTTTCTAGTTCTTTTATTCCATGGACATGTATCAACATTGAGCACGTAGATAGGTTGATTATTCATTGCCTTATCAAAAATAATTTCATATTAAGTTATCCCATCACAACTCACCATTAATTTTTCCACATCTTGTACAAAATAGATCCTCCAATAATAACAATGATTAAAAATAGTACATTGATTCACATGATTGTGATTCCAATTCAACACCTTAGTACTAAACATTGTAGATCCTTTGAAGAAACTTAAAACCCTAACAACCATACCATCTTGGCAACTTGAATTCATGAAAAATGCTTCATGTTGCTAATTTTTCAAGCCAAAACCATTAGAACTCCTTGAAAACTATATTTTAAAATATTTTGAGTTCATGGGATTTAAGAAAAATAGTTTTCTTCAATTTAGTAACCCCAAACACAAGTTATATCAACCATAAGTAAGATTTATTAGTCACTTATACAACTTGATCATAGTTAGGATATATGGCTAGAGACAAATCTAATGCAATCAATAATAGGGAGCTAAATTAATGGTAGCATTGTCCTTAAAACCAAAACTCAAATTTAGTATACATATGCCTAATTCACTATGAAGACATAAAATTCTATGGACCTAATTGAAATTGAAAAATGCAAAGGAACCATGCCCAACAACACAAAATTAAAAATTTATAATAACTTTTAAAATATTGGATCTATCTATAAATTATTAACTAAGTTTTTCCTCTTTCTCCAAGAATCTTTTCCTTGTCAAAAATAAATCCCCTCTCCTACTTAACTCATTACTAAAAAATGAATTTAAATATTAGTTTTCCAACACTTATTCTCTTGTCTTATCGCATTTGGTTTAATATATTTTATTCAATATGACCACTCTCCATTTCATATGATGATTGTTTTCTTCTATGTGATAATTATTTGATTATTTATGATCAATCTTAATTTCATATGATGAATCTTCACCTTAATGTTGCTCTGTTGAAAGAGAAGAGTCACTAAGAAGGGGGGTGAATCAGTGATTCAAAAACAACCACAAATTAAAATATTTCAAGAAGCCCAATAACAAGACTTTGTTTTGAACAAACTATATGCAGTGAAACATGAAACAATGATAACAATGTAGGAATCACAAATAAATGTTTGCTTTAGATATCAGAGTTTGTTATTGAAATACATATATTTTATGACAACATATTTGTTATTCAAACATTTGGACAAGTTCTTTTGATTGCAGAAAGGTCATTTTAAGCAACTAATAGATATGAGAAGCATTATGCAATTGATCAAGTAATGACAATAATGCAGACCAATTTGAACACTCACAAAACACATCACATTACACTAGATTTGTCCTAAGTGGAAAAACCCTCTTGGGGTATAAAAAACAACTCGAATAATTCCTTTTATTATTTAGAGCACCAACTCAATCAGGAGCACCAACTCTTTACAGTTTAGGAGCACCAACCCCTTTCATAACTTAAACATGAATGATTCAGAGGGTTACTCTATTTTAGTAAAGCCCATTACAATGATAGCATTTCTTTTAATTCAGAGGGTTACTCTATTTTGGTAAAGAATCCCTTTACAATGATAGCATTTCCTTTTATTTAGAACAATAACAATTATATTTTACCCTTTCAAATTTCTCACACTTTTTTTTTAGCAATGGCTAAAAGGCATGCTTAAATAAACAACAAAAGTTGTGTAAATCATTGAAACTCTCAAGCTCAAACTCGAGTAACCAAAACTGAAATGCAGTTATCTATAACTGCTTTTGTATTTTCTTTTCAAAACAAACTTTTAAATGAATACTAAACTTATTTACCATTTTCGAAATGTTGAACTAGAAGAAACAAAAATGAGAGCAAACTGAAAATCGCTTTGCAATCTTCATTTAGAAATGACAGAGATATTGTCAAGATTTTATCTCATTTTATGTCGACCAGATGTCAAACAAAAAATCTCATACAATCTGCCAAGAATACCTTCATTTCTAGTTGTGAGAGTCAAACAACTACCATACTTATCCTTCCTTCATTCCAACTAGCTCGAATAAGAGTTCACCAAAGTCTCAATACTAGCTTTGCAATCTTTGGGTGCCGGCTAGGGTTTTACCTTCAACCAAATGATGATTACAAAACTCTTTTTTCCCTATCCCTTCTTTCAATCAAATACTATACTCAAGTTCATAATGATTTCAAATCCGAATGAAATGATATGCTATATCATTTGAAATCCATGTACATGTCTAAAAACCACCGAAAACATAATTACCAACTCAATTTCCAAGTCACACTATCCACATGTATATTATTGTCCATGTGAGTCATGAACAATACAATGTCATTATCTACCTTCGACTATCCAAGAAAAAATATTATATACTTTATGCTTAGGCCGACACAAATAAGCAATGTTGACTATCTAAGATAAGACATATCAAAGCTGATAAAAACAAAAGTTCAAATGAACTATATGTAATATGGTAAGCCCAAGTGTAGGTCAAAATACACTATGTGTAATATACAATGTAAACCATATCTCATTTGAAATGTGAAGAACCTGATTACTAACAATGCCAAGTCAAAGTCATGTGTGGATTTACCTCCAATAGACTATCATGTGAAAGCTCAATGATAATTGAATATTATATGCAAAATAGGTAATCACCTAAAAACCAGATGTGATTAAACATCTGCAAATGGATACAAACCCTTATCTAAATGAATTGCACATGTATCCAAAAGGATTAGTCCAACCAAAGTAACAAAAACTGAATAATGCAAGAGTATTCAAACTGAACTGAGATCATGAGTATTCAAACTGAACTAAGATCATCACCAATACAACTAGATAGACCACTGAGGATATCATCAGGTGTAAAACAAGATTCCAACTAGCAAATGTATCCAATGCCAATGCATAACAATTTTTGACATCAAGGACAAAATTCCATAGAAGAAGCCAACAAACTCCCCCTTTTTCCTTGATGGCAAAAACTTAGCCATCTGAAACCACTAAACCATCATTTTCTCCCCCTTTTTGTCACAAGGACAAAGGAAGAATAGCAGAGAATAGGGGGTGTTAGAAAAGAAATATCAATACAATGTGATCCAATATCTAATGCTGCTCAAAACTAGAGCTCTTTACAAAGTGATTGACCACAATAAATAGTGTCACAACTTGTGTGGTTTGAATAAACATAAGATGTGCCACTCAAATATCATGTGAAGATAACTTGCAAAAGATCAAATTAAATATACCACAATCTAAACTAGATACACCTGAATAACCTGCCATATACCTGAAACAAAATATATACCCTGAAGCAAATGCATGCCCTGAAACAAACACATATCCTGCTATAATGAACATATGGCAAACATTAGTATCAACATATAAAAACTAAAAACAATTGAAATTAAGTACTTGCCATGAACCATGTGAACCAACTATAAATAGTATGTGCCACCCAAACCATATAAATGTGTCATCAAAGCCAATTTTTTCATCAAGGACAAACAATCACAATAAACAATTGAAAGTCAAATAACCAATGAATCCTGCTACAAACACAAATAGAGCAGCAATATAAGAGAGTTGTGACTGAAGCACAAGGAAAACAAGCTCCCCCTTTGCCAATACTGATTAGATTAATGAAGTAAAGACTGAGAGACAACTCCCAATCTTAATCTTATTCATTCAAATAATTCTTTAGATAAAAGGCTTAGTAAAAATATCGACAACCTGCTCTTGAGAAGCAATAAATTGTAAATATACTTCATTAGCCAACACCTTTTCATGGAGAAATGAAATTTAATAGCAATGTGTTTGGTACAAGAGTGCATAATAGGATTTTTGGAAATATTGATTGCACTGGTGTTATCACATAAGATAGGAACAGGTTTAGAAACTTGTATACCCATATCAGAGAATGTTTGATCCATCGAGAGCAATTGATTACAACAAGATGTGGCTGCTATATATTCTGCCACAGCAGTAGAGAGAGAGAGAGAGATTCCTATCTTTTGTTGTGTCAAGCAACCAATCTATCACCAAGAAAGAATGCAACACCACTAGTGCTTTTTCTATCATCCAAGCAACCAACCCAGTCAACATCTGTATAATAAATCAAAGAAAAATCATTGCTTCTAGGATACCAAAGACCATAGTCAAGTGTACCCTGTATATACTTAAAAATTCTTTGATAGCTGTAACATGAGATTCTTTAGGGGATGCTTGAAACCTTGCAACCATGCAAACTACATGCATTATATCAGGCCTAGAGGCAGTCAAATATAGAAAATTTCCTATCATTGACCTATACTCAGATTGATTTGCATCAAGTGAATCATCAGTTTTGGTTAATTTACACCCTGTAACCATTGGTGTACTGATAGGTTTGCAACCTTCCATTTAAAACTTCTTTAACATTTCTCTAGCATATTTAGTTTGAGAGAGAAATATACCATGTTCAAGTTGAGAAACTTGAAGACCAAGAAAAAATGTTAACTCCCCCAACATGGACATTTCAAATTAAGATTCCATAATACAAGAGAATTTTTTAGTCAAAGCATTGTTATTGCAACCAAAGATAATATCATCCACATAAATTTTAACAACCAAAATATTAGTACCTTCAACTTTGACATAAAGATTGTTGTCAACTCCACCTCTGAGGAAACCTTTTGAGGTTAAGTGACTGTCCAATCTAGAATACCAAGCCCTGGGTGCCTGTTTTAGGCCATATAAAGCCTTTTTCAACCTATAAACATGGTTAGGCTTGTCTTTGCAAACAAACCCTTCCAGTTGTTCCATGTAAACCTCCTCATCCAAATATCCATTCAGAAAAGCAGTTTTGACATCTATTTGATAAATAGTAAAGTTTTGAAAACAGAATATGTTAGGAATATTCTAATAAATTCAAGCCTAGCAACAGGTGCAAAGGTTTCACTAAATTAAATTCCTTCTTTTTGAGCATAACCTTTGCAAAAAAATCTTGCTTTGTTGCAGACAACCTTACCACTTTCATCAAGCTTTTTTCTATCAACCCATTTGCCACCAATGACATTTTGTCCTCAAGTCTTGGAACTAACTCCCAAGTCTGATTTTTCTCAATTGAATCTATCTCTTCTTGCATAGCTTTGAGCCAACATTCATTTGCAAGAGCTTCATCACAATTCTTTGGCTCAAATTTAGTGACAAAACATAAATATTCTACCATTTGAGCTTGCTCTTCAAGCTGTGCAAATTTCCTTCTTGTTTGAACTCCTACACTCTTGTCCCCAATGATTTGATTTTGAGGATGATGTTTAGCAATAGATTTCAAAGTTAGTTTGGATATAGCATTAGTTTCTATCTCATCTTCTACAAGTTCATTAGGTTTTGATGAAGATTTAGACAAAAGACTTGTTGTCCCATTGCCTTTATGAATTATTTCAAGTTCTGATTTTGATTCTTCATCGCAGGCCTGCACAATATTAGATTCAAAGAATGGCCTTTCATCAAATTTTACATTAATAGTTTCAACAATCTTGTTAATCCTTTTGTTTAGACATCTATAGGCTTTACTCCGAGTGGAATATCCCAAGAGTGTACCTTCATCACTTCTCGATTGAAAACTACCTAGATTATCATCATATTTTCTAATAAAACATTTGCTGCCAAAACTTTTGAAATGTTTTACAGAAGCAATCTTACCATACCAAAGTTCATAAGGTGTGTATTTTTTTTTCACCCTAAATTTCACTTAGTTTAATATATATATGGTTGTATGAACAACCTCTTTCTAGTACATATCTGGCAGTTTGGATTCATCCAACATAGTTCTAGCCATTTCTTTCACAGTTTTCTTCTTGCATTCAACCACCCCATTTTGTTGAGGTGTTCTAGACGCTGCATATTGTCTTTTTATACCACGTTGTTCACAATAATCAACAAATTCCTAAGAGGTAAACTCACCTCCCTTGTCAAATCTTAGACATTTAAGTTTCAAGTCAGATTCTTTTTCTACCATTTTCTGAAAGATTTTAAACCTTTCGAATGCTTCTAACTTATGTTTAAGAAAAGTGACCTAAACCATTCTTATGTAATCATCTACAAACAACATGAAATATTTTTCACCATTAATTGATCTGGTTCTAGTTGGACCACATAATTTTTTGTGAACTAACTGCAAAGGCTTAGTAGAGGAATATTCCTTTGATTTAAAACTAGCCTTACTATGTTTGCCACTCAAGCATTCTTTACACAGTATTTTATGGTTTGTTAAGAACTAGTAAGCCTCTAACATTATGATTTTTACTAATTTTAACCAGATTATCAAAGTTTATGTGCCCTAGTCTTTTGTGTCATAGCCAACTTTCTACTACTTTACCCATTAAGCACATGCCTTCAATGTTATCATTACCAGAAGTATCTAGAAGATTATAAACATTACCTTTGGTCCTTCTTCCTGTTGCAACTATCTTTCCAGATCCATTTTTGATCTCACATCCTTGTGAAGAAAACATAACTTGATATCCATTATCATAGATTTGGATAACACTAAGAAAATTATGTTTCAAACCTTCCACATAATTCACATCATAAATTGGTGTGTCCTTGTTTAGCAGAAGTAAACCTTTTCCCTTGATTTGTATACCAATGTTATCACCAAATTTTACATATCCACCAACATAGTCTTCAAGTTTGGTGAACTTGTTTTTATCCCCTATCATATGGTTTGAACAACCACTATCTAAAACCCATGTATATTTCTTTTTGGTATGGAAGGCAGTTTGAACCAGCATTGATTGCTCTATGCCTTTCACAAATTTAGGCTTCCAAACAATTTTAGTTTTCTACTGTTGCAAATCAACTTTGCATTGTTTGGTTGTATGCCCCAAGGTGTTGCATTTGAAGCATCTGACTTGATTTACAAAGCCATAGTATTGTTTGTGTCCAAACCTTGGCATTCTTGGAGCCATAAATCTGCAAGTACTTACTTTGTGGCCAAATTTGTTGCAAAAGAAACAATAGCCATAAAAGTAAGAATTAATCTGAATTGCATTGATTTGTTGGCAAGAATCTTCTTAGATTCAAACTGATTTGATTTGGAGTTCCTATTAGGAGTGTCGTTTGAACACTAACCCTTTTCAAATCCTACTCTAGTTTTATCTTTTTTTAACTTATGTTTGCTGAGAGCATCATTGAGTTTTAGAGTACTCTCATATCCTTCAATTTTCTTTCTAAGATAAACAACTTCTTGTTCCAATTTTTGAATTTCTTTGTCTTTGGAACTCACTATTGTTTTAAGACAATCTTCAATTATTTTAGAATCTTCAAGTTGAGTCTTCAAAGAGACTACCTCTTCTTGATCTGGTTTTTTTTCTTGAGCAAGTTGTTTTTTTAATATTTTGATTTCTTTTAATGCACATTTCAGTTCACCTTCTAAGTCAACTTCTCCTTCTTATGGAGCAGCTTTGTCATTTGTAGTTGTTGGCTGGTCAACTTTAGCCATGAATAAGATCTCCTCCTCTTCATTTGTGTCATCTTTTGTTTCACTATCTAACACATATTTTGATAAGAGACTCTTCTTCTTTTTGAAATTGAACTTCCTCTTAGGTTTATATACCTTCTTTTTGTTTTGTTTATCGGGTTTCTCATCATCAAAAATTTTTTCTCCATAAGTACATTAAGTTGCAAAGTGCTCAATCTTGCCACAATTAAAGCACTTAAAAGGCAATTTTTCTTTGTATTTTCCAGATCCCTTTTTAAGTTTTCTAACAAAGTGAGATTCTTTTGAATCAGAATCATTTGACTCACTATCTACAAGATCTTTCTTTTCAGCTTTGAAAGTTGTTTCTTTTCCTAATAAAGCATTCTTACGTGTTCTCATTTCAAAAGCAGTAAGAATTCCTTGTAAATCATCTAGTTTCATTTTTCAAAGTGCTTCTTCTCTTCAAGGGCAGAGACCTTAGTCTCATATTTAGTAGGAAAGGTTCTAATGACTTTTTGAACAATAGAAGAATCATCAACTTCTTGCCCTAGACCTCTCATTGCATTGACAACTTCATTTATTCTTAGAAAGTATTTAGCAATTTTTTCATCTTCATTCATTTTCATTTCCTCAAACTGAGCTCTGAGAGTTAGAATTTTAGAATGTTTAACCTTTTCATTTCCTTGATAAATATTTTCAAGTTTTTTTCCCATATTTCTTTGGCAGATTTACATTGCATAATCTTGACAAACACATCTTTAGTTAACCCACACAAGAGAGCATGTTTTTCTCTTGCATTTGTTTCATACTTCCTTTTTTCAGTAGTATTAGTCAGAATTTTGGAAGGAACAGTATATCCTTCTTCAACAATGTTCCAAACATCAACATCGATTGACATAAGATATGTTTCCATTATAAGCTTCCAGAACACATAGTCTGTACCATCAAGCAATGGAGCCCGAGAGACAAAAGCGCCTTCTTAAGCATGTGACATGTTTGATAGATTTTAGGAGTAGGAAAAATCAAAGTTGGTTAGACCTATATGAGGACCCTATGCTCTGATACCACTTGTTGAAAGAAAAGAATCACTAAGAGGAGGGGTGGATCAGTGATTCAAAAATAGACACAAATTAAAAAATTTCAAGAAGCCCAATAACAAGACTTTGTTTTGAACAAACTATATGCAGTGAAACATGAAACAATGATAACAATGTAGGAATCACAAATAAATGTTTTCTTCAGATATCAGAGTTTGTTATTGAAACACATATTTTATGACAACATATTTTTTATTCAAACATTTGGACAAGTGCTTTTGATTGCAGAAAGGTTATTTTAAGCAACTAATAGATATGAGAAGAATTATGCAATTGATCAAGTAATGACAATAATGCAGACCAATTTGAACACTCACAAAACACGTAACATTACACCAAATTTTTCCTGAGCGGAAAAACCCTCTTGGGGTATAAAAAATCACTCAAATAATTTCTTTTATTATTTAAAGCACCAACTCAATCAGGGAGCACCAACTCTTTACAGTTTAGGAGCACCAACCCCTTTCATAACTTAAACTTGAATGATTCAAAGGGTTACTATGTTTCAGTTAAGCCCATACAATAATAGCATTTCTTTTAATTCAGAGGGTTACTCTATTTTGGTAAAGAAGCCCTTTACAATGATAGCATTTCCTTTTATTCAGAACAATAACAATTTTGTTTTACCCTTTCAAATTTGTCACACTTCTTTTTTCTTTTTTTGAGCAATGGCTAAAAGGCATGCTTAAATAAACAACAAAACTTGTGTAAATCATTGAAACTCTCGAGCTCAAACTCGAGCAACCAAAACTGAAATGCACTTATCTATAACTGCTTTTGTATTTTCTTTTCAAAACAAACTTTTAAATGAATACTAAACTTATTTACCATTTTCGAAATGTTGAACCAGAAGAAACAAAAATGAGAGAAAACTGAAAATTGTTTTGCAATCTTCATTTCAAAATGACAGAGGTATTGTCAAGGTTTTACCTCATTTTATGTCGGCCAGATGTCAAACAAAAATATCATACAATCTACCAAGAATACCTTCATTTCTAGCTGCGAGAGTCAAACAACTACCATACTACTCCTTCCTTCATTCCAACTAGCTCAAACAAGAGTTCACTAAAGTCTCAATACTAGCTCTAAAATCTTTGGGTGGTGGCTAGGGTTTTACCTTCAGCCAAATGGTGATTACAAAAATCTTTTTTCCCTATCCCTTCTTTCAATCAAATACTATACTCAAGTTCATAATGATTTCAAATCCAAATGAAATGATATGCTATATCATTTGAAATCTATGTGCATGTCTAAAAACCACTGACAACATAATTACAACTCAATTGCCAATTCACACTATCCACGCATATATTATTGTCCACGTGAGTCATGAACAATACAATGCCATTCTCTACCTTTGACTATCCAAGACAAAGTATTATATACTTTATGCTTAGGCTGACACAAATAAACAATGTCGACTATCTAAGATAAGACATATCAAATCCGATACAAAAAAAAGTTCAAATAAACTATATGTAATATGGTAAGCCCGAGTGTAGGTCAAAATACAGTGTGTGTAATATACAATGTAACCCATATCTCATTTGAAATGTGAAGAACCCGATTACTAACAATGCCAAGTCAAAGTCATGTGTGGCTTTATGTCCAATAGACTGTCATGTGAAAGCTCAATGATAATTGAATATCATATGCAAAATGGGTAATCACCTGAAAACCAGATGTGATAAACATCTGCAAATGGAGACAAAACCCTGTCTAAATGAACTGCATATGTATCCAAAAGGATTAGTCCAACCAAAGTAACAGAAATTGAATAATGCAAGAGTATTCAAACTTAATTGAGATCATGAGAATTCAAACTAAACTAAGATCATCACCAATACAACTGAACAAACCAATGAAGATATCATTCGGTGTAAACCAAGATGCCAACCAAAAAATGTAGCCAATGCCAATGTATAACAAGTTTTGACATCAAGGACAAAATTCCACAGAAGAAGCCAACATTCTCAACATGACCTTTTAACAAAGAGAACTCACTAAAAAAAACAAAGAGAACTCACTTTATACCTCTTACCTATACTTTTAAAATACATTTTTTTTATATTGCAAGATCACACTACCCCTAGGATGATCTTGCATCATACACCCCATGTAACAATTTGTGAGAATAGTGCTCACAAATTTTAGTTAAATGGTACAACCATCCTTTTGACACTTTGAATAGGCCTCAATATACCTTTCCCTAATTTGAGTTGCTTCCCTAATTTGAGTTGCCTCAAAAAAATTTCACTTTCTCTCTTCCTCTTTTTTTTAGCCACCTATCGGATCATTGACTCCTCCACCTAGCTCCATTATTTTTCTCTATCCATTTTTGTGTGAATTTTTTCACATGTATTTCCTCCACCTCCACCAATTTCTTATATTCTTCATATTTTTTCCTTTCCTTTTTAAGTATTGATTTCCTTCACCTTTTTGGTCCCTCAAGTTCATTACTTTGATTTATTTTTTAGTTTTTAGATCCACTTGCACATCAATAGTCACTTTTTATTATTCTTCCTTCAAGCGATGTCTCACTTCCTCTACTACAACACCACTCTCTTCTTATTTTGTTGCCTTTTAAAGATTCTCATCATGTGCATTCACTTGCACTTCACTCACCTCCATTTTCATTCCTTCTAAAGTATGTATTTTTTTGCCTCTTATGTTGGGAAATGTGTTGCATACAGGTTACATAAAATATTTAATACTTTGTAAATTTGTGGTCCTCCTTGAAGTAGGGCATCACACTTTAGGCAATACAATATTCTCATAAGTATTTATTTTGTGTAACATTAGAAATGCATTTAATATGGGAGGTACACTAGGAAAATACTTTGTAAATTTTTCATCCACCTTGAAGTGGGGCACCTAACTTTAGGTAACACAATATTCTCCTAAGTATTTATTGTAATAATAGTGTAGATACCTTTTTCTGCATTTGCTCAAAAACAAATGGCCATTAGCATTGTTAGTGAACTTAAGCAAACCAAATAGAGTATCCCTATGAAATATTCTATCATATTAAAATATGCAAGCTAAATAGAACAAACACAACTAAATGCAAGCACATAAAAAAATGACCGAACCCCATCCCATAGTGGATTGGTGCTTCTGTGGAAAGAAGCCCTTTCCCAACCCTTGATAAGCTCCTGGATGATAAAAAGATGCAAGATGATGAGTGCAAGATGAATGTGTATCAAGTTGCCTATGATTGTGGATGATCAATACAATAGAGAAACTCTCTATTTATAGAATAGAATGATAGAAGAATGCCAAACATGGAGGATGTGGGGCTAAAGATCCACCAATGACAAGATTCCACTTGTCAACATGTGAGAGTTTGAGGAATGAACACATTTTGGTCAATGTGCCACAAAGGGGGAGATTTGAAATTTGAATTTGATGAAAAAATGAGTTAAATGCTAAGTTTGACTTGTGCAAGAGACATGTAAGAGCTCTTAAATGCTTTGTTGGAAGGACAAATCCATTTTGGAGGGATTTTCAAACTTGGAGGAATATTCCCCAAAGATGCCAAGTTGAAAATAAATAAAGATTTTAATAAATCATTTAAATGCATTTTCATGTGCAAGTGGAAAAATCTAGAGAATTTTGGAGATTAGGATTAAATTAATCAAGGTTTAATTAATTTAATGAGGGATTAGGTGATTTGACTCATTTGACTTAGATTTAAGGATCAAAAGGAGATGGAAGATGATTTTAGATTTAATTAAATAAATATTTGATTTATTTAATCAAAGAGGGTGATGTTAGGATCAAATTAAATAAAGTTGATTTATTTAATTTAAATGGATGATTTAGAGATTAATCAAATAGACTTGATTTATTTGATGAATGGACTTGATTAAATGCAATATAATAATTTTGCATGTCTACATTTTTCCCCTCTTTGAAGCAATGTAATTGTTGTGTTGGTTCAAAGAATAAACTTACCGCGATCAAAATTTCAAAAAAAAATTAATTTTTTTCGGATGCCCCAATGGAAAGTACACTAGTACATTTCCCCCTCAAGAGATCGAGTGAAAAGATTTGATTTGAGGGTCGATCTCACGACAAAGAGGTTCAAGATGGATGTATGGATGGTTATGATGATGATGAAAATGATAATGCAATGCATGTGAGATGGATGAGATGGATGATATGATATGCTATGACTATGAGATTTATATATGCTAATGATTTGTGGATGCAGGATGGATCCAAGATGGATGTGTTGGCGATGATGATTAACTGATCATGATGTGATGTTAGTGTGGAAAATAAGAAAGAAGAAATGAGATGATGATAAGAGGATCCAACAAGTCCATGATCTGATGAGAATTTATTAGAGATGATGATGATGATAGATGATGATTTGCTTATCAAGAATTGGGACTTTAAAAAGGGCTATTTACCTTATGTTTGATAACACACATAGATATGATGCATCAATGTATAAAGAACCAGGATGGCATTGTATTTTCCAAGTTATATTACAAGAACTTCCAACAAGCACAACATACAAAATGATAATGATCGATGCCACATTCCTTTCTCTCTAAAATTCTTTGATTAGACATCATTGAGAGGTCATTGGAATGAGCACAATAAGATAAATCAAAAGAAAAGATCAAGTACACAAAAAATTCAATGTTCTTCATACCTCTGGCCAAAGGGATTTGTTTTGTTTAGGATAAGAACCGAAACGATTGCCAATAGATAATTCTCATTATAGGAAGGATACATCCTAGGACATGTTAGTGGATGGCAGCACGTGATTTTGTTTATCCAAAGTGTTTTGCCAAAAGATAATGCCCATTGTAGGAAGGATACATCCTAGGACATGTTAGTGAATGGTGGCAAGTTGATAGGTTTGTTCGAAAGGCTGTTGATACAAGGTCGATTGACATGTTTGTGAATGATGAAGTTTTGATTTTGCATTTAAAGGTTTGTTGTTTCGATTTTGATTTTGTGTTTGAAGTTTTCTTTTGTTGATTGTTGCATTGTTTCTATTTCTGCCAAAGGGTGAGTGTGATGATTTGATTTATTATGGATGAGATTATTGTGGGTGAAAGAAAGATGAGACGGATGGATTTTTCAAATATTTGGATGTTTTTGATATTTTTGAAATGTTTTGAGGTTGTTTTTGGTATTTTCAAGATGTTTTACAAATGTTTTGATTTTCAATTTTTTCAATGTTTTGGGGTTTTCTAAGATTTTATGAATGTTTTGGATTTTGTTTTTGAATGTTTTTGGATTTTGATGTCTCAGGGGCTGATCAAAGATTAGCCTTGCCTACGTTTAAGCTCAAAGATGACGTAGTTCAAATGCCAATTTTTTTACGTTTTTCTATTTTTTTGAATGTTTTTGGATTTTTGATATGATTTTGGATGTTTTTGAATTTTTGATATGTTCTGGATGTTTTTATATTTTTTGCATGATTTTGACGATTTGGATATGGGTATGTGTGATGATATCAATGATCTACTTTGGGATTTTTTTGAAAACCAAGCTAAGGTTTATTGATCGGATCGATGGATTGATGATCATAACATTGTTAAGGATACAAAACAATGCAAGGATAGTGTTAAGCAACATAAGGATTAGGATGGATATCCCAAGATGATGAGGGATTGATTGGATTTGATGATGATAACATTGTTGAGGATCCACAATAATGCAAGGATAGTGTTAAGCAACATGAGGACTGGGAAGGATATCCCAAGATGATGGATTGATTGGATTTGATTGATCAGGATGTTGAAGCTTGGTTTGGAACAAAATTGGTTTGAATGATTTGATGTGACGTTGACATGCAAACTAGATGTAACTAATAGTGATTGTTTGGATTGGTATTCGATGAAAGATGAAGTGTGATAAGGAATGTCTTCTCATCAAAATGTGCCATGGGATAGTGATTTTGGGATTTTTTGCTCACAAGTGGTTTGACCAATTTGATTTCATGTTTTCCAATGTTTGGATCACCACATAAGTTGGAATATATAGATCAAGATTCATTCCCAAAGCAATATGTAAATATCTGCCCCCAGTGTCTAGCAATGTATGGAATGCCATGGATGGATCTTGGATAGGTGTATGGATGGATGGATATGGCAAGCATGCAAAGGATACCAAGGAATATCTTGCAATAAGATAAGGTGTTTGGATAAAGAATGCTCATTTGGATAATGTTGCATAGCTTAGATAACATTGGATAGGATAGGATCAATGAAAATGACTCATGTCAAGATGTTTACCATAAGAAAGTGGAAAGTGTGCACCAAACTTTGTCAAGATCAAGATAATTTGGACCATGGATGTAGATAGATAAAAATGGATTGGATAAATGGTTCATGGATGAATGGATTTACTATGGATGAGATGGATGGAATGTTGGATCCATTATGGATGGGATGAGATGCTTCCTCCTGAACTGGTGCATGCAGATGCTCAATTCTACTCATGACGCATGTTTTCTAGGTTTTCATTATGGTGCCTATCCAAAGCGCCACCGTAGTGGTTTTCACTGGAGGATGATTTTTTATCTTTACTATTTTCATGATTTTTTGATTTTTTGATTTTATTTGGATTTTCACATTTTTTGATGTTTTTTGGTTTTTTCTAAAATATTTTAAGCTCATGTTGACCCTCTTGGTGGTTTCAATGTAGATGCTTTTTTCATAATGTGCCATTGATATATTGCCTGAAGAAGTTGCTTTGCCAAGATACGTGCACTTGAATACAACTTTTGAGATTCCTTATCTGCTTCGTTGATACGAAAGTTGACTTTGTCTTTGTGCCCACATTGCGATAGAGTGCCTTCTAAATCCTTATGATGAAGGGTTGTTTCCAACACATGGTCAATGTGAGAATTGGATACTATGTGTGGAGGTGTGGATGGAGTGTGTTTAGGAATAAAAGATGGATTGGTTGATAGTTTGGAACCTTTGACTCTCCAAACTTGGGAAGATGAGAAATTATGGGTGGATATGGAAGTGTGCATGGAATTAGGACCAACTGCCTGATATACTTTGTATGTTGCTTGAGAATCATGCTTTTAACTTTGTGGACATCTTTGATGGATACTTTTCCCATTTTTATTTTTCCCTATAGTTTCTTTGACTAATGGAGTCTGATAGGGATAATCTTTCTTTGTATTCTTTGGTATCCATTTGTATTTGATTTGTCCATTATGATACTCAACTTCTTTTGTTTTGATGATGTTCTTTGTGCTTTGATTCAAAACCTTCTTTTGATGTTGGTCCCAATTCGTGGATGGAGTGATGGGTGGATGAAGATTCATGACGTGGTTGGTTGTAGTATTGACACTAGTTTCATCATAAGGACTCTTCGTGCTCCCTATGTTGACGTTTTCTTGAGACATTGTTGCCCCAATATTGTGGAAGTAGTACCTTCATGCTTTGATTCCACCTATTCTAAGAGCTCTTGTTTAGAATGCATTCTCTGATAAATGACCATTGCAGATGATGTTATTTCGATTGGATGCTCTATTGACTCCGGAATATCATGTTCTATTTGACCAATTTCCTTGAGTGGATAATGCTGGATATCTTCATACATGATGTCCTTAGTCTGAATTTGGGATATATCTAATCCTGATGTTGACAACTCAGTTTGACTATAGGAATCGATAACCTACTCTTTTTGTGTAATAATTTCAGGAGTAAAGGAATCTTGTTATGAATGAAGATCATCTACATGTCCATCCATAGAAATCATCTCATGGGTAGATGGAGGAGTATGTGTTATATGGAAATAATCATCATTTGCGACATCTTGTATAGATAAGAGAGTGTTCATTAGATCATTGTAGTATCTTGGAGATACAAATTCTTGATCTTGAATGATTTTGGAATTGCTTTCGACATGCTTTGGATCAAGTTCTTGACAACGGTCAGTTTCAAAGGATGGATTGCTAATAAAGGATTCTTGGATGTCGTCATTAGGAATGGGAAGTGGCTCAATATCCTCTTGATCTTTGAGTGGACTTGGGTCAAATGTTGATTTGAGGATCCCTTTAGTATCTATAACCATGAGGTCAAAGGGTGTCAACATGTTCGTTGAAGGACCATTGCTAGACTTTGGTGAAAGATGTTGATCATGCTTTGGAATAAATCCTTGAGATATGTTCTTTAACTCATAAGGAAATGTAGAGACATTTTCAATGTGATCATTGGTCAATGGATTGTAGATTATGTTAATGGGGTCAAATAATTCCAACACTCCTTGAAATAGATCACTAAAAAGTGGCTCTTGATGTATGGTGAGTTGATCATCGGATGGGGTAGAAACATCTTCAATGTGCTCATTAATGGAGAGATTTTGAACATTGTTTTCAAAAATTGTGGCAGAGAGATTGTAAATGTCTTCAACCATATGGTCAAATGATATTGACATTTCTTGAATTGGATCATTGTTGGGTATTTTTGGTGGATTTTGATCATGATTGAAAAGTGGCTCTTGATGTATGTTAATTTGATCGTTGGATGAGGTGGAAACATCTTCAAGGTGTTCATTGATGGATAGATCTTGATCATTGTCCCCAATAGTGATCATCTTTTGATCAATCAGGTCTTGGATGAGATTTTTAAGTCGAATGCAATCTGATGTTGCATGTCCCTTTGTTTTTTGGAAGCCACAAAAGTGCTTCTTATTATACCCTGGAGGTTTAACTAAGGGATCTTGATAATCCTCATAAACAGGGAGTTTAATGAGATTTTCTTGCACTAATTGTTGCATGATCAATTCGATGGGTCCCTCAAGTGGTGTGTATTTTCGTTTGTTACCTTGTGAGATTTGACCTTGTAGTGATTGGAGACGTGGTAATTGGGTTTGTTGTTGATGTTGTTGATCTTGGTATCCAACTTATTGACATTGGAGATATTGTTCTTGATGTGGTTGTGGCCACAACTAACCACTTTGATGATATGGTTTAATCAATGGTAAAGTACATTTATTTTGGAGTAAAAATGCTTCTTGTTTCAAGGCTTCAGTTATTTTTTCAAGTGAAGCAATTTAGTTTAGAAAAACTTGGTCTTGATTTTGATCTTGGCACCCTTGATATAGTTGATTTGGCTTTTGTTTAAGCAGATTTGGAGTATGTACTTGTGGTGTTTTATTTTGGACAATGTTTTGATTTGGGATAATGCTCAAATTTGGCATGATAGGTTGAAATTGAACATTGTTGGTGTTGGGGATCATATTGCCTTGATTTAGGTAACTTTGATTTTTCCTGGTGTTACCTTCACTTGGATCAATACATGGAGTTGTCAACATCTTGTTTGGACTTTGAACAATATTTGTATGATTCGCAAACATATTTACCCCAAATTTTACCAAGTTTGGATTCAAAATGTTCATGTTTGGTAAAGTTGTACTTGGTATATTCACATTTGACATGTATGGATTTGGTGGGATGATGTTGTTCGTTTGCAGGCTCATGCATTGAGTGTTTGGTTGATAGATTTTTAGTTTTGGACTTGGATTTA
This sequence comes from Sequoia sempervirens, assembly GCA_007258455.2. Taxonomy (NCBI): domain Eukaryota; kingdom Viridiplantae; phylum Streptophyta; class Pinopsida; order Cupressales; family Cupressaceae; genus Sequoia; species Sequoia sempervirens. The sequence continues at coordinate 433,354,781 of VDFB02000017.1, forward strand.
AATCTACCATTAGGAAAGGTGTTCCAAAATTTTGACTAGGCATACTCACATTTGTTGTACCATTGAGGTTTGTATGAGATAATGATCCCATGTACTGATTGTATAAATGTGAGTGTTGATAATCAATCGGCATTGTAAGGCTTTGAAAGTTTAGTTGACTTGGATTACTTATGATGTATGGATCAAGTTTATATTCCATGTTCTTCTTTTGTTTTGAATTTGTTACAAAAGTGACCTCTAAGGTGTTCAAGACCAATGATGAGATGAAGGATGAAAGGGGTGAATGATATGGGTGTTGAATTTTTAGGAAATTTGGATCAATGCTAGACTTTAAGATTTGATTTGGATTGGTTTGATTTGGATAATGAACTTGTAAAACCCTAAGATGTTTAGATGTTATCTTAAGATGAACTCATTCAAAGGTGTGAGGAAGGATTCATTCACACACACCTAACTAAACAGGTGATTTTGATTTGGTTTAATGATGTACCCAAATCTAGATAATGATTTTTCCAAAGCTCTAAAGTTGTTTGTGGGATGAAGATGATAAATGTTTAGGATGGATGAAGTGTTTGATTTTTATCCTAAATGAACCTATGAAGGACTTGTTTACTAGACCAAGATATTGAAGAACATGCTTTTCTCTAAGAGTAGTTCAAACCAAAAGACCAATGTTTTGCATGGAAAACCATAAGACAAAAGATAACAAGCACTCGCGTGGGGTTCAATTGATTTAAGCTTTGCTTAATGGATTATTTTTATCAAAAACACACTCTTGATTAGCTTTTGAAAATAGATGTCCAATGTCCTAATTCTCTTTCATCCCACAAAGTGCATTATGTGGAAATCGAGGAAATCCAGGCAAAGCTTACCTAATGTTGACTTTAGTAGGAGCAAATTGAGATGAAATTGAAATGCTTAGAAGCCTCTAAGGATGAGAATCCCAAGGGAAAGCAAAAGCATGCGAATTCGTTCAAGGATATTTGCTTCTCCTAAAGGGTTTGAGATTTGATGCTCATGTTAAATGTTTTTTTCCCAATATTTTTGAATAAGCAATGTGTTTTTATTTCAAGAAAAATCACAACCCTATGGATATGAAAGACTGTATTTGTTGAATTCCCACTTGGACAAGTCCAGCTACACTTATTTTTAGTGAATGGTTAGATGCTTGACCCCACTGGATCCCCTCCATGACACTCACTTCTCAGGGAAGCCAAGCATCAGTACCCATGGCATACTTTCCATTTCTACTAAAAACCATAAAAGTGTGGGGTGGGTTCAAAACGACTGTTCTTGCACCAACAAATAGATAGGGATTTTGGACTTTCTACAACAAGGTTTTAATTCGGACTTTCCATTCGTAGGAGTTGACCCATCAAGGCAAGATACCATTACTGCCCTTCTCGTTGAAGCCAACCGCGTGATACTAGCCTTTGTTCCAGTACCCACTTTTATATCCCAGCTTGAAATACTCCTGGCTTTAGAGTGTTACCAGTTGAGTCATTCCCTTGGGTGAGTATTTTTTCCCACAAGGCAGGACCTCTAAGATAAACAAAAGCAATAAAACATATATGTAATCCAATCAATCTTTGTTGAGGAACAAAGAGAGAACACACGTGATAGGTTTACTCACACTCGCAAGATGTTTTGTTCAATTTTAATCCCAAAATAAAATGTGGAGGTAATTACTCTACCCAACTTAAGATCACCAAAAGGCCTTTTGATTCTCAAGATTTCTGTGAGGTGTGAGAGAAGCGCATATGTCCTTTCGATGGCATTACTTTGAGTAAGCAATTACAAAACAAAGTAGCACATGTTCTTTTTAAGTCCACAAAGCAATGATTTTGATTCGTTTTAAAGCACCAAAATGAGATATGAAAGTTGCCTTGTTCAAATGTTAAATTTGAAAACCAACTCTAGTAGGTTTGTTCTAAAGTTATTTTTTAAGCCCTTCATCATGAAAAATGAAATGTTCTTTTTAAGAGCCCAAAAAGAGATGTGAGTTGATCTAAAACATAAAACTAAAGCATAGAAGGGAAGCCCTTTAAAGCATTTAAAAATGCTTTTTCAACTTCAAGTTGCAATGCCCAATTTTCTTCAACTCTGACCTTACTTGCTTTTGCTCGATTTCAATGCTTGATTCCAATGTCAACCTACAAACAGTAAAAAAGTTATTATGAATAGGATTTATGATAAGGAAACAATGAAGCAATGCATAAAAACTCTAAAAAAAATAATCAATGGTTCCACATTGCATGATTTAAGTCAAACAAATTATTCACCAAATGAACATTATGAAGCGATAATTATTGTTATTTCAATACTCTAAACACTTCAAATGTAAATAATACAGACCATATACCCATGGTTTCCTTTAATAGAGATCATTTTGAATCAAAATCCAAATTTGAAATAAGTAAACACTCTATCATATGTCATTTTTCCTGCAATCTGAGTTACTAACGTAATGCTTTTTCAAGAAAGCAAGAACTATCAGTTATTTAATGCATCAGTTGATATTTAAATAGAAACAAAGACAAAGTTCCATTCAAGATCTAAAAAATCCTAAGATTTGTGCATTATAGAACTGTCAAAAGGACATCAACTTAAAAGAAATTAGACACAATAAAGTTATCTTGCAAACTCCACAGATACACAACAACTAGAACACCTGCCATCTTATCTTGCATTGAAGGCACTCGATTCGAGATCAATAGAAAAAAAAAGAGTGATTAGTTTGCAGGAGTAGCACATTTGTTTCATGTCGGGTTCCTGTTGAGAAATGCCTCTCATGTTGAGAAATGCCTCCCGGCCTTGCCTCAAAATCCTAACACGGAGTCAGGAAAGACTCAAACTCAAGTTGTGTAGGAGAACCGTAATGCACGAGAAAAACACACAGTTGTGGCAAAGCATTAGCCGAATGAGTAATACATGCACACTCCTCTCACATCACTCTTTATATATTGACAAAGATCTCATCAGCGTAAAATCTATAAAATGTATTCTATCAATAATTTTTTATGTCAATTGCAACGTGTATTAGTTTTGTGCTCACCTAATATCATTAATTAAAATAGAACATATTAAACATTCTCATCTATTCGAATAAAAAAACTAAAGGCTACGACAACAAACAAAAGGAGAAGTAGCACAATTATGTGATAAAATGATGAATACTTTCCTGAGTATCTGATGAATATATGGTGCCCTGACATAGAATGGATGTTGTGATATGATTGACTGTGATCTACACCGTTCTTATCAGAGTTGTGCGGGACAATATGCATGCACTCGAAGCTACCTAAAATGAATTTCATTAATTGCAATAGTTATTGGATAGTGACTTCCACCTGCAGAGCTAGATCTATTTCAGAACAACTATCAGATCATTTACACTAAAATTTAGAATAGCATTTACACTCATTAGAGGTGCACAAGAAACATAAGCACTAAGATAAAGAAAAATTATACCATGCTGATCTGAACATGTGCAAATACAGGGGGAGATCGTTTACTGAGTGTATTCTAACCTTTCACTTCTCCAATTTGGCGAGTTGTAGCCTTGACATGATATCAAACTACTTTTGGAGCAAGCATTGAAATCTCCCTTCTCTAGTTAGTTGAATGCTTGTACTTATGAACTAAAATGCAAGTGTGCTAGCGGCATCTAGAACTTTTGGAAATTTATTTAGCTCTGCTATGGTTTCATACTTCACAAAAATGCCAACAAACCTTTGATTTCTCTTTCTACTTCTTTATATTCCTCAAACCTTGTATCGTCCTTGTGAACACCCAAATTCAAATATGTTTCTCTAGCCTTATGATGCCCAATTTGAGTTCTCCTTGCAACTCGCCACTAGTAAGATTGTTGGAATCAGATGAGAAGGAGGCGCAACTACCAGCCCTCATTTTGTTGTGTTACCTTGTTATACACGTAGCCAATAGTGATGCTTTGGGTAGTGCAAAGGCATTGAGTGCTCTAGAATTGGCATCACGGACAAGTATTGCACAATTCCAAGTTGTAAAGGAATTGTTTCCCAAGGCAATTAAGCATCTTGAGATTTATTAGCCCGGCTATTGCCCCCACAGGGAAATGTATGATTAGCTATAAGAAAATTTCATTCAACTTTATTTTTTGTGTGTGCATATACATATATGTGCCCATGAAAAACATAACCTAACCTTCTTCAAGGAGGACAAGGGACGTATGCATGTAAGCCAGAGAGAGTGAGTGAGAGGGAGCACATCAAGGATGTGGTCAGATTTTCTGCCCAATTAATGGAGTAATTTGTGAAAGCCTATTTCTAATGGCATTTTTGCTCACAACGAATGGTGATTTTGCATGCAATGGTTTATAAGGGGGAGATATTCATTGCAGTCTTTGTTTTCCAACAATCATAACAGTACTAATAAACTCTTGATTCATTTATCTAGCTTGGGCTAACCCAGTGAGAAGTTTTCAATCCTCATAGGCTCTTATAGATATTTCCTTGGTCCCTACACTAGTGTGTTAAATTCTATTCTATTGCATTAATTACAATAGATCCTAGATGGCGACCTCTCCTGCAAGATAATATAGGTAAAATCCAAGAATTCCCACCACACAAAAAAAATCACAGATTTAAAAGATTGTCAGTTCTAAGACTAATTTTTATGCAGAAACATAAAGAGCGATTGCTATCCGAGTTTGGTAAAACAAAACAAAAGCTAAGTTCTTCTAAGAAATCACTGGTCTTAGCCTCTAAGACAGATTTTCTCTCAAAATTATTAGCTACCGAGTTATATTTCTGGAAACTTTGAATGCTTATGTCGCCTAAATGTTGGAGACAGTTTCTACAGTTCAAACATAAAAACAAAAAAAACCATCACACTTTTGTATATCAATATAAAAATTAAACTACTTATGTCTGCAATTGATTTGGAGGCCCTCCTTCTAGTGCCATTATGTAGATACCTTTTTCTGCATTTGCTCAAAAACAAACGGCTATTAGCATTGTTAGTGAACTTAAGCAAACCAAATAGAGTATCCCTATGAAATACTCAATCATATTAAAATATGCAAGCTAAATAGAACAAACACAACTAAATGCAAGCACATAAAAACATGACCAAACCCTATCCCATAGTGAATTGGTGCTTTTGTGGAAAGAAGCCCTTTCCCAACCCTTGATAAGCTCCCAGATGATAAAAAGATGCAAGATGATGACCAAGTGCAAGATGAATGTGTATCAAGTTGCTTATGATTGTGGATGATCAATACAATAGAGAAACTCTCTATTTATAGAATAGAATGATAGAAGAATGCCAAACATGGAGGATGTGGGGCTAAAGATCCACCAATGACAAGATTCCACTTGTCAACATGTGAGAGGTTGAGGAATGAACACATTTTGGTCAATGTGCCACAAAGGGGGAGATTTGAAATTTGAATTTGATGAAAAAATGAGTTAAATGCTAAGTTTGACTTGTGCAAGAGACATGTAAGAGCTCTTAAATGCTTTGTTGGAAGGACAAATCTCTTTTGAAGGTATTTTCAAACTTGGAGGAATATTCTCCAAAGATGTCAAGTTGAAAATAAATAAATATTTTAATAAATCATTTAAATGCATTTTCATGTGCAAGTGGCAAAATCTAGAGAATTTTGGAGATTAGGATTAAATTAATCAAGGTTTAATTAATTTAATGAGGGATTAGGTGATTTGATCATTTGACTTAGATTTAAGGATTAAACTAAATCAAAAGGAGATGAAAGATGATTTTAGATTTAATTAAATAAAGATTTGATTTATTTAATCAAAGAGGGTGATGTTAGGATCAAATTAAATAAAGTTGATTTATTTAATTTAAATGGATGACTTTAGAAATTAATTAAATAGACTTGATTTATTTGATGAATGGACTTGATTAAATGTAATATGCTAATTTTGCATGTCTACAAATAGAAATGTATTTAGTTACATATTTAATATTGGTGGTCATGGTTTAGTGAGTACATGGCTTAATGGACTCTTGATTCAATGTGAAAGGCACATTTTAGAAATGCATTTAATTGTAAATGTAATATAAAATACAATTAATGTGGGGTTATATGAGATGATCCATATTGGGTTCTTGAATTGAAGAGAGAATTTGGGTTTACCTTGGAGGTTGTAATGGCCCTCAAGTATAGAGTCAAAATTGGGTGCTCACCTTTGGAAATGTTGCTTGGGTGAATTGATTAAGGGTGGCTAGAAATATTTGTAAGTTTACCATTATACATCTTCTTGTTGCTCTATTTCCTATATATAGGGCTAGATATCATTGTGTGCATGTTCATTGTGTACATTCATTGTGAGTTAAACTTAGTTTGCAAATATAAGGATTGAGTATTTATTAATTGTTTGTTGAGAACTCCTAAGGAGCATGGTGTGGGATGTGAGGATCTCTATTGTGGCTAGATTGATCTCATTAGGCATGCAACTAGGTTTCTCACTATTGATGAATAATTCCAAGTTCTCTCATGGATATCTTGTATTTTTTATTTATAGATTTAGATATTTTATTTTATATGAAGGATAAGAACTTGATATTATTATTTTTTAGAATAAATTAGTTTTGGTGCTTTAGAGGTTGATTTTTCGTAAAAAAAATTTCCCACTTTATATTAATATTAATGTCTCTCTTTTGTAGTTTTGTTATGACTTATTCCATTTTTTCCTTTAGTGTTGTTACCATGCTATAATTCATATAGAATAGATAACTTGTGGCATTTTTTTTTTTTTGATAAAAGGCTATGGCCTATTTAGATATCATATTAATATAAGCAGATATACATTGTTTACCAAAATTTTAGTACTGACAAAATTGTGCCATTTCAAAACAAACCAGTGTAGATTTGGCACTAATTTTCCAACAAATACATAAGGACTATATATTTTCTAATTTTGTGTTAATATATTAAGCTAAAGCAAAAATAGATAGCTTTACAAGAAAGCTCTTTATCATTCTTCCATGAAGCCTTCATTTGTTGAAGTGTCCCCACGAACTTCGTTCACATCAACTAGATTTTCTATGTAGCTTTCTTTGAGATCTATTGTGTTTGGAAAAACTGGAAACCTTGCAGCTCTTACTGAACTTTGTCCATGTCGAATATGGTGCGAAAGCAAGAAATATAGAGCAAAATATTTGTCTTTTAGTTTACTAACAATTTGAAGACCAATCTCTATTGAATGTAGATTAATAGCTCTATACATTTCCCAAAGGTCATCTGCATGTCATCTGCATGCAATGCTTTTTTTTCTACATTTAAAACCACTTCATATGAGTGCTTGCTTTTAAGATAGCTCCTTGGAAATATGCCACCAAAATTTCCTTTACCTTTATCCAAAATTGTTTGATAATAAGCTAGAAGAGCAAACTAAAACCCACTTTGATGCAAAACAAAACAAACCAGACGTAACAAACACCAAAATTTTGAGATATCTGCTTATGGTCACCTTAACAATGAGAACGAGACGTCACCTTAACAAAAATCCAAAATGAATGACACCAAATTCTACCAAAACACCACCTTTTACTGGCAAAATCTTTGACAAGAGCTACCAATGAACATGGACATACAATTCTTCTGCAATGAACATGAGGATACATAATGTACATACAACAGTGTCTAAACCAAGAAACCTACACTATAACTTCTCTGAGACTCCAGAATAAATGGCATGAGAACAATTCATTTGCCATTTAAATAAGCACACATTTCCTTGCCACTGAAATTAAATCATGACAAATACTTTTACATTAAAAATGTTTGCTTTACAACACCTGCTACACACGAATTAAATATCTCGATCGGATGAAAAATATAGATTGTACATTGAAATTGATTATTGCAGAGAGTGGGAAATAAAATGAAAGATTTAACCTACAAAATGACAATACACTTGTTAATAAAATTGTTATGACATTCGTTAAGGCATGAGAAAGTTGTCAATAGCTCCTTAATTCATTTCCACATGTTAATTGATTATCCACCACTTTGCTTATTAGCCTACCACCTGTAAAGCACCACACATTATTTACCACCCATTGTACATCAAGCTTTTGCTTTTGAAATGCATAAATCTTGGAAAACGCCACCAGAATTTGTACTTGATGTTTAAAATATTATGTTATTTATTGCTTACATCATGAGGCCAAAACTTGTCCTTGTTTGATTTTGTTTTGCAATATAATGGGCATATTATTTGTTGTGACATCATAAAAAACTTATTTTTTTGTAGCTAATCACACCCAATGTTTGAAAGTAAATCAGCTAACTAGTTCCCCTTCTTGTATGTGTGGTGTAGCTGATAAACATCAAATTTATCCAAAACCTTCCAAGCTTGTTAATTTAATTTCCAGTTGCAAGACTTTCTCTCCCTACATGCATTAATAATGAGTAAGGAATCACCCTCAATTTGTAACTTTGAAATTTTTTAAGACGATGCCAATCGTAGACCCTATAATAAAGCTTGAGCTTTTGAAATATTGTTTGTACCTAATGGAAAACTGATTGATTTCGCTCCAATGAGGACCCCTGCATAATGCCTTATAACTATACCTACACCTGATGATCCTAGATTCCCTTTACAAGCACCATCAAAGTTTAATTTTAGGAAGCCTAAAGGTAGAGGGATCCAAACAATTTTAGACCTATCAACTTTGTTAGATACTTGTTGTTGTGTATTGCCTTTGACAGGTATAACCAAGTTGGGCCACTGTTTAATCATAACTTGTGACATTTGTTAATGCATAACTAAGTAGGAAATTATTTTATATTTCCTTTCATTTGGTATTAGATCTTGGAAAGATGACTGGATCCATGAGATGAGTAGGACCTATTTTTGTATTAATAATTTATTGAGTGGGATCTTGTTGCAATTGATCTTACTTTCATGATAGAGTCATGAAAATCACTTATATAATAGAGTTGGAGAGGTTCAATGGAATAAAATTTTCGCTTTGGAAGCTCAAGATGGAGGATTTTATTATCATGATATGTTGATTGGAAATCATATCTCAAGATTTCTTGGAGTTCACCCTCATACTATTGGATTTGATCATATGGTGACCTAGAGTTCCTATTTCGAAGTATCAAATAATTCCTTTGTCATGTGGAGATTGTGGAGTTGGTCATATGGTGATCTAAAGCTCTTATATATCCCGTGCCACTAGTCCTTTGGATGTATTTACATTGTGGATTCATGGTGTATCATGTTGCATATTTATAATATTTTATTATTCATAATATGAATATAATGGTTGTATATTTATAGGTTTTTTAGATGCAATGACAAATTTATATTTGCATGATCGTTCTTACTACTACATGCAATACATTCTTCTTAATCAATGTGTTTTGCAAGTTATTTGATTAAATTTTGTGTTCTTTGTAGATCTATGGAATAATTTTTTGGATTATAAATATCAAGGATTGTCCAAATGATTTTATACTTATATGCATACTTTCAAGCATTTTTGAAGGTGTATTCACTAGTCTCTAGTTTTGTTAGTATTTTAATTTATACCTTTTATTGAAATATAAAATTAAATAATATGTATCATAGAATTATTCTTTGACTTGTGAGCGGAAGCTCCCTTTTCAAAGAGTGAAGGAAATGATATATTCCTAACATTAAAATTTATAAAACCTAGAACATATGAGATTTCAAGTATTGAATACAAATAAACTTAAAATAAAAGTATGTATTTTATTCTTAGACTAGGGCACAAGGTGATTCAACACTTCTATCTAGATAAGGGATTTAATTTTTTGTATCTATCTACTATAGAATAATACCTTACACAACTAATGGACACTTGACTTTTTAGTGAAATACAAAGGTTGATAAACATAAGTAAAACATAATTATAAAAAAATAAACACAGACTAAAATTACTATGAATCAAGCATAAAAGGATTGCATACAAAGCTACAAAACTTATTTTAAAAAAGACTACAATACAAAGCTTACAATGATTATCAAATTTAACTTAACACAAAAGAAATTTGACCATAAAAGTGCATAGCTCACTGCAAAATAATATCAACAAATAGGCATGACTATTACTATTGAAAATATGAGTGCAAAGACACATATTTATAAGGAATACAAAATATTGCATAAAAAATTAAATAAAGTATAACTACAAATTCTAATCTAAGAATAGTAAGATTAAATGTAAAGTAACCTTATTACATAATTGTCCACAAATACTAAATCCTAACTTAGACAATATTTAGTTAAATAACTAATTATATATATATGGATAAGGATCTAGAACTTCCAGTTTCTTAACATTAGAGATCAAACCTAAACCCTAAACCCTAAACTTCAATATTCATTGTGATTTGATTATCCTTAATCTTTCATTATGAGCAATATTTAATTATTTTCACTAAGGTTGCCTTTTTAATTAAATAAATTTATCGGGCACCTCAGTGTTATAGCTTGTTGGAAAGAGGATGGAAATTTTTAAATGATGTGATGCTTAAAAGTGACTTTAAGTGCTAGAAATGTTTTAAAATTAAATTAAATCACTTTTTGGAGTTAAAAGGATTAATAAATTAATAAAGTGATCTTTAAAAGGGAGCTTCTAGAAAATCCTAAAAGCTTATAAAAAGAATTTTGGAGCTCATTTTGGCCATTCATGTTTGGACTTGATATTTGGTTTTCTTCTTGTTGGAGGAGTTGGTTCTCTTCTTCTTGGTTTGTGAGGAAAAAACCCCTTTCATGCAACATTCTCCATGTTTTTGGAAGACATAGTTTGGAGGATTACTTGATGATTTCACATAGGGATCACAGATGCACTTCATTGTCCATTTACATTTCCAAATCATACAGACATTGTTGATTGTGGAGTGGCAGATTGGAGGTCTTGGAAGTTTATTTGTTGTTCATTCTTTCTTCATTGTTGGTCGTACTTGCCTAAGGAAATGTGAGGCTTATTTATTGTTGGATGCCTTTAAAGGTTTATGACAGTTCATTATTGTGTTGAAGGGCACCTAGGGTTAGTAAATTCCTTGTATATCATTCACAACATCAAACACCTAAATTTTTGGTTGTGGTGTTCACTTTTTGGAGATTGTTGGAGTTGGTTGCAAGCACAACACTTTGTCAAAGTATCCAAATTTTTTTGGGTAATGTTGTATCTAGATATGTTATGACATTTTATGATCTAGACCACCTTTGTAATTAAGAATTTTATTTTTTCTAATTAGAATATAATCTAGAATTTTTTGCTCATTATAATTCTAAAAAATTATAAATAAGTTGTTATCATTAATGAAAATATATTTATTTGTGCTCATTGTTGTTAAGAATTATCATCTTCATATTACCTTCATTATCTATCAAAACATCAAACAAAAAAATAAAAAAGGGTAGATTGAGGGTGTATGTTACAATGGTATCAAAGCTTGTGACCCTACCAACTTGTGTGTGTGGTTCATGATTGGTGATGGATAATAGGGGAAAGAGTCCCTTAGCAAATCAATTCAAAAAATTTACATTTGAGCCTTCAATGGAAGTTCTTAAGGTGATTTGTATGCTCTATGGTTTGGGAAAACAACTTATGACTCAAGTTCCATAAAAAAATGTTCTTCTTAGCAAGCTAGAAGAAATGGAGATGTATTTATCAAAACTGGAACAATCAGAACTTGAGGGTTTAAATATGCAACAAAAGTACCATTGATTGCTCTAGTTCAGTCCCAAATGATGAGGCACTTTGATATTGATGTGAAACTTACAATCACCAATTGTCGTAGTGAGATCACAAGGATTATAGCTTTTGAGGTTCCCTATGAAGATGACATAATGAGGGAGATTTCATCGCTGATTATTAAGAGATTTCATGGGTTACCTGATGACCAATACCCTTCCTTTGATAAGAGGGTTAAGATGTTAGAAGTGATGGCAAGAGCCATATCTTTCTATCTTTTGATTGATTTAGAATGTGATGATCTTATTCTTTAGATGTTTCATTATCTCATAGCATCTATCAATAAGGAGCATAGAGAAGCTTATTTTTCTTACATGGAAACCATTATGGTCCTAACCATTGATGAATATGATATTATTTCCTAGCCCCTTATGTCTATGTTGTTGGCTATTTTGAGGAAAGAACTGGATGTCTCTATAGCTACTTATGAGTTGGTCAATAGAGTGTTCAAACAATGTGAGGGAAAGCTAAAACCTTTGTTAGATATTGAGGAGAATAATGCAGCAAAAATTGATGGAGAGATTGTCTTGGAGCATGAGGAATATGTTACAGAGCTTCAAGATGATTATATGATTATGGATGCAGCTACTAAGGATGAGCATGTGTGCAATGAAAGTGACAAAACAACAACCTTGAATACACATTTAGAGATATCCAATGAAGTTGATAACACTAGTGTAAATGTTGAGATAGTTGAGATCATTAATATACCTTAAGATGATGGGAATATTAAGAGAAGATATGAAGAAGCCTTCAAATCAGCTAATGATAATGATTCTACATTTAATTTCAGTGATGACAATACAGGTGGTGTTTGGTTTGAACTTCAAACCAAGCCTATGGAGAGGAATGACTATGATGATGCCAATACTAGGGAGTTGGAGAGTGATTTATTCAACGAGTGCCCAACCAATCATGAGGAGTAAAGTGAGCACATTTTTCTAAATAGATCAATCAACCTTTTAGCACTTGGGATTTGGGTGTGATGGTACCTAAGTATGACAAGGATCCTATTTGGGATGAATTTGATTTTGACTATAGTGTTGTTCTAACTTCATCTCCATAGTTATCCATGAAGGATGGCATCGATGGCATTAGTGGTGTTGTTCTTAATCTAAAAATAAAAATTGAATTAGTATTGCATGATTTTTTTTTATCAAAGGACTAATGAATTTTTTGGTTTATACCCTCATCTTACTTTAGGAATGGTAAAGGAGAAGCACATAAGACTTGGGATAGCTATGGTGCTATTGCTGAAAGGTATGAAGAGAGTTTTGATTTATGTATGCATCATAATAGCAATCTGAACTTACATGGCTTTGATATTTATGAGGGAAGTTGGAAGAATAAACTCTTGGTGTCAACTAAAATTGAAGCACAAAATTTATCCGAATTTGATGGAATTAAGAGTCTAATGTAGAGTTACATTTAAAAAGAAAAAAGAAATTAGTTTGAACAAGTTGTGTCCCTTACTAATTTAAAAATGATTAAGTGCACATTGGAGGAGATTAAATTAGCTTACTTGTACATGATCCATGACAAAGATATGGAAATCAAGTTTACAAAAGAGACTTGGGATGCATACCAGGAAAAGGGGAAAGAGGTTGGTAGGCTTTGCCTTGACCTTATCCTAGCTCACTACTCACTCTACCAAACTAGAACTTAGACAACTGTTGTAGCCATGGACAAGGGACAAATGGTAGAGGCAAAGGACATGGAGACCAAGCAACTAGTGGAAGATATGGGTGAGCTCCAAAAACATTTTTTGGAACCAATTTTCTCACCAATTTATGAAGAAGACTTCAACAAGAATGAATTACTATATGATGATTGTAGCAGAATACTTTTTGAAGTGGGCACATATCACAAGGAAGTGTCAAGCCTTGTGGTTGGTTACCCTCTTGGGAGACCATCGAATATGAAATGTGCAAATGAGGAGACAAATGAAGATTGCATAGAGAGTGTTATGGAACTAGGAGGTGCAGTATCTTCATGGGATGTATTGATTTATGGAGACTTTAATGTTTCATATTTTAAAAATTTCCCAAACAATGTTCTAGAGCTTTCTGGAAATTTTAGAATAACAAGAAGGAAATGTGGTTAAAAGCTTTTTACTTACTTATTTTTGGAGAAAGAAGGATTTAAACATGACATCTACATGTTTGAAAATTCATCCTTTGGATTGAGTGGTGTTATGTATTATACTAATCTTTCTTTGGGGATGGTTTTTCCTTGCATTTCAACTATTGGTGCTTTCATAGATGGACTACAGTGGATTACTAAAGAAGTCACAAATTTCCATGATGTGCATGTTGATTTGGATGGTACTTGGAGTTATGTTGTGCACCTTTCTAGGAATGTTGGAGATCATTCTTGGTTGGATACCCATGCTTGGGATCCTCAACAAGAATTAATGAAATTAATTGCGAATGGAAGGGAGGACCTTTGGAGGTATAACTTGGATAAAAATTTCAGAATTAACAATGTTGTTCCTTTCTTTACTAGCCATTTGGTGATTCCATTTGCTTATCTACAAATGGGTTGGAGAGAGATTTTAAGTAAGGATTTGAGTAATGGATGAATGGTTACTCTTGGGAGTGTTACTTGGCAAAGAATGGATCGGAATTTTAGTGTTGAGCTTGTTTTTGGGTTGCAGGTCGGTCGCTTCACTTTTTGTTTTCCTCTCATTCAAGGGAGTTGGCACTTTCTTCTTTGTCAAGGAAGTAATAGATTTTAGTTGGATATTACTTGGAGGTGTTTCCCAGCCACTTCTGAGTTATTTTAGTGCAACATAATGTTTTTCACGCATACTTGTACTTAGGAAATTTATTGGTGTTGCTATTGTTCTTTATGTAGAGCACTAAAATTAGATTGTACTCTAGTGATTTCAGTTTATTGTTTACTTCAGACCTTCCTAACTCTATGTAAACTTTGATAGTTTACTCTTGATGTGGGTTTGGGATAGTGAACTTTTGCATGCTTTGGTTCATCATTTAGTGACCTTTGGAGTTGGAACAGTAAGTGTGTTTTCTAGTCTTCATGGTTGTATCGGATTAGTACACAAAAGACATGTTAGATCCATATGTTGTTATGTTGGTGAGTTTGTTGAACTCTTGCAAAGAATTGCTTTCCTTTTAGCAAGCATATTAGAGGAGTTCACATCTACAGTTATGACTTGGCACGACACCTTGAGGAGGTATATTGAGGAGTATGGTTTTGGGTTGAACAAATATTTCTTCCAATTGCCCAAGATCATGTTAGGTACAAGGGTTATAGTTATGGACCTTACTGGGCTACTTCAATGGGATGTGTTTCATGGTATAGGTTTCAACCCTTACATGTATTTTAGTTTTTGGAATTTATAATGATTATATTTTTCGGTTCTTGGAAAGGAAAGTGCAGTGTGGGCATGATGGATTGTTAGCTATGATCAAAGCGGCATAGCATCAGCATGGTGGATTTTTTCTGAGATTATTTTGGAACCCTAGAATCACATTAGTTTGCAATCCAATAGTTGTTGGGAATTAGAAATCCAATGTTAGCTTTTTGGGGTTTGCTCCTATGGTGCCTCAGTTTGGTTTTTTTGAAGAGCAATTCTTTCAGGATTCGATTGAGTTTATGTAGTATCTGATTGCTCTTCTTATAGGTCTTCAAGAAGTCTCTTATATTGGTACCTTATAGGACAATACCTTGAGAAGATGGTGCTACAGATCTCCTAGGGTATCTTGGGACCTTGGGATCATTCTTGGTTTCAATTTGGATTAGTTAGATGATTGCAGGGTAGTATTGGCATTGCTTGAGGACAAGCAATCTTTGAGAAGGGTGGACTGGTAATATCCCTATTTTTTGGTT
This sequence comes from Sequoia sempervirens, assembly GCA_007258455.2. NCBI lineage: Eukaryota > Viridiplantae > Streptophyta > Pinopsida > Cupressales > Cupressaceae > Sequoia > Sequoia sempervirens. Next base: position 433,370,375 of record VDFB02000017.1, read on the forward strand.
CTTTAGCAATGTAGTTGTCACTGACTTTTTTGGGTTTGTGTCAACATGTTTAGAGGGGTAATTTGATGTTACCAGTGAGCTCGGATGGTTTTAAAGAGTCATATGACACTTTCAAATGTTATTTTTGGCTTCTAGGTTGGGCTCCAAGATTCTTGGAGAGAACATCTATTTTTAGTAAGTCATCCAGTTAGGTCCGTTTATCATCTTTTATCATCAGGATCACTCCTACGTAGTCAAATTTCAATACTAATGCTTTTTCAAATATTTTTGCTAATTCGGTGTAATATTGAGCTATATTTATTTATTTTCACTAAGGTTTCCTTTTTAATTAAATACATTTATTGGGCACCAAGAAGTGTTATAGCTCATTGGAAAGAGGATTGAAAGTTTTAAATGATGGGATGCTTAAAAGTGACTTTTAAGTGTCAAAAATGTTTTAAAAGTAAATTAAATCACTTTTTGGAGTTAAAGGCTTAACAAATTAATAAAGTGATTTTTAAATGAAAGTTTCTAGAAAGCCCTAAAATCTTATAAAAAGAAGTTTGGAGCTCATTTTGGTCATTCATGTTTAGACTTGATATTTGGTTTTCTTCTTGCTGGAGGAGTTGGTTCTCTTCTTATTGGTTTGTGAGGATAAAACCCCTTACACACATCATTCTCCACATTGTTGGAAGACACAATCTGAAGGATTACTTAGTGATTTCACATAAGGATCGTAGCTACACTTCATTGTTCATTTACATTTTCAGACCGAACAGACATTGTTGATGGTGGAGTGGCAAATTGGAGGTCTTGGAAGTTTATTTGTTGTTTATTCTTTCTACATTACTGGTTGCACTAGCCTAGGGAAACATGAGGCTTGTTTATTTTTGGATGCCTAAGGTTTATGAAAATTTATTGATGCGTTAAGGGTGCCTAGGGTTAGGAAATTCCTTGTATATCATTCACAATAGCAAACACCTAAACTTTTTGTTGTGGCATCCACTTTTTGGAGCTTGTTGGAGCTAGTTGCAAGCACAACAATTTGTCAAAGTATCCAAATTTTTCTGGGTATGTTGGATTTAGATATGTTATGACATTTTATGATCTAGGTCACCTTTGTAATTGAGAACAAATCTATTTTCTAATCAAAATATAAGTCTACAATTGTTTTCTCATTGTAATTCCAAAAACTATAAATTTCTGAGTTGTTATCATTACTGCAAATCTATTTATTTATGCTCATTGTTGTTAAGAATTATCATATTCATGTTACCTTCATTATCTCTCAAAACATCAATCAAAAGAAAGAAAAAAAAGGGAAGATTGAGGGTGTATGTTACAAATATACTCTTTTATTTACATAAAGTAGAAGAATCTGCATTCAACTTCCTCATTAGAAAATTGCACCTCCTATTCCATGTAAACACCTATATTTTTGTACAACTTATTCAATTTTAGGGTGTTGTTAGGTTTGAGATTCTTTAAAAATTTGCAAAATAATTATTTTTTCTATCATGTTTTCTCCATCTATGTGATTTCATACCTAAATTTCTTTGCTTCATATATCAAAGCATACAATTGAACTAACACCCTATTACCCTACTAAAAAATATCATCAAACCATTTTTCCACGTTCTTTCCATATGTGAATAGCTAATATAATTGTCCCTACTCATAAATAGACTCTAGAATATGGGTAACAAACCTTGTAGGGTTATAAATGGGTTGCAAAGATGAGTTATGAACCTCAAAGTCATACAATTTCATATTTAAAGGTCACTTTATCTTCATCATCCTTAAGGGATTTTTTCTTGATTTCCTCTACCATAACATTTCAATACCATTGTACCATGTGCTAACACACAAATCTATCCTAGCTATCTAGAAATTATTTGGCTCAACATTTTTTGTAGTTGTATCTTCAAGAGTGATGGTAATATTCATAATCAAATTGTCACCTATGATTCTCAATGCAAGATAATCTAGGCTCATAGGCAATCTTGAATCACCAAAAATATTTTAGGTTTATCTTTTTTTTGTTTCCAAATTTTGTGCATTTTTTCTTCATAGATTTTTCATCTTGTTTCTTGTGAGGATACAAGAAGGTTTCAATATTGAAAATGAGAATTAGTCTTGTAAATGTGTTAGAAAATCTATGGGTTGTTTCAAACCATTTTTAAGATGCTATGAGATAATTTTAATGATTTTAAAGGTTGCTTCAAGATGGTTTAGCTTGAACTATTATAGGTGTACTTTAATTTATTCTACTATAGGATTATGTATCATTCTACTATGGGATAATGTATTGATCTAATGTAGGATGATTGTGTAATTCTAGCTTTTGAGGGTACACATTTAAGTATTTATACATTGGTACCAAGAGGTGATAGGAATTAACAAAAGACTATTTTAGTTATATTCAAAGTTAATTCATATACAATTTTAATCAGTTTAGCAATTATTGTTATGTGCTAGATAATATAATCAAATAAATATTTTTATTTTATAACTTGGTAATATGGATCAAGTTGTGAAATGGTTATATAAAATATTTGTAAAGATTATATAAGTTTTATGATAGTTTATCTCACATGGAATTTAAGTATTAAGGGGTCATGCTTTATTTATTTTCCTTCCATTTTTTGTTGGACTGTGACTCCTCAATTTTCTCTATCTTAGTGGTTGATTCAATGCATGTGTGAAATTTTTCCTAGTATGACCAAGTTTTCTTTAGTAACACGAATTGCCATTTCATTTTATTAGCCATCCAAATTCTTGTAATGGTTTTCTTCTTGTTGTCATGTAGTTGTTCTTTCATTTTGGACCTTAGTTGTTTGAAGATAATGATGTAGGCATTTCATTGCTAGATTGTGTGGCTTCTCTGCCTTTTTCATTTATGGTTATTCATCCATTGGAGATGACAAATATTTCTTATGCCCATGTCTATCTACTTGGGTTACAAGTAATTAATTTGAGTTTTTGAGAAAATAATTATACCATTTGGTGTATTTATTTCATTGACCACTAATCTTCCTTGTGGTAATGACCAAAAGGTTGTTATTTTCCTTTCTTGGTTTGTGATATTATCTTTAATGGTCTAGGGATATGATATTTTGTTTTTTCACATGTAACTTGATTGAAATTATTTTTTTACTTCAACTTTGATAGCCAAATGATCAAACTTTCAATGACAAGATTTTTCAAGTATCAAAATAAGTTTCAGATTTAGTACAACAATTGGCTCTATTTGGGGACCTAAACATATAATTTTACAACATGAGAAAACTTTAGAATATTTCGTTTTCCAATTAGACTGGCATTTTATTAGATGGGAAACAATGTCAAAACATGTCTAAATCACTTAGGGATGGAACTCTTGGATCAACAAATAAAAATTGAATTTTTATGATATATAAAGGGAATACAATACAATATTATAAATGTATTATAAAATATCTAAACATAATATGAAACACAAATAAGGGAAACTAATAATATTGTTTAATGAGAAAAGAATGAAGAACAATAAAATGGGTTAACGAATCCATTTACAAGATACACAATAGAAAAAAATTGTTGTGAGCTAAGAAACTAATCATGATGACACATAGCTAGATAACAATCACAAGACTATGAAAAATCAATGATTAAGATGGATATATAAAATCATGAAGTGAGAAAGTTAAGATCAATTCATTAATATACATCAATAATAATGGTAATCTTCAATGAGGAGAAGCCTACATCAATAATAATGGTAATCTTCAATGAGGAGAAGCCTCTCTTGCAAATGAAGATATTGGACCTCCTAAAGATATCCACCAAGATCATGTGGTTGCAATATTACTATGATAAAATTAACCACTAAATATTTAATTTGATATGTCTTCACCCATGTCTTCAACATATGTCAACCTTAACTTAGTCCAAGTATCATCCTCTAGGAATGGATTTGAACAAAGAAAATTTCTCACTTATTCTTGACTTTTTGGGTCTACAACAACTAACAGCTATGTACCTTGTGGTGGGGGCATCTCTTCATCATTTTCATCAATTGTATCTTTGTTTGATAACTCATCAAAATATAAATATGAGAGACCATCAAATTATGACTATTAAAGCACCAAATTAGTGTCAAAGTACACATGTTGAAAGATATCTATCTTTGGTGATAAACTTTACCATCCATCATCTTTTGTCATACAAGTAAGAATAGAGATATGATCTTCTATTGTTATTGTTTTTATTTCATATTCCTTGATATATTAACAATCTTTGACTTTTATATTCACATTTTTGTATATCAAATTCCCTTCACATATTGCTTCCTTTATGAACTTCACCATAAACCCATTGAGAATTTATGAATTTTCAATACCATCATCTTTATTGATTATAATTGGATGTTCTCTACTGTCCTCTTTACTTGTATGTGTTGAAATATGGAAGTATTGAGATAAATCCATCATTAATAGAACATTATTATATTTTGTGATATTTTTTTCTGGCATAGTTTTATCCATAACTTTCAATGTTTAGTAAAAAAAAATTGTTATCATATACAAGATTTGTTGAAGATGAAGATAAATTAAATGAAAATGAAAATTAATTGTGGTTTTATTTGAAGACTTACTCTAGGTGTTATAAAAAAAAATATTAATATTTGATGATGAATTCTCCACATGCTTTTTTGATGTGATGCATATAAATTCAAAGCTAGAATATGTGGGTTAAGAAATTATTATTCATTAAATTGTGATATTGCATTAACATTATGAAAAATATCTACTTCTTGAACATGAAATATATTATAAAATTACTCTCAATTTTTTCCAAACTGGAGTGGCAGCCTCCTTACATAAAATAGCACCTAAGCCTTATAGTGGAATCTCTTTGAACAACCATTCACATGAATAAATGAAGATATTAGATTCATCATATTTTTTAAATTAATTTAATTCTCCCTATTTATAATTTTGACCTTGAGACGTTTGAGTGACTTCATCCTTTGCAGAGGATATATACAACAATTGTGTAACATTAGGTTCCTCTTTCATTAATAGTCCTTCTGAAGCCTCAAATAACTTGAACAAAGCTGGAAATATTTTTGCTTCTAGTAGATACTCTTGTTCTAGTTACAAATTATAATTATTGAAACACGTTACATTATTTAATACATGATTATGAAAATTATTTCTTACCTTATCAATTTCACTTTAGGCGTTCCCCATCATAGAGCCACATTGGATTCATCTTATACATGTTTAGGATCATTTGAAAATCCTTGAATTTCTTTAAAGTTGTCATTATCTATGTGAATCTTTACATCTCTTGATAATTTATTTTATCATGTTGATTAGTTTCATGAAAAAGGTAGTGTACAAATGTTAGAAGGGTATTTTTTCTACTTTCTTTGTTGGTGAAGTAAGCACATCATAAATATCATTGACATAATTGGTAAAATATTTTTTTTGCTTGCAGGAGATGGACATTGCTTAGATGGTGAGATTTTCAATAGAATTGTAGGCTTAATTAAATATTTTTATATATTTCTTGAAGTGATCATATGATCCTCCAATTGAATGGAATATTCTAAGCATCCTACATACTACAATGTTTCCTTTTTTGAGAAAGAAATCAACTTTTGAAGATAGAAAAATTGTGAAGCAGCTTAGAAGAATCTAGTAACCAAATAATCATATCTTGCAACTAAATCTCTCATTGGTTCATGTCCATCTTTCTTAACAGTTGAGAGTCGTGCAAATAAGATATGGCCATCCTTAGTTGACTTAAATATACAAGAAACTTCTTACTCGTTAAGTCTCAACTTATAACAAATCAACAGTAAGGTGATGAAACCAATTAGCTAATACACCTTGTAAGGTTTTCATAAATAATAAAATTGAAACCTCTTCATATTCTACACTTAGAATTGTACATGTAGTAATGAAGGCTAAAATATGCTCATTGGGATGCTACTTTCCATCAGCATAAAACTTTAGAAAATTCTATTTTGATCATCACAAAAGCTTGTGATTTTTTTGTCAATGTTAAAAGACTAATTTAAACTCCCTTTGGAAATAATAGAGGTGGCCTATTATTATTTAAGTGGTTACCCTCTTGATTATCCATTGATTGCAATGGTTCTTCTTTAGAAGCTAAAAAATATTTTTGAAATCTAGAACCTTTTGCCAAACAAGAATGTTACAATGGATAAGATGATAGTCTTATATCATTCTCTAGTAGACTTGCCAAAAAAATGTCAACATAAATTAATTTACATCTTTCAATGCAATGAAAAATCAAAGATATGTGTATTAGAACTACACTTCATGTTAGAAGGGAAGTTCCTTGTAAAATAAAAATTAACTTGCTATAAATATGTACTTGCAATTTATAATCTTTACAATGTTTTTCTAGGGATTTCATGTTGAGGTTGAATAAAATTTAAATGTGTATTTTTTTGGAATTTTCTATTGTAAGAGGCTAACATGGTCTTTCAACGCAAAGCAAAAGATTTTGTGATTTTTTTACTTCAAACAAATCTTAAGACTAAACACTTTCACTATTTAATTAAAAATATAGACTAAACCACACAAGTACACAAATATTGGACATGTTAACATAGATCGGATAGGCTAACACATAAACATGAATGTTATGGTAAATTAATAGTATAGCTCAACACAAAAATACATTATCTAAACCTTCAAGGTCTCTTGCAATACAAAACTTGTAAATTTATCAAAGCAAATTTAACCATCAACATACATGACAAGGCATCTAAATGAATATTTCTAAATAAGATAGGTGTAATAAATATCATTAAGTGAATGCTAAATTTTGGATCACAATAATATTGAATACTTGATGAATAACAAGTCTAACAATATGTAGACATGATAGTTGCCATTGGTAAAACTAAGTGCAAAAGGACATCTATACTATTTACAAATAATTGCATGAAAATATATGAATTAAACTACATACACTTCTACCTTAACATAGCATCTGTTTGAATGATTTGCAAGATTTATTACAAATTAACTCATTTTCTAATTTGAAATTATAATACTTGACTACCAATTGAACTAATGGTTGTAATTATTACAATGTATCCATTAATTCTCATGTATTTTGAATGATGAGATAGATGATCTAATAATAGCCTACTCTAGGCTATTGTTAAAGGACACTAGAAATAGTGGTCTTCAACTAAAAATAACTTACCCTAGAATGTGCTCTTCTCTTTGAAAAAATAGTAGGACACTATTTTTAGCACAAGTTAAAAGTAGACTTCTCTGGAGGTAATTTTGGATGATTATGATTTAACAATGCTTTCCTAATGAACCTTCTAAGATTTTTGACAATCACTTGACATTTTGAAAACACTATAAAACTCTAACAAGATGTTCTAATTTGATTTTTTTACTAATCTCCACACACATACATACACACATACATTTATTAGTTCATGCCAATAAGCAGGTTTACTATTGCAATCAATGCATTTGCTTTTGATTTGAATTAGCTGCTTGACCAATGAGATTGTTTTCTTTAAAATATTTTTGTCTTTTTCCTATAGTTGGAATTTTAGCGCATATTTTTTGTGCTGGAAAATTACTGGTTATCTCTTTTTCTATTGGTTTGAGTAGGTCAATTTTTCATTTTTCTTTAAGTAAAATAGGAAAATAGGGGAACTTTATATATGGTTGGGAACATTATATATTGTGGCAAATATTTAATCGAGGATGCATGTAGTGCAAGTTTTGGCAGTGACCTAGTTGGTACTGAAGCAGTAAATGCATGTTTAATGCATTAAATACAAACCTCATGATATGTGTTAGACAACTGGTGAAAAGATAAGCAAAGAATGCTTGGTTAATTTGCATGTTGTTTGTTTATTGTTTGTTGAGAAGCTTGTGTGTTTGTGGTTGTGGCTTGTTGTGTTCGATGTTTGTCATTTTGTGCAGTGCTAACAGTGTGCAACTAGTGAGTGGCGCGTCTATTTATTTTTGATACTTAATAACTAGAAGGGTTACAGGGAAAAATGAATGTTTTGGGCAATGTCTTGTGTAATTTGTGTACACATGCAGTGAACGCATAGCTAATTCATGAAATCTTAGTCAAGCTCCGAGTTTTGCTTGTGCTTATTCTTGTTTTACTATCGTTTGTTGGAGAGCTTGTGGGTATTTTAGCTCTTTATTGGGTTTTTGCATGTGGGTACATGTGCAGTGAATGCATAGTTAATTTATGAATTCTTAGGCGAGTGTTGGGGTTTGTTTGTGCTTATTGTCGTTTGTGTATTGTTTGTTGAAAAGCTTGTGGGTTTTTTAGCTATGTTGGTTATTATGTAAAAGTGCACTATTGGTGAATGGTTGGGTTGTGTATTTGTGATACTTGATAAGTCGGTGGGAGCACATGCAGTGAATAGATAACTAGTTCATGAAATCTTGGGCAAGTGCTAGATTTTGTTTGTGCTTATTCTTGTTTTATTATTGTTTGTTGGAAAGATTATGGGTTTTGTAGCTCTTCATTTTTTTTTACATGTGGGTATATGTGCAATGAATGCATGGTTAATTCATGATATCTTAGGCGAGTGTTGGGTTTTCTTTGTGTTTATTCTTGTTTGTTTATGGTTTGTTGAAAAGCTTGCAGGTTTTTTAGCTATTGGTTGCGCTTTTGCATGTTCGCTATTTTGCAAAAGTGCATTGGTGGTGAATGGCTTGGCTGTGTGTTTTTGAGTCTTGATAACTAGAAGTATTGCTTATTGTTACAAGGTGTAATGGTGCAAATGGGTAAAATGGATTGCATATGCATGACAAGGGATAACGGGCAAGTGAATGCATTAATCATGTGTTTATTGCTTGTGTGGGTAGAAGGGTATCAACAAGGCTTGGAAATCAAAGTGTGTGAGATGTGTTGAAGGCCTGGTGAGTACAAAAGCAGTGTGTGCATATTTAATTCACAAAATATGATGCGAGTACTGGGTTTTATTTTTGTTTATTGTTTTTTTTTAAAAGCTTGTGTGTTTTTAGCTTTTAGTTATGGTCTTGCCTGTTTGTTATTATGTGACAGTGCACCACTGGTGAGTGCCTTGTTCCTGTGTTTATGATACGTGGTTGTTGTTATAATGGGTAGTGGGGAATGTTCGCAAAAAATTATCGTGTTGGTCTATTCTTTTGCAAATTTTATTGATCTTTCAGTGGTTCATGTTTATGAATAGTGTATTATATGTCATGGACTATGTTCATTTGTCTAATTTGTCCCTATAATAGGAACCATTATTTGCAATTGGAGTTGGAGGCAGACATCTATATGAGCACAAATATACTTGGTTGTTGAAGAAGGAACTGGAAGGTTAGATTCTTGTAACATTCTTCCCCTTATTTTCCAACAAATTTTAAGTCTTCCAATGTGCATAAAATTTATGCTTTGGAAGAGTTGTGGACAATAAAGGAGAAGCTTGGTTTAGGAATTTGACTTACTGAATAGAAAAATGTGCATAGTGAATGGAATTTCATGTTATTCATAAGCACGAAACTTTTTTTTTTTTAAAGGAAAGTCACTATTGCAATTGTTAGTTTCTATCAGTAGGCGGGTTTAAAATTGCATTTGTTGAATTTTCTTTTGAAATAATTGCTTATTTTTCTTAAACTTTTCATGGTGAATCAAATTGTATTGTTTGAAGCATTTTTTATGTTTTTCCCATAGATGGTTGGAGTAGGTCTATTATTGGTTCCTGCCGATAGGAAGGTTTACTATTGCATTCATTGCATTTTCTTTCTAATTAGTCGCTTGGCAAATGACATTGTGTTGTTTAAAATATTTTTGCATTTCTCCTATAGTCAGGATTTAAGCAGATATTTTTGGTGCTTGAAAATTATAGTTTATTCATTTTTGTTTAACTAAATTGGAAAAATAAGGAAACATTATATATTGTGGGAAATATTTGATCATGACGCAGTGAATACATGTTCATTCCATTGTATGCAAATTGTGCAATATGTGTTGGAGAGTTGGTGGGTACTAATTCATGAAATCTCGGGTGAATGTTGGGTTTTATTTTTTCTAAGTTTTCTTTGTAATAGTGAGCAATACATGTAGTTATCAAGTATGACAATCAGACAAACTAGCCAGTCATCAATAGTACATTGTTCCTATACATATGCTTTTGTGTTTCATGTTAATGGGTATCATATTATCTTGCACAATTTGCATTTAATAGATTTTTGTTTTTGATTTGTGATCCATACTATTTAATGCATTAAACATGCATTGATTGCTTCAACATCTAGTATCTTGTTGTGAAAGGTTGCATAATTTGCATTTAGACATTGAATAGTTGCAAAATATATAATGTGTTATTATTTTGGCAATTTTCTTTATCAGGGAAAAATAATATGCTTACATGAAGAAATAGACAAACAGAATAAATATTTATTATCACTCAATTGAAAATGAGGCTGTTGCAATTGTACCCTGGCACAAAGAGAAATATACTTCATACAATACAATTTAATTTGTCATCAAAAGTTTAAGAACAACAAGAAACTATTTGAAAACCAAATTCAACAAATCAACAATATATAATGTTCCCATATTTTCCTAATTTTCTCGAAGCAAAATGAATGAAAATGAAAAGTCAACCTACTCAAACCAATAGAAAAATATATCTAGTCACAGCGGGATAGAAGTAGTTGTCAACCTATTGGCTAAGTTTGCAAGATTTGTATTTAATGTCTAAATGTTTGGTAAAAGCTATGTTGCAGAATTTGCATTTATTATACTATTGTTTGTGATGCAATAGTTATATCATTTAGTGCATTCAATGTGCATTGACTACTTCTATAGCCACTACCTTGTGGCTAAGGGTGGCATAATTTGCATGCAATGTTTGACTATTTGCAAAAAATATAATGGGTTCCTAATTTGTTGATTTACTTTTACAAAAATGAATGATATAATGCCTTTGGAAATGTATCAAATTGTATAATGTAAACATTAGTGCTTTTATTGCTTCATGTCGAATGGTAGGTTTACTATTACATTGATTGCACTTGCTTCTCAAATAGTCACTTCGCCAATGAAATTGTACTGTTTAAAATATTTTTTCCTTTTCCCTATAGTCGGGATTTAACGACAACAAGAAATACAACAAGGAATACTTCTAGTTGTCAACTATCATAGAGACACAACAAAGCCATTCACCTGTAGCCAACTTTTATAGAATAACAAAGATGCAAAAGGCTAAAGTATTCACAAGCTTTCCAACAAATGATAAATAAACAAGAATAAGCAAAAATAAAAGCCAACCCTAAGATTTGATGGGTTAAACAACAATAAGTAGAAACGAAACCCAGTACTCGCCTAACATTTCATGAATTAACTATATGTTCACTACATGTTGGAGTAGGTCGACTTTGCAATTGTATTGTATGGATTGGATATGGCGCGCTTGTCTACCAATGTATAGCTATTGCATTAAATGCTACTATTTCTACTATTCAATTTTGTTTAAGTAAATTGGGAGAGTATGGCATTATATATTTTTGCAAATTATGTGGGTTCACATGCAGTGAATGCATAACTTGTTCACAAATTCTTCAGGGAGTGCTAGATTTTGTTTGTGCTTATTCCTGTTTTATTATCCTTTGTTGGAAATATTGTGGGTTTTGTAGCTCTTCGTTGCATTTTTTCATGTGAATATATGTGTAGTGAATGTATAGTTAATTTATGAAATCTTAGGTAGTTGTTGGGTTTTGTTTATGTTTATTCTTGTTTGTTTATCATTTGTTGAAAAGCTTGTGGGTTTTTTAGCTATTGGTGGAGCTTTTGCATGTTCGTTATACTGCAAAGGTGCATTGTTGATGCATGGCTTGGCTATGTGTTTTTGAAACTTGACAACTACAAGTATCCATGCTTTGATGTTTGTTATTCTGTTGCAGTGTACTATTGGTGAGTGGCTTGCTTATGTGTTTATGATGCTTGGTTGCTATTACAAGGGCTAATGGGAAATGCTTGGGAAAATTTATCATGTTCATCTATTTTTTTTGCATACAAATTAACCAAGCATTCTCTGCTTATGTTCGCACTAGTTGTGCAACACATATCACGAGGTTTGCATTTAATGCATTCACAATGCATTGACTGGTTGAGCAACCACCATGCCGCCGCCAAACTCGCACTACATGCATCCCCCGATTAAATATTTGCCACAATATATAATGTTACCCATAATATATAATGTTCCCCTATTTTCCTATTTTACTTAAAGGAAAATAAAAAATTGACCTACTCAAACCATTGGAAAAAGAGATAAACCCTGATTTTCTAGTAGAAAAAATATGCACTTAAATCCCGAGTATAGGAAAAAGACAAAAATATTTTAAACAAAACAATCTCATACTTAAGCAATGAATTCCATATCCGATGATTGTAATTATGCATATTCTTGGTTGCAAAAGTAACATGTTTTTGTGCAACTGCAGAGGGAGGAAAAGATATATGTAGTTGTAAATATAGTTAATTGTTGAACAAGGAAGTGGAAGATCATATTCTTGTATAATTCTTTCCCTTTGATTACAATGAATTTAGTGAACAATAAAGAAAATTAGTGTGTTCACTACTATGAAATTTGACAAGACCTTTCACAAAGCATATGTAATTTAGTGTACTCAGTTGGATCGTTAGCCCTTGTAACAGAAAGAAATACTTCTAGTTATCAAGTATCATAAATACATGGCCAAGCCACTGACGACCACTACACTTTTACAAAATAACGAACATGCAGAAGCGCGATCAAGCTCTTAAAAAACCAAAAACTGTTCAGTTCCCTCAAACTATTTAGTTTCCCCTCTAGCACTTTTGTTGCCCAAGTATCAAAAAGAAACAGATGGCCCACTCAACAGTTGCACATCGTTCCTTCAACTTCTCCCTCATTCAAGCACTACAAAGAATAACAAACGCTACAGACAACAACCCACATCCAAAAACATGAAAGCTTCTCAACAAACAATAAGGAAAAATGAACACTTGCCTCATATTTCATGAATTAACTACAGATTCTATGCTTGCATATGCTTGAGTTGTCCAACAAATATCACGAAGTTTGCATTTAATGCATTAAACATGTGTTCACTATTTTAGTACACATCAATCCACTGCGAAAGCTCACACTATATGCATCCCCCAATTAAATATTTACCATGATATAATGTCGCCCTGTTTGCTTGATTTACCTTAAGAAAAATGAAAAATCGGCCTACTGAAAGCTATAGAAAAAGAGATAAACCATATTTTTTGAGCACAAGAAACTAAGCTATTGAGATAATTGTTGAAAGGAAACTTTGTAGCTCCTTCAGTGTTCAAGGGGCTCACAGACTTAGGAAACACAAACAGATCAGTATAGTCAATGACATGGTATATAATTCATAAACATAAAACTATTTTATGGCCAAAATCAAGTTACTTTTTCAATGAGAGTTATGCATAGTACAGGCATGCGGTATGGAGTCCATGTGCAATGTTTTTCATTGTACGTTCACCACAATGTACAATATAGGTATATTTTATTTCATTTGCTTGTAAGAAAATTTGACTAATACGCTATATGAAGCATTGTATATGAACTGCATATTGCATGGTTACACTTATGCATATCTCCAGCTACATTATTAGTGCAATCAAACAATTGCAATAGTCATTTGCTTATTGGTACAAATTCGTCAGTTTCAAACAGTTCGCATAATTTTTACACATATTCAACGAATCAAGTATATTTGTACATAAAAAGTTAATTGAAGGCGTAGTGGGTACACAAGCAGTGAATACATAGTTAATTCATGAAATGCCAGGCATGTGCTTGGGCTTTTTTCTGCTTATTCTCATTTGTTTACTGTTTCTTGAAAAGCTTGTATGTTTCTCTTGTTGGTACATAGATCATGTTTACTATGGAAGCATTGAATGTATTAACCATGTGCTAATCACTTAAAAAATTTCTACACTATTAGCAAAGTTGATAGAATTTTGATTTAATTTCTGAATACTTGGAAAAACTTATTGTGTTTGTCTATACTTTTTAGAAATTTCATTATGTGCTTGTGTGTTTCGTGTTTATGAATAACATATTATATATCGTGAATTGTGCTCATTTGTTTAATATACCTTTCTAACAGGTACCATTGGTTGCGAATGGAGATGGGGACAAAGATCTAAATGACTAAATGTATACTTGGTTATTGAACAAACAACTGAAAGGTCAGATTCTTGTATCATTTTTCCCTTTTGTTTACAATGTATTTAAAGTCTTCCAATGTGCCTAAATAGTGTGCCTTGGAAGAATTGTGAAGAATAAGGGAGAAGCTTGGTTCAAGAATCTGACTTGCTGAATAGACAAATGAGCATAGTGAATGGCATGCCATGTAATTCATAAACATGGAACTTTTTTTTGTTCACAAGCAAGTTACTATTGCAATTGTTGTATTTCCTTTTGAAATAATTTGTTGGAAAATTAAATTATACTATTTAAATTTTTTGTGTTTTCCCCACAATTAGGATTTAAGGATAAATCTTTCATGTTTGAAAATTATGTTTTATCTCTTCTTCTATTGGTTGGAGTACGTCTAATGTTCATTTTAGTTTGAGTAAATTAGGAAAATAGGGAGACATTATATATACTACAAAATATTCAATCCTGAAACACTAAATACATGTTTAATGCATTAAATACAAAATGTTCAAGGTGTGTTGGACAACTCCTCCATATGGAAGCAATAAATGCATAGTTAATTCTTGGTTGTTTATTCTAGGTACAATGCACTACTGGTGAGTGACTAGTTTGTTTGTTTATCAAACTCTATAAGTACAAGTATTGCTTACTGTTACAAAGGCTAAGGAGACAAATGGGTGCAATGCATGGCATATAACATGTTATTCATAAACATGGTACACAAAAGCATCTAGCAAATTTTTCCAAATGTTTACCAATTAAATTGAAACTGTAAAGGCTTTTTTGGTGAAATTTTGTTCTTTGTACTTGATACATAGCACTAGTCAACGAATTGAATTCTATAATACAAGCATTGCTGCTTTTATTAGTTCTTCTCATAGGTAGGTTTACTATTGCATCCATTGCATTTGCTTTTTAATTAGTCACTTGGCCAATGGGATATTATTGTTTCAAATATTTTTGTCCTTTTCCTAAACTTGATATTTAATCACATATTTTTTGTGCTTGAAAATTGCGATTGATCTCTTTTCCTATTGGTTTGAGTAGATCCATTTTCCATTTTCCTTTAAGTAAGTTAGGAAAACAGGGGGACATTATGTATTGTTGGAAACAAAGTGGAGTAGTCATACAAGAATCTGACCTTCTACTTCCTTGTTCAACAACTAACTATCTTTACAGTTGTATAGATCTTTTGTACCCATTTGTACCGTTGGCTCTTGTAATTATTACCTATTTTTAACTACAACTCAAAACAAGTGGAGCTGAATTGCATTAATCACAGGAAGGTACAAAAAATTGTTGCTTAAGTATTCATTACATTCCAAAATTTGATTACTTGTGAATTTCAAGTGTTATTATGCAAATGTTTGTAACAAAGGAGCTCATGAATTTGCATAAAAGAATGTTTTTTTATTCATATTGGAAAAACTGACGTCCCGCACAAGCTGCAGGAGTAGCCAATTTGATTTTTATAATCAAATAATGAATACAAAAAGGAAATGTGCACAACACAACTGAAGAGAATATAGGTATAAGAGAGAAGGTGATTCGTCATTGCCTAGAATGATGAATCATTGTCACATTTGAAGTCTTCAGTTGTCGCCACTCCGGTGTCTTCAGATTGTTCAGCTTCAAGCTCCATAGGTTTCCTGCAAGATTATTGAAAAGTGGTGTTAGAGCAATGAGGAATCAAGTCCTTCCGTATGCCTACATTACCAATAGAGATGCGGTACACATTCAATTAGGTATTCATCAAATGATTTGAACAAAATGAAAATAGCATGATCATGAGGCACAAAGTCCAATAGAAGCATCTGGCTTCAATTATTTTGCTAATATGTTTATTTAGTGTGCAGGTACAGGTACAATCATCATTTAAACCAACAGATATTGTTATCAGTGGTGCAAAATGTGGCTCCCACGAGGGTTGAGCCTAGTTCATAAACAATGACATGGGAAAACATCAAACAAAGGCATGGAATGTAGTTGATATAAAAGAATCATCTCATATTTGAAGACAATAGTCACAATGCCATGTTACAGTCTTTTCAATCATCAAGACAACAAATATATTACAGTGACTCCACGAATCAGATAGATAGCCATAATAGTAAGCTTTTATTCTTGACAAAGAAGCCATGAAATGGCATACTTCATGAAAATCACTCAATCCAAATGCAAGTTTGAAGTGCATTATGAGAGTTTTTATGACCAATTGTGATATCTCTAACTATGAAATCTTCTATTAGAATAAATATAGCTTTCAAATGCTACGAGACTTTTAGGCAACACAAATGACCAAGGGATAGTTTGAACATTTAAATGGCGGTTAAGATAAAGCAGCCGCCTCTTGCATTGGGTTGTATAGTCATAAAAAGAGCAAAATATTATCAAAGGACAAAATTTTCATAGTCTTTATTACAGACCCAAGAAAAGGATAGTCACCAAATACATAGAGACATTTGTGACATGGATTAAAGATAATAGTCATGAGCACTGGTAAAGAAGGCAGTAATCTTTAGATTTTGTTAATGGACAACAGTCACAAAGTCACCATGAAGGACAACTTTGAATATCAAATGGTCACCAAGTTATGTGAGGAGTATAATCATAAATACTTTGGGACAGTCTATCATAAGAAATGATAGCTACATTAAGACAACAGCGAACAAGGCCAATGAATAATTGACAATACCTCATAGAGTACCTCATTTCTATTATCCAATCAAAGTTGTGAGGTACAGTTACTAAAGTAAATGCAAGAGCTAATAAGCTATGAAGGATCAAGTGGCAGCAGCTTATGAATTAAGTGACAAATGCATTCCAATATGAAGAATGATGAAAGCTACAAGTGCACATTATCAAGCTACGGGTGAATATTACAACAGTGATAGAATCAAAAGTCCATCCATATAAAGAAGTATCATGTGGACAAGAAGGAGCAGTATTGTAATGAACATGAATAAGAAGTACAGTCAAGTCATCACTTACACAAGAAACTATGCAGTTATATCCGTTGATTTTCATTTACTTGAGGAGTGCCATCATATTTTACAAAGTTCAAGAAAAACCATGCATATACAATTATGAGAGAAATGTACAGTTTCAGTTGTAACATAATCATGATAATGAGCATTTATCAGAGCAACAATATAGATTCTACTATGCATAATATCTCAAGGGTGTCATCTACAAAGGCAGATGAGGTTTTGAAACCCAAGTGTTTACAAGGAAAGAAAAACCCTCAAAGAAAGAATACCCAAATGCATAAATATACAGCCGTGACTTCAAGATGGAGTGGTATGTGCACAATATAGATTCTACAATGCAAAGTCTTACGCCATTTATCAAAGCAATGTCAAGATAGAGCAACATGAATACATTACTTTATATGTATACAATTTTCCTTATTCCGATGTTCAAATGTTGAAGATAGTAATGCTCTAGCACATACAACTACAGCAGTGAAAAATGAAAGGGAGCAATCAATGCATCATATTTTTAGTGCTAGCTAATGAATTCGATGAAGACTCTCAAAGCAACAAAACCATTTTTTTTGTATTTTTTCATCATGAAATAAGAAATATTTGAGGGTTTTCTATTATACTCATACTGTGCGATGGTATTAAATCATTTTTCAAACCATTCTCTCTTCGTTGAGATTGTCCTTGTTTCAACTGCCCACCTTTCATGAAATGACATTCATGTTATGATCTGGAACGATCTTATCACAGTAAAGGTGATTACAATACTGCTGAAAGCTATTACATAAGCATAAACAGGAAAAAGAGAGGTATATTAAGGGCGTAGCTAAGTACATTTCACATGTGATATCTGAGAATAATGCAAAGATTAGAATTTGCAAAGGAAAATGGAGAAATGAAAATCATGATCATGGGATTTTGAAACCCTCGAACATATAAATCTACAAAAATAGAGGCCGAGCAACATATTTTACAGAGAGAAGGAGAAGAGCATGGCGCCATCATAACACAAAAATCAGCGAGAATACAAAATAACAAAGGCTTACCTCTCTATTTTGCTTCCAAGCATGGAAAAATAGGCTGAAACAGTGCAAAAAATCTTCAGTTCTGAGCTTCAACAGAGTTTTCCATGGCGGCCATAGCTTCTCTCAAAGCTTCCTCACCAAGCAATACAAAAGTCAAATGAGGAGATGATTAGGGTTCCCAGTCTTTTTACCTTTTTCATGCGTTGCCTCATGGATCTTTTTTACTCATTTTCAAGCAAAATGATTATGATTTATTTCATCGGCCAACATTATAACTAATAAGTGTTCAATATTAAGCTAGAAGTGGCCGATGAGGATAAATGCTAAGTATTGTGGCCGATTATCAAAACATTGACAAATATTGTCAAAATACGCTAAGGGTTAATATTGCATGTTTTTGCATTGCATATGATGATAGAAGGGAGTCATAAGGAGTTGATGTAAATTTTTGTAAACATTTTATTTATTCCCCTCAATTTTATTGTAAAGTTGTTTTCAGACTTTATTAACAATTGTTTTAATGGTTTTGTCAAAAATCAACTATTATTTAAAAGGGGAAAATGCTAATATTTAAAAAAAAAATTCTCTCACATGCAAAGATAACTGAAGTGCTTCCAAGGGCTTTAAATCATGCAAAGATGGGTGGAGTTAACGATGGATTTTCAATTTGCTTTAGTCTTTGATGCCTTATCATCATGCACAATTATCTTGGGCAGATTGATAAAAACGAGGTGGTTTTCGCATGCTTGGACCCACTTTTTGTGGGATTTTCGGTGCAGTTTGAGTGCTCTATGGATTAGTTATGAGTTGACTTCGAGTTTAGATCATCATACACTCATTTTTGCATGAGTTTGAGATATTTTTATTAGGATTTTCTCTTCTGCTCGGATTTCACATTAGGGATGTTTTCACTTCAGTTCTTTTTCAGTTCTATTACTAGCTGCTTTGTGCATGTCTTTTGTATATATTGGAAAAGTTTATCTTTTTCCTCTAGTTCTTGTTTTTCAGCCTTTTCATTCTACAAAGTGAGATATCTTGTAACTCAACATTTTAGATTTAATACAGTTTTACAGCTTCACAGGTTATCATTTTTGCAGAGTTTCCTTCTTTTCATTATCGCTATTCAGTATTAGCCTTCTCAGATTCAGGAGTCTTGTATTTATTGAATGTTTAAGATACAAATTTAATGTGTTTGATTTCAAAGCCTTTTAATTCCTATCACATTCATGAATACATGAACACGAAAAAATCAATTTTAGTTACAGATCATAAGTTGTGTTGTTAATTTATCCTCTCCTTTAGGTTGTGAAAATGTCATTTTCCTTCATTAATAATGGATTATCAGGCCTTCTGATGAAACACTTATGTAATTAGATTTCCCAATTTGAGTTGTAAAAATAGATTCTGTAATAATCAGTTGTGAATCAATCTGCTCATAAATATCAATTAGGTGCTTCACCGAAGTTTTAATATTAGTTCATGCATTCAATTCAGTCCTTCTTCCCCTTTTCTCAACAAATCATTCAAGTACCTAATTAATCATCATATAGGAACCAGCCTAGAATCTGGAGGTCTATCTTCGCCATAGGAATACCCATAGCCTGAAGATAGTTCCCATGTTTCAACAAATTGCTGAATTTAATCATTCAAGCGTTCGGGTGCAATCTGTTTGACAACAGTAATAACAATCAGTATTTCTAGGTTAGAAGTATCATAAACAAACACACAACCTACTTATCAGTAGTTTGTTGTTCGTAGGCTTGAGGAGATGCTAAGCTAAAATCAAACAAGTTTTTCAACAAACAATAAATAAACGAGAATTAGTAGAAATAAATGTCAACACTTGTCTAAGATACTTAATCAATGAATGCATGTTTAATGCATTAAACACACACTTTGCTTGGTTAATTAATGGTATATGAGACAAGTGCTAATTTCTACTTGCTATCATTCATTTATTGTTTGTTGTTTTTAGCTTTGGTCTTCTATCTTTGGTGTTTGATACTCGATGCAATGCTCGAATGAGGGAAGAGTTGTACGAACGATGTGTTGTTGGTGACTAGCTTGTTTGTCTATTTGTGATACTTGATAGCTAGAAGTGTTGCTCACTCTTACAAAGAAAGCTGAATGATTTTAGCAAGGTCTTGCTGACTGTGAGTGTCTTAAAAGCATAAACTAATGTTTATTGCTTTAATAAAAGTGCACTGCTCATGAGTCGGTTGACTATGTGCTTATGATACTTGATAACTATGGTGCTTGAGAACATATTTTTTTGGTTTGAAAATTATTATTTATATCTTTTTTTATTTTTTCAAGTAGTCCTTTTCTTCATTTTCCTTTCAACAAATAGGGAAAATTGATTGATGCAATTTTTTTGTTGCAAATATCTATTCATTAGATCCAAATTTTACAAGTTTTGTTGGTAGGCCAATGTCCATTAAAGCAATCAATGCATAGTTAATGCATTCTATGCTTGCACAGTGAACAAGACCCTATTGAAAGATCTAAAGAAATATTGCTTTATGTAGCAACGACATACTACTCTTCTGATGCATCAAGCAACACATGTATTGGGATTGCTTGATACCAATACTCTCATCATATTCTATTTTTCAAAGTATTTTTAAGGTGCTTCCTAATCTTAATAGTAAAAAAAACCTATGCAACTATGTATAAGAATTTCCAATTAGGCTAGGCAGTTATCACTAACAATGCAAGTTATCTTTGAGGCACAGTGACAGTAATTTGTACATGTACACATTGTACAAGGATGAAGGCATGAACAAGTGATCATGTTCACCTTCAAAAGGTAAACATGTCTAATTAGCTATTGTAGTGGATGCATGTTTAATGCATACAATGCAAACTTTGTGATATGTGTTGGACAGCTGGTGCATACACAAGAAGGTAATGCATAGTTAATCCATCAAATATGAAGCAAGTGCTTGTTTTTTTCTTTTTGTTTGTTTACTATTTATTGAAAATTTTGTGTGTTTTTGGTTGTGGGTTGTCGTTTTTGACGCTTTTTATTCTATGTGGTACTTGGACGAGGGAGGAATTGAAGGAACGATGTGCACCTGGCGAGTGGGTCATCTGTTTGTTTTTTATACTTGATCATTAGAAGTGTTATAGGGGAAAATGAATGGTTTGATCAAGGTCTTTTGGACTGTGTGCGCAAGATGTGTTGGAGGGCTGATGGGTACATATGCAATGAATGCATATATAATTCATGAATTCTTAGGTGAGTGTTGTGATTCATTTATGCTTATTATCATTTTCTTAACATTTTTTGAAGAGCTTGTAGGTCTTTTGGTTGTTGGTTGTGGTCTTGCACATTCGTTAGTCTGTAAAAGTTCATTGGTTGTCATTGGTCTTGCACATGTGTTCGTGGCACTTGATAACCAGAAAAATTGCTTGTTGTTAGAAGGGCTAACGGAGCAAGTCGATGCATTAAGTTAAATGTGCTTTGAACAAGGTCCTATGGACTATGGCTATCAGCAAACCTCAGGAATCAAATTGTGCAAGATGTGTTGGAGAACAAGTGGGTACAAAAGCAGTGAATGCATAATGAATGCATGAAATGTGAGGCAAGAGCTAGATTTTATTTGTGCTCATTCTTGTTTGTTTGTTGTTTGTTAAAAAGCTTATGTGTTTTTAGCTTTTAGGCTTGTTCTTTGATGTTTGTTATTCTATCATGGTGTACTATTGGTGAGTGGCTTGTTTCCATGTTTATGATACTTGGTTGTTGTTACAAAGGGTAATGGAAAATGCTTGCAAAAAATTGCCATGTTCGCATATTCTTTTTGCAATATTTATTGCTTTTCGTTCATTGTTCATTGAAAAGCTTCAAACTTTTCCCAGCTGCTCATTGTGGTTTTCCATGTTCGTTATTCTCTAAAAGTGTAGTGGTTGTCAATAGCCTTGTTGTGTGTTTATGATGCTTGATAACTAGAAGTGTTGCTTGTTGTTACAAGAGATAATGGGACAAGTTGGTAAATTAAAATACATGTGCTTTCAACAAGGTCTTGTGGACTATGGGGGTAGTGAATGTGTTAATTATGTGTTCATCGTTTGAGTGGCTATTATGCTATTAGTAAAGCTTCAAAAGAAAATTGTGCAAGATGTGTTGAAGGACTAGTGGGTGTAGAAGCAGTGAATGCATAATTAATTAATGAAATGTGAAGTGAGAGTTGGGTTCTAATTGTGCTTATTCTTGTTTGTTAAAAATCCTGCGTGTTTTATGCTTTTGTCTCCATTCTTTGACATTTGTTATTTTGTGAGGGTGCAATATTGGTAAGTGGCTCCCTTCTCTATTTATAATGCTTGGTTGTTGTTACAAGGGCTAATGAGGAATGCTTGGAAAAATTTATCATGCTAGTGTATTTTTTTGCAATTATAGTATTGTTTATGCGGTTGAGGTTTATGAATAGAATATTATTTTTCATGGACAGTGGTCATTTGTTGTTCCATGGATATAGAATTGACTTGAACAAGTTTTAATACAATTAAGCAAACTTACATTAACAAGTAATTGCAACACACTGTGAACTTGGACATCGTATTACAAAGGATGCAAATAAACATACTCATTTAATAAACCAATAAATGGAGCCATTTGATATGAGACAAACTATATGGAAATGTGCATATGGCTAGAAACAATATTTACATATTACAGGGCAGAAATTTGTAGTTACATTGGAGCTCATAGCATTGACAAGACTTCTTTTTCAGAAGAGCATTTAAGTATTAAACTATGTATCTTTATACTTGACAAATTACTAGTATATGCAACATGGTTTAACACTAAAAATGCTTTGCTGAAAAGAAGTCTCGTCAATGTATAGTATTATTATTACTTCTTGTTGATAGGCAGGTTCACTATTGCAATCAATGCATTTGCTTTTGAATTAGCCGCTTGGCCAATGAGATTGTTTTCTTTAAAATATTTTTGTCTTTTTCCCATAGAAAAAATTTAAGCACATAATTTTGCTACTAGAAAATTATTGTTTGTCTCTTTTTCTATTGGTTTGAGTGGGTCAACTTTTCATTCTGCTTTAAGTAAAATGGGAAAATAGGGGAACTTTATATATGGTGGGGAACATTATATATTGTGGCAAATATTTAATCAGGGATGCATGTAGTGCAAGTTTTGGTAGCAGGTTGGTTGGTACTGAAGTAGTAAATGCATGTTTAATGCATTAAATGCAAACCGTGCAATATGTGTTGGACAGCTAGTGCAAAGATAAGTAGAGAATGCTTGGTTAATTTTCATGTTGTTTGGTTACTATTTGTTGAGAACAACCCTTCAACACATCGCACATGCACGGTTCAGAGGACCTTGCTCAAACTGTTGTGTTTCCCTTGTAACACTTGTTCTTATCATGTATGGGAAACAAACACACAACCCGAGAAGTTTCAGCAAAAACAATACATTGAGGCTACTGGTTTGGAGCATTTCCAATACCTTGTAATATGTAAATGATCAACAAATGTAAATGACAATGGTTTTCCATGCCCCAATGTAGTGGATAGCTTTCAGGCATCAGATGTGTGCATGTATAGTGAAAATGGCAAGGTATTACATGTATACATGTAAGAATTTAGACAGGGGAGAATTTTGGCCTTTGGTGAATTCCTAAGATTATAGTCTCCAAGTTTTGTGATGAGCGTTTAGGTAGAAAGACATGTTTTATTGTTCGAAAGGAAAGACATTTGCTTAATAAGAATTGAGTTTTGGAGAATGTGATAGACGTGAGTTGTTATTGGATTGTGAAGTATTAGAAATTAAATGTAGAAGAACTTAGAGTATTTGGTAAAATCTAATTCAGGAGCTCATAGAAAAAAACATGTGAAAAAATAATTGACGTGGGCAAGATCTTGTTAAGTGTACATGCATTAACTGCATTTTTTTAACATTGTCCTTGTAACAGGAACCATTTTTGTGATTGGAGTAGAGACAAAGATCTATAGAGATACAAATACATTTGGTTCTTGAAGCAGACAATGGAAGGTCAGAGTATGAGATGTTTTTGTAGAATTTTTTGCAAGCAAGTTTGATTGTTGAAATGTGTGTTAAAGTTGTGCAAATTGTTTCATTTTGTCTATTTTCTGGATGTTGCAAAAATGTCGTGGTCAAATTGCACATGGATGCATATGCAAAAACACAAGAAATAGGTAAAAAAACACAAAATATTTTGAACAAACTATAATGAAACAAGAACAAGCACAAACAAAACCCAATGATTGTGTAAGATTTCATGAATTAGCTATGTGTTCATTAAATGTGTAGTCAGAGAGATATAAAGTTTTATAAATAGACAGCCAAGCCATTCACCAGCAGTGCAATTTTTCAGAATAACGAATATGCAAAAGTGCAGACCAAGAGCTAAAAAATCCAAAATATTTTTACCAAATGAGATTAAGCACAAACAAAACCCAACAGTCGTCTAATATTTCATGTATTAAGTATGTCTATAGCAACATGTGATACAATAGTTCAAACAAAACTAAATCAAGTATGCAACTAATGAGTGGCGTGTTTGTTTGTTTTCGATACTTAATAACTAGAAGCGTTGCAAGGAAAACTAAGCGGTATGAGCAATGTGTTATAGACCGTTGGTACACATGTAGTCGACACATAATTGCTTATTGTTTGTTTATTGTTTGTTCAGAATCTTGTGTGTTTTCCAATGTGGGTTGTTGTTATTGACGTTTTCCTTTCTGCAGAGTGCTTGATTGATGGTGGAGCGGTGGAAATGGTGTGCAACTAGCAAGTGGCTTGTTTGTTTGTTTTTTGTAGTTGAGAACTAAAAGCGTTATAGGGAAAACTGAACACTTTGGAAAATGTCCTATGTAATGTGGGTACACATGCAATGAACGCATAGCTAGTTCATGAAATCTTAGTGAATCTCTAGGTTTTGCATTATGAAGAAATCAAAGATAGGAACAATGTGCTGAAAACATAGAAGCTTTTGAACAACCAATAAATGAACAAGAATAAGCACCAATAAAATCCAATTAACTATGCATTCATTGCTTGTGTACTTGTCAGTTGTCCACCACATTTTTCAATGCTTGGATTTAATATTGTACATGCATTCATTGCTCTGTGCACATAGCAGTTTAATGTTTATGAAATACATGGAATGTCATTCACTATGGGAATTTCACTATGTGGAAAGTCATATTCCTCAACCAACATCCTCCTTTATTGTTCACAAGTCTTCCAATGCATAGTTCTTCGATACATGGGAAATTCATGTTTCTTAACGCACTTTCTCATGTTGTCTTTCTGCTAAAAATGTTCCTTGCATTTCCTATGTTTTGTTAGAAACTAAATGCTAATCATTAGTGATTTATCGAGAGAAACTAAGTGACTAGTAAAGTAGCTCAAATAGAATTCAATCATGTATCAACTTAACCTTGCATGTCTAAAAATATACTATCTCTCTCTTTGTATTGCATACAGTAGGTCTGCTATTTCTTTTTGTATAAGCAAATAAGTGAAATAGAAATACATAATAAAATTTGTCAAATAAATTTCGTTGGCCAAGTAAGTATGTCAAATTGAAATGCAATATATGGAATATCAACTTGCGCTTTAAAAACATATATGTTTTGTGTTGCTAATATATTGCATACAAAAAAGTTGCAACACTGAAGTCTAATCCATTTAAATGAAAACATAAGAAAATAAAGTATTGCTTAGCATATAAAGGGAAAAGTTGTCAAGTGAAAAATAAAAATAGTGAAAAGTTTGAAGTCAGAGAACATTTGAGATATAATTGTACCGACAAAAGAGCTGGCAACAAAAGCATAACAAAAAAGACAAAAGCAGATTGATGCAAATATTTAATGTCTAAATGCAAATTGTGCCAGCTTTTCTAGAAAAAGGATAGATATTGAAGCAGAACAAAACAACGCAATGAATCTTTCCAAACAACAAATAAAACTTATTGGTCCTCTGGAATTCCATACTCCACCTATGCATTGAGAGCTTATGTATCGACAAAATCATACTCTTGAACCAACACTTTCCTTTATTGTTCATAACTCTTCCAATACATAGTTCTTTGACACATTGGAAACTCATGTTCCTCCATGCACCTTCCAATGTTCTTTCTTTGCTAAATTTTTTTACTGCATTTCCTATGTTTTGTTACAAAGTATATGCAACAATACACTTGGACTAGTATTATGCAACAATTCCAATACCTTGTAAGGTGTCAATGGTGAACAAGTGTAAACGAAAATGCTTCTATTTGTTTCCTATTACTAGTTAATTAATCAGCCATGTATTCACTGGTTCAATATGTAACATTCTCCTGCCAAAGTTGAGACAATTTGTATCTAGTAATTGCATATTTGCAACATATGTAATGTATCCTATTTTCTTAATTTACTTTAACAAAGTTGAATAATAGGCTTGATCCAACCAGTAGAAAAAATTGGTTTGTTTATTGTTTGCGAGTTACAAATGAAACAATACCAATAGTGACCTATTCCTTCACTTCAAATGTCTATGATTGCTTAAGTGGTCATTTGCTTATCGGCGAACCTTGCAAAATTTTAATATGATGTTCAAATTGTTGCAAAAAATTATCATGTTTGCCTTTTTTTTGGAACTTCCATCATATGCTTTTATGTTTCATGTCTATGAATAGCATATCTCATGTCATGAGCTATGCTCATCTGCCAATTATGTCTTTCTAATAGGGACAACTATTTGCAATTGGAGAAAGGCTTGAAGATTTGTAATGCTACAAATATTTTTGGTTGTCAAACAAGGAACTCAAAGGTCAGATTCTTGTATCATTCTTCCCTCTTGTTTGCAATGAATTTTAAGTCTTCCAATGTGCCTGACTATTATGCCTTGGAAGAATTGTAAACAATAAGATACAAACTTGGTTCAAGAATCTAACTTTCCAAATAGACAAATGAACATAGTGAATGGCATGCTATGCAATTCATCAACATGAAACTATTTTTTGCACAGTTACAAGTTACAATTGCAATTATGCAATTCATCTTTTTGACTCTTGATTGGTTAGTCAAATTGTATTTTTTATAATTGTTTTTTGTTCTTTCTATAATTGTGATTTAAGTACAGATTTTCCATGTTTGAAAATTATGTTTTCTTTGTTTTTCTATTGCTCAAGACTGCTATTCATTTTTCTTTAAGTGAATTAATGAAATTGGGGGGCATTGTAAATACTAAAAAATATTTAATCCTCAAGTAGTCAATAAATTTTTAATCCATTAAATGCAAAATGTCTACAATATACTAGATAGCTTGTGGGCATGGAACCAGTAAATGCATAATTGATTCAAGAAATCTCAAGGACAATTTGGGCTTTATTTGTTCTCATACTTGTCTGTCTATTCTTCATTTATAAACTAGTCTATTTAAAGCTTTCCATGTTCTTCATTCTAAAAAAATGCACTATTGACAAGTGAATTGTATGCTTGTTTATGATACTTTATAACAACAAGTTTTGCTCACTATTACAAGTGCTAAGAGGACATGTAATTGGAGCAAATAACATATGCTACATAGCTAATAGACATATATTAGTTGAGGCCAAAAATTGGGTAGCTCATAAAGCATTGGTGTCTAGATGAAATTGGTCGACATGTTTGTTGTCACAAGAGCTAACATCATATTTAGTAACAGATAACAAAGTCTTGATATGTTTTCAAAATTTACTTGAAAAATATTGTTCATAGGGTTCACAAATTAAAGTCAATATTGTCACATGTTCACATGTAACAATTGTGCCATTCTCACTTTCAAAGCAACTAGTCCATCGGTCCAGTGTGTGCACAACCTCAAAGCACATGCAGCAAATACAAACCTCACAATATGTGTCGAACTAGTGTGAACATAGGCAACGAATGACGTTTGACATTCTATGTAATGCTTCCAATGTGGGACTTGTAACTGGTTTGTCTATTTGTCTTTCATACTTGACAACTAAATGCATTACAAGGAAAATTGATTAGTTGGACCAATGTCTTGTGGACTATGGGTGCATATGCAGTAAACACACATTTGCTTATTGTTTGTTCGAAAGCTTGTGTGTTTTTGGTTGTGAGTTGCTCTCTTTGATGTTTGACCTTCTCTATAGTGCTTGCTCAAGGGTGGAGCCATGGGAACAATGTTCAACTCCTCGATAGCTCATTTGTTTGTTTTGTATACTTGATGACTACAAGCATTATGGGGAAAATTGAATGCTTTGAGCAATTTCTTGTGGACCATGGGCACACATGCAGCAAACGGTTAGCTAATTCACATAATCTCATTCAACTGTTGGGTTTTATTTTTCGCTCTTCATTGCATTCTTGCATTGGGTGTATGTGCAATGAATGCATAGACAATTCATGAAATCTTAGATGAATGTTGCATTTTTTTTGTGCTTATTCTTGTTTGTGTATCGTTTGTTAAGAAGCTTGTAAGCTTTTAAGCTTCTGGATGTGCTTTTGCATGTTCATTGTTATGTAAAAGTGCATTGTTGGTGAATGGTTGAGTTGTGTATTTATGATACTTCATAACTCTATGGGTACACATGTTGTGAACACAAAACTATTTCATAAAATCTTAGGCGAGTGCTCAATTTTGGTTATGCTTATTCTCGTTTTATTGTCGCCGGTTAAAAACCTTACACATTTTCTACCTCTTCATTACACTTTCACATGTGGTACATGTGCACGAAATGCATAGTTAACTAATAAATTGTTAGTCGAGAGTTGGGTTTTATTTGTGCTTATTGTTGTTTGTTTATCATATGTTCAAAAGCTTGTGAGTTTTTTAGCTCTTTGTTGCAGTGTTGCATGTTTGACTTATATCATTAAAAATTCATGCCTAGAATAATAAGCTCAAGCTAGTGGTATAGAGCAATCACAATACCTTGTCATATGTTCATAGTGAACAGGTATAAACAGGGATGCTTTTCTATGCCTTCACACAGTACATATGTTCCACACGTTGACTGACTGCATAGATAGTGAGAATGGCAATAATGTTACCTATAAACGTGTGAGAGTATAGACTGCAAACATATTTGTCCTTTGATTAATGCATAAGAATATGACCTGCAAATTCTATGTACAATGTTGAGACAGACATAAGTGTTTTATTATTTTAAGGACAAATGACATTTGCAAAAGAAAGATTGGTTTAGTACTAATGTCATTAGTTTATTAATTCAATGATTAAATGTTCACAAAATATATAATTCCCTCTTATTCTCCTAATTTACTTAACAAGCATGAATAATAGACCTATTCCAGCCAATAGGAAAAGAAACAAATATTTTATTAACTTTATTTTGCAATAACAACCTGCTTTTTGTCTTGAACTGCTCATGTCATATGTCATTCTATATTTCTAGTATACAAATCTCTATGTTTCTAAGATTACATGTAAACAACATTCATATGTTTGATAGGCTCTATATTAAATGTGATATTTAACATTGATCTCAGCATTGATTATAGTGCTAGACAATTATGTTATTTCTCTTATACGTTAACACAATGCGATCCATTTTTTTAATCTTTGACCAAAAAAATTTATATGTGAACATGTATGTATGTCAAATTACTTACAAACAAAATTCAAAGTGAAGAACCCAGTCAAATAAAGAACCCAGTTCAAGTGAAATGCATAGATAGATTTGAGCTTAGAGCATATACATGCTTACCTAAAATTCTATTAGTATCTAAAAAAAGTGTAACAAATTTTTTTTCACTTCAACTGGTTTCTTCATTTGTACTAGGTTCTTCATTTGTATTGGTTGCAAAATTTGTATTCAATGTCTTTAATGTTTTCAAAAAAATATCACTTTTTTCTACTTTTTTGCAAATTTTATCATATGTTTGTGTGTTTACTTTTTATGAATAATGCACTATATGTTAGTTTTGTGAATTGTACGTGCCTATAATTCATTAACTATGTATTCATTGCTTGGGTAGCGATCACTCTGCAAAATTTATTGCATTACTCTTTTTTTTGTTTACAAATTTTTCATGTGCTTCTATGTTTTATGTTTATGAATAGCATATTATGTGTCATGCAGTATGCACATTTGTTTAATTTTTCCCATTCACAGGTACCATTGCTTTTAACTAGACCTAAATACAAAGATCTATTGCACTCTGAATATTTCTCACTTTTGAATGGCAAACTAGAAGGTCAGATTCTTGTATCATTCTTTTCTTTTCTTTCCAATTAATTTTAAAGCTTGCAATGTCTGTATGGCAGAAAACTATTTTTTTGGTAAACACAAGTTACTTTTGCAATCAAAATAATGCATAATTGCAAACATGTCATATGCAATCCATATTTAGTGTTTCACCATGAACACTAACTACACTGTATAATTTGAAATATGTTTTTTGCTGCCTATTTTTCCATTTATTGCAATGGATTTAATATTTATTTTCTTATAAGAAAATTAACACAATTGAAACACAATAAATTTTTGAAAATAGCTCTAACTCATTGCAAAGCAGCATCATGTTTTGTGTTGATTTTTTTGCATTCTACTTGTCACAGGAACTATTTCTTACAATCGAAGTGTAGGACAAAGATCTTTTTCGCTTCAAATCAACTTGGGTCTTTAACAACAGGCTTCAAGGTCAGATTCTTGTACTATTCTCCCACCTTGTTTACAATGGAATTTAATTTTTCCAATGTATTTCAAAGTTATGTATTGGAAGAATTATAAATAATGAAGGAGAATGCTTGTTCAAGAATCTAACTTCCTATAGAGACAGATGAGCATAATGTATGACATGTCATGTGATTCATAAACATGAAACTATTTTTTGCTTTCTACCAATTTAATTTTAGGTAACATAATATACTAGTATTAGTGATAGGAACCAATCCCAATATCTACTAGACTGTGGTTACTACAAAAATCAAAACTCTTTTACATCATTGACCACGCACTTGTCCGATGTACAGAAGTAGAATTCATTCATTGTGGATTTTTTTGTTTCAATAGGCACTACCATAAAATAAAATCCTGTGAAGTTTGGATTCTATATCTAAATGACTCCAAAAATTTATTGCAACGGTCTATTTGGCTTATTTTCTTTCAAGAAAACAACTTCGCGAGCACTCAATGCATTAACCATGTGTTCATTGCCTATGCCATCAACTCTTTTCATTTGTCTATTTTCTACTTCTAACAAGAACCACTATCTACAATTACAGTCGCAACAACTATCTATATGGCTAGATATATACTTGATTGTTGAACAAACAACTGAAACGCCAGATTCTTGTATCGTTGTTTCCTTTTCTTTGGAAAAAGTTTCAAATGTTCCAATGTACCTAAAAATTATGTATTTATAGAGTTATAAAACCAAAGCACAAGCACCTTGCAAGAACTTAAGTTTCCAAATGGACATATGAGCATACTGAATGAATGCCATGTTATCTAATCCAAAACCATGGAACTATTTTTTTCCAAGAAGCAACCTACTGCTACAGCTATTGGATTTGGTTTTCAAATAGCTGCTAATAGGTTACCGATTGCTCAAGCAATAAACACATGGTTAATGCATTCAATGCTACTCACTTGCCTCAAGTTTCCCCCCTCCCCCTTGTAACAACAACAAATACTTTTAGTTACAAAATATCATAAACCAAAAGAAAACCCACTTACCAACAGCTTAGTTCTACATAATTGCAAATGTACAAAACTACAACCATCGGCTAAAAATGCATAAGTTGTTCAAAAAAGACTATTGATTCACTGCATGCATGCCCACAAACCCTCCAATACATCTTTCACAAATTCCTTTACAAACTTTGGTGGAAAGCCAATGGCCACTCAAGCAATTAACATACAGTTAATGCTTTAAATGCACACACAGGCCAGAAGACCCTGTTCAAACCATTCACTTTTCCCTGTAATGCTTCCACTTGTCAAGTATAAAAATAGATAGACAAGCCACTCGCCAATTGCACATTGTTCCAATGGATCTTGACTCATTTAAGCATTCTAGAGCATGTCATCTATCTAAAACAACACCACATGGCTGAAAACAACAAAGCTTATCAACAAAGAATAAACAAACAATAAGCAAAAATCAGCACTTGCTTCATATTTCATGAATCAACTATGTATTTTGTACTTGTATTCACGGTAGCTGCCCAACACATACCACAAGGTTTGAATTTAATGCATTGTCAGGTTTACTATTGCAATCGTTGCATTGTTGTCATTTCTAACGCTTGTGATTTTGTGCAATGCTTGAACGAGTGGGGAGCTAAAGGAATGATGTGCAACTAGTGAGTGGGTCGTCTGTTTGTTTTTCATACTTTTGAATCTTAGGCGAGTGCTGGGTTTTTTTGTGTTCATTACTGTTTTCTTATTGTTCATTCAAAAGCTTGTAGGTTTTCAAGTTGTTGGTTGCAATCTTGCATGTTCGTGATTCTGTAATGGTGCAATGGTCGTCAATGGATTTGTTGTGTGTTCATCGTACTTGATAGCTAGAATAATTGCTTGTTGTTGGAAGGGCTAATTGGGCAAGTGCGTACATTAAATTACATGTGCTTTGAGCAAGGTATGATGGACTGTGTGGGCAGAGAATGCGTTAATTATGTGTTTTTTGCTTCAGTGGCTAGTATGTTGTCAGGAAAGCTTGCAAAGCAGAATGTGCGAGATGTGTTGGAGGGTTGGTTGTTACAGAAGCAATGAATGCATAGTTAATTCATGAAATATGAGGCAAGAGTTGGGTTTTATTTGTGTGTATTCTTTTTTGTTTGTTGTTTGTTAAAAAGCTTGTGGATTTTTAACTTTTAGTTTCATATTTCTATGTTTGTTATTTTGTGGCAGTGTACTATTAGTGAGTGGCTTCTTTCTGTGTTTATGATACTTGGTTGGTGTTGCAAGGGTTAATGGGGAATGCTTGGTAAAATTTATGATGTTGGTCTATTTTTATACAATATTTATTATCATTTATTTATTGTTTGTTGAAAAGCCTGTGGGTTTTTCAGCTGTTGGTTGCAATTTTGTATGTTCGTTATTCTATAAAAGTGTAGTAGTCATCAATGTCTTCATTGTATGTTTATGATACTTGATAACTAGTAGTATTGCTTGTTGTTAGAAGGGATAACAAGCGAAGCGGGCACATTAAATTGCATGTTCTTTGAGCAAGGTCTTATGGACTGTGGGCACAGTGAATGCGTTAATTATGTGTTTATTGCTAGACTGTTAAGTACAGTATGTGAAGAGCTCGGAAAGAAAAATGTGTAAGATGTGTTGGAGGGCTAGTGGTTGTGGAAGTAGCGAGTACAAATTTCTCATCTCCTTCTCTAATTTGGATATGGTGATATTTCATTGCTTCATGACTGACTAGCCCACTGCCAAAAACCTCATGCTACATCCCTTGATAAAATATTTGCTACTATATATTATGTCTCCCTATTTTCCTAATTTACTTAAAGGAAAATAAAAATCCAATATACTCCTATGCATTAGTAAATGAA
Organism: Sequoia sempervirens; assembly: GCA_007258455.2. Taxonomy (NCBI): domain Eukaryota; kingdom Viridiplantae; phylum Streptophyta; class Pinopsida; order Cupressales; family Cupressaceae; genus Sequoia; species Sequoia sempervirens. The sequence continues at coordinate 433,404,104 of VDFB02000017.1, forward strand.
CAGATTTGTTTCAAGTCCATATTTGTTACAATCTTCCTGTGAGCAGTGATTGCCTTATGTCTATGAATTGCATTTAGCATGTCAACCACTATGCTTATCTGTCTAAAATGTCTCCATAACAGGACCACTGTTTACAATTTCACTAGGAGACAAATATCTACATTTGCGCAAATATAGTCAACTGTTGAACAAGAAAATTGCAGGTTAGATTCTTTGATCATTGTCCTTCTCTTTCTCCAATGAAACATTTTGACAACTATGTAGAATATCAAGTCTGCTTTACTATACATATGTGCAAAGTATTAAAGATTTCATATTCAAAATGAAAACAAGATAGAAGAATATAGAAATAATAAACATTTGTAACTATGAATATGCAATAGGCACATTCAAATTAAATGTTCAAAACTGTTTATTTGATTCTTTACAACTATTGCTGACCAATTAGTTATAGGTTCTTATACACATAATTTTCTATAACTATATATTTATAATGGAATATGTGTGTGCATATATATGTATAAAAATATAGATGTCCATTACCTCTCTATAATAAAATCCTTCTTTCAGGGAAGTGTTGCATGCAACTATTTGAGATAGGTGTCAAGAAAACAAGGACTAATGTGGCAAGGCACTGGAAACACTATTGAAGAAAAGTAATGCACTGAGCTTGAATGAGCTAAACCAAACAAAAAATAGGAATTCATATTTGGTTCTACATTCAAATTAAAACCCTTCATTGTATTCGAGCTTTTTGTTTGGGTTCCACTCATTCAAACTGGTGTGTTTGGCTTTTGGAAAAACATGTTTTCTACTTAATAGATGTTGAACCCCCTCTACATACGCACATGTACTTGGACAATGATATCAGAAAGAAATTAGTTGCACTTTAACAAACTAGCCAAATTCCTATTATACTTTATACTATTTCATCATGCAAACCCTACAAAAATGCATTACTATAGACAAACATAAGCATATATGAACAATGCATAGTCTAATGTACTCTCTAATGCTATACAATTGCTTTGCAGAAAAATAATGGAACAAACAAAAAGACCAGCACAACAAATGCCACACATGGAAAAAGACACAAGCAAATGGTAAACAACTTATTTTATTAACCTATGATATGCATGCCTCCATCATCTACGTATAAGATTTACATTTATCTTCATTGTCTCATAACAAAAGTGAACAAGTCAATATCAATCGAAGACTTAAATGTTGAAAAAATTGGCGACACATTCGAAGGTGACATTCTTGTCATCTACAAGACAACATTTGACAAAGAAAATGAAACAAATGAGGTACTGTGTGCAGATCTCACAAACCTCAAAGTAGAGATGACAATTACACTAAATATCAGTGGAAACCTTGTGCAACAACATCAACACAAGATAATTCTAGGAATAGGGGTCTCAATATCGGGTTTCCAAATTGCACGTAAAACATTTGATGACAAAGGGGATTGTGGTTGCATATTAATATTGACAAACACTAGAAAAGTTGAAAGCATACCTCGATTTTCTAAAGACTATTGCTTCATTCCATATACAACTATAAGCCAATTACTAGCAATCATGAATCAAAATTCAACTAGAACAATAGGTGATTTAGTTGTTGGTGCTAATAGAGTTGATATCCAATATGCTATTGATATCAAGGATGATAGAGCATAATTCGAAAGAGCACAGGTACTAATCTCTAGATACCATATGCCATTAATCCATTTTAAGCCATTTTTTCTTTGTCATGCAGTTGTGACTGCATTCATCTCATGAAAAATAGTACTTGCAAATAACGCAATAGCTTTTCAGGAACAAAAATCCAACAATTCTTTTCAAAAATATCCTAAAAAGCATAGATGAAAAGAACATGTTCCACATAGGCCAGTCAACATTTATTTTCAAATTGAACAACAAAAGAACAATGGAAAAGCTAACTACATTGATGCAATCAACATTCATGGTAACTTTTGAAATATCTTGTTGCTTTCTCAAACATTTTTTTTCATACTGATGCTTCTAACAATATACCTTTACATGTTTTAGGTTTTAGGGACATTAAGGGCAACAAACACACTTTCAAATCCATTCAAAGCTTTATGTCCGATATGTAATTACAGGTTCTACAGTTATGGAATGTTGCAAGAGAACGGTGCTCACTGCAACCAATGTAGCATACAAGCCAGTTACATATACTTGCTCCATCCACAAACTATCATCATAGCAAATGAAAAGCAAAAAATCCATTGTTCAGTTGAAAACTGTCATGCAACAACTCTTGCCCGCCTTCCAAAACATGAAATACGAAGACTATGTCAACGACAAGTCAACATTTGTGTTTTCACTATGAGATTTTGTTGTCAAAGGTCATTTCAAGCTCAACCAAAACAATGTCATAACAAAAGCTATTTGTCTGACTGAATGAACATCATATGCTACAACAAGGTACAAAACAATACTAATACAAATACTTATTTTTATCCTCAATTTACAAAAAATGTTTAAAATTACCTAGAACAATCGTTGTCGTACTAATTCTATCAATTGTATTGCAGATGAGAAACAAACACAGGCACCTGCAAACCTACCTGGTATTGCGTCAAGTGGCACATCCCTTTTATGTTATGCTTAAGTTCCTGGCTATTTAGCCTTTATGACAATATTTCATGTTACATGGATTAAAACTTCTAGCATCTCTCACTTTACAGTTAACATGTTTTCTCTTATATGTTACACAATGCTTAATTTTCTCCTTTGTCACTTCACAAACCTTAAAATCCACTACTTCTAAATATAAACCTAATATGGCTTAATTTACTATTGCAATTATTGCATTTCAATTTCAAAAACTTCATTACCAAATCGATTGCAATTGCTTTCTGTTACAGTAAAAACTAAATCATTCATTTGTTAAAGTAAATTAAGAAAATAGGAGGTCATTGTGTATTCTTCAAAATACTTAATCAGTACATGCAAATTCTGAGGACTTTGACAGTGGGGTTATGGGTACTGAAATAGTGAATACATGTTAAATCCATTAAATGCAAATTGTGCTAGATGTGTTATAGAGCTACTGGGTATGCAAGCAATCAATGCATACTTAATTCATGAAATCTTAGGCAATTGTTGGGTTTTTTTTGTGTCGATTATCATATGTTTGTTGTTTTTTGAAAAGCTTGTACATTTTTAAACTCTTGGTTGCACTTTTGCATGCTCGTTCTTTTGTAAAAGTGCAGTGCCCATGACTGGCTTGACTGTCTACTTATGATACTTGATAACTAGAAATATTACTTCTTGTTAAAAGTGCTAACAGGGCAAGTGGGTACAGTAAATTGCATATGCTTCAAACAAGGTCATCTGGACTCTGGGAGCGGTAAATGCGTACAGAACCAGTGAATGCATAATCAATTCATGAAATGTGAAGCAAGTATTAGGTTTTATTTGTGCTTTTTCTTGTGTCTTTCTTGCTTCTTAAAAAGCCTATATATTTTAGAGCTTTAGGTTCCTTTCTTGGATGTCTATTATTCTATGGTGGTGCACTATTGGAAAATGACTAGTTTCTATGTTTATCATGCTTAGTTGCAGGTACAAGCATTGACGGGGAATGCTTGCAAAAATTTATCATGTTCGTCTATTTTTTTCCAAATTTTAAAGTTGTTTCTGTGATTCAGGTTTATGGATAACGTGTTATATCAATAGCGTATTATTGGTCATGGACTATGCTCACTTGTTCATTTATGTCGTCTGCACCTACAATTCATTTTCTTATGACCAAAGTAGTAAAAATAGAAATAGATGATAAATTTTGCAAATAGCTATAATGCATTGTACAATAGTCAATGCATAGTTAATGCATTAAATACCATGTCAATAGTTGCACAATTGTTATGTTTTATAAGCCTACGGTTACGTTGCACAATTGTTATCACTAAACACAATTTGTTAGCTATTAAATACTTGCAAAAATACATAAAGTACACCAAGCGCCATTTAATGCATTAGTTGTAGATTAATTGAGGAGCCTGCCATTTCCAATCTACATTATACAATGGAAATAGTAAATTGCTTTCATTGTAGCAGTCACTTGCCTTTCATCAAAATGTCATGCACATGAAGTGCATGATGGAAAGATGATACAATTTATAGCATTACCATTTGTAATACTTGCTTGGCCAAAGAAATTTGATTATCTTGCAACAAGTTTACTTTTGATTTTACTTTCAGTAAGTTAGAATAATATCAGAACATTATGTACTTGGCATTTATGAACGTATTTTGATATTTGAAAATCATTATTTATTTATTTTGCTAGTGGTATGGACCAATCCCAATACCTTATAATGTGTGAATACTGAACAATTGCTTGTGTATGCTTTGTTGTGTTGCACACATTGTGAAAGTGAACTGAGTCCACCGATGATGAGAATGGAAAATGTGTTACATGTGTCCCTTGACTGATGGATTACAATAGTAGTATATATTAAGATATAAACCAATATTGTTTTAGATCTTGTTTACTGTAAAAGCTTACAATGCATTAATTGTGGCTTGATTGCTTTCATGGGAATTAACCTAATAGCAAAGCCTCCAATATTTGGATTCCATGACTAGATACTTGTAAAAATTCATTGCATTGTTCTATTTCGCTTCGGTATCAATCATTTTGCTAACAAAGCTAGCACAATTTGCATTCAGACATTAAATATTTGCATCCTTAGAGTTACACATTGAGAAAGGAAAACAACATCCATAAGTTCCTTCAAAAACTTGATATGCTCAAGCTAGTGGTATGCAGCGATCCCAATACTTTATAGTTGGTCAATGGTAAACAAGTGTAAATGAAAATGCTTCCCTCTGCTTTACTATGCTACACACCTCTTACATGTCAACTACAACAATTGCTTATTGTACGTTTGCTCCAATAATTTTATAATTATAGCTACTCCAGGTAATGGCTATTCTATAATCTCATTAATGTCCTAGGAAAAAACATTCAATATGAATCTTACATGTCAACTACAACAATTGCTTATTGTATGTTTTCTCCAATAATTTCATAATTAGAGCTACTCCAGGTAATGGGCATTCTACAATCTCATTAATGTCCTAGGCAAAAACATTCAATATGAATTGCATATCACATAATTGCAATTTCGTGCATGTGTTACATATCCACTCTAAACACTTACTATGTTGACAAACAAAATAGTCTAAATGAATTTAGTTTACAAATACAAAAAAATACACATGGCTAAAAAATTCAAAAATATTACAATTAATTGAACATAATAATTATACTAGTTAAAAAGACACTATACTAAATTTTAACTTATTGCTACTATTTACATTTTATATGTTTTCTATTTTAAACAAAATAAAATACTTTTATATTTTAAATACCTTCATTTTGTCAAACGCTTCTCAATTACTTGTCTATAACTAATACATCTATTTTATGTATCTTCAATAATAAATAATTCAAATTACTTTCAGAAAGTCTAAATTGATTTAGTTTACAAATATTAAAAAAATAAATATAATTTAAAATAATTTTATATTTTTAATATGTCCATTCTCCATAATGCTTTCAAACTTTAGACTTGTCACTAATATTTTGATCTTTATGTCTTACATTTCCACTCAAAACATTATTATCTTTACAAATAAATATGTTTACTATATACTTTTGTACAAAAAATTATTCATATTCTTTAACAAGCATACAAAAATTCAGTACAAACCTCCACCATCTACATTTTGCTTCTCAAATCATATTCTTTCCAATTCCATTCTTTCTCCATTTATGCATTCAATACAACACTCTAACAATTTACAAAGGAAATCAAGTTTTAAGCATTTCCAGATAGTTTGACTTATTAATATTAATCAAATAACAAAACACTTTGTAATTACTACTAAATTATTCATTTCATTGTCAAATTATTTTGCAAAACTAATTCAATGCGTTGTCATAAAAAATAATTGATAACGTTCATTCATGCAAACTACATTTTCTACTTATTTAAAAAAAATTATCGAGTTGTCACTTGCTAAATAACTAGTAATAATTTAATTTAGATTCACAAGAAAATTGATATTATTTAAAACGTGTTTGCACATACCAACCACTTATTTACTGTGTCACTTATTTTTATTATATTATGATTAGAAAAATTCCATACCAAATCAATTTTGAAAGGTCTTTCATGAACAATATGTTTGGAATAATGACAAAATTGAAAATAAGTCATCTTTGATATCTTTGATATGTCACAATCCCTATATCTTGTTGTGAGGCATATAAGCCACCACTTTATGTGTGGTCAAGACTTTATTTCATGAATATCATAATCGAATTAAATACACCCACAAGTGTGATTTCTCCAAGTTGCTTTAGTTTTGACTTTTGATTTGTCTTCTTTAAGAAAAATATATTTTTCTTATGTCTTTGCTAGCTAGATACATTCCCAAGTGTGTTTTTTTAGCAAAGGAAATCATTATGTCCATTCCCTTTACACAAGCACATGTCTCTCTCTCAAGCACACACGTGCACTAATTTTTTTTTTAAATAAAAAATAATGCCCATATGCACATTTATCTTAGGTAATAGGTGTGCATCTATAATTCATTTTTCATGTTGGCTAGGGCAATTTTTGCTTTTGCTAGGTCCGTTTGTCTCCTTTTATCTAGCATGCTAGTTTCCTTGGCACAAAACACTAACTTCTTATTCATTCCATCACTGTACTTGAATAGAGATTTTTGTATGTTGGCCACCACATTATATGCTAATTAGGTGTCCCTTTCTCTTTCTAGGAGTCTATTTACTCTACAATGTTTTGTTTTGTTTTGTTTTTTTTTTTTGGTATGGGTCTCATTTCATTTTATCTTTAAGTATGAATTCTTTGTGATTGATTCATTTTCCAATTTTTTTTTAGCTGTATTTATTTTAAAATTTTAATTATCAATTAATAATTATATATTTTTAGTTAGGTGTCTTTTATTTTCTAGAAGTCTTGTTATTCTATGATGTTTCTTTTTTATATAATTGTAGTTTGAACAAAAGGAAAATGATAAAAATGCATCTAGTTTCATTTTATCTTTATATGCGAATCTTTTGTGACTTGATTTACCTTCTACAAATTTATTTGTCTTTTCAGTTGCATGTATCTTTAAAATTCTTAATTTCTTTTTTTTTTAATTATCATTTTAATTAATAATTAACAATAATAATTTTAATTTCAAAATATTAATTCATAATCATTTTTAAAAATTAAATTAATTAATTAAAATTCAAATCGACAAATAATCTATAAAGATCTGATAATGATACAATGATGTTCTAATTGACCAAAAATGATTATTTTTTACTTCAATTTTAACACATAAACAACCTTTTTTTGATGATGAGGCTTATTTATGTAGTACAATCAAGTTTTATATTAGGTACAACAATCCCCAATTTCCCATTCTTCTTAAGGTCTAGAACTATATTTAAAATTCATGTTAAATATTCTACTAGTTTGATGAAACCTACATCAAAAAGTTTCATTAATTTCTTTTTTACCATTGCATCCATTTTGGGTTTGTTTGGTTTTAAATTTTGCTTAACCAAATGGCATCTAACTTGATAATCAAATTATGAACAATATTTTCCAATTCCAACTTGAACATGTTCGAGTATTTCTAAGAAAAATATTCATGAACTCAATTAACAATTTTTTGTATTCATATAATTCCTTGTATGTCAATTCAACCCTTACTTTAAACATCTGATTTTTCGGGATATCAACATTAATACTTATAACATCTCATATCAAAGATGAATGGCCTTCTTTGAGATAAGGAGGGGCTAGAAACATATTGGTAGTGTGTTCTATCTACTAGATGTCAACCCTTCTCCAAAATAACCATTTTGATGGAGTATTAGTTTTGATAAGCTTGTGGAAGCCCATTGTAAGCATGAAAGTATTCCAATACGGCTTCATCATTCTCTACATAATCTCATGTGAAATGTACGATATCCTCTTTCCATCAATGGTTCATTTCAAATTGTGATAAGAAATTTTGAGTTTTATAATTATGCATGAGGTGAAAACATTACAAAACTAGCCATAGATTTTTTTTTTACTCAAATTTTCTTTGGATAGCTTATATAAAAAAATGTGAATCGGGTCATTGTATTGTCACAATCATTCAATTTTCATTTTGTAACTTTTAGAGACTTGGTTTATTACCAAAAATTAAGATTTTCTTGACCCCCAACTTTAATGTATGATTCCCAAGGAAAGGACCTCACATTCAACAAAAAATTGTTAGTGCAGGAAAGTTGAATTATAAAATTAAAGGAAACATTCTTCCCTCTGGAGAGGTGAGGATTACTCTTGACCTAACTCTTGTTCTACATTTGGATCCATTGAAATGGAGAATCCAAAAATTATCTAACAAAGGAGCAATATTTTATACCATTTCTAACCATGTAGACTAAAGTTCCTTTTCCTTATCATTGAGTATAAGTTATACCATGTAAATATTGATAATGTCCTTTCTTTAATTCATATGAAGCTCAACCATATGAATGCTAGATTCTTTTTCATTTAGATAGTGGCCAAGATAAAAGGTGAAAGGGTTTGTGTAAAATAAGCATCAAAGAGGGAATTTGAGCAATTCATATTCCTTTAAAATTTTATTTATCTTTGCAATCATGGTTTGGGGACGATATTTCCTCTTGTTTAGATAGTTGCAACCCCTTTATTAATTCCCCCATTTCAAATGAAAAACTTCAAATTCCTTGATTGTTTTTGAGTATTCATTCTTTCTTTAGTCAAAATGTTTGTTGCATAAGTGTAGGCATCATGATCTTGCTTGTTGGCAATTCATAGTCAACGAGAATTTCTAGCCTCTTATTATTAGGTCTTTTTTAGCATACTAAATGATTTAACATCTCCTTTGGTGACATACTTTTTACTAGGTGCAAGAATTTATTTTCCTAAAAGAGGAATGAGGGGATTACTTTCATCTTATGTAGCCATGAATTTCCTAGTAGAAAGTTATAAATGATGTCATTGTCAATAATATAGAATATGGTTGGAATTATTTTGGTTCATAAAATCATTGAGAGAATTATCTTTCCCATCATATTTGACTTTAGATTATAATATCCATGCAATGTATCTCTATAAGAAATGATATTAGTATGACCATATGCCATTCTTTCTAAGAGAGAAAATGGAATGATGTTAACCATAGCTTCATTGTCTACAAATTTCTCTTAATACATTTATCATATATGTATAAGCTTAGAGGTGTAAGGAAAGATCTTTCCTACCTATTAGCTTTGCTTCAATTGGAATTTGCTTTAGGTCAAAGAAGAAACCTAGGTCTTACAACTCAAGATCAAGAGCCTGATTGAGGTCTAGGTCAATTTGATTTATGTACACTTTGGGAGGTGGCGTTATGTGGTGAATATACATAAAATTGATTTCTTCTAAAAGATTGATTTACAGGAAAGAGAGTTTCTTAAAATATCTATGTATGATATTTTCACAAATGTATTCTTAAGATCCTTGATAAGGTCATATGGACCAATTGGATTTGGCATTTGATCGATGATAGAGACCATGTTCCCATTCTATTTAAAAATTTTAACAACATGAGGTTGTTGATATTTGTATTAGGTGTATGAGTTCTATCAACCTTATAATCTTTCTTTATCCCTTTATACCTAACTTATTTGAGAGATCCAACTCCTTTAGATTAAAAATAATAGTTGATCCAAAGGTAGAGATATTAGAAGAATTTTGTTGTGTTGTGTTTTATTATTGATTTGGAATATGAAAAAATTCTAATAAATTGACAAGTTTGAATGTTTAGGATCCCTTGACTATTGTTTTAATTTGGAATACTTTAATGATAAAGAAACATATAGATGAATAGGCATTTTTTATACTCAAGGAGCTTTGACATGAATCTATTATACTGCCTACATATTTTTGTATTATGCCCCTAAGTATTATGGAAGGAGTAGAACTTGTTTGGATAAAAATCCCTAGGTCTACAATAAGGGTCATATGTATTACCCTCTAATGACATATTTTTATGGTATGTTGCAATTATTTATAAGGGGATAATAGGGAAAGAGATGGTCCTCCAAATACAGGTCCCAAAGGATAAATATGGTAACTTAGATGAGGCTAAAGTCCTTGGATTGGTTGATGGGGTATAAGAAATGATGCATAATTTAAAGGAAAGGTGTCGGTTGATAGAAAGCTAGGTGGGACAATAAAATTTTAGGTTTAGCAAGTGGTAGCATCCCACTTGGTTGATTTTTGTCACAATGTTGAATGGAGGGAAAGGATGTGTAAAGGTTACATTAGTGTACATGAATGAAAGTTTAGTTTGTTATTTTGGGGCTTGAGATTTACATTCTCTTGAATAGGGTTTTTAATATGTTGTCCAAAAAAGTATGCTTCTAGCACTCTAATTATTTAAACTAAGGTATAAATTAGATCTTAGGGGTGGTGGCATTTTGTTCTGTCATATTACTCATTCCATCACCATGTATGGCTTTTGCATGGTTCTCCTTATTCCTATTGTCTTGTTTATGTGGTGAATGTGAAATTTCCCCATTTGCTTCTATCTTTTTTTTTGTGGTATAGAGTAAGGTTGAGCTTGTTCATACCAATAAACCCATTCATAAGCCACATGGGTTGCTCAACATTTATTTAAATATTTCCTAAAAATCCCACCTTATTGTTGAGGTGTGTGATTGTATCTTGATAATGCATGAAGTTAGCTTCCATATTGGTGAATTTTAGATTAGACATAAACATGTTATCCTTGTGGATTATTACGATGGGTTGAATTATATGTTATTGATATTCCCCCTTAAAGTATTATGAAATGTTAAATGATTTGAGAGAGATCATTTTCATTTTGTTCATTCTAATATTTTTTCTTCAAAATTATAGATGCTTAAATATCTCCCTAGTCCTAATTGACCAAACACATGACCTAGACAAGTCCCCTTCACCTAAATTCTACCACTTAATTAAATAATATTATTATTTAATTAATCCCCCTTTCCATCTTGTCTCATATAAATAAATAAATAATTACTATTTACACCTATTTTCCACCTCATAAATGACTAAAATAATAAATATTATTATTTAATTGTGACTATATTCCCTCCACCTATCTCAAGAATAAAGGACACCTAAGAACACTTGTCCTCATGGTTCCAATATTATCTCAACCAAACCCAAGAACAAATGACTTCTAAGTACACTTGTCCCTTATGTCTCTCATGGTTGCAACTCCTTGCCAAATTTAGTAAATTCATCCTAGCCCTTCACATTTAAACAACTCCATATCAACCCTCCATTCTCTCTTTGACAAGTTAAGGAAATATTTTCATTCATCCTCTATTGTTGATCTCTCCATCACATCTCAACCATATATTGCCTCTTCCAAAATTGTATAAATGGGGGCACATTCTCACCCATTTTAATATCATCACACTTCGAGCTAAGAAAATGTTCTCAAAATAAGTAACTTTCAAGCAAAGGAGCATCCATATATCAAATAATCATTGAAGAAAATCAAGTCAACATTTGGAGTGTCATTGATAATATTTGAGTTGCTTTAGTTGTGTCATTTCTTTGTTGAATTCCTTTTGTTGAGCTCTATCTAAAGTTTGTATTAGTTTGGAATAGGAATCATGTACTTTATATTTGATTCTATTGTTCAGTTTTAGATTATTGCTTACAATAATCATTACAAATTTGAAGAGAGCAAGAAGATCTTGTTGAGGAACATATCTATCAAAGGGATATAAAAAATGAATATTAGAATGAAATTTCACTTGAGGTATCATTTGTCCTAAAATATTTAAAGGTATCATAGTTGCCATAGGATAAAATGATGAAAGAGAGTATATGTTGGATAAAATGAACGATAGAAAAATGGTTGATAAAAATTAAACTTTTTTCACATTGGGTTCACCCAAATATGTACTCTCCAAATTTGACTCACCATTATTGTGTATGAACCAAAGATGGTGAAAAAATAAAGTGAATTAGGGGAGTGTTTGGAGAAATTCCTTCTTTGCAAGAGAGAAGTGTCCTAAAAATGGAACTTATGTTTGTTTACATGGTAATTGTTGTTCTTGAAGGGTTCCTCTCTTCATAAGGGAAATTTTATCTTTAAGTAAATATATCGTTGAGTTATGGTGTAACAATTGTGTTAAGGCATTGTGATTCTTGTTCATATGTTATTATGCTCTTGAAAAGCATTCTCAAGGATAATTTCTACTTGAATATCCAATAACTCTAAAAGAGCTTCTTGGATCTCTATGTCAATAACTATCCTTTGTTTTATTTTCATGTAATTTTTAAAGCAATTTCTTGATCAAGGATTTTTGTAGCAGTAAGAGTAGGTTTTTTTTTAATTTAATCTTCTAAAGTGACCTTAACCAATCGATCCTCACTCTAAGACACATGTAGGCTTGAAATATCCAAGTGTAAATAAGAGTGGAGAATAATTGAATGAAAATACCTTAGTTGATCTTCAATTATGTAAGATGACCTTGGGCTTGTTGAAAAGTTGATGATTTCATGTGTGTTTGAGTTTGATCATTTTTTATCTATTCGGTGGATTGGAAACTAAATATGGGAGCTTTAAATCTCAAACACATGTAATCCTACTATTTTTTTGATTTTCCTTTTTGAAATGTTTTTATGCTTTTTGTTATTTTTATAGGTTTACGAGAATGTGGAAAATTAAATTTACTTGCTATGCTAGCACACATGAAAAAAGTGAAAGGAAAAAAAACATGCAACCAATTCAACGCAAATAATTTGTATTTTCCATTGCAACTTAGATTAAGCCTATAAAAGGAAACTAACGTACATGCAAATGAAAACTAAAATAAATTTCCCTTTTTATGATTTTTCACGTGAAAGATAATGTTCTAAGTTAATTAACATGAAATGAGTGAATGTTTTTTAATATTTGTTGGGTTTGAAATGAATGCATGCAATTGGTCTAAATGTGACAAATTGTTAAACTAAGATTATTTTTTGTTTCAACAATGAACATGAAAAATTAAGAACAACACACATACACATGTACAAATAATTTTGTTTCAAATTTTATCAAATATTATTTTAGGAAAATGAGTTTGTGTTTTGCTATTTTAAGTGTTTTATTTGTGAGAGGAATATTCATTTTTTTTGGGTAATTTTGTGTTTGATTGGACTAGTTGAGTTTTGAGTTGTTTGTATTTCTTGTAGGAAATATTGCAATAATTCAAGATAATTAGATAGTTAATTTAGTATTATTTTGAAATAATTTGTAATGATTCAAATCTACAACTACTCTTTATGAAAGGAAATTAATCCTAAATATATTTTAAATCTAAAGAGAAATGATAAAGTCTCAAAGTTCTAGAAAATTTGAATGACTGAACTACTCTAAAGTAAATCTATTATAACAAGCAATTAAACCAACTAACATGAGATGAAACATGAATTCTCACTTATATATAGAGGATCTTGATCATGCAAGAGTTGTCTATTTATATGAGAGTCCTCATGGACCCACTTTTCACCTTCAAATTTCCCTCCTTATGGATGCTTCCTTCATTATGGGAGATGATAATTTTGTTATTGGTGCAAGAGACTTATGAAAAAAGATTAAAAAACAATGTACGAGGATGTTATTGTTGTAGAGCTAATTATGTGCATGTGTGACTTGAAGAGCCTAAAGGTTGTTTACAAATAGTATATTTGATTAATTTGAAGGAATGTACCTATTTGATATGATCCTTTAATTATTTAACCTAAGTTTGTATTGAGGTGACCTCTAAAACCATGAGAATTTGGCTTTAGAATTCCTCAAAAAATATTTCTTTGTATTGATTGTAAAATAAATAAATCAAGAGTTTGAAATGAGTGATTCCACCACCACAAAAATATAAAATCTCCTTATCTCTAGACTCTTATGCAAGAAGAAGGAAAATCCCCACTCATGGTTGTTGGATACATTCACCTATCAAATAAAAAAGTAAACAAAATCAAAGAAGGGTGCCATGAATGAGAATGATGAATAAATAAAACATGCCATTCACCTATTTTATCAATAATCTGTTAATTTGTGTGAATACCACTTGCCTTGGAGAAACTTAATAAAAGAGAGGCAAACATGTCATTTTGATGTAAAAATAAAAACTAAGATTAAGTGACAACAAAAAAAACATTTGGTAAATGCTCAAAGTGATACAAAATTATAATAAATATGACTTTGGGGGGCTAACTAAGCACTTCCATAAGTTTAGAACTTGTTAGGAGAGAGAAGGTTTCATCATTTCACACATATAAGTTCTTGTGTTAGGCCACTAATTATAATTGGACATTAAGTTGTCTTCACATTTGAATTTGGGAACTTACATGCATAGTACATCTACCTTCCCTATTACACTCATACTTTCTTATTGCATCTTCTTATGTGCTTAGACCCACCATAAACTAATTGCCTCCACCAAGTAGCTCTATATATTCTTTCTCACCAATTTAATCTATTATTAGATTTCTTGACCCCTCACCTTCACCAAATTATAGTTTCTTCAAACTATTTACTCTTTGTGTTTTATGAGCTTATATATATCATTCCTTTACCTTGAGAGTATCTTCTCATGTGTTTTATTTTAATGTACTTAAAACCTCCCTATCTATAGATTTTAATATTATTATGCTAGAAGAAGGAAAAACCTGTGGGAGATTCTAACATATTTTTAGAAAATATAATGATTTAAGCCTTAAAAAGTTCCATTTAAATAATTTCAATTGAAGAGAGTTTGATCAAACTACCTTAGATCAAACCCCCTTGGATAGAACCCCGCTGGTTTTAAACCATACCTATAACAGAGTCTCCTTTACACCTATCAAAATGCTGATAAAAAACCACTTTTGATTTACCTTTTGGGGGATCAAATGAATTCATTTAAAAAAAAAATTCTAAGTATGTATTCCTTATTATAAGCTTCCCAAAAAGTATAATTTTAAATAAATTTAATTTAATTATTATATTTATTTTTTATTTCTTTTGTATGTAGGTTTTTCACTGAAAATCAAGCTCTTTGTTCTACACGTGGAAAAATAGAATATTATCAAAAAAAAAATTTGATAAATATGAGTGCACCAGATATTGAAGTCCTTGATCCAACAAAAAGAAAAGAATTTTGATACATACAAAAAAGTTGTGTTATACAATATTATGTTTGAATTATAATTGGTTTGACTTCAAACTTGATTAAGGAAAAAATCAATAAAACACTATGAAACCAATTGGAAGCACTATATATCATAGTTACAAATCTAAATTCAAAAATTAAAATTTTATCCTTCATAAAAAAAAAGTTATGTGTTATACGATGAGCGTCACTCCTTAAAAATGGTGTTTACTGAAAAAAATAGTTTTCGAAGGAGATGGAAAAATAAGTGCAATCTCATTCCAAAAATTAAAAAATATATATATATTTAGAATCTACAAAAAAATTCACAAATCACTAGTTTGCATCATCTTCAAATTCCTCACAGTTTAGCCACTATAGATGCCCGAAAGTGAAGATTTAGTTAGAAAAAATTAGTTCAGTGTCCAGTTTGGCCAAAAATTGTAAACCAGTATTGTGGGATCACCACCCATCTTAGGGTTGCTAGATGCATTCATCTATCAAAGAAAAAATATAAAATCTCAAAGAAGGGAACCATGAATGAGAATGATGAATAAATAAAAATAAGGGTCGTTCACCTCTTCTATCAATAATTTGTTCACTAATGAGAATTCCATTCTCCCTATAGACAAAATTAATAAGAGGGGTGAACATGTCATTTTTTTTGGTAGAAATGAACTAAGATAAAGTGGCAACAAGAAAACACTTTTTCAAATGGTCAAAGTGATACAAATGATATTTGAGAGGACTTTAGACGGCTAACTAAGCACTTCCATAGCTTTGTAGTTAATTACGAGAGAAGTTTTTTGTCATTTCACATAGTGTAGAGTTATTTGCTATGCCACTAATCATCATTAGGTGTTAAAATGTCTTCCAATTTGAATTTGGGAACTTATAGGCATAGTTCATCTATCTTCCCTATTGCATCCACACTTTCTTTTTGCACCTCCTTGCGAGCTTGGACCCACCATGGACTAAGCACCTCCACCAAGTAGCTCTATATTTTTTATCCTTGGTCTAATTTTGTTACTATATTATTTGACCCTCTGCCTTCACGTAATTATAGTTTCTTCAAAGAATTTATCTCTTTGTATTTTATGATATTAGATAGCTCATTGTTCTTCCTTGGAAAGGTCTTCTTGTTTGTTTTGTTCTAATGTACACTTTGAAATGCCCCCCGTCCAAATGGATATTTGCTAACTATTTTTTTTCCTTATCTAATTGCTTTTGGTTTTATGGTTTTTTTGCTTTTTCTTATGTTTTTGAGATTTTTCTAGGAAATGCAATGAAATATATATACAAACAATTGCAAAATAAACAAACTACTGTAGCAAATACTATATACTTTCAAATCAGATTTCATTCAATGCTTGAGAAATTACATAACATCATACGCAGAAGCCAAAGCATGAGTTATTATGAATTTGAAATACTTATAACAACAAACTGGTAAACCATTGTCTTGGACGCCACCTTCAAATAACATATCTCTCCACCTCAAGAATGACACACAATGATAGCCAAGACCTAGCCGCCCAAAATGGTGAAAGAATAGTGCTAAAACTTTAGGCGTTTCAGCCTTGAACCAACATGCCTAGCACATAAGTTGTACGACCTAGCAATGGTGAAATGTACAATCTCTAAGAAACTCGCATGCCAATAGAAATGGATGCAAACAGCACTAAATGCAATCAACAATGTTTTCCTTTGGTTGGATTCTGGTTTGCAATTCAAACCCCTAAATTTATTTGTGATAATCACTCCAAATGTGCACAAATGTGACCTTTGATTGAAGCCACCTGGAGAGAAAAAATTGGGTGGTATTTCACACCTGTAGAATGCTTAATCTAAGAGAGTTTTCGTTCTCAAATACTGATTCGCAGCAAGAAACCCTTGTTTCTCCTCCACACAAAAGCTCTTGTAATTTGCATAAATATGAATGTACTTTTTACAAAGCTTTTATATCTCCTTTTGAAAAGCATGACTCCCAAGGCATAACTAATATATTAAATACATTAAAACATATTTGATTTTGTTGCCATATAATATATCTTCATTTGGGCACCCTTTCCAATGATTTAAAACATTGACCTTATGTTATTAAAATGAACCATATATTATAAGCTTAATAAACTCATTAATGACACTCACTTTTATAACTTAAATATTATTAAAGTAATCACTTTAATAATAATTAAAATAGCATAACTCCATAAATAATCAACATCAATTAATTCTATCAATGCCACGGGGAAATTCACTGCTCATTTAGATGCCTTACTATAAATAGTAAGCTTGGACACCAACATCCAAGTGACTTGCTAAAAATGGTAAGTGTGCATAAATGGAGCATGTAACACCTCAAGAAGGAAAACCTTGAATATCACTGGACTCTAAAGAGGAAAACTTTCAAAACAAGGCCCTTTGAACACCCACATTAGCCTACGAGGACCCGTTGATAGACTAATCCAATGAAGCACTAAATTGGCTAAGGAGGGGACATTATAGTTCACCCTCCTCGAAATTGCTTGTCCCCAAGAAATCTCAACTCTGTACGTTGGAAGATATCCTCACTCTCTCATGTAGCATCCTCTACCAACAAATCCCTCCACTTAACCACATACTCCTTGATGACTCTTCTCCTCAAATGTCTCTCCCCGAAATCAATGATAGCCTCTGGAATCATGATCAACTTTCCTTCCTCATCAGGGGGTGGTAGTGTTGTAGAGGGGATAACATTGTGTCCCAATTCCTTCTTGAGGTGAGACACATGAAATGCATTGTGCACTCTGCTATTTACCAGTAGCTCTAGCTCATAAGCCACCTCTCCTATATGCCTGCATATCCTGAAAGGACCATAATAACACGGTTTGAGCTTCTCAACACTATTCTTCCTAAGAGTGGATTGCCCAAATGGCTACAACATCAGGTAGACCATGTCACCAATCTCAAAAGATTGCTCTACTTTATGCTAACATACATATTGCTTCTGTTAATTTTGTGCCTTCTTAATATTATCCCTCAAAGACTTTATAATATCCTAACTATCATGTAGCAAGTCTTTGACACTCGACACTCTATTGCCTTCAAAAAGTAGATCTAAAAAATTAGGAGCATCATAACCATATAGGGCCATAAAGGGTGACATATAAATATACATGTGGTAAGTGGTATTGTAACAATACTCACATAAGTGAATCCATTTCACCCATTCCTTTTGCTGCCCTGCTATATAATTCCTGAGGTATCCCTCCACCCACTTATTAACAATTTCCATCTACCCATTCATCTATGTGTGATAGCTAGTACTCAGAGTAAGCTTAGTGCCACTAAGTCTAAATAGCTCCTACCAAAAATGACTCATAAATTTGTTGTCCCGATCACTGACTATATTCTGAGGTAATCGATGAAGTCTAAATACCTCACGAAAGAACAAATTAGTAACTTGTGTTGTAGTGTAAGTGGCTGATATAGGAAAGAAATGGACGAATTTTGTGAGTCGATCAACCACTACATAAACACAGTCCCTACTTTGGGTTTTGGGTAAGCCCGTGATGAAATCCATGGAAATGCACTCCCATTTCTAATTTGGAATTGTTATCACAGAATCTAGCAGCGCTCGTTCCACGAATAACCCCCCTACGAAACTTGTCTGTTTCCTAGGATTCGTGAAGTTCAAGCACGCATAACAAAGTGATTTTCAAGACACCTCAAAATGTGTTCCTAAGCCTCGAATAATCAATTCGAGCATTCCCCCATGTTCGCCTCGCGAAGACCTTCGAAACGAGATCTTTCACGAAGTTTCACTGTTCATACTTAGTGAATTACGGAAAATGCAGTGGCACTGAAAAAGTGCGCTCCTGCCCTAAAGCCAAAATTGGCTAAGTCTGGAAAATGCAAGGGCGCTAAAATTTAGCGCCCCTGCATGCAGTGAAATTTCCAAAAAAGTGCAATAGCGCTAAATTTTAGCGCCATTACACTTTTCTTCGCCACTTAACTCTTTTTCATGTTTTTGGCACGTTTCTTCATGATTTCGCGTTTTTCGTCAATCGTGCCACTTTTCGTGCCTAGATTTATTGCTCAACTTGAGTTAGGTTTTTAATTTTCATTTTCACTTAAATGAATGAATTCGCCTTTTTCATTGTTTTCATTTCATATTCTTTTCTCTCCTCTTGCTGTGCGAGTATTCTTCAAACTGCAAAATCACGTTTTTGGAGATTTCGCCTTCTCCTTCAGCAAGCTTCGCGTTTCACACGGGTAAGTCTTTTTGCATTGTCTTCTTCTTTCTTTTGTTGTATATGATCAAATGTTCTTTATTCGCGTTTTTGAACCCTACGCATTCTTTTCTGTTCTCCCTACGCGTTGTGTTCTTCTTCTTTCGCGTTTTTCATTCTTACGCTTTTTGTTCTTCCCATTCACGTTTTCTCTTCATTCGTTTTTCTCAATTCTCCCTATAAGCGTTCTTCTTCATTCGCGTGTTTCTTCTTATTCTTTCACAACGCAAGTTCTTTCATTTCATTTCAATATCATTCTCCTCACAGATTTGTATCTTTCCAACGTTTTGTGCTTGTTAAGCATGCTATTCATGTCGCTCTCTTCATACGTTGTGGAGCGAACTTTGAAACCTCACAAAGAAAAAGAGAGAAAGATTTCTTGATGAAACCCTTGAATGCGTATGCATTGACTTTGAGACAAGTCTTCAAAAGCTTTCATGATTCAAACAATTTACATTACCAAGCATAGGTGCTATTTTTATCCATCCTTACATCTGTCTTTCACTAAAAATATGCTCAAATGCTGAAGCGCTAAAATTTAGCACCATGACATGTTGCAATACATGTTATTTTTCCTAACACTGAAAGATGTAAGGGCGCTAAAATTTAGCGCCCTTGCATCAAAAGCAATTTTCCCGAGATGTAAGGGCGCTGAATTTTGGCGCCCTTACACTTTTTCCAAGTTTTCTCTAAACCTTCCCAAATGAACTTCATTTTCGACCAGTGCACTTCTGAACCTCGTCTTTCTGCCTTTGTGCATCGTTTTGCGTGCCTCGTCATCCGCTCCATGCTTTCCCATCCTCGTGCTCATTTTGCGCTTTCCCATGTTTCCTACAATTGATGTTTGTTCTGGCTAAACGGATTGCAGTCTATTTTCAAAGATCGTCAAGTCAAGATTGATCAGGGTTCCAGTTCTTTTTTATGACTACTACTAAGCCTCCTTCTTCTTCAAAAGCAAAAGGAAAGATGAAATACAAATATCAAGGCGTCTATCCACCAACTATGGTGCTTTCCAAAGTCGAAGAGATAAAAGATACAGAAGTTGGTCATCAAGACTTGGTTGAATTCGCAAAGCTAACTGAGATGAAGCCTCTTCCTTATTCAATGAGAGCGATCGTACACAACAGCCTCCACTTGGTGGCGATGTTCCCTACAGCTGCGCACAATACCAAGTTTGTTCTTCAAGTTGCGTCTCATTACATCAGAGAAAGCAGAAGTGTGATCGACTCTTCCGGGCACGAGATTCTGAGACTCGACCCCGATTTCTTTGACATTGTCTTCAAGGTCCCTCATATGGAGAAATATATTGACATCTCTATATCAAAAGCACAGGAGATCTTCGATGTTGATCCCAATAAAGCTAAACAGTTGATAAACACTCAATGGACTCAAGAAGCCTAGATCATCTGTTTCTAGATGGCCGAAAGGACTCCTACAGAAGTGACTTCAAAGCTGTGATGAGACAATTCCCAAGTCTATCTACAAAAGGGAATCGGATGATGGTGCCTGTGTACAGATATTTCTATCAATTGGAGCTAAAGGAGAGCTTTCATCATTTCAGACGGGTCACTGATGCTTTCTTTGCGCCTTTACTCTTCAACTTTGATCCAGCCTTGGAAAGAAGAAGAGTATCTGATGAGGCTTATAAGGTGGTAAGTAAAGTTGGATGCATTTTTCTCCAATTCCCAACGTTTACTTACTTGAGAGTAGGCTGCTACACTGGTTGTCCCTACATGCTACCACGTTATCCTTCGGATAAGTGGATTCTCATGGAAACATGCAGACAGTTGATGTCAGTGCAAAAAGAACGAAGAAGCAACCACAAGCGTGGGTTCAAGTTCCCACTGACCATCGGCCGATATACTATCCAAACTGCACAAAAAGCTAAGTCTGTCTATGCTAAAATGCAGATCATGACCATCAAAACCTACAGGTATAGGTTTGATTTTGACTACCGAGATGTCAGAAAAAAGTTGCAAAAGGTCACCAACACAGGTACCGTTTTGAAGACATCTGGGCAGATTGCGGTGAGATGAAGAAGCTTTATCTGTAGCGGACCATTGCGTGCCGACTATTCAACAAATCGAGATTCCTGGTATCGGGCCACCCACTGTAGGATTTCAAGATCCAGTGGTACTGCCATGAACGCTGTCTATGATGAGCAAGGCATTACTAAAAGGCCATTGCCTGCAATACAATGGTCTAGGAAAGAGGTTACCAGCATGAGAGAAAGGCTGAGGCCAATCTTAACCAACACAGAAGAATGGTTACACAAACAAGACATCTGGGTAGATTGCAGAGATGAAGAAGCCATTCGTAAAATGGACTATTGCAGGTTGACTATTCAACAAATCAGAGATCTTGGTATCGCTGACCTACCAGAGGATTTCGAAGATCCAGGTGGTATCATGAATGTTGTCTATGATGAGCAAGGCATTGCTAAAAGGCCGTTGCCTGCAATACAATGGTCTAGGAAAGAGGTTACCAGCATGAGAGAAAGGCTGAGGCCAATCCTAGCCAACACAGAAGAATGGTTACACAAACATGGTTATGCAATGGTGTTTTAGAACAGACTGGAGAGGAACCGGGCGAAGCTCGCCAATGCCAGCAAGAACCTACCACAAAAACAAA
Source organism: Sequoia sempervirens (assembly GCA_007258455.2). Lineage (NCBI taxonomy): Eukaryota > Viridiplantae > Streptophyta > Pinopsida > Cupressales > Cupressaceae > Sequoia > Sequoia sempervirens. The sequence continues at coordinate 433,426,246 of VDFB02000017.1, forward strand.
TCAAGGTTCCACTTCTTCGCCAAGAGGTCCTAGGATCAAGTTCAATCACAGGTATACCCAGTCCAAGAGATGAAATCACTAATCTCATCCATCTCGTCAAGGGTAAAGCCCACTGGAGGAGAGGATTCAAGGAAGAAGAAACCTCAAGCCGACCAACTGTCAAGATGAAGATTCAGCAGGCGGCACTGGCGTCAAGAGGTTTCGAAGCTGGCAAGAGTCCTGGATAAGATTCTCAAGAAGGATCTGAAGGTGACTTTGAAGGTGAGCCAGAATCGGAGAGACAAGAGGGTGATCAACAGGAACCCGGGCATGATCAAGAAATAACTACTTCTCCTCCTGAGAATGTAGTTGAGGAAATTCCCAGAACATCATCGCCTGTGACTTCAAACGTTCCTCATACCCCTCCAGATTCAAGAACTCCTCCACCTCCTATTCCCTCGTCGCCTATTCCTACCACATGCATTCTTGCAGTTGAGATATCCCCTATCCCACAGCATCAACCCAGCTTGATACTCCTTCAGTGACAAGCATCCATACGGCTGATATACTGTCAAGCCCACCATCATCCATTCCTAGCTTGTCTTCGCCAACGTATGATATCACTTCTGAAAACGAATTCAATCGTTTCATGAATGAGTCAATGCGTGATCAGCTCAATGTGTCAACTACAGGAGCAATGATGACAAATACTTCTCCAATTGTCACGATACCAATGGTAAGTTCAGATGTGACAATAACTTTAGAAGTGGCAATGGCGACCGAATTGACAGTAGATCCAGAAGTTCACACTTCTTTTCTTCCTCCTTGGCTAATATCTCAAGTGTCGAAGCGCAAAAAGCAAATGATTTCTCCAGAGGAGCTCGACCTCGAAGAGATAGTTCTTCCAAAAGCCAAAGGGAAGAAAAAGGCAAAGGTATACTCGAGGCTGAACGTTGATAAGTCTGGCCACAAGTATGCTAAAATTGGCATACCACCAAATGAAGAAGGTGATGTCAATATGGAAGACTACACGGTAACAAAGGTCCAGCTTGGCAAGGTTACCAATGAAAGTGAAAAAGCCGATGCGCAAGTCACTTTGGATATCTTGGCGGGAAGGCTAGATAAAGTAGAGCAAGCTCGTAAGATGTACAAACAGAGGGCAGAGCATTATGCCACTGCTGTAAAGAGACTTGCAGGTTCTCCAAGTAATGCACAACCGCTAACAAAGGGTAAATATTGAAGACCCACCACAAGAAAAGATGAGAAATTCGGCCCAAAGGCGTGGTGTTATATGATTTTGTTGAAAAAGATCATCTAACATGATCTCGATAATTCTCGGGCCGCTGGGATGTGAGAAATCCACTGATAGTTGGCTAAGCTCACCACGAGTTTGATAAAAGAAAAGAGCTGCACTTCCCGTGGATGCAGATTACGTGGAAAAAATGCCCATTGTCATGGTCAGAAATGAAACAGGTAAAGCTCAGCAAATTGGTGGAGGTTGGGGTAATTCCTGACAAAGAAAAGTTTGTAGAGGTAAGAGAATCAATGAAACACAGAATTCAAGTGGTTCAATCTCTCACAGAAGATCTTCACCAAATACAGGAAGATGTCGATGGGCATCGCAACATTCTTGACAAAAGTATTAGAGAGTTGCCTGGTCAACTTCTTGAGGAAAATCGTATCTTCCTGCCGGCCACCAGAAATATCCCCGATCTTCAAGGAAGCCATCACGAATTTGATTGACAGTTCAGACTTCTCAGAAGCTTCGCTGAACATCATTTGTGATACAAGGCTCACATTGGACAACCTGAAGACGCATCTTGACAGGTGCAAGAAGGTTCACTCATCTGCCATGAGATCAATCACGAGAATTCACACCATTGTGGATTACACCATTGGTCCAGATGAGAAGTTCAGGTGAGACTAGGAGGAAATTTGAAAGACTTCCCACCAATGGAAAGGAAACGTAGCAGCCCCTATTCTCCAAGCAGTTAGAAATTCCGTGCATCCCATTATGCATCTTGTAAATATTTCTCGACATTTTTGAATGTCATTTTGTAAATTGTAATTACACCAAGTCCAAAGATGTAATATTTTCAAAACAAATTACACTTTGACTTTGGTCAAAGTTAGGTGAGATCTCCTAAAATCACTCACCTAACTCTCCTTGATTTTCTCAATCTCTTTCCTATTTTTGCTCATCCCTCTTTCTATATAATGTGAGGGATTTTCATTGTAAATTATCTTTTAGCCTTTTGCAACGAAGTGCTGCCCTTTTGTAAGCAAATTTGTGAAACTTTGCGTTCATGCTTTGTGAATGAGATTCGATTAATAAAGAAAGGATTGCAAGCCAAACTTTGCGTTGGATTCGATACTTTTGTGAGTTAATCTTATTTGGTAGTGATTAGTTCGAAGAATCTGAAAGACTCTAAGTAGTTTATGTAAACTTTGTGTTACATCTATTATTTAGATTGCATTGTTATTTCTGTTTATCATTGGTTGAATGATCTACAAGACTTTGTGCTTGTAATCATTCATGCTCTTGCATGTTCTAGTTGAGTAATCTACAAGACTTTGTGCTTGTAATTATTCATACTCTTGGATACTTTTGTCGAAGGATCTACAAGACTTTGTGCTTTTAATCGTTCGTGCTATTTGACACTTTTGTTGGATGATCTTACAAGACTTTGTGCTTGTAATCATTCATGTTGTTCTCAAGAATTGTTATGCCTAAGAAGACTTTGTGCTTCTTAACGTATAAAATGGGTAATACCGGCCCTACGACCAATAATCATAAGCAAAAGCTAAATGACTTTTGTGCCTTCTCGAGCTTTCCCTTTTAATTTATTTGTTTGTTATTAATCACTTCTGGTATCTCTACGCTTCGCTTGGACGAGATAGAGATATTGGCATTACTGCTAGTTGTTCGTTTCAGGTTATCAAGAATTTGGAACTTCCAACAAGTGAAGCATTGTAAACATCTTCTCTGAAAAAAGAGAGAAGGATGAATGTAACACACCCCCCCCACTCCATGAATTTCGTGTACATTTTGTAATTACTTGTGTGATTTACTATTGTTTCTCTTAGCAGTAAGAAGGGCGCCTCCCCTTTCCGAAAGGAGAGATTCACATTCACATAGTCGGCTGAAATCTGGGTTGTGTAATCTATCGAAAGTCGATTACATAATTTTCACCAACACAATGGTTTAAATAGTGTAGATGATTTGAGGATAGAGGCTTGTCAGAAATTTATGGAATATGACTCATTTGTTGAAACACCTGCATTCAAAGATTTCTTATGGAGAGCCAAAGCTTCAAAATATCTAGAGAAGGTAGCCACTGAGAGGATTTTACATATGAAACTTCTTTTGAGTGTCATTTAGGCCAATGTGAGGAGTGTTATGAAGAATGAATTCCAAAAGATTACTGCACAGGATGATAGAGAACTTGTGAAGAAATGTGGTGTGTTGTTGTTGCCAGAGTGGGACATTGTTGTTGCTATAGTTCTAGATACCATAAGGAGGGTCGAAAATCCCCTAGTGCAAACAAAGAAGGAATTGAATATGGCACTTCGGGGATTTGCATTTAGCGAAGATTGGGATGCACTAGCAATCTGGTCATTATCCATAGGATCTAGGAAACCAGTACTTGTTGACCCATCAAATTTCAGTGGGAAATTACTTGTGAAGAGATTCACTGATACCCCATCCTTGGAGGTAGCCGACATGGTTGTTAATGTTGCTAGATTTACTAAAGCAACTATGGAAAACCTCACCCTTGAGAGGGATGATTTCAAGAACAAGTACCCTAAGATCCTTAATGAATATGATAATAGTTAGCAGAAGGTAGTTGTGCTAGAGAATGAGTTGGCATTTTATAAGCAAAGGGAAGAAATGCAGAGAAATCAAGGCCAAGCCAACTCAAGTCGCCCACTTCCATCTTCTCCAATTGCATCTTCCCAACCTTCCCCTCAAGATCAAACCTTGACAATAGTGCCATATAATTTGGGACAAGAACCACTCCCAGTGGAGGATCCAAGAAAATTAGGTCCCAATTCCTCTGATGAATCTACAAGAGAACAACTCCTTTCACAAGTTGAAACATATAAGAAGTTGTTCGAACAGGCACAAGACACAATGTATGAAAACATATCAAAGATTGTTCATATTGTCTTAAAACCTCTGAATAAAAAGATCCAGGCCAAATTGAATTGTGTTCATGCCAATTATTCCTCAATGTTGCGAGCAATAGGATTATCTCAAAGGGATAAGGAATTGGCTATCCCAATCCTGAATAAGTGGATCCCAAGGGCTGAAAGATTGAAGTTTATAGCAGTTGGAGCCAACCAACATCAGGATAGATATCCTAAGGTGATTCCAACATATACATTTGTTTGTGAACTTAGTGAGCAAAAGTTTCAAGGATATATTTCCCCACTAGAGCAAAAAATAAGAGAACTGAAGGCTCATTATGATCTGGCAGATTTGTCATTGTTGCCAGATATTCAACTCACTAATGATGAAGTGAAGCCCCTACTAGTGTGGAAAAGGGAGATGGATGATGTTATTGCTTCCCAAGTAAATCAAATTTGTAAAGGATTTGATATCAGTATTTTGAATGACACTTTGGAAAAGTTGACATTTATAATCAGCTTTCTAGAAGATTTTGAAAAAGAATCCAATTTTGTGATGACAAAGTATTCCCCATACAGGAAGAAGTCGGATGAAATCATCGACTTCAATTGGCCATCTGATGATGAATATGAAGAATGGGGAAGGGTATTTGTTGGTCGATTGGGTCTGTAAGTATAAATGTGAAACATATATAATTGGTTAAGTATTGTATATGTTTGGCCTCAAAAATTGCAGTGTATGAAATATATGTTTCACAAGTAAATATAAGTGTTGATGATGTGGAATGTTGACCGGGATGCAAATTCACTTTTTTCTTTGCATCATTTTTTCATCTTGCTCGATGGAATGGACGTGTTGTACAACATAGAAGATTATTCTTTTTGACATGTGTTTTTGGAAGGCGAAGTTGCTTCTTACAATAAATGTAAATTATCTTTGTCTCAAGTGTATTCCCTCCAATTTGAAGGATGCAAATATAATTGAATTAGGGAATATTTTTTGTAGCAGTCCAATTAGAATGTGACATGTGTACATTTGGCCTGAAGCTTGTTTTTGCTCCCTTATTCTATAAAAGGGAATTCGGGGCCATTTGTGCGGGTCTTTTGTTGAATTCTGGAATCGAATTATGAAAATAGAGAACACAGAGCGAATATGTTAAGTCTTTGTCTAATGCTTTGAGTCTAGATAGTAATTTTTTTCAAATGTATGGTTCCTAAGCATATCTGAATGATAATGGAATTTTTTCGAGTCTATAGTCTCTCCATTTAGATCTGTACTTGAATTATTAATGAAAATTTTGATCAAAGATCATTTCATTAATTGTCATTGCTTTCATACTTTGGTATACATGTTTTTGTTTTAGCTCTGGTTCAAAGAATTGGTTAAAATGCTTAAATAAAATCATAAATTCATGTGCAAGGTGATTAGATCTAATAAGTAGTCTTTAGAATTCGGTTACAAATTTGTGAATTGCAAAGTAATATCGCGTAGATCGTGGGTGTTCAGAATTAAATATACCTTATATTTCAATTTGCTTAGACTCCTAGCCTATAAATAATGGCACTGATCCTAACCCCCATAAGTCTTTCTCATGGTTCCAGTTACTCGACTTGAGAACATCTTTTTAAATAATCATTTATCTATCTTTAATTTGTTGTGGTTTGTGTTATCTTATATTCTCGGCTTAAGATGCATAATTTATTCAAGGAAATGTCGATTTCATCTTATTTTTTATTGGTGAGAATATATATGCCTGATTATGCAATGTATATGTAATTTTTTTGAAAGAATTGTATAATATACATTGTGGGACCACCCTCCTGGGTTTTGTAAAGCCCGAAGTGCAGGAGATAAAGTGATTGGTGCCATATCTCATTTTTTGGCCACTTATCTTGCAAGTATTCAAGAATTGAGTTTGCAAAACCCATAGGTATCTGGCGAGATCTATTTGGTTCATTGAAAACAACCAACAAGATGGTGACTCTACTGGGGACGTAAACTTTACAATTATTAGTTCTCTAGAACGCCTTATCATAGATCACTATGTTATATGGTGATATTTTTTTATAGAGTCAGTCAAATAGAAGTGTCTGCTAAATTTAGCTCAAATATTTGTCAAATATTTCACCAAAATTCCTGATAAGTTTTCTGATCCTTTGTTTTCAAAGCTCATGTTTAAGATTCATGCAAATGCACGTCGTATGTGTCAAAGTTTGTCCCAGTTCCTAAAGATTTGTTGAAATTCACATAAAGCATTGTGAATGGTAGCTCTAGACCTATTCAAACATAGAAAAACAACACAATGTTAGTCATCAAACACATCTAAAACAATCATTCCCCATGCAATTCATTCAAATGCAAAGAACAAGAAACAAAGCAAATAATATCAAATAAAAGCTACTAAATCTTGCTCAAAACATTCAAACCCTCAATCCCATGGGGGAATTGGTGCTACCTTGATGTGGAAAGTATCCCTTTCCCAATTCCTTGCAAGCTTTGATGAACTTTGATGAAGATTGATGCTCCTTGATGAAATTTGCAATACCCTAGCTAAGATTGATGAAAGATATGAAAATGGTGGATGAACTTTGCTCCAAATTTATAGATAATGATTTTGCCTCAAGTTGTGGATCAAATGCCTAAGATTGTGGATGATTGTGGATGAACTTGTGGATCCAAAATTAGTAAAAGATCCTTCTATTTATAGAAGAGAAGGATTGAAGAATGAGCAAAAAGGATGAATGTGGGACTAAACATGAGCCAATAGCAAAATGCCACTTGTCAACATGCTAGTGGAGAAAGGTTGAGCACATTTTGATGAATGTGCAAATAAATGCATTTAGGTGGAATTTGAAATTTGATAAGTGACATGTTGGAGGGAGATGAAAGAAGACTTAAATGCCACTTGGCTCAAGAAAAAGGACATGTAAGAGGCCTTTAATGCCTTGTTGGATGGAAAAGTCCTTTTGGGAGAGAATTTTGAAATTGATGGAATATTCCAAAGAGATACCTTTTTGAATGAAAATAGAAGAATTTATAAATCAAATAAATTGATTTAAATTGTGCAAGTTGCAAAAGCTAGAGGATTTGGAGGATTAGGAGTTAATTGATTTGTGATTAATTAACTTTTAGATAGAATTAATTGACATGACATTTGATTTATATTTTTGGATTTATTTAAATCAAATGGGAGGAAATTGATGCATTAGTAATTTAATTAAATAAAGTTTGACTTATTCAATTAAATGAAGAACATTTAGGAGTTAATCAAATAAGATTTATTTATTTGATTAAAGAGATGACTTTAGGATTGATTGATGGCTTAATTAAATAAAATTGATTTATTTAATTAAAGAGGAGAATATGATGATTTAATCAAATAAAGTTTATTTATTTAATCAAAAGAGGAGAATTGGGATTTAATTAAATAAAGATTGATTTATTTAATTAAAAGAGGAATTTGATGAATTTAATCAAATAAAGATTGTTTAATTAAATAATTAGTAAAGAGGATGATTAAAGAATAACTGGTGTTAGTAAATCAAAATTAGGTGCGCAAGATCTATCAGTATATTTTACATGTCTACAAGCATAACAAAATTGCTACTAATTTGTCCCAAGGAATTTGGGTGGCGACTCTGAAGTCGCTGCACTAGTGTGAGTCGGTGTTTAAGGATATTAAAGAAGTAAAGGAGAAAAGTGTAAAGAAATCAAAGAAGCTGACGGGCGTGAAGAAGATTTACGCACAAATGCAAGGAACACGAGGCCACATGAACAAGCATCCAGAGCATAAGCTAGAAGGAAAATTTCCCAATAACAAGAATGCTCGCAGGAAATGGATAAAAGCAAAGGACACTGAAAATTGTAAGTCTACTCCTCATCCGGTCCCTAAACGTGATATTTGTTCTAGATTTAGTTCAGAATGTGAAAGGAATCTATTAGATTTTAGTGATAACACTTCCAATGAAAGGGGAGAAGTTTTTATGAAATCTGTTATAAATGAGCACTCCTCAAACCCAGGCTATCAAGCCATGAAGTGGAGAGAAAAGGAGAGAATAAAAAGGGAGAGAAAATAAAAAGACAATGCTAGTGCTAGGTGTGCTAGATATGAAGGATATGTGACCCCAAATTCTCATACATATACCCCTATTCCTCCTAACCTGATAACTAGAGATGAATATTCCCATGATGTTGTTCCGCACCAAGTTGGAACTGCAGTAGTATCTGATATAGATTCTACTTTTCCAAATGAAGAAGAGGTGTTGAATGATATGTAATTGCTCAATGAAAGAGCCTCCATATGCAATGAAAATAGAAAGAAGAGGGATGCAGAGAAGGAGGAGAGAATTAGAGATGTTATGATGCAGAGGGATATGTTAAGAAGGAAGGTTGAAGAGATGGAGGCACTCGATAAGTTAGCAGCCAAATCTGGAAAAGAAACTAGTCTAGTAGTGCAAGAGATTGTAGAAAAAATTCATGTGGTTTCCTCAACCAATAATACCGTTGTAGATCCCCAAACTAATACTGCTAAAAAAAATTCTATCTCAGCTACTCCTCCCAAAAATACAAAGTGTGAATACCATAATGTTGATTAAGGAAAACAACCCATTGGAGAGAAAAAAGAAAATGAAGTGAAAATTAATGAAGGAGGTCCTTCCAAGAAAGATACACTGCAAGGTGATTCTATTCCATTGATGGACAAATTAATGAAAGAAAATGAAGAATTGGATAGGAAGATGGAGGAGATGGAGTTACTTGTTGTAAACAAAGAAATGAAAAAGAAGCTCAGTTTCTTGGAATCTACATTAAAGGACCCTATCCCTGAGACCCCGAGCCCTCAAGCCCACACATCATCCTCAAGTCCACATTTAAATGAAAATTCATCATCCACTGGTAACCCCTCCAGTTCCTCCTCGCAACCTGAAGATAAAACTAGAACAATTCATTTCAATGATCAGCATGATCCCCAACACAGAAGGTTTGGACACAATAGTGATAGAAGGAGAGATAATGATAACCAAGATGAGGAAGAAGAACCTATTGAGAGGAGATTGTTGCACACTGATAGGTATAGGAAGCTATGTTTTGAAAACATCCCAAGATACCCAAATCCAGTGCCAAATAATGCTAGGAAACGTGTGCCCAAGTTTACTGGCAACAATGCCCTTAGTGGTGAAGACCACTTAAAATCTTTTCAGAGTTTTGTAGAAGACTTTGAATTGCGGGATGAGGATGTGGCTATGAAATAATTTATGCAATCCTTAATGGAGGATGCAAGGGATTGGTATAGGAGCTTGTCAGATGCAAGCATTGATTCTAAGGATTCATTCTTTTGAATTTTCAGAGAGCAATACGAAGACCAAACCGATCCACGGTTTAGGTTGAATGACTTTAATAATATCACAAAAGGGCACAATGAAATGGGTATTGAGTTCAATGTTAGATTCCATAAGGCGATGTATAAAGTCCCTGGATTCTTGAGGCCCAATGAAAGAGCATGTTTGGTTGTATACTTTAATGCATATGACTCTAATATGTGTTATCTTCTTAGGGACAAGAATCCACAATCCTTGAGGGAAGCCTACAAGATGGCAGTAAACATTGAAAAAAATAGAAGGGAATCTAGTAAAGTTGGTAGAAGGGATGACCCTAGGCCTTCGAAGAACTCAAAATCTCAAAATGAGAAAGTAGTTAAAGTTGTAGCTACAGATGAAAAGTTGGATCAAGTTCTCAATTTGTTACAAAAGCGGGAAAAGAGTGACAAACCCTAGTTCCAGAGAAATGAGAGGCCCCCAAGGCTTCAATATTATCATTATCATACCAATTAGCATAATGGGAAGCCAATTCAGAATAATCAGAAGAACTCTCAGGTTACACCTAACCCTTTGCATAAAAATACCACAAATATTGTTGAAGACTTACCATGGTGTGGAGTGTGTGAGATTCCTCACTCGTCATAGTAATGTGCAGTTGTGAGGTCCTTGGAAGAAACTCAAGATGATCAAGGGGAGTCTGATTCTCCTCATAATCCAGATGAAACTGCAAATGTATTCATGACTATGTCATATTTGGAATGTAATGATTATTCTTCTAGTGATGATGCTGACACAAATGATGTGGATGTGCAAAGACATGAAGCAAGTTTACACCATCAACAAGTGCTTTCAGATGAAGAAAGAGAAGATGATTACATCGCTTACAATCTTGAGTCAGATAATGTTTCTTTGAGAAGACCTTTGAATGAGGAAGTAGAGAGATATACAATTGCATTGGCTGCTAGAGCTCAAGCAAGAAGTGATCTTCACTTGAGGAATAGGGTGGTGAGTGGAAACCACGGCCACCCTGGAGGCATGTTCATTAAAGAGAACAATGCAGAGAGTAAAGAAATTAAGACAAAAAACAAGAAGGAAGAGACCAAGCCCAAAGAAGATAAAGAAATGAGAATTTGGGCCAAGAAAGGTAGCAAAGAAAAGGTTACTACTGAAGCAGCACATCAAGACTTGAAGGCCAAGTATTTGAAGCCTACCATTGAAAAGATTGATAAGCAAGCTAATAAGGTAGTCCCTCAGGACATAATACTTCCTGAGTTCCCAAGTTATTCTCCCATTGATATGTTTTAGGTTTTGTCTCAAGTCCGGGTCACTATCCCATTTCTAGAAATGATGAGGATTGATGAGCATAAGAACAAAATGGTAGCTTTCATTAATAGCATTTCCGGTGGTAGCAAAGACAAAGTAGAATTTGATGCACTTGAAACAAGTAAAATTCAAGAAAAAGATACTAAGGTAGGGGCAGTAGTTAATGAGAATCTTGAGATCTATTTTGGAACTACCATTACTACAAATCCCAGTCTAGTCAATCCTTTCTTTTTAAGTTTGATCATTGATGGGAAATTACTCAGGAATTGTATGACAGACTCTGGTGCTTCAAATAATTTCATGCTAGTTAGGATAATGGAGGAAATGGGCTTGAAGGTTGATAGCACCTATGGAAAGTGCTATGCTATGGATTCTAGAGAGGTCCTTGTTATTGGGGTAATTTATAAAGTCCCATATAAATTAGTTGCATTCCCTTAAAAGGAGTTGGCCATGAGTGTCACAGTGGTAGATATTCCACCAACTTATGGAATGCTACTATCAATACAATGGTGTGCTTCCATGGGAGGAAGTATGCAATGTGATTTTCCATTTGCCACATTTTCAATTGATCAGAAGGATGTCAAAATTGCTAGAGAATCAAGATTCTGATATATGATTGAGCATATTGAGGAACCTAAGGAGCCCCCAATAATTAACTTTGTGGACACTGGCATAGACACCTTTCATGTGGAAGATATGAAACAAGAATAAGAAGAAGCTAAGTCGTCCCCAATTGTTAAAGAGGTCTTGCAAACACCACAGGAAGATGCTCTGTGGACTATGTTTTTTGATGGAGCCTGTTCAAAGGACAACTCAAGTGCAGGGGTCATTCTTATTTCTTCCCAAGGTAATACTTTCAAGTACTCCTTGTTGCAATTTGCATGTACAAAATTTTTTGTTGAATACGAGGCTCTATTAATTGGTTTGAAGTTAGCTTCTAAACATGGGATAAAGTTGTTAAAAGTATTTGGGAATTCTAAGCTGATAGTTTCCCAAGTCAGGTCTAGGTTTGTCACTAAGGACAAGAGGCTGATACAATATAGAAATGAGGTTTGGGACACTATTGAGGAATTTGATGCCTTTGGAATAGATTGGATAGAAAGAGGACAAAATATCAGAGCAGATTTATTGGCTAACATTGTAGTCAAGCTAGATGATGTAACTTTTGATGGTGTCTCAAGAATAGAGGTACAAACATGACCTGTAGTGCCTAAAAACATTTGCAATTGGCAAGTGTTTGAGGACGACAATGACATTTTGAAGTTCCTGCACTGCATTGACCAGTATGAAAGTCAAGAAATTGAATTTAGCTCATATGTGGTGGAAGTTGATGGAAAGGAGACATTTTTTGGGAACGAGATAATCCAGTTGAAAACAAATAAGATTCCCAAGGAACTAGTTGCACTAGAAAGGGTATTTTATGGCCCAGATAGATCAAATTCCAAGCAAGTGTCCAAACATAAAGAAGACCTAGAGGAGATAAATTTGGGAACATAAAATACTCCTAAGAAGGTGTATATCAGTAAAAAAGTGAAGCCCCATGTGAGGACTATGTTAATTGCCTTACTAAGGAAATACAGACATGTATTCACATGGTCCTATGACGATTTAAAGGCCTACAAGGAAGATTTTTTCTAGCACAAGATCCCATTGAAGCCTGACACAAAGCCTTTCAGGAAAAAACAGAGACCTATTAATCCTACCTTGAGGCCCAAAATGCAAGAAGAGCTTGCTAAGCTAAGTGATGTAGGAATTATTAAACCTATAAGGCATTCTTCATGGGTTTCCAACTTGATTTCAGTTAGAAAAAAGAATGAAGACTTAAGACTATGTGTGGATTTTAGGAACCTTAATGTTGCGTCCTTGAAAGACAATTACCCCTTACCTAACATGGAAGCAATGTTACAAAAGGTAACAAGTTGTGAATTTATTTCTATGATGGATGGATTTTCAGGTTATAACCAGGTTATGGTAAGGGTATTAGAACAATACGAAACAACATTTACCACACCGTGGGGGACCTATGTTTATGTGAGGATGTCTTTCAGCCTAATAAATGTTGGTGCCACTTTTCAAAGAGCCATGGATGTGGATTTTGTCAATTTCATAGATTTGTTTCTTGCTATCTACCAAGATGACCTTACTGCTCATAGTAAGAAGGAGGAGGATCATTGTTCAAACCTTGAGAAAATTTTCATTAGAGCCCTGGAATATGGTATTTTGTTGAACCCAAAGAAATGTTCCTTTGCAGTCAAAGAAGGTAAGTTTCTAGGGCACATTGTCTCGAAAGATTGTATCAGAATTGATCCTGAAAGAGTAGCAATTGTAGATAAAATTACACCACCAAAGAATGTTAAAGGAATCCAATCTTTCTTTGGGTACATAAACTTTTTGAGGAGATTTGTGACTAATTTTTTAGAGATCGTTAGGCCAATCTCAAAAATGCTCAAGAAAGGAGAGAAGGTGGTGTGGTTAGAAGAGCCTCTCAAATATTTTCAAGCTATCAAGGATGCTATTAAATTTTCCCCTGTCTTGAAGAATCCAGACTATTCCAAACCATTTCAATTGTTTACATTTTCCTCTTTTCATATTGTAGTGGGAGTGTTGTTACAAAAAATGATGAAGGTTTTGAACAGCCAATTTCCTTTTTCAACAAGTCTTTACAAGTAGCTTAGAAGCTCAATTATGATGCCACCGAGAAGCAATATTATGCCTTAGTTAAGGCTATTAAAAAATTTAGAACATATTTGACCGGTGCAACTGTAGTGGCTTATGTTCCAAGTGCAGTAGTCAAGGACATTTTCATTCAACAAGAAACTACAAGTCGGAGATGTAGATGGATTAACAAAATCCAAGAGTTCAACATTATTCAAATTACAAAGCTAGTAAGAGGCCAAGGTTTAGCCAAGCTCATGGTTGGAACTAATTTGGAGGCCAACCAAATTAATGAAGTTGAACAAGAAAACATTGCTCCCATCTATGATATGTAGACATGTGGCTGGTACAGGAGGATAGTTGAATATCCGCAGACCATGAAATGCCCTAATGGCATGCCTAACAATGAGAAGAGAACTTTAAAATTGTAGGCAATTAATTATGTAATCATTGATGGTGAACTCTGGTGGAGAAGCCCTGAGGGTGTGCTTCTCAGATGTGTGGATGGTGGCCAAGCAGAAGATCTGCTAATTGAAATGCACAAGGGAGTGTGCAGAGGTCACTACATGGCCAAGAATATTGCACATAAGGTATTGAGAGTATATTTTTGGTGGCCCACGGTGTTCAAAGATGCACACATATTTGTGAAGAAATGTGATGCCTATCAGAGTTCACTAGAAAATTAAAGTTTTCAGGTAACCTACCACTTAGGCCAGTCTCAGCACTAGCCCCCTTTCAATAGTGGGGTATTGACTTTATTGGAGAAATGGTGGTGAAGTACAGTGGAGGAAATGCCTAGATTTTGGTTGCAACCGATTATTTCGCAAAGTGGGTTGAAGAAATTCCTACCAAAAAAGCAACCAGTAAAGTTGTCATTGATTTCTTGATGAATAATATTCTGAGTAGGTTTGGTGTTCCTAAGAGAATTGTTTCTGATAATGCTATGTGCTTTCAATCTGAGGAATTTATGGATTTTTGCAGCTAGCATGGCATAAATGTATCTTATTCATCCCCATACCATCCCCAATGGAATGGGCAAGATGATTCCAGTAATAAGAGCCTTATGAAGATTATCAAGCGGATCCTTGAGAAAATAAGAAAACTTGGGACTCAAAACTATAATTGGCACTATGGGAAAATAGAACCACAGTGAAGAAATTCATTGGACAATCTCCTTTTAACTTGGTGTATGGGGTTGAAGCCAGAATACCACACAATAATCTAATGAAAATGTATAAATTTGTTCAGGAGTATGATACTAATATTTGTGATGAGATGCAGAATTGAATGGATGAGTTAACTGAGCTTGACGAGATGAGAAGAGAAGCTCTCGCAAGAGAAATGAGAGGTTGCAGCTCCAATTCAAACACTTGTATGACAAAAAGGCTATTCAAAGGAAGTTTGAAGTAGGGTGTATGGTTTTGATGTGGAATGCAAGATTGGAAGACAAAGGAAAGCATGGGAAGTTTGATCCCCCATGGCTTGGGCCTTATTTGATTGTAGACACTCATGGGGAAGATTCCTACTTTCTACAATCACTAACAGGTGAGTTTCTGGAATTGCCAGTATATGGACAGTTCCTGAAATCCTATTTCTCCTGAAATAGGTTATATTTCCATGTACATTGTATATTCCTGTAAATGTTGTACATATGGTTTGGTGTGTTTGTTTTTTGTTGCGTATGCTTGCCTTGTCCAGGCAAGCTCCTAGTTTTTTGAGTTCCTCTACGTTTGGTCTGCTTCACCAAGAGATTTGTTTCTCGCCATATCCACCAGGGGTATGTGTCCTCAAGCATGAGCCACTGATGGAGTCCCTAAATTTTTTGACATTTTGAGGTCTCTTTGTGCTCAGTAGTGGCATGTCACATGTTGTCCATAGGTAGGGTTTAAGGTTTTACCAATGTAACCTTATTTTCAAATGTTGTACTAACAACCTTGGGCGTTTTAATCTTACGTTGACTTGCTCTACCCAGTTACCGGTAGTTTAAGTTACCATTTGAGCCGTCGTGGTACATTCCTTTATTGACCCTCTTATCTAAGTTGTTTGATCATCTTCAATCATGAAGTGTTTTAATTCTTCTAATTTCGGTCTTTAATATTTTTCTCCTAAATGACTTAAGTCTAAGTCATCTATCCTTAAGGGTAAAAGTGTCGTCGGCCTAATCATGGCCCTCTTTTATGACTAACTTTGTCCTATGTGCGAGATTAAAGATCATCTAATTGTGGGACTTAATCTAAGTCGTGCCCCGCTGGCTCGCAAGTCCCAAGTGATGGCTCTTTAACTGTTGTGTAGTCTATGAAATGCTAACACACGTTTAATCACGGGTGTAGACCCAGCCGTCACTTTTCATTCTGATGTTCAAAGTTTCATGATCAACGATGATTATTAAGAGGGAAGAGTTGATCGCTATCATTCCCCATTGTCTCGCGGAGAGAAGATGCAAGCTTGTTAAAGGTTGCGAGGACCATGAGAAGTCACCACATATGTCCTATGGCCACTGGTAGGTGGAGCCCACAAGTACATGAAGAAGGATCTAGTTGTCATATTTCTATTGGCCAGTTGTTCGGGTTGGAACAACGATGAATATCAAATGTAATTGACTCAATCTGAGTCATCCAAGATGGCCATCTCAGCTGAAGATCAATGGTGCACATTCAAAACTATGAGTACACCCGTTGTAATTGTTTTGCTTCGTACAAGTGAGCAGTAATGGAAGAGGTGACTCATAAATATACTCAATTTTCCTCAAAATATGTGTATATGGTTAGTTCTTGCATAATTGAGATTTAAAGATGTGTCTGGAGCAATACAAAAAATTGAAGGAAGCGATTTGCAAAGTTTGTCCTGACTAGCATTAGGGTTTATTGCGATTGAAAGTTGTAAGTATGATAAACATAGTTTTATGCTTTATTCCAATTTTTTGAATTAGGGTTGGCTTTTAGTTTGCTTTTAGTTGAACGTGTTTTATTGCTCTACTTTAATTCCTCATAGTTAGGGTTAATTTCATCTTTAAGAGGCCATATCCCTGTGAGACCTTTCAGAATTAGCATTCAGATTGAGCCCTAGGTTTGAATTAGGAGGTTGGTAGTTGGAATCTTTCTTGTTAAAACCCTGGTCTGCCTAAAATTCGTGGCTCCCAAAGTACAAATTGCTACCCCTTCAGCCAAGTCTAGAGTACTCTCCCAGGATGTAATTGACTTGTTAACATCCTCTACAAATAAGAAACTCAAAGGGAAAGTTTTGTTCTATGGCCCTATAGTCAGAGACGGAGCAATTGATAAGCAGTGTTTCATTAAGGATGTCGAAGTGCCTTATACTAGATGGTAGCTCTTCCAACACTGGTTCAGAAATAGAAACCTTGGAGTTCCTCTCTATAACCCTTGGATGTTAGATATGGGAAAATTAGTGGTTCCCAATGTGTATATGGATGTTGATCTACTGAAGGATATTGCCTCAAGGTATGACCCGGTCTCTAGGGTTGCCAGGACATTTGATGGGAAAGAAATGGTAAGGATAACCAGACAAGAAATTGAGGATGTTTTTGATTTGCATGAGTGGAGTCAGGATTTGGTTCCTCTTGATATGGATACTATCAGGAAGGAACACGAAAACACCAAGGTGTTCATCAGAAAAAATTTGTTGCCCTTGCATACTATTGTGATTAGTATAGGGAAGAATAGGAAACATATCAAAATCGGTGAAAAGGAGCTTGAGTCCTTCCCAATGAAATATTTTGCTAGCTACTTTAGGAAGACTTTATATTCTTTGTGACAAATCATCAATTTCTCTCCACCTGACACATTGCAGAGGGAATACAACTATCTGGAAACACATCTACAACACCTAGCTTACAACATAGTTTATGATTATGCCACATATTTGGCAGAACATATCCATAAAGGTCTGGTTGAGCTAAAGGAAGGGAAAGAATGGGTGAAATTTTGGTGGTATTCATTATTGATACATATGTTCTTGTATAAAGGGTGTGTTAGAACTATAAAATTTTGAAAATTTTATGGTTGTATACTCATTAGTTTCCTAAGAAGCCCATACCATAAGTATAAGAATTTGCTTGCATAACATATTTTCCCATGTTTTAGTTAGTTTTTATCATTTGGTCCCATAGAATTCACCTCCCTGAGCATTTGAATGTATAAATCATATCGGCATAAGATGATGCAGGTCTCACCGATCCAAAAAATCATTTTGTACTAACACATATTCTTTTTCAATATATCGGCAAGAGGTCAGGAATGTCATACCAATAAGATTTCATTTGAGGATACACATCAGGAAGATGCAATTCACAAGTCTCAATGACAAAAGGATCCTATCGGCAAGATAATATTCATCGGATAAGTCATATTGAGCTTATGTGTGTCTTACCGATCGAAGCACAAAGAGATATGTTTAGACTTGAGCTATCGGTGTAAGGTCCTGAAGCATTCATCGGTCTTGCCGATAAAGCAAAGAAAATTATGTCGATATTATCGGATGAGTTCATGGAGTCCTACCGACTCTATGTCACACCGACAAGATTGCATTGGTAGAGGACTTGGCAATATGTTTGAGGGAGGATCATCGGTGAGAAAATTCATCGGAGAGAGATACGAAGGTCATGCCAAGTGTAGTTCGATCGGCAAGAAAATCATTATGTCCTAGCGATCAGAAAATAGACCGAAGGAAATATCTCAGCAAGATACAAGTAGTCAGAAGAATGTCTTGCTGGCCCCAAAAGTCACAGTGATAAGTTTGCATCAGTGGGAATCACAAGGATATACTTAAGAGTGAAGGGATAGAACTATCAGGAAGACTTAGAGCATTGGTGAAACTATAGGACATGTTAGCGATATACAATTTGTGATAGTCAGAGAGACTTAGAGTGTCAAGGAAACTACAGGATGTCATAACAGGTGTCTAGTGAACATTGGTAAAAGCCCGAACAAAAAAATCACCCCAGATTTGAATACAAAAGGATGCGTCCTTTCGTGTTGTTGATATATAAGTACCCATTTTTGACAGTGAATAAAAGAAGAAGGATAGCGAATAGGAAAATAATACAGTAGATTACAATGTTTTATAATTATGAGACTATGATGCATGTTTGAAACAATGGAGATATCAATGGAAGTTATTTGATTTGGTGGCGTATTTCTGGTATCAGTTGTTTGTTGTGTTAATTGAAAGTATTGATGAAGTTGTCTCCAAGGTTGATGTTTTCTAGTTATTTAAACTGATATAACAAGCATATATTCAGTTTATCAATGCACACTTGTTGTATCTGTATGGTTTGATTAATTGGTTCTTTCAAGGAAAGATTAAATCCTTTTAGTCAATCATAGTAATTAGGGAATCTCATTTGGATCATTAAGAACTTGGTAATCATATTCTTGCATGTTTATACAAGTTATAAACTCGTATTTATATGCCAAACAATTAAAGTGTCTGCCAGAAAGAAGTTGCTTATTTCATATCTTTCATTTGACTCCATACACCCAATAAGGTATTAGTCTCTACCATTCCACTGTTTTGTTTCATTTCATTTTACATATGAACATATTAGATTTTAGCCTTGATATTTCTTATACAATTTATACCAGAATAAAACTCATTTATCCACTCCCATTTTCCATTGTGGGTAAATTACTCTAAGGAAATAAACAAAAGTCAAGCCTACTTCATTGTTATAGGTAACCCGCCTAGGTCTAGTAGCACCTAAAGAGAAGAAGGTTCAAATCATTTGGCCTTGTTTGTTACCCTAAACATTGTGAGAGCCTGGCAACCTCTCGTGGTTCAAACTTGCATTTTTGAGAGCTAACAAATTGACGACTCTACTATGGAGTTATTGTAGAATATCCATTTGAAGACCATCATATAGAGTCATTGAAGAAAGATTCATAATTTGAGAAGTTTTAGAAAAAGTGATTCCGCTGGGGATAAAATCAAGAATAATTTCACTTTTCTCACTTTTAACAAAGTGAGTGGCGACTCTGACAAGAACATTGCATCAATTCAACATGAATGGTAGAAGATCCCAACACAAAGGAGGTCCTGCTAGCAACAGTAAGTGGCTACATAAGGATGATAAGGGTAAGAAGATAGTTGATGACATGTGCATAACAAACAAAGACAAAGCATCAAGACCACATTGTGAGACATATGACCGTTATGGTACATGGAGAGATAGTTCAGGTGGAGAACCTTGTACCCCTGAAGAAAAAAGAAATCCTTTTTATAATCCTCAGAAACAGGTGGAATTTGATGCTAAACTCAAAGCTGAAGGAGTCAGGTATCAATAGGAAAATGATCAAAGAATGGAGGGTAACCAAAATGAGCCTATTGATAATGTAACCCCTCAAGAAAATTTTGAGTTCTTAACTGATAAAGAATTAGAAATATAGTTGGAGTTTCAGAAACAAGAAGTAGAAAGAGTAAAATCAGAACTAGAAAAATAGAGGCATCAAAAGATAAAGGAAATCCAAGACTTGAAATTGCAGAAAGCCCAAATTAATGCTCATACAGCTAGTCTTTCAAAGTATATACCGCCTCATAAGCAAGGAAACAATAACGTAGGGCCATCAAATCAGCCAAAGGCTCCTCAGAGTCAGATAGGAAATCAATACATGCAGTCAAACCATCCACCGTATACCGCATCACAACATACAAATGCACAACCACCTCATGGTCAAAAATATGTGTCATATCTTCATACACAATACAATAATCCAGTGTACCAGTATTAGCAGTTGCATAACCCTCCCCCTCAGCAATACACAACAATGATTAGACAGTTTGATTTGACAAGGTTTCAATTATACCCTTACCCTATGGATAGCAGTTGGAGAAGTCTTGTTCCTAAGTTTACAAGGAGTAGTGCAATTACTGCTGAAGATCATTTGAGGAATTTTAATGCTTTTGTCCAAGATTTGGATATACCATATGAAGATTTACATATGAGGTTTTTCATGATGTCATTCACCGAAGAAGCTAGGGATTGGTTCAATAGCCTGCCAACAACTTCTGTTGATTCTATCCAACAATTTCAGGATTGATTTCTCGAATAGTATGGAAATCTATGTGCACCAGATGCTGCTTTTCATGAATTAGTACGGATTCAAAAAAATCAGAATGAGTCAATTTATGATTTTAACCGGAGATTCAACAAATTGCAGAATAAGATTTCACCTGGGTCAAAGTTGCCAGACTCTGTAGCATTGAGTATTTATTTGAATGCATTCAATCCAAAAACAGGGTATGAACTAAGAAATAGGTTTCCAAGAGATTTAGCTGAAGCCCAAAAGATAGCACTAACCATTGAAAACAACAGGAAGGCTGTTAGGATGATCAGTAAGAGAGATAATCCTAGGGTTCCTTAGCAAGTCAATAATTATCATTACAAACAGGAGAACAAGTACAAAAATGAGAGGCCTAGGTTACATGACATGCCTTACAACACAAATTGGAAGGATGGAAAACCTATAATAGTTGGACCTAGGAACAAAGAAACACCTAATCCATTAAGGAAGAAGGGAGCGTATATGGTCAATAATAATCTTTGGTGTGAAGGTTGTGATGGGTCACATTCCCCATACCACTATGTTGTAGCCCAAGAAATGCAAGAAGAAGGAATGTTAGTGGGTAACAGTGGAGAGGATCACATAGTGTATTTGACCTCAAATACTTTTCACCCCATTGAGGAGAAATATTCATCTTCAGAAGATGAAGGCTATGAGTACAATGTTTCAAATCAAGGGTACAATGTCCACATGGCTAAACAACAAGTTTTTTTTTATTCTAAAGAAAATCATGTAGAACAACACTCTACTAAGGTGCCTACTCAATGCAATATAAGGAGACCCACTGATGAGGAAATAAAGAGGTTAACCATTGTTGCAGTTGAAGCAAAGAACAAGTATTGGTTAAGAAATAGGACAGTGAATGAAAAGGAAGGTGTTCCCAAGGGAGTATTTATGAAAGATAGAGAAGTAACACCAAGAGTTTTGAAGACAGCAGAAAATAAGCAACATGATAAGAATGAACAGAAGCTTGTCCAAAAGGAAGAAAACAAAGGAGAAACATTAGAGAAAAAGAAAACAATTAAGGCAGAGGGTTCTTCTTTTGATTTCTCTTGGGCATTATCTTAGGTAAAAATGTTTGTCCCACAGCTCGAGATGATGAGAATTAAGGAGTATAGGGATAGTGCAATTCAATTGATATCAAATGGAAACGATAAAAGTACAAGTTCTGAAAATCATATCGCCACTAAAATTGTTAACAAGCAAGAGAAGGTGATTGTCCCAGAAGTGTGTCTAAATGATGTATTAGTAAATTCCCCACAAGTTGGTCCTTTTTTCACCACGTTTCTTATAAACAACAAACTATTGAGAAATTGCATGATAGACTCTAGTGTTGCTATCAATATCATGCCAGTTGGAGTTATGAAACAACTTGGCATGTGGGTGGCTACTAATGGAGGGAAGTGCTATGCAATGGATAGCAAGCTTGTTCCAATAGTAGGTGTTATGAAAGATGTTGAAGTTAAACTAGCTGCTTATCCTCAGGTGGTTTACAATATAGATATAAGTGTAATTGATACCCCTCCTCAGTTTGGGATGCTTCTCTTAAGACAGTGGACAGCAGCGGTTGGGGGAAATGTCCAATTTGATTTATCTTATGCAACAATTCCAGTGAATGGTCAAGAAGTTAAGTTGTACAGGGAGTCAAGGATGAACCAAATAGTAGATTGTGTACCTCAAGATCAAGTCAATTGCTTTTGTGATGTGGATCTTGGGAATTTTAAGATAGAATCAGCCTAGCCAGAATTAGTCAATGTTGATCCAATTGATAAACATGTTGCAAAAAATTGTGATGGTGTGTGGAAAATGTACTTTGATGGAGCATGTAGCCAAGAAGGTAATGGTATTTGTTTCACCTTGAAGGAGTTTACATTTAAATATTCATTTTTTCTGGCATTTGAATGTACAAACAACATGGCAGAGTATGAAGCTTTATTAATAGGTTTGAATATGGATGTAAACCATAAAATCAAGCTGCTAGCTATTCTAGGGGATTCTGAGCTAGTTGTTTCTCAAGTTAAATCAAAATATGCAGCAAAACACAAGAGGCTGAAGCAATATAGGAATGTTGTATGGGACACAATTGAGTTGTTTGATGCTTTCTCTATTGAGTGGATTGATAGGTCGAAAAACATAATGGTAGAATTTTTAGCCAATGTAGCACTAAGAAGAGATGCCATCACACTGGTTGGAGTGTCTCAAATTGAGTTCAAAATAAGACCCGATGTGCCTAACAATATATATAGTTGGTAGGTTTTTAATGATGATGCTGATCTCTTGAAATTTTTCTTCCTTGTATAGATCAATATGAAGCTCAAGAATTGATTTCGAAATGCCTTTTGTTGAAGAAGTAGATGGAAACAAACAATATTAGGAAGGAGGTCTTACAACAGAACAATAAGCTTCCCAAAGGCTAGTAGCATTGGAGAGGGTATATATGATGGAAGCGTCCGGTCCCTCATGGGCGGAGACACCGACCAAGAGAGAAGGAGGGATATTGAAAGAGGTCAATTTAAGGATTATTTGAGTACTAAGAAAAGTATACATTGGAAAAGAAATTAAAGCCCAACAATTAGAAGAATGTTGATTACATTATTGAAAATATAAGCATGTGTTTGCATGGTCTTATGAAGATCTCCAAAGCATAGGGAAGATTTGTTTCAACAGAAATCCCTTTGAAACGGATAAATCCATTTAGGTAGAAACGAGGAGCCTATTAACCCAACATTGGAATCACGGGAGGAATTGGCAGAAGCTTGAGATGGGGGCCATCATCAAAACCAATCAAGCATTCAACATGGGTTTCAAACCTAGTTCTATGAGGAAGAAGAATAGGGATATATGATTATGTGTGGACTTGAGAAATCTACATGTGGCATTCCTCAAGTAATTTACCCTCTACCCTAATATGGAGGTTACATTACCATAAAGTAATAGGGTGTTATTTGTTATCATGATGGATGGAGTTATTTGAGTTTACAATCGAGGTCAAAGTCAAAGAATGCGACAGTACAGACCTTTTACAACCCCATGGGGAACATATGTTTATGTGAGAATGCCATTCGTTCTCACAAATGCAGGTGCAACCTTTCAAAGAGCTATGGACGTAGCATTTGCAGACTTGATTAATGCTATAATGGTTGTATATCAAGATGACCTTACTGCTTATTCAAAAAGGGTTGAAGATCATGTAGAACATCTAGAAAAAATATTTATTAAAGCTTTAGAATATGGTATTAGTCTGAACCCTAAAAAATGTCATTTTGTAGTCACAAAGGGAAAAATATTAGGACATATTATGTCAAAGGAGGCAATTAGAATAGATCATGAGAGGGTTGAGGCCATAGATAAAATCCCTATTCCTAAAACTATCAAGGCCATCCAATCATTTTTTGGACAGATCAACTTTGTTAGGAGGTTTGTGTCTAATTTTTCTAAAATTATTAAGCCCATATCAAAGATGCTAAGGAAGGGACAAAAAATAGATTGGACTACAGAAGCACTGGAAGCTTTTATAGCCATCAAAAAGGCCATCAAAGAAGCCCCTATCCTTAAATCTCCAGACTTTGCAAAACCCTTTCAAATATTTTCATTTGCTTCATTGCATACTATAGTTGCTGCTATGTTACAGAAGAATGATGAAGGTCATGAACAGCCTTTGTCTTTTTTCAACAAGTCATTGTAGGGGTCAGAATCAAAATAAGATATAATGGAAAAATAAGAATTTACATTGGTAAAATCCACAAAGGCTTTTAGACCATATCTTGTTGGAGCTAAAGTGATTGCTTATGTCCCTCATACAACTGCTAAAGATATCTTGATGCAGGTGGATTAATAAAATTCAAGAATTTGATATGGAAATACAAATCACCAAATTAGTAAGAGGTCAAGGTTGGGCCAAGTTAATGGTGAAAACAAATATTGAAGCAAATCAAATTTGTAATGTAGAAGATGAAGGAAATGCAATTGCGAGTATTGAGCATACTTCTTGGTATACAAACATCATGTATTACCTCAGATACATGAAGTGCCCTAAAGGATAAAGTGATAATTAGAGAAGAACATTGAAGTTGCAAGCATCTAAATATGTGTTCATGGAAGGTGATTTGTTTTGGAAAATAGGGGCGGGATGTTGTTATGTCTAGATGAGTCACAAGCCAAGCATGTTTTAAGAGAGATGCATGAAGGGGTCTATGGAGGCCATTATTCTGCAAAGACAACTACACATAAGATTCTCAGGGCATGTTATTACTATCCAAAAGTCTTTAATGATTATTTTTCATACATAAGAAGATGTGAAGCATGCCAGAAGTTCTTGGGGAAAATGAAGTATTAGGGAGCTTTACCACTCAGACCTTTGTCGGTTGAAGCCCCTTTTCATCAGTGGGGAATTGATTTTATCAGGGAGATACAAGAGAAATCAAGTGGAGGAAATAAGTGGATACTGGTAGCCACTGATTAATTCACCAAATGGGTAGAGGCAGTCCCAACCAAGCAAACAACAAGTAAGGTTGTGATCAATTTTTTAATGGATAACATTATTACCAAATTCGATACACCATTAAGATTGATTACAGATAATGGGATGTGTTTCAGATCTGATGAGTTCAAATATTTTTGTAGTATGCATGGTATCACTGTTTCTTATGTAGCTCCATACCATCCACATGCTAATGGTCAAGTAGAGTCCAACAACAAGAGTCCTCTAAAAATTATAAGGAGAATTCTAGGTGGGAATAAAAAAACTTGGGATTCAAAATTGAAGATGGCTATGTGGGATGATAGGATAACTGTGAAACAGGAAATTGGAAAATCCCCATTTGAATTGGTATATGGAACACAAGCTAGGATTCCTTTACAAAATTTGTTACCAGTTTACAAATTTATCCTTCAGGAAGATATAAATATTCTAGAAGCAATGGAGGAAAGAATGGAGTAGTTGGTAGAGCTTGATGAGATAAGAAGAGTAGCTCAAAACCAAAATGTGAAGTTGCAGGCACAAATGAAGTATTTATTTGATAGAAGAGCAAAAGATAGAAAATTTGAAGAAAATGATTTGGTGCTAATGTGGAATGCAAGGTGTCAGGAAAAGGGAAAACATGGGAAATTTGAAGCCTTGTGGCTGGGACCCTTTGTTGTTATTGGAAAGAAAGGAGAAGATTCATATTACTTACAAAACATGAGTGGTGAAGAACAGGAGTTTCCTGTACATGGGAAATTTTTGAGGAACTTTTTCTCTTAAAAAAGGAATGCAAAGGATTAAGGGTTGCTAGTACATGGACAACTCTTGACAATCCTCTCAAAATAATTTCCATGCATAGTAGTTTAGGAAATAAAAGGAAAGGGAATTTCCAGTACATGGAAAATCCTAAAATTCCTTCATTAAATAAAATATTTCTATGTACAGTAGTATAGGATCATGTTCATTCCCACTTCCTTTCATTCCATCCTTCTCACTAATCCATAACCTTGAAAGTTTGATCTGCTCATCTAGAGATCTGGATCCTTGTAATGATCTCACAATCAATCATCCCTAGATGAAGCCACTATTAGAATTGTAAAATTTTGAAAATTTTATGGCTATCTTTACTCATTAGTTTCCTAAGAAGCCCATACCATAAGTACAAGAATCTGCTCTGTATAAAATATTTTCCCATGTTTTAGTTAGTTTTTATCATTTGGTCCTATAGAATCCACCTGACCCTGAGCATTTGAATGTATAAGTCATATCGACATAAGATGATGTAGGTCTCATCAATCCAAAAATTTATTTTATACTAACACATGTATTTTTCAATATATCGGCAAGAGGTCGGGAATGCCATACCAATAAGATTTCACTTGACAATACACACCAAGAAGACATAGTTCACAGTTTTAGTGACAAAAGGATCCTATCAGCAAGACAATAGTCATTAGGGTGAATCATATCGAGATTATATGAGTCTTATTGCTTGAAGCACAATGAGAGATGCCACCCAGACTAAAGCCATCAGAGTAAGGTTTGACAACATTCATCTGGTATTGCCGATAAAATAGAGGAGGATCCTGTCGATGTTATCGGGATGAATTTGTGGAGTCCTACCGACCCCCTATGTCATAGCAATAGGATTGCATTGGTAAAAGTCTTGGTGATATGTTTGGAGGGAATGATCATCGGTAAGACATACTTCATCGGAGAGAGATAGGAGAGTCATACCAAGTGTTGTTTCATCGGAAAAAAAATCATTATGTCTCGGCGATCAGAAAATAGACCAAAGTAAATATCTCGGCGAGACCCAAAGTAAGCGGAGGAATGTTTTCCCAAATTAGAAAGTTACAACGAAATGTTTTCATCAGTGAGAGTTATATTGTTACTTAAGACCAAAGGGATAGAATAGTTGGGAAGACTCAGAACGTCAGTGAAATTGCGGGATACCTTAGCGATATTTGATCTGTGGTAGTCGAAGAGACTCAGAGTGTCGGGGAAACTATAAGATGTCATAGCTGGTGTCTAGCGAACATTGGTAAAATCCCAAACAAAAGGATCACCTGTATTTGAATATGAAATGATGCGTCCTTTCGTACTGTTGATGTACAAATACCCATTTTTGATAGCAAATAAAAGAAAAAGGAATAAAGTAGTAAAAAAATATAGTAGATTACAATGTTTTACAATTTTGAGACTATGATGCATGTTTGAAACAAGGAATATATCAATGGAAGTTATTTGATTTGATGGTATATTTCTAGTATCAGTTGTTTGTTGTGTTAATTTAAAGTATTGGTGATGTTGTCTCCAAGGTTGATATTTTCTAGTTATTTAAACTGATATAACAAGCGTATATTTATTTTATCAGTGCACACTTGTTGTATCTGTATGGTTTGAGTAATTGGTTCTTTCAAGGAAAGATTAAATCCTCTTAGTCAATCATAGTAATTAGGGAATCTCATTTATATCATTAAGAAGAACTTAGTAATCATATTCTTGCATGTTTATACAAGTTATAAACTCATATTTATATGCCAAACAATTAGAGTGTCTGCTAGAAAGAAGTTGCTTATTTTAGATCTTTCATTTGACTCCATACATCCAATAAGGCATTAGTCTCTACCATTCCACTATTTTGTTTCATTTATTTTACATATGAACATATTAGATTTTAGCCTTGATATTGCTTATACAATTTGTACCAGAATAAACTCATTTATCCACTCCCATTTTCCATTGTGTGTAAATTACTCTAAAGAATAAACAAAAGTCAAGCCTACTTCATTATTATAGGTAAACCCGCCTAGGTCTAGCAGTACCTAAAGAGAAGAAGGTTCAAATCATTTGATCTTGTTTGTTACCTTGAAACGTTGTGAGAGCCTGACAACCTCTCATGGTTCAAACTTGCATTTTTGAGAGCTAACAGAAGATAAACCTATCTAGGTAATCTTCTAAGCTTTCATCCACATTCTTCCAAAGTTTGAGCAACTCCTCTTTCCTATCATTGACTCTGCAGTAACTCTAGTATTTTTCCAAGAAGGAATATTCCATTTCATCCCAAGAGGTTATTGATCTTGAAGCTAATCCCATAAATCAATGCATTGCAACGTCCTTCAAGGTGGAGGGAAAAACCTTTAGCTTCTAGTTATCATTGTTGTAGTCATAAGTTTGACACAAGTTTTTTTCGCTCAAATAGAAACTGGTCAGGATCTTCAAAGGATAAACCTATGAAAGTTGGAAAAAAGGCAGGTGAAATTTTTTTCATGGGTGTATCATCGTCTGCATCAATACAAATAGGATAAGTGAATGTTCATGCTCCCCCTACTAGGTTAGTGCCATTCCTTTGGTCACCCATTAAATTGAAAGGGATGTGCTCCTCTTCATGATTTGGTTCTTTGTCAAAGGTTTGTTCTAATTGTTGAGGTTCTGGAGTACGCAAAGGGATGCTTCCTTCTACAAATGTGTGTTCTGATGGGTGAATTTTTGGGGTATAATGGAAAGTCTCAAGTTGATCCTAACTAATGAATTCTTCAGTAAATTCTTTAGTTGAGACTTCCGCATTCCTACTTGTGGTTGGAATGTCTCTTGGGGGGTTTTTGGTAGGTATCTTTCATGGAGGCCTCATTTCCTAATCATGCAAAAAAGAAGCCTAGTGACTATTTTTGTTCCTAAAAGACCTGTATTCAAGAAATCTCCTACTAACACTAGAAAAGGAAGAGTCCCTAGCAATGGAGCCAAAAAGTGATAGGATTCTAAATGTTAGGTCCTATCTCTTTAGTTGAAATATTTATCAAATATATCAACTGGGTAGTGTTCAAAGGCTGTATGCAATAGGAAATTTCTCGACTAACTCTCTCTTAGGTTTTCTAATTTTTTTGAAACAGCTATAAATGAAACTTAACTAAAGGCCATTAAACTAGAAAGCATAAAAAAGACTAAACTAGAAAGCTCAAAAATGATTATACTAGAAAGCATAAATGATTAAGCTAAAAACCATGTAAAGTACTTAAAAAGGAAATGCTTGTAATGAAACTATAACAATGATTAACTAACATCTAACTGTCAATGAACAACAAACTTAATATACTATAACTAATGACTAGAGTGGATGCTCTGAAACTTCACTTTTGGAGAACTAAGGACTATAGATTCAAACTACAACCTGTAGGACTATCTTAACAGAGCTCAACATACATGAACAACATTCACTCAAACTTATCATGTAAAGAATAAAAACAACATAATTAAAACCAAAATACTTATCTTTCTATTCTATAGTCCCTTGAGTCACTAGCTCTTGGGTGCCACTACACTTAACCCAAATCACATAAAACTATGTATCCTCAAAATTAAACCATCCAAGTTAACTCCATTGCATAATGATAATAACTCAGAATAAGATGGGAAAAGCTTCTTGTATTCATATCAAAAGTATTACTCAAAAACATAATTCAAGAACTTAGTGTAACAATATAATGATATCTAATATCATTATCTCTAGTAGCTACATATTTATACAAAAGCTGGTAAGAAAATCCTATAATTCAAATGGTAAAGATTACCATTGAAAAAGTCTTCAAAATATTTTATCTAACTAATGAACTTAGGTATATAATAAAAATAATTAAATATACTTAGAGTGAGTCATAAAGTCTTTGAATAGAAGTAATAGAAAACATTTGAAAGACCTGGTCCACCATGCACTTCCAAAAATTCTAGCGCCTAGATTTCTAGTTCTTGTCTTCAAGTACATTGAAGTCCGCATCAAATCTTCTTGGCTAAGCATGATTGACCAATCATGCATATTAACCTTCTCAATACTAAAAACTATACCATTATGTTTGCGTTGGTTAGCTTATTTCAATCAATTTCAAGAAATAAAGATTACACACTTTTTCACAAAAAGTAACTAATTACTAATCCTAAAGATAAATAATTCGTAGGGTGGAAATGACTTAGGAGAAACAAGGAAGGGTAATTGGATTAGTATTCTCATGAGGTTATTTTTACCTCATTAGGTATATGCTAGAAAAATCAAAATAAACAATTGACAAATTAAAGGTAAAAGCCAAAGAATCGAAAGAAGAGATTGACAAACTGAAAGATCAAATAGGAGGAAATGGATGTGAAACTAAAATCAAAGAAGATCTCAATTTTAGAAGTAAAAGTTGAAGAAGGAAAGAGGATTGAGGATTTCTTGAATACTAAGCTCAATGATAAAACTAAAAAGAAGAAAATAGGGGTCTCTCTTTCTCTTCTAAGGTTTAGGACCTAAAAGGAGAGAGGCTATTTCCAACCTTTCACTCAAGAAAAAATCCCTTGATATTTTGATGCAAAGGAGATTGAAATCTGGAAAAGGGGCTACCCCAAGGGTTGAATGAGATCTAATGAGGGGTTCACCACCAACTGTAGATTTGGAAAAGACTATGAATTGGAAAACATAGTGTGATATGCAAACCAATGCTAAATGACCTAGAAAGACAAGTAAAATATGATAGAAAGTTATGAGACTAGTAGTGTTCACCTAGAAGACTGAAGAAGAAAAAATGGAGGTCTGGATCACTAAAAAAACTGATGTTGATGTTGACTGGGATTCATTTTCCAATCAGGGTGAATTAGTCTAGTTTACGAGAAAATGCTCTAAAGCAAGTTTCAACCAAAAGGGTATCCAAATCTACAAAAACCTCCTATACAATGGGACTCATTCACCAATAGTAATGAATTAGTCTACTTCGACTTTTATGGAAGTTCTAAACTGTATTTTGTGCCTCTCAGTTTGCTCTGCCCTTTCTAACTAGTTTCTGGATACAAAACTGCAAATTTCCACCTATAGGTCTTCTCTAAGCTTCTCCAAGGTTTGATGACAACTTTGACAACTTTTCTCCAAATTTTCTTCTTGGAAAATTTGCAACCTATCCCTACAAATCACACACAAGAAGTGGGAAAAATGTTGTGGGGTTAGAGAATAGGGGTTTGCCTTGGTCAAACCCCTCAAGTTGGTAATTAAACCTTGAAATGAAAGAAAATATGAATGGAGAATAATGAATAAAAAAATAGTGACATTGTAACTCACCAAAACCTAGCAAGAAGGTGTTGTAAAAATGTAAGTAATGATCACAATGGATGTGGCTCTTGAATCTTGCTTGAAGGAGATAGATCTTGCTTGGACCACTTGCTTGAATCACAAACCCTACATCACAAGTGTTAGCTCTAAGACAACATGATGCAACAAATCTTTGACATGATAAATGGCACTTAAAAGATGCTCTTGAATGCTTGATAATATGCCCTTAAAATTCCTTGAACACTCTTGTGAATGCTCAAATGCTCTTGTGAACTTTTGAATTCTAGGTGACTTCATTGCTTGATAGGATGAAATGAGTGAAAGAACCTTGTATTTATACTTAACTATGCAAGAATTATTGAAATTACAACACTACAAGCCAACATCAGATCTAGAAGAATAAAATCTCGCCAAAAATTTGAGCTAAATTTGAATTTTGGTCACACGGGACTCATTCGCCCAAGGTGGCAAATGAGTCCCATCATACATAATGTATGGGACCAAGAATCAAAAGTTTTTAGAAATGTGTGAAACCTACATAGGGGCCAAAAAGATCTAGGTGGGAATCATTTGACCAAGTGGTGAATGAGTCCCAGACAATAATTATGGGCCACACAAGCTAGGAACACCTAAATTAGGATTGGTTACTAATTGGTGTCAGGATTATCCTCGAAAAGATGCAATAAATGAGGCTTGTGGATGTAAAATGGTGCCAATTAAAGCATAAGAAAGCCCAATTATTAAAGAAAAGCCTAGAGGAATGTGAAAGTGTGTTACAACACTTTACAACACTCTAAATAAGGCAAGATTAAGATTAATTATGATTAAAATTATGTTTATTATGCTTAGTTAATTGATAAAACCCTAGAAAAGTGTGGACGTGTGTTACAACACTTCACAACACTTTTGCAAGGAACCATTAATTTCCATTAGTTCACAAGGTCCCAAGACCTAATGTGAATGTGTTATCCACATTAAAACACTAAATCAAGGCAACATTAAGCCAAAATCCATAAGGAGGACCCAAACGAGTGCAAAAAAGTTAAAGGACACTTTTTTTGACACTGCATTTAGCCCCCACTTTAGTGATAGGATGAACCTGCTTCAAACTCACACTAAAGTAGACAAACACACACCAAGAGGGGTTCCAATGAACCAATGCTAGCAAGACGAGACAACAATGATAAAGAAGGGTGATCAAGCTCCCAAGATCAAGATCCCATGGCAAAACAAAATAAGCATGCAAAGGAATGCACATGAAAATGATATAAAGAATAATGATAAGGACAATCATACACTACCAAAGAAGAAAGAGAAAAAGAAAGGAAAATAAAAGAATTAGATCAAGCTTTGACCATTTTTCCATCTCGATGTGGATAAGATCTAGGCTATTTTTCTAGAAAACACATATTCACTCTAAGGTAACATAACTCCTATCCGCCAGGTGAGAAGTCCTAAAAGGTGAGAAACATACACTCATGGATGGTATGCATTCACACACACAAAAATGGCAATGGGGAAAGTCATGCCTCAGATTGTGCTTCCCATTCAACCATATCAAAGTTATACCTCTTGATAACTTTAATAAGTTGCCACACATAAAGGATTTTCAAACTTCATGAGACAAGTAAAACTTTGTATGCTTGGAGCTCATGAAAAAAAATGATGGCACTTCGGGAAAGTAAGTTGTGTTATGTAAGGTGGCCATATAACAACAAATTCAACATGCAAAAATAGGAAATTTTCAAAGGAGTCTTGATTAGTTCATGCGAGGTCTTTAACCTAGGGGACATTGTGCCTAATGTCTCCAAGAGAGGACCAATCAAATAATAGAAGATTCAAAACTTAGGGGATGTAATGCATTGCATCAGGCCACTAAGGGGAATATAATATGCTAAGAGAGGTCATGCTCTTGAAGGAAAATATACACAATGTCATCCACAAAGTGACAAAAACATCACATGAAGAAGGATGCACTAAGAACAGAGAAAAAGGAAAATGCAAAAGAATAATGCCGATGTATGCCCCCACTTTAAAGAATTTTATAAACACTGTGCTATGAGAAATCACTTTAAAGTAGTGAATGAAAAATGTAAATAGGAAAGAAGACATGAGAGCCAACTTGGAAAGCCCTATGCCAAGTCATATGTTTCCAAGTAAAGTTGTGTCATGTAAGAGAAAAAGAAAAGAGAGTGGTTGCCCCCAAAATGAAAACACCAAACACATAATAGATCTATGGATTTGGGGTTAGTATGTTCTTTGTTACAATGTTTTTAGAGAGCTTGGAACTATCATCATCCCCCAAATACACATAGAATTGGAAGAATGACACAAAGAGAGTGAAAACAAGTGAAAAATATTTTGGGTCAACATGGAAGTTTATGGATGTCAACAGTCATCAGGAATCTGAACAAATAAGATAAAGGCTTTCTTTAGATCGCTTATAAAGTGTCTTGACACCATCATCTCAAGAAAGATCCGGTCAACAACCGTCGGAAGAACGCCGGGTGTCAGCGCGCAATCATCAAAAGGAAGAATCGAGATAAAGTAGAATCGGAACCGCCGAATGAAGGAATTCTAAATAGAGGAATGTCACAAAGAGAGAGAACATCAAACAAAATATCATGGGGATCACATTACAGCAAAATCCACCTGAAAAGAAAGAAAGAAATAATGCAAAAATACTAGTAGGAAAATGTGGAGTCAACCCTATGAGCAGGTCATCTGCCTCCCAATCTCGGCTGTATAGCCCGAAAGGTGAGGGGAAAATACAGCAGAGGACAATGAAAACTACATTGTTACTGGGACGAGGCTATCAACTTGCCGCGAGTGTGAAATAAAAGGCGGAACAGGTGGGTATGTCTTGGGATCGCGATGGGTAAAGTGGCAATATGATGGGTGTATTGTGGGGTATGTGGTGGCGACTTTTTTATGCAAAATTACGATGAAGAGTTTTAAAGGGTTCACCAGTTTACACCCAGTATAAATTATTCTTTACTTTGAATTTAATAAATAATTATTATTCATTTTTCTATTTGAATTACGACTAAAGTCGATTGATAGGCTAATTGAAAAATCTATAACTCAAAAGGTATCACATTTTTTAAATCTGAAACATGTGTCACATTTTATGGCATAATATGGAGTTATAAAAACAATGAATTTCATGAAGTTTTGATAGCCAAGTTAGGGTGGTGGGACATATGAGTTTTTATATTTTTTTTTAAAATTTGTAATAAAATTCATAATTAATTATTTACTTGGAAAAAAATTACAAAAAAGTATGCATCACATCGGGACATGAGTCCTCTAGTTATATCTAAAATATTATAAAAATATTATCATGTGTTATTGGTTAGAGATTGGTGGAGGACAGACACCTACTTATTTTTTCCTTGAAATTTAAGTACTACTAGATTGAAATTTCAAATTTTCACCAAATAGATTTTTTTTTTTTAAACAAACCTAGTAGTTTTGAAACTAAATTCAATTTGCTACAGATTCTATTCTTACATATTTTTGAAATAATATAGATAACTTATTCAAATTTTTACATCAAGTTGCCTAACTTTGATTTTTTTGAATTTTTCACCACTTAAGGGCCTGTTTTTTTAATGATGATCCTGCACATACCCAAGTGATGGGAAAGGTCATGTAATAGTGAGAATAAAAAGTTGTACAACTATTACATGATAAGGGGCAGATCAATATTAATCTAGGTTATCACATGATGACAATCATTGCCATCAAAGTGAAAGTTTTGTAATATTAATTGGAATGCACAACTCTCATCGGTATTGTGTTTGAGAACTCAATGATATGCACCATGTTAGACTTGTGAATCTTTAGGATATAGCACCAGTCTATTCATAGGTGGTAATTTTATTAGTTTTTTGTTCAAAAGAAATTGTAGTTTCCTTTCACTTTCGGGTGGTGGGCAAGGAGACTTTAGTTATTCTATTGCATAAGGTCTCTTGCGTTTGCTAGATTCACCCTTTTCTTTAGTTGAATGTGGAGGAGTGGGGCCTAAGGTGATCCTCTCAAGCCTATAATTGTTGCTAGTCAAGGGTTTTTCTTTAGGAAGAAGAACATTCAGATCGAGAGAGGAATCCAAGATTATCATACCATCACTTTGGAGTCTTAGATATTCTCTATGAGGCCTTCTGTTATGAGAGGGATCTTGATATCCTATCCCATTTGTATTTTTACCAGTTGGTATTTTCTCTAGGAGTTGATGGATCTCATTTTCACTTGTTGTATCACATCCTTGTTTACTCAATATTGTGAAGCCTTTTCCAGATGTTTCTTCTAGATTAATGGGACTGTTGGTTACTTTGTTATCATAAACTGGTTGAGTGTTTGCTTGCCTAGAGGAACTAGGTTCACCTTTT
The DNA here is from genome assembly GCA_007258455.2 of Sequoia sempervirens. NCBI lineage: Eukaryota > Viridiplantae > Streptophyta > Pinopsida > Cupressales > Cupressaceae > Sequoia > Sequoia sempervirens. The sequence continues at coordinate 433,461,652 of VDFB02000017.1, forward strand.
TTAGGGAACTGAGGTTCAACTTTTATTTTTGGATGTAAGTAGCCAAACATCTCAAAAGGTGGTATTGTAGGAAGATCTTGTTGTTTCATGGATGGATAGAAGGATGCATTAGCTTCAAAGTTGTCAAGACAATCATTTAGGAACCTATTCATGTTGTCATCATCTTCTCTAATGATTTCAACATCATGACAAGGACATGCATTAGGAGTTGAGTGAGCATGAGCGAGTTCAATGTCATTAGGATCATTTCCAAAAGCACAACTTGATACATCCACTAAGGACTTTAGTGACATCCAAAGCTTGTTAAAGCACATATCCATGATGCAAATTTTAGATTATAAACTATGCAACAATGTTGTAAATGCAATTTTTATTTAAGCAATGCACAAGATGCAATGGATTTAAGCTAAATGCAATAAAATAAAAATTCCGCAGAATGAAATAGAGAGATAATAAAAACAAATAGAGACTAAGAAAATGTAGTGAAAAATATGCAATGGGATTTATTCAAATAGAATGAAATAGAGAGATAATAAAAACAACTTGATACATCCACTAAGGACTTTAGTGACATCCAAAGCTTGTTAAATCACATATCCATGATGTAAATTTTAGATTATAAACTATGCAACAATGTTGTAAATGCAATTTTTATTTAAGCAATGCACAAGATGCAATGGATTTAAGCTAAATGCAATAAATAAAAATTCCGCAGAATGAAATAGAGAGATAATAAAAACAAATAGAGACAGAAAATGTAGTGAAAAATATGCAATGGGATTGATTCACCCTAAGTGGCAAATGAGTCCAAGTACTAATTTCTTTGAAATTGTTTAGAATTTTTGAATTGAATTTTATGTTTTTTATGTTTTCTAATGCAAATATGAGATACAAATGCAAAATTTTATTGATTTTCAATGGAATTAGATGCAATAATGCAAGCTAAATGAGCTTTTCAATAATGCAAGAATTGAAACCCTAGAATGCAAATTAACTAGTGCAAAACCTAATGCAATGTTAATGCAAGCTAAATATAGGATGTAAATGCACTCCAAATAAAAAATATGATGTTCTATATGTAGGTTCACCACAATGAAAAGAAGAAAATAGGGGTCTCTCTTTCACTTCTAGGGTTTAGGACTTAAGAGGAGAGAGGTTATTTCTAACCTTTCACTCAAGAACAAACCCTTGAGATTTCAATGCAAAGGATATTGAAATCTGGAAAAGGGGTTGTCCTAGGGGCTGAATAAGATCTAATGAGAGGTTCACCACTAAGTGTAGACTTGGAAAATACAATGAATTGGAAAACACAGTGTGATATGAAAACCAATGCTAAATGACCTAGAAAGACAAGTAAAATATGATAGAAAGTTATGAGACTGGAAGTGTGCACTTGGAAGATTGAAGAAGATAGAATGGAGGTCTGGTTCATTGAAAAATTTGATGTTGATGCTGACTCAAACTCATTCACCAATATGGGTGAATCAGTCTAGTTATTAGGAAAATGCTCCAAAGCAGGTTTTAGCCAAAAGGGTATCCAAATTTGTAAAAACCTTTTTCAAGCACGTACAATGAGACTTATTTTCCAATAGTGGAAAATCAATCCACTTCTACTTTTCAAGAAGTTCTAAACTAGATTTTGTGCCTCTCGGCCTACTCTTCCCTTTCTAACTAGTTTTCAGATCCAAAACTAGAAATTGCCACTTGTAGGTCTTCTCTAAGCTTCTCTAAGGTTTGAGGACAACTTTGACAACTTTAGGGATTTGACAAGTTTTCTCCAACTTTTCTTCTTGGAAAATCTACAATCTAGCCCTACAAATCACACACAAGATGAGGTAAAAATGTAGTGGGATTAGAGAATAGGGGTTTTCCTTGGTCAAACCCCTTGTTGGTAATTAAACCTTGAAATGAAAGTAAATATGAATGGAGAATGATGAATGAACAAATAGTGATGGTGAAACTCACCAAACCCTAGCAATGAGGTTCTACAA